>CATOUR010000041.1:12500000-13750000 GCA_951848785.1 Callosobruchus maculatus | reverse complement strand
TAAAAATAAATAAGTTCAACCATTGGTTTTCTTTGTGAAACGGAGCTCCCCGATAACTACTGGTTAACTTCCATCTGTCGGTTAAGCGACTACCAGAGGTTACCAATGATTGTGAAACTGGGCCTTAGCGTCATGTCCATGGACGGAGGCATGTTGCTTGCTCTGTAGCCAGCTCTAAAGCTACATGCAAATACGCAATCGGAACGCGCAACAGCGGAAGAGGGTCAACCGAGATACGAGTAACAAAGTCGACAGAGGCGTTTGACGTACAGTTTAATTTTGCACTACAAAGGAGTGATAGGAGAATGTCAGTAACAACCACAGGGTATAAGGAAGGGCTTTGACTGGCTTTCTGTGATTAATTCGAAGCAGTCCGACTCGCAGTTCGGCACAAGCAAGAATAGGACGATTGGGATACGAGTAAATTGCAGTGATTCTTGAACGTTCGCCACTTGAAGCATTGCTAACGACAGGGCCATTTCTTGTCAAGTAATGAAGCCCTTTGATGAAGTCGTCCTACAAGGATTCGAGCTTTGATATCCTGTCTCAAAGGAGTATCTGTAGGGTGGTTTTTCTGTATCTGGTTACAATAGCAAAGCTGACCTTCATGGACATGTTGATGTTGCTAATTAGCTGCACATCGTCCATTTTTGAAGAGGTAAAACAAACTGGAAAAGTGTGGAAAATATTTGAAGGATTGGAATATTGCATATGAGATCAAGTTTTAGGTAGACGAAAAACTAAGCAATGGACTAGTATGGTTTTTTGTTACAATTGCATACTATGATAGAGCATGAGAATCTTCTCATAATTTTCCACAATTTTTTGGGGGCGTTAAAGTGGACAAAATGAAGAAAATAATTTCAAAGATGGCGGACATCCGGATATATATACCGAAAGTTGGCATCGACTTCCTTATTTTGAATAGAACACCCTGTATATTATTACGTTTTTGAATTGAGCATTGATTGTTAGGTCCAGTTTGTTAACCATAGTTACTTTATTATGCGGCTTCCAACAATACCACCTCAAATATTTAGACTCCATGCTAGTTGTCAACATGCTTCTAAAAACTTGTATTAACGTTGATGTAAAAATGTAAATTATGCCAGTTTACATGGCCGTTAACAATAACGGTGAAGCTACATTTCGTACATTTGTTACATACATACATCATAAGAAATATAGCTTCATTCGTAAACAACACACTGTTAAAATGGAGTGCGTCCTCTTGGACTCGCGCAAGACCTTAGTTACAGAAATTCATTTTGTATTCAAAGTCTTGTCTTTCAAGTGCTTGATTTAGCTACACATGATAAGGCTGCTACTAAGTTCTTCGTTAAGATCATCTTCACATATGTTTGACAGTTTGACCATACCCCAATCGCGACTAATTTCTGCTGTACTCATCTTCAACTACAATTGGGAGAATCTCAGACTCATTATCTTCACTGTGCATATGTCCTTCTCTCATATTTTACCCCAACGTAAATAGAAATTTTGAGAGGTTGTTGATAACCAGCACGGAGTGTAAATATTTGGAGTGGTATTATTGCAAACCGCACAGCAAACTAAAGTTTTCCAAAATTTTCTAAACGAAAACTTGGAAGACTTGAACATCTACCACTGGGGTTTTTAAGAATAATGTGGTTATAGTTAGATAAAGGGGTTGCACATTTTAGTATTAGATGCCGAAACACTTCCAGTCAATTGTTTCGTCTTCGCGCCACGCCACCTACGAAATAATTACAAAATCATATATATCTTGGAAACCATCGTATGTCTAGATAAAAGGGAAAGAGAATTTAGTTTCGCATCCACCGCTGTGAAACTTATCATACCATCCCATTTGAAAAAAAAAGTTTTTAATGTTTTAAACTTTCCAAATTTAAGAATTGCTAGTTTAATGTGCTTTTGAAACAATGATCTTACTGAAATACAAGCAAGTCTCTTGCTCGTTATAAAACCGAAAACCGCATATTTCTGTCGTGATTGGTTTCCGAGATATTAACATGTTTTGTAAAGTATTACAAACGTCAGGTTTTCTAAAAATTGCTGAATAACTTCCAAATAGGCTTCGTAGACAAAGAAAACTATGGTTAATAAGATAGACGTAAAAATCAATGCTGGATTCAAAAACGTATTAATACACAGGGTGTTCTATTTAAAATAAGGAGGTTGATAACTACTTCCGATAAATCCGGATGCCCGCCATCTTTGAAATTATTTTCTGCAGGTACACCATTTGAAAGGAAACGTTTTTTATTGTAAACATGTTCTTCTAATTTGAACGGTAAGGCCGTTAGAGAGCACCGCACGCTTATTGGACCACCCTGTATATTTGGGGAACAGCCAATCGGAAGACAGATATGTGTGCCGACTGTGTCGTGTTGACGTAATAAATCTTTAATATTACTATATGATATATATACCACATGTCAACCATAACGAAAAATAAAACAATCTTGAAAGCTGCCAGCCTGGTCTTAAAAACAACGAAAAAAATCAGAGCCAGCCAAAAAAGTGCCGTAAATATTTGCATAAATATATAATTAAATAGGTATTGTCCAATTTTTTTGCAGCTTGTCAAGCGTTATTTCTGTTAGTTTTGTGCATTTTTGCAAAATTTCAATGACAGTTCGTTCGAACACACAGTGGTGATACAACACAAAATTAAGCTAATTAATAAAAAGTAAAAAAAAAATAAAGAACAAAATATAGATCAACACAAACTATTTTTATGAAACATATTATTTGAATGCTAGGCGATGAAACAAACTACATTAACCTCTCGCCATTTAATCTGCCTTCGATGTCAGCACAACCTCCTCATATCTAAGAAGGGAGAATTCATGAGAAAATTGATCTCATTTAGAACAACAAGGAAATATCAAAGCAATCGGAAAGATAAGCTCCGCTGCTTTTCTGAAAAGCATCGCACCGACAATCTACCAAACGATTTCATTTTCATGAAAACTTTCATATTTGTTTGCCGATTCAATCACGCTATGCAAACACAAATAAAACCCTATTTCTCGGATCTCCAGAAATCGTAATAATTTAGCGATTACTTCCCTGCCTTCTCGTTCTGTTCATTCCATTATTAGCACTACAGACATTTAGGAGATTTTTATTTATACAATCATCAGCAATTTGAAGAGATGCACAAAGGCCGTTTTAATAAGTAACGTGGACTTTCAGAGATTTACTGAAACAACATCCTATAAGCCTTAATATTAACGACAAAAAATGAAGATGATACGTAAGTTAAGAAATACTGGGCCCTTGTTCGCAATAATTTAGCGATTACTTCCCTGCTTTCTCGTTCTGTTCATTCCATTATTAACACTACAGACATTTAGGAGATTTTATTTATACAATCATTAGCAATTTGAAGAGATGCACAAAGGCTGTTTTAATAAGTAACGTGGACTATCAGAGATTTACTGAAACAACATCCTATAAGCCTTAATATTAACGACAAAAAATGAAGATGATACGTAAGTTAAGAAATACTGGGCCCTTGTTTTCGATTTCTTAATCAAATTTGAAATGTCTGGGGCCCACCGCAAAGGTACATGACAATAAAATGTTCCTATAATGTATATTTAGTCGATTTATCTATATGAGGTATAGTAAGTATGAACTTCAACGAAAATCAAACGATTACTGCTACATACTTGATGAATTTTCCATGTCCTTTCCCTGTCGGGTAAGCTATTGCCTCCAGTGCCGTGTTTAGGAAACTCCATTAAGACCCCTATTTTTGATAAAAGCGTTGGGGAGAAGTGTCTCAATTCAATTTCATTTTTAACATGTTATACCATGCGTATAATCCAGAGGACATATTAAGGACTGCAATCCATTTTATCCATGATAAAAAATGAAGTCAAGTTGATTGACTCAGTACTTCCCACATATTACGGTGATACCAGTTTATTATTTTCCCCTTGCAACCAAATCATCGCCATTCCCCCCCTCCCCAAATTGTCTTATGCCGCTAGGTCTTTCCTTCACAGGTCAATGAACAGCCTATTATCAGTAATACAAACCTTTCAGTTTTACAACCCCCCCCCCCCAACCACCCCAATTTCACTCCCACCCAAAAAAGGTAGAAAACCGTCAGGAACCTTTAAAACATCTAAAATCGAAATTTGAGCTGATTTCATATTTTTAGTTTTTTAATTATTGCTACGCTGCCACTGACACGATTTCTAACAAGCATACGCGTTTTCCATCCTCACCACAGTAATAATGATGAGTCAAAATTTCATTAGAATCAATTTAGTAGTTTCCACGTTACAAAATATAAAACGATCTAAATTAATAAATACTCGTATGTATACAGAAAATTCTGAGTCCCATAGTTTCGGTAATAGGCAAGGCAATATTCAGATGGACCTAAAAAGGTGATTTATGTCGCCAGGTCTTCTTTCACAGGTCAGTGGACAGCCTATTATGAATACAGCAAATTTTTCAGTTTTTCAACATTTGAAATTTTTTATTTTTTGCTAGTTACTCCGCCGTCCATGTACCGATTTTCAAAATTATAGCAGCATTACCTACTACAACCCCACAGGACATTGCTGCCCAAATTTCATCACAATCCATGCAGTGGTTACTGAGATTACGTGGCTAGAAAAACGCATACAGACAGACAGACAGACCGACAGACAGACTGACAGACCGACGGAAATGAGTGGTGTGGATTTTCGTTATGTAGACATCATAAAACGCCCAAAAAACGTATTATCTCAAAATCGAAAATTTTCGCGATCACAATACTCCCCTCACCTATTGGTGTGGAAAGTTCCATACAAGCCCCTATAAAAATAAAAAATGAAATATTGACGCGGTCTCAAACTCGTATTTGACATAGACTGAGTTTGCATTTCTTAACGACGATGCGGGGGGTGGGGGCGCCATATAACTTTATTGTGAATCATGGTCATAAAAGAGGTTCATAGTTCATGAGAGAGGAATAAATAGAGCTTGAAATATTTGCAGAGTTTAAGTTCAACGTTCAGCCTTCACAATCCACTTAAACTTTTCGCAATATGAATAGGCGAACGCACGCTAGTAACTAACGTAAATTACTTATTTTTAATAAGGAGTCTGTCAGGCTGAAAAGCCATTCCGAGTTTCAGGGTATTGAACTCATGTTATGCCAGAGGGGGAGAAAAGTTGGACCGCTAAACGATACTGTCAATTACAGTTTAGTTACACAACGGACTCTGTAATAGCAGGGCAAACTTTTTTTTGCTGAAATGCTGGAAACAAGATTACTTTAAAAATGAAAGCGAACAACGTTGTTTCTAGAAGTTTCACAGTGCGGGAACTGAAAGATTTTTGATTAAGATACCTGAGCTTTGAATGGAGATTTTATTCAGAATATCGATATTTTTGCTTAGATTCATCCATCGAAAGTCGAGAATAACTACGTTTCAGCTATGAAGCCAGGACAGTTTAGCTTTTGTGGACATCCTGTCGAAATTGCAAGTTTTTTTTTATGATCAGCCTCCCGCAAAGGCCGAAAGCCTATGGCGCTATAGAAGCGCTGCGAGAGGACAAGTGTCGGTTCACGTTAGACTTGAAACGCTGCAGGTTGTAGCCGTCGGGAAACAAATTCCCCGGCAGCTGATTCCACAGCGTCGAAGTTCTCCAAAAGAAGGAATGCTGGAGGAGACTGGTTCGGGGAGTAAGGACCTCGACCTGGTAAGGATGAGCTCGAAGAGCTTCTCTAGTGGTCCTGGTTCGGACGGCCTGTGGTGTTATTATCTGAGAGAGCTCACTCGAACATCTTCCGTGATAGAATCTGTAAAAGAGGGATAGGTCAGCCACCCTCCTTCGATGTTCCAGGCTGTGAAGGTCCTTTGTGAGGCTAGGCGTATCGATTAATCTAATTGCTCTTTTCTGGATAGTGTCCAGAAGCTTTAGAGAGTGTTTCGGAGCGCATCCCCACACATGGGAGCAATACTCCAGCGATGGTCGGATCTGTGCCTTGTAGAGCAGCAGCAGTTGCTCTGGTGTATACAACTTCCTAGAGCGGAACAAGACTCCAAGCTTCTGGGATGCCGTTTTAGCAATACTGACGACGTGGTCGTGCCAGGACATGTTATTGTTGATGTTGATCCCCAAAAGCTTGACGGAAGGTGATTCGACTAGCCTCGAACTAGCCCGTCATACTCACGAGGAGTAGTGTCACTGTTCCTATTGATGATTTCGATTGTTAGCCTACAGCGAAATAGCTAACCGGTCGTTGTACCACACACTTCCGAAATTCTAAACGTACTAAAGAAGCCCGTTGAGAATAGATAACATCTTTTTATGTAATCAAAAGGTAGAATATCTGTATGATTCAAGTCTATACAAATCTTGCCAAGAAAAGTAGATACGGAATATCGTACGGACAGAAGTTCCAAGGTTCACTTATTTATAATATCGTTCGTCATAACGCAAAAACAAAAAAAAAATATTTTATATAATTGTTTCATTCACTGGCTTTTAATGAGAAGCCTCTTCCTCCTGTAGTGCTACTCCTACGTGACAGTATTTTGAAAATTTGTCACTAATAATACTGACATTTAATGCAAAACACTTAAAACAATATTTTTTCAATTAATTTTAAATAATTAAAAATTTATAAAGGTTGAAACAAAGACACGTGACTCCGAACGTGCCAGGATTGGTCATCATAGTTGTGACATCACAATGTTAACACTCGAACTTACACAATGGCGCACGACTATCACGTGACCAACTTAGTCCGATCCACAGACTATTTCTGTGCTAATTCCCCACATCCGATCGTGACCGTGATCCGTGAAACCGTCCTTTCAGTTTTTTTGTGTACGTGTTAGGTTATGTGATATCTAAATTTGTATATAACCAATAGTTTTCAAAATAAACCTCTTATGTGTGCTTTCAAGCAAGGCCATTTTTATTACATTTAAATTTATCGTCAACATAATTGTTTATGGCAAATAAAGAGCCAAGCGTTTGCTAACAGACATCTGAACAATGTATACTGCAGATGTTTGAAACAATAAGCAATGACGGTACTATTGATGCCGTTAAGTTTATTTCGAAAAAGAAAAATAAAAAAAATTAGAGAACCAAGAAGAAATGGCACGTTATCCGAGCAAGTGTACACGCCTTCATTATAGTATATATTATAGTAATCTACAGTTCACAATCCAAAATGAACAGTCCCGAGGAATAATCCCATCATGCAGCGATTTTCAGAAAGTTCGTTACCACAAAGGCAACAGCACACTTCTTGCGACATATACGATCATGAACTGAACACGCGTTGTGAGATAGACATCAACGTCAGAAAAATATCGTACCCAGCCAAGAACTTTAGCTTAGCCATCATACATTTGATTGGGTATGTCTGTTGACAGTCTGCAAAGGATGGACAGGCCGGGAATTGCCGGACAAATGAACGTGAATGGGTACCTTTAGGTGCTTTAGATGTACCCACCACACTTCTGCATCTTATCGCATGGCAGTTGTTGTTCATAGATCCAGAACCAAGCAGTATGATCGCACTCAGAGCTGTCAAAGATACTTTGGAAAGGTATCTATATACTAGGCAAGTTACTTTTTTTAAAAAGCATCCGATGTTACTTTGGATACCTAGTTACTCTTAAGAAGAAGATACTTATCTTAAGTTACTTTTTAACATACTTCAAGGTTACTCTTTAAGTTACTTTGCATATTATGTATGGACCAACTACTAAATTCCATAACGTCGATGTATTAGGTAAAGTTGTTAAAATAAAATTCCAAATCAAATTGAACATTATATGTATAAAGGCACCAAAAAATATCTACAGCCTACAACAAAATGAAAATAAAACAGTTAAGATTTGTCAAAACGATGTAAATACCTCATTTGTTGTTGTCTACGATCTACGTGATTAATTTATAAAAGTATAACATAAAATGAAATATACAAGCATTATTGTATAGGCATAATATTCATAAAAATAAAAGAATGCAAATAACAACCAAAATATTGCATTACAATGATGAAGAAATATTAGGTATGTCAGCTTATGAACCCGTTCTGAATGAACATATTGTTGATGTGAAATCATCGCAACATGTCCAAAGGAACTTTGCTATCTAGTTGTAACTTATGTATTGTTTGTTATCTTAGATACTTTTCGGTGTCTAAGATACTTTTCAGTATCTAAGATACGTTTGGGTATCTAAAATATGTTCGGCATCCTAGATACTTTTCGCTATCAAGTACTTTTCAGTATCTAAGATACTTTTTACTTCCCACACCGATAGGTGAGGGGAGTATTGTGATCGCGAAAATTTTAGATTTTGAGATAATGTACTTTTTGGGCGTTTTATGATGCCTACATAACGAAAATCCACGTCACTCATTTCCGTCGGTCTGTCTGTCGGTCTGTCGGTCTGTCGGTCTGTCTGTCGGTCTGTCTGTCGGTCTGTCGGTCTGTCGGTCTGTCGGTCTGTCGGTCTGTCGGTCTGTCGGTCTGTCGGTCTGTCGGTCTGTCGGTCTGTCGGTCTGTCGGTCTGTCTGTCTGTTGGCGTTTTTCTAGCCTCCTAATCTCAGTAACCGCTGCATAGATTTCGATGAAATTTGGGTAGTGATATGGTGTAGGGTCGTAGTAGGTAATGTTGCTACAATTTTGAAAATCGGTGCATGGGCGGCGGAGTAATTAGCAAAAAACGAAAAATTTCAAATATGCCTCAAACTTCGTTTTTAGGTGTTTTAGGGGTTCCTGATCATTTTCTACTTTTTTTTGGGTGGGGGTGAAATTGGGGTGGTTGGGGGGTAGGGGGTTGTAAAGCTGAAAAATTTGTTGTACTCATAATAGGCTGTCCACTGACCTGAGGGAGAAAGACCTAGCGCTATAATACACTTTTTTAGGTCCATCGGAACATTGCCTTGTGTATTACACGAAACAAGGGACTTAGAGAATTTTCCGATGTATACATACGAGTATTGCTTTAGATCGTTCTGTATTGTATAATGTTGAAATTACTGAAGTGATGTTAATGAAATTTCGGCACAGTATTACTACTTTGGCGAGGAAGGAAAACGCGTCTGATTTTTAGAAATCGTCTCAGTGGCGGCGCAGCAATATTAAAAAAACTAAAAATATGAAAACAGCTCAAACTTCGTTTTTAGGCGTTTTAGGGGTTCCTGATCATTTTCTACTTTTTTTTTGGGGTGGGGGTGAAATTCGGGTGGCTGGGGGGGTGGGGGGTTGTAAATCTGAAAAATTTGTTGTACTCATAATGGGCTGTCTACTGACCTGAGAGAGAAAGACCTAGCAGCATAATACACTTTTTTAGGTCCATCCGAACATTGCCTTGCCGATTACAGAAACCAAGGGACTTAGAATTTGTGGTGTATACATACGAGTGTTGTTTTAGATCGATATATTATTATATTGCGTATCGCAAAAATTATGGAATTGATTTTAATGAAATTTTGACACAGTATTACTACCGCGGCGAGGATAGAAAACGCGTATGTTTTGGAAAAAATCCTGTCAGTTGCGGCGCAGCAATAATAAAAACACTAAAAATATAAAAACATCTCAAACTTTGTTTTTAGGCGTTTTAGGGGTTCTTGATCATTTTCTACTTTTTTGGTTTAGGGTGAAATTGGGGCGGTTGGGGGGTGGGGGGTTGTAGAACTGAAAAAATTTGTTGTATTCATAATAGTTTGTCCATTGACCTGTTAAAAAAATACGTAGCGGCATATTACACTTTTTTAGGCCCATCTGAATATTGGCTTGCCTATAACAGAAACCAATTTTGTGATGTATACATACGAGTTTTGCTTTATTTCGTTCTATGTATTTTGCGTCAAGCGAAAATTATTGAATTGATTTTAATGAAATTTTGACACCGAATTTAGTGCCGCGGCAAGAATGGAAAACGCGTCTGTCTTTGAAAAATCGTCAGTGGCGGCGCAGCAATAATAAAAAAACTAAAAATATAAAAACAGCTCAAACTTTGTTTCTAGATGGTTTGGAGGCTCCTGATCATTTCGCATCGTTCAGTTGAAGCATGCAGAAAAAAATGTGGCGTCCTACTTCTAAGGAGGGAGACGCAAGAAACTATTTACGAGAGGTTTTTGTGTTGGATGTTTTTTTGCGAGCGGTTGGGCGATGATTTGGTTGCAAGGGATTTCAAACTATAGCTTCATGCAATGGGAAAATAATAAAATGGTATCATCATTATGTGTGGGAAGTACTGAGTCAATCAACTTGACTCCATTTTTTGATTAGAAGATCCAGTTCTTTTCATAAATTGTCTGCTCCTATTTTGGAAAATCATAAAGGAACAAAAGAAGAGTAACTTAGATATTTTAGAGTAACTGAGATATCCTAAAGTAACTAAGAGACTTTTGCCCGACAGTTCTGACCGCACTCTCGTTTCTGCGCTCCCAGGAACCTGGAACGGACTTTCAGGAAATGTCTTTTTGAGCCCTGAGGATATCGGTCTAAAAAACCCGCGTCAATACTAAAAAATCTAACACAGGATACAATTTATTTGTATTTACTGATGGACTGTAAATGTGAATATACAATGTGTTCCACCATCATGTCGACAAACTTTGAGGTATGAAAATACAATTAAAGTTATCGAGAAAAAATGCGAAAAAAAAGGGGTCAACCTTTTGATTAACTTTTTATTACATTTTCAATTTCTGTATCACGACTTCATGGGTTCGCGCAGTTGTAGCGCCATAGCTTGATCATTCTCCTATAAAATGGGTCCAAAACCTTGTGAATCGCTCGATAAATAATCAAGATATAGTGTTACAACTGCGTGAACACATGGCGCTGTGATACAGAAGTCATAATACAAAAAGCCCTATTCTGTCGAAAATTTTCGTGCTACATACACGAACTGCATGTGGTTAGACAGGAGACATCCTGCTAAACTTTAAACTGTCTTAATAAATAGGCACTAGTACAACTTTTTTTTTAATTACTTGCAAGTAACCAAAACAAGTGCATTACAAAAAAATTTTTTTCAGTTTGGTGAATTTTTTTAGCCGTAGAAGTTATCAGATATTGTATTTTTTTGCCTTAGTTGATATACCCAGTCATTCCCCCATAAAACAAGTCCAAAAAGCCGTGAATCGCTCGATAGATAATCAAGATATGGCGTTACATCTGCGTGAATACATGGCGCTGTGATACAGAAGTCATAATACAAAAGGGCCTATTCTGTCGAAAATTTTAGTGCTACATACACGAATTGCATGTCGCAAGACAGGAAACATCCTGCTAAACATTAAAATGTCTTAATAAATAGGCACTAGTACGGGTTTGTTTCAAATTATTTGTAAGTAACCCAAATAAGTGCATTTAAAAATTTTTTTTTTCAGTTTGGTGAATTTTTTTAGCCTTAGATATTGTCAGGTGTTATCTTTTTTTGCTTTAGTTGATATGCCTAGTCATTCTTCTATAAAATTTGTCCAAAATGTCGTGAATCGGTCGATAAATAATCAAGCTATGGCGCTACAACTGCGCGAACCCATGAAGTCGTGATACAGAAATTGAAAATGTAATAAAAAATTAATCAAAAAGGTTGACCTCTTTTTTTCGCATTTTTTTCTCGATAACTTTAATTGTATTTTCATACCTCAAAGTTTGTCGACATGATGGTGGAACACATTGTATTTAATGCAAGCATAACAGTAATTGATTATAGTTTTCTTTAACAACACAAAATAATTATAAACGGTTAAATATGTCCATATTCTTTTTTGGGTGTCGTGTGCCCCAATCATTTCTATCAGCGAAAACCAATTTCTCTAATTCACCATTAATCTTTCCAACGCATCGCTATCACTTGATCAATTCAATTTCCGAGAATTTAGAGTAAACAACCTCGACCGGACCAAAGTTTCTTTGTGTTTATCGAACGCTTTTATAGCTGACTCGATTTTAGTAAACAGTGGAAAATAGCAGGTAAAATAAATGACGATGGACGATGGTCTGATAAAGTATCGGATATCCTATCAAATTTGGAGTGAATAAGAACAAAAAAACTATAGCGTGGATAAACATATACACAACCCACATAACAAAAGTATATACAATGTACATACATTGGATATCAGATCAAAGGATATGTATATCCACAAATGGAGCAAGAATGTTCAGTGGATGTCAAATAGACATCAAAAAAATATACATTGGATGTACGTCTGTCGCGAACTTTCACATCCATGGCATATCCATAGCGTGTACAGGGTGTCCCATTTTGGGTACTTTTACGGGGTATCTCGGTTATTTTTGAAGATAGAGAGTTGTGATTTTCGCGACAGTTTGCTACTTTTTTGTGAAACTAAGGATGCCGTCAACCAAATTATCATGGCCCTCTTGGTTTTTGAGATACAGGGTGAAATAGAAAATTATCGATTTTGGGACCAACCTTGTATCTCGGTTGTCTTTCATTTTATTAAGAAGTTTAAAAAAGGTTCTTATAGATTTTTTTCTGTAGAATCCAGTGGTGTAGTTTGATTTTTTTTTGCTCTAACCATTTTTCAGTTATGAAGCAAACATATATTTTTTTAAACGGAACACCCATTCTCGACGCGGTAATAATACTGTCTAAAAATTTCAAGAATAGAAGAATGTTTATTGAAAAAATAGGAAACCCTAATATACAATCATATGATTGATACATTAAAACACATATCATTAAAATACAAAAGATGATTCGCATTCGTTAAACAATAATCACTAAAAACATAGAACACTTGCTTACTTAGTATTTAATATATATAAAAACTGATAAATATACTTAACATAGACATTGTGACACAAGATATAGGACGATCATGGGAAGATATACTTTCTCAGCTCTCTTTTAAAGTTCTTAATATTAGAACTTTCTCTAACAATGGTAGGCAGATTATTAAAAGCATCATACCCCTTAAAGAATACAGAATTCATTGTACTTTTTTTGTGCGTTTTCGAAATGTATATGTTGGAATTATTTCTTGTAGGATAGTAATGAACATTATGAATGTAATTTAAAATCATTAAAATCAATCCAATAGTTTCCAAGTTACACAATACAGAACGATCAAAAGCCATACTAGCATGTATACATCAGAAAATTTCAAGTCCCTTGGTTTCTGTAATAGGCAAGGTAATGTTCGGATGGACCTAAAAAAGTGTATAATGACGCTAGGTCTTTCTCTCACAGGTTAGTGGATAGCTTATAATGAATACATCAAATTTTTCAGTTTTACAACCCCCCACCCCTCAACCACCCCAATTTCACTCCCACCCAAAAAAAGTAGAAAATGATCAGGAACCCCTAAAACATCTAAAAACAAAGTTTGAGGAATATTTAGATTTTTTTTTGCTGATTAATCCGCCGCCCATTCACTGATTTTTAAAATTATAGGAACTTTACCTACTACGACCCCGCAGCATATCGCTACCCAAATTTCACCATAATCCATGCAGCGGATACTGAGATTACGTGGCTAGAAAAACACGTACAGACAGACCGACAGACAGACCGACGGAAATGAGTGACGTGGATTCTTGTTATGCATAGACATCATAAAGCGCCCAAAAAGTGGATTATCTCAAAATCGAAAATTTTCGCGATCACAATACACCTATCGGGGTGGGAAGTAAAATGATGCAAACAAAGCTGTATTGCAGAACCTTCCTAGTGCCCTTACTTGTAAGTATTTCTATAGTAACGGTACATGCTCAGATAGAGGCTAAAAGGGGTGATACACGTACGAGCAAGTACGCGTACTTATGGCTCGACGAACTTTTTCCCCTGTGTGTCACCGTAAGTACGTCAACTGGTTTGAAATCTTGCTCGGCTCATACTGCGAGCAGCGAGCCACCACTGTGTTTCAGCAGGCCATCGATGCGCGACGCTTGTTGTGTTTGGCGTTTGTTAAAAGTTTTGTTTATTTAGGAAAATTATCAAAATGAGTGATTTCAGCTTCACGTGTGTCACCGACGTCGAGCCGAGTAAGTTCGCGAACTTAAAAACGGCGTACTTAAAGTTCGTACGTGTATCACCCCTTTAATGAACATTATCCAAAAAGTGTACTAGTGCAGCCAGCAACTATGATGCACGCTATCGTATTTCCATTCTATACGCGGATCAAAAGCAACTCCCCAAAGTTTCGCTCCATGTTTCGGCTTAGCCAAGAACGTAAACTTGGAACGTAAAATTATATATTTCAAGCACGTATAGTATGGGCGTACGTAGATAACGTTTAATGTTATCCAATTCACTGGGAAACTGTGCACTGAAGCGCAGTAAAACTGTTATAAAGTCTCTGCCATGAGGTGTAGAATTGTAACTGTTGCTCTAAGTAACGACTGCATCGCTTTGTATTCTATTTATTATACATACCCCGTGATTGCGAGCAGTAGATTCAGATCACTCACCTGCAAAGAAACATCAGAGTTAGTATACAATACAACAGGAGATAGGACAGGTGTGGTTAAACTTTTGAACCTTAGGGTTCATAGATAAGATTAATTTATTAACAGAAATCTGAATAGAAAAATATTATGGAAAACAGATAAAATAAACATTAATATTTATTTTATTAAACCAATACAATTAAAAAATGAAAAAAAGCACGTAAGGAAAAAGATAATATTATAATTTTTGAGTTCTTTTTATGGAATACCTAGTAACTCAGAAATTAAATACTTTGTTTCTGTAAATAGCTAAATAAATAAGAATGTTTAATTGAACAAAACCACGCATTGAGTAAGAGTGGCCGGTTTTTCAAAATTTGGGTCATATCAACTCAAGACAAAGTATCAGAAATATTTTTAAATATTGCTTTGGTAATTGCAGTCATCGCATTTTTAAATGAATATAGATACGTATGTTGTTACAAAGAGGCACGCAATCTTGTCCAAATATTTAGACATTTTTTTCCAACTATTGGTCTCTAAAAATTGCTATGATAACTTGAGACGTAAAGATTATGCCTGATTTAAAATTTATTATTTCTTTGAAACCTAGTCAATTTGTAATATGAGTAGTTGTGTCTCAGCTTACTTCGCCAATTTTGTCATCAAATGGGAAGAAAAAAAGTCTGGAAGTAACTTTACTTTCAAATAATATTCGTTATCTTTCAAACTCAGAGGCTGTGCAATACACTCGTGTAATTGTACTTACTATAACAATAGGATTCTTTTTATTTTTAGACTCATGGTCCAGACGGTCAACGCACTAAGTTACAATGCCTCAATAGTATTGGAAACCGATTTAGATTCTCCTAAAATTAATCAGCTTTAGTTTCGCGACATACTGGCCACCTTTGATTAGAGGGTTCAACTTAATAAATCTAGTTTGGTTCAACAAGGGGATTATAGTACGTAAATGAGAGCTGTTTGCAATGGTTCAGCTGTAACCATTTTTTGACTATCAATTTTGAGATAACTGAACTGGAAAAAATATGAGCATGAAAAAAAAGGGCAGTTCTGTGTTAATGTCGACGTATTTTTTGAAATTTCCTAATAGACAATTATTCAAAAATTGCCAAAAGTGACGCTTTTTTGACTAAATTCACAGTCTCGTCAATCACCCTGTATAAATTTATTCTAAAATCGGGATCGACATTAACATAGATTGAAGTTTTCAAAACACGAAAACCACGTTTGTGTGCCAAAAATTATTAATTTACAGGGTCAAAAATGGTTACAGCCAGAGCCTTGCATCGAACAATCGCGCGCCTATTGGGACACTGATAAAAGCGCCACCAATACAAAAGTATGCAAACTACTGTTTATGAATGAGTTGAGATTCATTCATTTCTAAAATGGGATAGATTTTGTTTTGGGCATCGACTCAATCTGTAGTCAGTGGTTTTGGGTGATCTACAACACTGCAGGCTAAAAGTTAGGAACTACTAAAATTAAACAAATCGCTGTAATTGGTTTTGAGCGGTTATCATTTTCAGGATTACTACGAAATCTTATAATTTTCAACCAGATTTGTAAGTAATTAGAATTTCAATTGGCAGGCTCAGGCCGAGAAGTAATATCTTTTAATGATCGCGAGTGTAGCTAGACTATTCATGTAAACTGCAGAAGCACTTGTAATTCTGAAGACCAGTTTATCGGTGGCTACTGCAGAAGTCTGCTGCATAATAGTGAAAGATAACCATCAGCTAAAGTTTTTTTCTATAGAAAAATAATATTTATCAAATATTAATTTGGAATGTGCTAGTTCAGAGGGAGACGATAACACTGTTTTATAGATCGACGGTCACGATTTGCTTGAATCATCGAAAATGTGGTCTCGCGATTATTTATATTTCTAGTGACGTGAGTTCACAATTATATTTTTCTTCATTCTCCGTGCACAAGCTAAATCAATTAAAAACACTTGTTTATTAGTTGGTGATCCCTGTATCACCACCTCTTGTATACCACAACTTGTATCGACATTCAGATAATAATAATCGAATAGGTTCATAGAAGCCACGGCACCCACCTGATTTTTGAAAAATCATACGGAAACATTCACCATTTCTTAGCATCTAAGAGAAAATAGAGTAGCACTCCCACCATTATCTTTACAAATATTGATTGTCTCCTCCAAAATTTTTTCTTTGTATGCAATCAGCTGATGCAATAATTAAGGTGAAACGTGTAGTAGTTTATTATACGAATATTGCCATGGATTTCAATAATAATTGAAGAGTCCAACGTAAAAAGTGCCTAAGTCACATTTTCCAATTTTTGAAAAAAAACGCTTTTAAAATTTATATTTCTCTCTGGAAATATTACCTTTTCGAATAATCATTTGACTTGTTATAATCTTGAATTTTATTACTTTAAGAGTGAATGAAAACTAGTTTAGTAGTCTACTTTCCAACATTTTGTATTTTTCAAAAATGGAATTGGCCGCTTTTTTGTTTGGATTTATAAAAACCTGTAACATACTTTAAAGTATTTTCATTTTATAATATATAAGAATACAAAATACATTAAAAATTCCAAAATTATTCATAAATATCGGTGTCAGAGTCTATTGCTTCATCAAGAACTCTATTTTCCGAGCTGCGACGCATATAAGATAAATTATTATATGCAGGTCAGATATGTGATATCTATAAGAGAGAAATGTGGTGAAATTCACAGTTTTGCTTTATATGATAAAATTTTTAGATTATCTCAGCAGAAAAGAGGGTTCTCCTATACACGCACATACAATGTTATCGACAATATTAGAAGAAACCCACCTAACTGTGTTTCTGGTACTATTCCTCCGCAACTTTTCAACTATGAACGATTAAACACATTGAGTGTAATAATACATCACAAGGAGCGCGCTTCTATCAGTGAATGGAAGAACTAATGGTAAACCACAAACTACGCATAAATAAATAATATGCTAGTGTACTTCAGCAATTTTTGCGTTGAACAAACAGTCTGTGTACTTAGGTCATCTTCTATTGAATATATTTTATCTAATATAAAATTCATATAGCCATGTAACAACTTGGTAGATTTTACAATACTTTTATATATACTACCAGGAAGCTTACAAAAAGCTCGCATTGCAGGTTGGCCGAGTCAGTTTGACAGATAATGAACGTGAGGACACATTCTTATTAAAACTGAACAGTGGGTTTGCACTTTTAGTCAAAGTGAAAGCCAGTCCTACTTTTCATTCATTTTGACTGAAACAGTATTAAAAAATAAATACCAACGTCATTTTCAATAATGTTAAATCAGCTAAAATGATTCATTAAAACTGAACAGTGAGAACAAACGTCGTTCTCATTTATGTTGAATCAGTCAAACTGATTCACCGGAACTGTATAATCAGAACTCACCTTTAGGCACTTCTTGCGTTGAACTCTTCAATTATTGACAAAATGGCTTTCTGTAATGATCGATAAAAAGTGTTGATTTTTTTAGGGTAGATACATACCGTAAACGCGGGCTACTTTGGCCCTAACGTCCTTCTTTGGCCCAAATGAAAAAAAAAACAAAATCGTACTCTACAATCATATTTGTGACCGTATTTAAAATACTTCCGGCTCATTCCGGTAGGTAGCCGCACTATACAGGCTGTCTGATAAGTCCAGTGGTTCCTTTGCTGTCCACTAGAAAGCAGCACTTATAGTTGTTTGACTAGTGAAACCACGTGCAATTTTTACCTCCCAAACTTCCACTTACAAAAAACGTATTTTTTGTTTAACAAATCCGGTAAGTACCCCCTATTAAACAATTTTCCTTTCTTTAAGTCGTACTGTAGTTACAACACTGGTAAACTAAACAGGTTTTTTTATTTTCATGTTTTTTTAAATCAGACCCAATAATCTATAAAAAACGTCCTACTTTGGCCCAACGTTTTTTTTTGCCAAAACCCATAATATTAATTTATGAATTGCTACAAAAACCTTGAAACATTTTATTTTTTCATCTATATTGCGTATTACCATAATCAGCTTGTTCAGGATGCCGTAATAAAAGACTTCCTGGAGGCCCAGTATATACTGGCTATAGCAATGAACAACTTCTAACTTGTCTAGAAGCAATCAGATCTGGTGATATCACGCAAAGGCAGGCTGCTGATCATTGCAAGATACCCCTATAAAAAACAAGTTGAAAAGTATGTTTTCCAGTTCACCAGGCCATGCAACAGTTTTTTCGCAAGAAGAACTAGCATTCTCGATGAACTAGATTTAAGATTCATCATAAAATCTTATTTGACTAGGCAATGGAAGACTATGCAGTGTTTTTGCAACTATGTTCCAGGACGTGAACGGGTCAAATCGTTTCTAAAGAGACACCTTCAACTGACTGTCACGTTTTCGTCGAAGATCAAAATAAATCGTAATCAGATTCATGAACAAATCATCACAGACTATATTGAACATCTGAAAAAGGTGGTCAAAGATGTTTCACCTGATAAAATTCATAATTATGACAAAACTTGGTAACATTTGATAATATAATCTTCGTTGAAGAACCCGTTCTAGTCAATATCCAAGTCCTTCTGTATCCATACCATTTGTATCATGCTTTTAGCGCTAAAAATTGACTTGGGCCAAAGTTACCCTAACCGCAGGGTAACATTGGCCCAAAACTAAAAAAAATATACTAATTTAATAAACGTTTTGTAAGTAAAAACAGGATTACTGATTAAAATTTAAGATATTATAGTTGTAAAAAAGATTGCCAGAACTTCTGGGCAGTGAAAACAACAGTTTCTAGAGAAAAGTACATACAATAATTACTGAAAAGTGGGCCAAAGTAGCCCGCGTTTACGGTATATATGTGGTTAGACTTATCAAAAATCAAAAACAAAATTAATTTCATCTACTGACCACTCTAGTGAACGAACGCCCTTTTAAAGAACCTCATTTAGAGCCAACTGTCAGATAAAGTCCTATTTCAGAAGACAAAAGCCTGTAACTGCGTTCTGGTTACATTTCTATACTCATGCAAATTTTAACGTCCAGCTAATATGGCAACCACGTGGCCTAGTCGTTACGCGTATCTCATTATCCCGAACGTTTACTCAGTATGCGACTCCATTTAATATTACAAAAGTTTCTAGGTTTTTAATAAACAAGGTACGTCATCATCCAACTCCATATATACGCTCATTATATTACGTGGCTTATTCTCTCTGCATGCGCTTTTGATCAAGGCACGGAGCTACGGGAGTAATTGAGTTTTCTGTTACTGGCTGATATAGTCTGGTTAATGTAGCACACACAGACGGCAAGATTTCGCCTTTTAGTGCTTTTCTATTATTGTTATCGAGAAAAATATGTAGCAGGTTTGCCACGCGCATGGTACTATTGAAGTACTTTCGAAGGCCTTATAAAAAATTTGCAGACGATTTTACGGTGTCCAAAACTGATAAATGTGATGTTAGTAACTGGCTTAATGAAAATAGTTTATACGGGATGTTTTATGACGGGTGAAGATACTTTAGGATAAGACTGTACAGCTCAATTCCAATAAAAAAGTCACACAAAGTAGGGTCCAATATTCACCTGTTTCAGATATTTAATTTTCTTTCATTATCTGGTTTCCAGCGACTGAGGCATATGGTTGGTGAATTTACCGACGCCCGATGTTATCTAGCATCTACTAAATACACACTGTGGAAAGACATAAAATTTGTTAACAAACCGTATTTTCATAGCACTGTAGCGTCGTCTGGGTATCATATTACAACAGTTTCAAGTAACCAATAACTGCTTCTGGTATCTTGTGTTTGATAATTTTAAAGCCAGAACTTCAGCAAAATAAAAAAAATCTGCAAGTAAAGCGTATTCAGTCCTAAGGAACGGCATTAAAAAATTTTGTTTGTAGTTAAAGAAGCTACTTTTTAATTAGATGGGTACTTGAAATGAAGAGAATTAACTTTCAGTAAAAAATACAGTGGCGTTTGTCATGTTTGGCAAGGTTATGATTAATTGTAATGATATATATGCTGTTTCTTGTGGTTAACGTAAATAATAATGAATAAAAATAAAAACTAATAAATCTCCGAATCAGTTGAAAATTGGACCCTACTTCATGTGACTCTTTTTGTTGAAAATAAGCCGTACAGCCTTCACCACTCATCGTACAACACCCTGTATTTAAACTCTACAAAAATGCCTTTTTTTATCATTCCATCATGTACATAGGTCATGTAGGGACTTGTCCATTAATATTAACAATATTCCTTTAGAGTCATGCAATGATGTAAAATATATTGGCATGTTTTTTTAAATAAAAATATGACTTTCAAAAGACATGCAAATATTTGCTATCCATAATTGGTTCCAATATTTATGTTATGAAAGACATTTTATCTTTGTACGATCTTCATGTCTTCGAACCCTGTGTTTATATCTAGAAAAAAATGTGGAAAATGCAAACTTTTTGTGTCAGAGTAAAGTTTACTAAAATATTACTGGGGCAAAGAATAATCTTAGGCTACTTTTCGCCAAATATGAAAATTCATACAAACTACCTAGTGTACATGATCCGAGGTTTATTAACATTTTACCTACTGAAACAAAATAATGTGATAACATTGTAATATTTAAGAGATTGCTAAGATATTTTCTTGCCTGAATTGTTTATATTCAGTAGAGGAGTACAGATAATCCGCTATCTCGTTGCCTGACATAACAATGCGTCCAGGGACAACAAGTGTAGGATTCCAATAAAATTACAGCTGTATTTTTAGTAAGCATAATCTGAAAAGAACAGCACAAGACTTCTACGATGCCACATGTGTATCAGATGCAAAGGGTTCTTAAACTTATGAGAATATACATAAATTGTTAATGAGCTTTAAGTATACATTTTGTAACTCGCACTAGAATTAATTTACACCTGAAGAGTAGAATGCCACATGTGTATCAGATGAGAATATACATAAATTGTTAATGAGCTTTAAGTATACATTTTGTAACTCGCACTAGAATTAATTTACACCTGAAGAGTAGAAGAAGCTTGTCAGTTGGCGTCACTTTATCAATATGCCGTTAAGTCAAGTTAACTGTAAGTTATCTCGTAACTGTCAGTATGTGTTTATCAATGTTATTAATTGCAAACTAATTGTTATAGTAGAAGCTAAAGTAACTGGCAGTTGAAAATATCAGCTAACCCTATAGTTGCGATTGAGGTACAGCCCAAAACAGTGACACCAAACAAAAGACAGAAAAACCATTTGGCCAAATTTTCAGCAAATCAGAGATGTCGATTTACGAAGCACTGCTATCAACCTCCGCTAAATTTATAGTTTCGAAAGTGAAAGTTAGATATATAATTCATAAACAGAATTTGTGTTAACAACAACTTTAGGGGGAGTCGAGGGCTCGTGACCGGAAGCTCCCGGGTTCGACTCTCGTTAGAGGCAGAAATTTATTTCTTGTTTTTTCAAACAAAAAGGAATATTTATGAAAAAGCTCATCGAGAATTCCCACCTGAGCCATCACAGTTGGCTCCTAATTAGCAGTGCTGTTCCTAGAGTGGCGCCGGGAAACAGCAACAAAGCCTACACAGAACACGAGGCTGACAACCAGAGCAGTCGATGCCGATGACATAGAAGTAAAAAGTAAAACACAACAAACTGATAGCCAGTCAGTCAACTACCGACTTTCAGTCAGAATTTTCGATATTGCATAAGTGTACTAATTTTCCTTACTTTTAACTTTGCTGACGTTCGTTGGATGAAAAGAAAAGCCAGAACAGCTAGCAGAATATGTCGTGATATGACAACATTCTCGAAATTTTCCATGAGCCTATACGCACACTAGTATGGTAATGAGCTACGGTATTCTATTACACATCGTACCTTTCTAGGCTTATTCCCGTCATACCCAGCAAATTCCAATTCCAACTATCCTCAATTATTTCCTACAAAGATCCCTGGTTCTATTCGGGAACAACATCAGCATAACAAAAAGCCTCAACTTATTGGTAGGGCCCTGTCGCTCTTCACTTGTTATGGTAATACCGCCCTGGCAAATTGGTCCCTTCAGAAAATATCAACCGATATTGGGGGTACAGAGAAGGCAGTGGAATACTACTGCAAGGGTTTACTTTCTGAAAAAAATTTTTCAACTGATCGGAAAAAATAAATCTCTAGTCGTGTCTTCAGAGGAAAAAGAAGAGGATATTTTTTGAGGATTTTTTTCATAGATTTGGTCGTAAATAACTCGCGTTAATGGTAGTAACCCACTTGTGGATTCACAGTACTCGTCTACGGCTCGTACTGCAAACTTTAACTGCGTGAGTTATTACTGTCATTGCCGCTTATTATACTATTATCTGGTGGATTGAAGGTATGAATACCAGAATTGTGACAGCTATAAAAACATTAAGGATAATTTGAATAGGATAATACTCGCAGGCCCACGCCGCTAAGGCGGCGGAGCGTATCAACGCCGGCTGAGCAGCCTAAGAATCTACACTTCATCGGATCACGGCCACGAAAGTCTTACACAATACATATGTCAGTATACAGGTAGATCATAACAAGTCGACGATGAAGTTTATGAAACATGGGGTACCTCAGGGCTCTGTACTTGGGTCACTTTTATTTATCGTATATGTCAACGACTTTTGCCACCATATGCTTCCCAATGAGGTGTTCATGTATGCTAATGATGGTAGTTTTTTCATCAAAGGCACAAATCATAACAGTATCAGTGATATCACTCATAATAGAGCAAAAAAATGGTACTTCAGTAATATTTTGCAAATAAATCGTGTAAAGACGCAACAGATACTTTTTTATCTAAATGCTCAATCCAGCAACATATCAAGTTGTTAGGGATAACTCTTGATAGCTACCTCATGCTTTCGTACAGTCGTGTATTAGCTATGATATTCTGCTATGGGGACAATCCGTGCATGCCCAGAGAGTTTTTATATTACAAAAGGAAGCAATCAAAGTCATATCTAACAAAGGACCGCAAGAACATTGTAAGCCACTATTTACTAAATATGGCATTTTACCTGTACCGTCTTTATATATGTATAGGTCAATCTTTCAGACCCACAAAAACCAGAAATTTCTACCTAAAAATGATGACAATAATGATTACCCTACTCTTAATAGATATAAGGAGTATTTAAAGCCTGCTGCCTATCGTCTAACTGTTGATAAAAAAAACTCCAATAACGTCCACCTTTTCATTATTCTTCCTGACCAAATAAAAATATGTAATAGTTGTCAATTCAAAATAAAACATTTTTTCTTAAAATATTGCTTTTATTATAAAAGAGAATTTGCGGAAAAATTAAATATAAATGGAGTGGCACTTTCAGTGTTTTACTGGAGAGCACTATACGTATAAAGTTGTTTGTCAAGCCCCTGCCGTTAAATGGTTCATATTTGTTAATTTTTCTGCGTTTTTGAAATGATTATTTCACTCTTATTCTTGTATTTCATTTTTCTTGTTTTCTGGACCTGCTACAATAATTGTATTATATATACTTCAAATAAATAACAAAATTAGCTATAGCTGGGAAGCGGCAAAAATATATTAAAGCGAAGTGTACTCTTTAAACTGAATTCCAAGCTTTCGGAGAACTATGCCTCCATCATCAGAGAAAGTTTGTTGTGATTGTTGCTTAGATTAGAAAATACTACATGGAACATATTGGTTAGACTCGCACAAAAATTCATTAAAAATATGATGATACTTATTATCTTCGTCAATTAATTCATCACACACAACATTTAGGTTAAAAAAATCTATAGATTGACTATATAAAATTAGATATCTGTTACGTTCGATGACTGGTACCACATGTCTTGGTTTGAAAACTCTTCATTGTGTCCTGTCAGTTAAATGTCTTCTCTGTCTAATACATAAAATGTAACTGGTTTGAGAAACAGACGAAAAGGAATCGTCGAAAATAAGTACCTAGGTGTCCAAAAAACGGGTGAAACATGAATCTGGTAAGATAACATTATTGTTCTCAGCTTTCTTCAACACTAGCCATGCAGATTAGCTGTCGTTAGATAAGACAAATGCAACGTAATATAAACTTATAAATAGGTCTTAATTCAAGTGGGAACAAGTCTATTTTTTATTTCAGTTGGCTTGTTTTTTGACTAAAAGAGATGACGATATCTGTTTCTAAAGTGTTTTTCTATCAAATGAGTACAAAATCTCGTAAAGCCCTTGAGGAGTAATCGAGATATTGCACTACAACTACGCAAATCTATGTAGTAAGATATTGTGACTATAATAAACGATAATTAATCAATGTGTTGATTTCATTCAAATTTTCCTTCAGCAGCTCCGTTTGATTTTGATATCTCAAAGTATACCAAGACTCTTCTTTAGTATCTTTTGTCAAGCCTAACAAAATATATCTGATGTGTAACAGGTTATGGCATAGTGCTTAAGGTGAGCTGGAACCCCTAGCTCCATTTCGGATGTCCATGAATCCTATATCGAAGCAGTCGATGGAATAGTTTACATAGTCAAGAAGGGCCGCCACATCACCGACTCTAGGAAAGTTGGGAAAAATTCCTAACTCGAGAAATATTTGCCAGTTAATTGCATTCCTTTGCATTTATTACTGGACGAAATTAAACTCATGGGGCGAATTTCATTCAGGGTAGAGTGAAAAATTGCCTTATTACCAATAACGTCATGCGCCTTTACATTGGTTTACTACAGCTTGAGGCTTGAGGTAATATCATGTTACCATGAAAGTTTGTTTCAATCCCACTTTCGTAACACAATCATGATGCTTCATGGTACGATTTAAACGAGACTCTTCATAGATACCTCTATGTCCCTTGTGAGTTCATTGAACCATCGGCGTAGCGACGCTATACAGGGTGGTCCAATAAGCGCGCGGTGCTCTCTAGAGGCCATACCGTTTAAATTAGGCAAACATGTTTGAAATAAAAAACGTTTCTTTTCAAATGCTCTACATTTAGAAAATAATTTCAAGAATGGCGGAGTTCCGGATATACCGGAAGTAGGTATCAACTTCCTTATTTTAAATGGAATACCCTGTATATTATTACGTTTTTGAATTCAGCATCGATTTTTAGATCCAGTTTGTTAACCATTGTTTATGTCTACGAAGCCTATTTTCAGTCATTCAGCAACTTTTACAAAATTTGCCTTTGTAGTACTTTACAGTTCAAATTTGAAAAGTTAAAAACGGTAAAAGCTTTTTTTTCAAATGGGATGGTATGATAAGTTTCACATTAGTGGATGCCAAATTAAATTCTCTTCCACTTTATTCAAGGCACATGTGGCTCTATCTTTGATGGTTTTTAAGATATTTACGGTTTTGTAATTATTGCGTTGGAATTTGAAAAATCGTAGGTGGCGTGGCTCGCAGACGAAACAATTGGCAGTAAACCTTTCATCCAAAGTGTTTCGATCTCTAATACTAAAATGTGCTTTCCCTCCATTTAACTGTAACCACATTATTCTTGAAAACCCCAGTGGTAAATTTTCCAATAGGATTTCCAAATTTTCATTTAGAAAATTTTGGAAAACATTAATTTAATATGCGGTTTCCAATAATACCGCCCCAGATGCTTAGACTCCATGTTGGTTGTGAGAGAAAGGAACATGTAGTAGTAATACATGAAGATAGTTAGTTTAACATTCTCGCAGTTGTAGTTGAATATCCGCATAGCGGTGCTACAGCAGAAATTAGTCGCTATTTGGGCATTGGTCAAACATCTGTGAACATGATCTTAACGGAGTTCTGAATGTAGAGCATTTGAAAAGAAACATTTTTTACTTCAAACACTTTCGTCTAATTTGAACGGTATGGCCGCTAGGGAGCACCGCGCGCTTAATGGACCACCCTGTAGTATATAGATGGACTATTTCTTTCTAATGAAGCAGAATTTCCAGGTATTGTGCGGGTAGACTCCGCAATCCTGAGTTAGATTATTTTTTCCAGAATTTCTGCGGTGTCCCTCCTCAAACCTAGGAACTAAGTATGTAGGCTCTTCTGATGAGTGAACAAGTGACCTGTTGGAACTGTCTTGCGAAAATATATTCGATACGGTGATACAAGTAATTGTTATTAATTTAGTATCTTCTTTGAAATTAAATAAACAATGCACACACATACTTTGCTATGCAAATAAAATATTGGTGGATCTGTGAAAATGTGCAAAAGAACTCACGTGTATTATAAATAAAGCGTAGTTTATGTTTTGACTGAAATAGTAGAACATAAAGGTCCATTGCACCACAATTTTCCTTTGACTAGTACCTGTAAGAGTAGATTTCAGGTTTCTATGTCTAGTATGCCGTTCATGTTTCTTCAAACTGGTTGCTAGAGAGAGATAATGTTGTATGGTAAAAAAATGAAGGTATACAGCTTTTAAAAAATTATTCCTGTTCTTTTTGGGTACCATCTGGTACAATGTTAAACACTGGAAAGAGAAGACGGCAGACAGAAATAGCGTGGAATAGTCCAGGATATACTCAGAAATAGGTGGTGAAAGACAAAGACAATTCTAAGTTATATAAATTTTAGCGGTATAAGATCAGACTGTACTCATTTCCGCCCTATGCCTTCATGGCCTTTTGTGCAAACTAATAATAATAATATTAATCTGGTACCGCAATACTGTCTTACATACCTTCCAGTCTAGCAGTCTGCACCTGGTAAATAAAAGCCTTCCCTCCATATATGGTGAATAGTTCAAATTGAGGCGACGCCGACGTGGATACACGTCAAATTGAATATCCCCAGCAACACGTAGACGCTGTGCGCTTAACGGATTCTCAAGACGCAGCGTGGCATTTTTAGTGAAGCTTCTCTATTGCTGGGCGACACGTGTGCAGAATACATCTACACTTATTAAACTACATACAGAAAGTCGCTGAGTGAAGTATACAATTCTAGAGTCGCTAACAACACTACTTCGCCCAATTTCTTGATACCATATGTGGCTATATGAATTAGTCTTCATTGGTCTGTTCGACCGGCATCGATATCCTCCTTCGCCCTGGTGTCTTGTACTTTGCTGGTTGACGATTTGTCAACACGAGTGGATGTCAGCCTCAGAAACTATCAAACTGTCGCACAGTATCAGCGACAAAAAACTATATACGCCAGCACAGTCATGTCAAATTAAGGTAAAATATTACATTTCTATAATTTATTTTAGTTTAACGCGATTGAGCAAGATAAATTCTTTACGTTCCAGTCTCACTGACATTTCGGTGATAATGTAATCGTAAGTTTACGAAAACTTGGGATATGTGTATACCGTATACCTTTCCATTAGTTTTATGCATCTCAAATGACTAGCAGCTTATAGTTATTATCGGATTTGTTCGATCAATTAAAGGGAAATCAGTTTCTGTAGCTTATTTCGGCTAATACTTAGTAAATTAGCTATAAAACGTAACATGGAGGAGAAGTTTAGTAATATGATTTGAAGTCGAATGAAGGTTCCAGAAAATCCACTGTTAATATAACAGTAACATCAATTCTTACAACATATCTATATCAAGATCCGTATGTCGTAGTACTTTTACTATATGAACCACTGCTTTCACTGTAGAAGTTATTCTAGAGTTCCGTACAACATCACACATATGTAGGGTATGAAATATGTCATGGAGAAATAATTTAAATATTGCGAAGTTATAAATTATTTTACCAAATTTTTAACAAATATCCCCGATTTTAATTTATTTTAAACAGAATCCTCTACTTATTTTAATTGCAATGAATTGCGCATGTCGAATTTAGTAAGATCTCACAATTTCAAGACTTTGTTTCTATTAATTACTGAGATACGGTAACACCGCTTTTTCAGTGAACGGTACCGGAACGCTTAAATATGTCCAAAACTGCCACAGCTGGAGAGGTGAAATTCAATACTTGGGGGTTCTTGAACATACAGAGTTCAAAAACGCTAACATCGGTGTTGTCAGATTTACCAATTTTACGTCATAATTTTGAATGGAATGCCCTATTTTATGAAGCCTAACGTAAAAATGGTAAATCTGACAACACTGCTGTTAGCGTTTTTGAATTCTGTATGTTCAAAAACCCCCAAGGTATTAAATTTCATCGTTCCAGCTGTGGCAGTTTTGGAAATATTTAAGCGTTCAGGTACCGTTTACTGAAAAAGCGGTGTTGCTGTATCTCAGTAATTAATAGAAACAAAGTTTTGAAATTGTGAGATCTTACTAAATTCGACATGCGCAATTCATTGTAATTAAAATAACTGGAGGATTCTATTTAAAATAAATTGAAATCGGGGATACTTGTTTAAAAATTTGGAAAAATAATTTATAACTTGGCAACGTCGCGAACGCGAAAAAAAATATTACAAGGCGAGATAGTAGATATTTCGATATAAAATAAAAAATACAGGGTGTTCCATTTAAAAAAAAACAAAGTAAAATGACCTTCAAGTTGCCGTAATTTAAAATTCTGCCAAAAACACCCTGTAGATACAAATTGCTGGTAACCTCCAAAATAATATCCAATTAATATTCAAGAAACTCGCTATTATTGAGAAAAGTTAAAAAGATATATCAATTTGGACGTATTACTTGCGACCTTGCAAATCCGGAAGTTAATAGAAAATAAATTATAACTTGGCAACCTCGCAATCGATCCCAAAAGCATTTTAGGGTTGAATAGAGCTCAATGATGGGAACTAGAAGAACTTAAGAAAAAGTTATAGTTCCATATAAAAAATCAAGTTGATCACTATTCTACTTTCCCGCAACACCCTCTATATATCAAAATGTTTCTAGAATATGCGTCTTGAGTAACCAAATAACTTTTGTATTTGAAATTTTCTTCTATCAGGTATACCTTGCGAGATATCGAAAAATTACACACTAACTGGTCACCCTGTACGTGCTGTATTATGATACTGATTCTCTAATATTATACTGTTAAACTTACATAAAATAGCTCAAGCATTTTTTTGACGTGTAAGAGCGAAATAACCATTATAACAAATTACAGCATCACTATTTAGTTCAAAAACTCATATATAAGGTATAATAAAATCGCAAAGGTTCGTCGCAAAATTAGTATTAATTTCGTGTTTTGTATGCAGTATCAAAAAATATACAACGTCCCAATTGTGATCATAAATATGTACACAAACTTATGGAATATGCTCATATCGTGATCGACTGTCCCATTATTAAAACCACGTAATGTAGAAAGGTTATTATTTTCCTGACGTTCCGGTCACCCCGGAGTATTTTTTAAAGTGACGAAGATTTTATAAAAAATTAATTTGGAGTGAGTGCCATGTATTGACAAAGGCCACAGAGGACGCCAAAATGATAGTCAAAAGTGTACAACATATGTGGCTTCAATGATAAGCAAATAAGGTGCGAGTGATCAGAAACTCAACCGCAGGATAAGGCTCAGGAACTATACCTTATTGTATTTTGCATGTAGTTTGTCAGCGATTTCGATTCACAATTAATAAAAATCCGCTAATAAATATGAATGAGCAATTTCCGCTCGGAGGCAGGAAAACGCTCCCTTAGAATGAAAGACCTTTTTCATTGGCTGTACTCACGTATTTGGTGAGCGTATTATTGCCGTCATATAAACGTAAAAAGGGGATAATTATCCTCGCCACGCAAAAAAGACAAACACGTAACGGAACAGCGGGAGGCCCCATGCTCTGTGATTAAATTCAACAAAAACTGCTACGGCACAGTCATCCCGCAGGTTTAGTTTCTCTGGATTTATGTATCAAAAAAAGCTCTAGGAATGTATTCGGCTGTTGTTTTTGGTAATGGTACAATGGACGAACAGAAGAGATTGGAGATAGTCTACTCAAAAGTATTGCAGCAATATCCGTTACCAGACAAACGACAGTTTGGTCAGACTAAAAAGTTTTATTTGTGTTACGGAATAATATTATTTTTTACGGAGTATATCGTCTGGCTCTTAAACATTTTGTAATAAACTCCCATTGCCAATTCGTATTTAGCAACAAGGTTTTTTTATTTAGGTTTCATACATTGTATGACTGTAACTTAATATACATTTTCAAATGGAATAGGAGAATAAAGTAGTCTGACAGTAGTAGTGAGTAGTGGGTTTGGTTTTTTTTAACGAGTTACGTAAATCATGGACAGTCTGTTATTATTTTTTTTATTTTTACAATCTTCCACCTTGTAACAGGCCACCCAATATCCTGTAATATCGAAGTTGATAGGGCATTTGGGGAGATTGACAGTCAGGTGTCAGATAGCGAGGGAGGTTTGGTCACGGTTCGCTGGAGCAGCAGCAGCAAGTGTAGCTGCTAACCAGGACAGCCAGGTATCGTGAGGTTTAGCATGAGCTAAACTTGCACTGTTCTTATTTATTATTATTTCACGGGATTTTAAATTCGTTTGTTTGACAATATGTTTTCAAATGAATTGCAACGGAGCCTTTTGTTAAAATCCTACACCAAGTTAAGATTCTCAACAGTGAATTCTTGGCTGGTTATATTTGGCGCCCAACGTGGGGCTCCTGAAAGTGTTTCGTTGCGATTTATTTGATTTATTAATGAATTAAATGTCTATTTAGAAAAATGCCGAAAGCTAAAAAGAAAACTGTGATTAATTATGATGACGTGGTTATGTCTAAAAGTATGGACAGAATTGTGGACAAATTTTCTGGCGAAATAGGTAAACGTCTTTGTTTGAGTACACAGGGTACATAAATGGGTGGAGTTTAGCTTTAAAGCTATGCTGACTCTCAAACCCAGGTAGTGCTTTATCAGTCAAAATTTAGTGTCTCAACCAGCCAAATAGTCGAATCATATTTAGAAAATAAACCTATTATCAGCTGCTGGAGTCTCGTTGTGCATCATCAAGGAAGATAAACACAAACGAATGATGACCGGAGCCAATGCCACAAGAAGAATGACAAAAAAGCTGGACTAATAGGTCATATTGTCAAAATTTAATGTGAATGTCAAATGATTATGCCAATATGCTCATACAAGGGATAACCTTTGAGGGTGGCAATATTTGTAATACTGTTTTACAAATAAATGAAACACGAAATTAACAAAAAAATGTGACTAACTAGTAGGGCGAGATAACATTGCGGGTTTAGAATCATCATGAAGTAGCTCCATTTCGGTGTTCAGGCAACATAGCTTGTGGAAGCCATTGGTAAATTCATTGTTGACCTTGCTTCATCCCTGTCTTTCAAAAGGTGCACGCTAATGCGCTAGTCTCCTTCTGCCTGGTGAGGGCTATAAAAGCATTTCCCCGTCTGAAAAATGGAACAGTGAGTTTCCGGATGATAATTCCTATAGATACGCCGCTGCGAAGAGGCAGACCATCAATTTCCGGCGGCAGGCGTGACTGATGACACGTGAACCCGGCAGAGATCGAACCTCCGACGCGACGTAATAATAAATAATTTTAAAATTAAAGGCGGCTCTGGCAATGTAGCGCAAAACAAACGAGTGCGACCGGCTGCCTGTGACGTAACAAACCGCTGAAATATCGCCCTCCGCTCGACCCATCTCGATCAACGGTAAATAGTCCGCGGAGGATCGTGTGGCGAGAGGGAAAGGGGGTGGTGTCGATGATGGCTGGTGACGAACGATCGCTGGGGGTATATTAACGGCGTTGGATGGTGTTGAGCTGTAAATTCAGATTTTACATAAGGGTCGGCCATGGCTAGCGCAAAAAGTGAACACAGTAATACTGTGCTGGAACGTCAGAAGGAAGGACATTTTATCAGGAAAAGATATACCTTTATTGTGACAGCATTATTTCTTGAACGAGATTTAGATTAATTTTTGGCTTCTATCTTCTCTGCTATTCGTTTCCAACTCTTTCGATCAGTGACATGCCACTTCCAGTCCTTTCCTCTTATCTCTTGTGTATTTTTCTGTATTCCTGTCAATCATTTTTTCTTTGATCGTCCTCGTCGTCTTTTCCCTCCTCCTATAAACACTACTCTCTTAGTACTTATATGTTCTGGCATTCGAATTATATGTCGCAACCATTTAGCTTTTTGCGCCCGGACTTTACTTGTTATGTTAGGTCTTCCATACAGGTTGATTACTTCTTTGTTTGTATGTCTTTGTATGTCTCATCTACTTTAATGCCCCTAAATTCTTCTCCGTATTTTTCCTTCCCAGATTTCTAGCTTTCTTACATCTTTCTGGGTCATTGTCCATGTTTCACATGCATACCGTATTACTGTTTCATGAGTTCTAATCTTCGCTTTCCTTAAAACTTCTTTTTCTTTCAAAATTTTCGATAGCGAGCCAGCTGCTCTACTACCCTTCAACATTTGTCCATCCTTTCAAATTAAAAGCTACAACATACAAACTTAAAAAGGGTTGCTTCAGTTGTTGACATTTTACACTTGTTTTGTCCATCATAGAGCTTCAATCTATCTGGCGGTCATTAAGGTTCCTGACTAACTTATCAAGAGCCCCATTTTGAGTATTGTAGCCCTATATCATTTTTATCTCATCGTATGGATGGATAACACGCCGAACAGGTGACATCAGCTTCTGAGGATGCCGATCGCTCATGTTGGTGAAACGTCAAGCAGCGAAGTGCGCCGACGCCAAGTCGGCAGAGGGTGTCGACGCCGACCCAACAGCCCAAAAACCAACAAGCTCATCATTGTATTAATAATCTTAAAATTTCAGTTTCAATGTATTAATGACGCTGTATATTAATTTAAGTTTATCAATAATATGAAAATAGTATATTAGGGCTTATTACATTTATTCAGTAAAAAATATCATTCATCTGATGAATTCTGTACATTGATATTAAGATTTCTTGTATCACATTAATGAAGGACGTCATTAACTACAACATTTTATACAGTAAATTAATGAAATCTGTTCATTAAAACAATTTCTGTGTTCATCACAATAATAAAACTGCATTCCTCAAATTAATGTTTTAGTTCATTATATTAATGAACAGCGTTTTTTTCAGCCTGATGAACATAGTGGTGATAGAGATAATGAATTACTTTTCATTCTGTTGATGAACTCATTCTTTGGCCCAAAAATAATGGATCTGTTCAATAATTTAATGAACTTTCTCGTTGTATTTAGTCTCAGTTTTGGTTCAGTGTAATGTAGATTTTAGCAATAAAAAACAAATCCTCTTTTTTTGGCGTAATAGTCCGCAAACGTGGTCCTGACCGATACTAGATATATACTTACACGCGTATGAGCTGCAAACTTTTTTCAATTTCTACTTTGCGGGTAAGTTAAGTAAATAACTCCCATGTGTGGTACAGTTTCAGCCATCCCTTTTCCGCCATTTTTTACCCGCCATTGCGGTCTATACTCAGACGTCGCATATTCATGCGGATCACATGCTACGCATTTGTTACACCCACCCGTATAATCCACTTTAATCTAGCGGAAGTGCGTTAAAAAAAATGGAGGCGAACGTGCCTTATGGAGATAAGCGTATCGCTCGCAAATTTTTTCCCCGTTGTAGATTTTTCGTGGGCCATCTGACACCCTCAAGAGTACAAGCCAACGAGAAGTATTTTTTGTGCGTCTCGTCGTTCTCAATCCAAGTGGAGTATTATTTTTGCGTTTTGCAGCAACGATAATATCTGCTGAACTAAATATGTTCTCTGGAGATCGTTCAGAAAAAATATGCGTCTTATTACACTGTAATACAAAAGCCTCACGAGAAGGTCTCCGAGAAATTTGGAGTGTGGATTAGTTGGGTAAAGCATACTATGTATCGAAAAAAGTTTGGATCAAAAGTTTTAGAAAAAGTTATATGCATCTACATATATCTCTATTATTACATTTTACCTATTTTTTACCTCCTTAACGCGAGAAATCGGAAAGGGTTGAATTTTTTTTTGTCTGAAGTGTATTAATAACTAATATGTGCAACATGGTGATTTTATCGCCAACCCTTCATAATTAAGCCTCTACTGCTTAGTAGTCAGTTAAACTTAAAACTCTTGTTTCCTACTTTTTTTATACCTCATCTGGAGAATATCGCAGCTAAAGTAAATGCTAGAAACAATATAATTCACAAACTGTGCGGAACCACCTGGAGAGCTAGCGCGTCGACTCTCAGAACTTCTGCTCTCAGTCTTGTCTACTCGGTGGCGGAATATTGCGCCCCCGTCTGGCTGAACAGCTGTCACGTAAGGATCATTGACACTAAACTCAATGAGACAATGAGATTGATCAGCGGCTGTTTAAAAAGCACACCGTTACCTTGGCTACCCGTCCTGAGCCATATTGCGCCTCCCACAATCCGCAGACAGGAGAGCCTTGTAAGGGAATATAACAAAATATTGTTCAATCGGCTCCTACCAATACACGGCGACCTGACCGACGCCGGCTTGCAGAGACTGAAATCTAGATCTCCCCCAACACTACTAGCAGAAAAACTCGTGGGTGAGAACTATGACCTGAACGATGAATGGAGGAAACGCTGGGAAACATCGAAACCCGGCCAAGCAGCACATATAGCTGACCCCACAGTGCCCCTGCCAGGAATGGAGCTGCCCCGCCACCAGTGGAAGACCCTGAACAGGATCAGAACGTCTCACGGCATCTGTCGTGATTCATTCCATAAGTGGGGCTTGGCCGAGACACCAACTTGCGCCTGCGGAGAGCCCCGCCAGACTGTCCACCACATAGTGGCCAAATGCCCTCTCACATCATACAGAGGAGAGTTGAGCGACTTCTACGAGGGTACTGCCCCTGTGCTGGAATGGGTCGATGGCCTTCATTTTAAAATTTAGTCTGTTTGTTTGTTATGTCTGTATTTTATGTTTGTACCATGTAAGCCATACGCTAAATAAATAAATAAATTTATACCTCCTATATTTTAGTTATATAAGTTGTTTTAGAGCTCTCTAAACACTGCATAGCTGTACCTCTGATATTTCACATGATGTTCTGAAAAAAGCATGAGTTGCATAACCAGGCATCTAGAATTTTTTCATGCTTATCTGGCAACGATATTTGGTCTCGCCTTTGGAAGCCATATAGGAAGTAAATTTTTTCAGATGGGGTTTTGTAGTTTGGGCATCAGTAGTGAATGGGCTAAGTGCAGTGAATGGAAGATGACAAAAAGCAAAATGAAACAAGGTATCGCTCTGGTTTAGCCTGACTATCTGACAGTGCCCATGGGCCTTACCTTGACGTTCAATATAATTTCTATGATGCAACTATAGGCATCCGGATCCAATATGTCGAGGTGAAACTCAAAAATCATAAATATACCTTTAAGTCTCGTAACTTACGTATGTGCTCCCATAGGTGTCTTTTTTAATTCACTAGCAGAGCGTTAGTGAAAACTAATTAAAAAATTCCGTAGAGGTCACCTTCGATTTTGAAGACAAAAATGTGATTTGTCAAACAAACGGCAGGATAGTTCAATTATCATGAAATTAGAAATCTGTGATTACGGATACCAGTTGTTTCATTTCACAACAGTTTAGTTGAACTATTGCATTTATTGTGATGCCACAACGTAAAACCTCCACTCACTTTCGCTGTCACAAATAGGATACCCACGAATTTAATTTTCAAATTTGGTTGTACCACCTTAAGGTCACTGAAAAATACGATAGAAATCGAAGATTAATGGACTTTCACCATTTGCTGGACGTAACTGGATTTCGCCAATTGACAACAGTCCTGTTTATAGCTCTTGTTAAAGCTCGGCAGTATATGTGCGTGTTGGAAGAAAAAATTAAATCACAGAATACCTTTAAGCAACATTGATATAGAGGACGTAGTATCCGAAAGAAATATTGGTTCTCCAGTTTTTAAAGCTATCCTAATTTATGCCAGTTTGCATTTAAAAAAAGAAAAGAGGGGTTTCGAAGGGAGCGATGCGAAGGCATCATCTTAGTCTACTAGGAGTCAAATAAAAACCTTACATCAAAATAGATAGTGTTCAGTTTCTTTATCACCGAGTATACCTCCTATAATGAAAAACGCTACGATAAAGTTAACCGTATTGTATATAAATCTCTAAATCCCATACTTCCCTCTCCATTTTCTCACAGATTTAAACCATACGCCTCTTTCTGTTCCTATTGCAGTCCTAAAGCGGGATACATTGAAAAAGAAAAAGAAATACGCCTGCGTCTAGCGTAACTAAAGACTCTCATCAAGAAAGGGAAATGGGAAAGTTATACCCTAGTGCCTTACCCGTGACAAGTGATTTAAAGAGCCGAATAAAATAGGATAGTAGGTATACAGGGTTTACCGCCCAAGATCCTGGAGAAACACACCGAATGGGATGCTTAAAAATTGGACGATTTTTATTCCGTTGTGTTTGCTTTTAGTGTTTTGGGGGTGATTTTATAGGGAAAGTAGAAAGGTGGTTGTGAGGAGTTTATTTTAGACCAACATGAAAGCTTCCAAAGAACAACAGGATATCAAGGAATAATAATTTCTATTGAATCATGATAATGGTCTTAAAGAGATTGGAATCAGAAATACTCAACAAAAGATATTCGGTGAAGTAAATGAATGTGGTATGGTTTGAAGTGTATGAAGGAGATATGCCACAAAAGCTATTACCATTCATTCATTTATTTGCAAGAAAATTACAGATAATAACACCCCAAGAAGGCTGAGGCCTTGTGGCAGGATAGAGGCGCACATTCTTCTTCTTAAGGTGCCTTATCCTTGAGGACGGTGGCTATTACATTTGCCCATTTAATCTTATTTGTGGCGGCTCTAAATAATTCTATTGAGGTCATATTTGACTATTGTCGCAGATTTTTGAGCCAGGAGTTGCGTCTTCTTCCTGGTCCTCTCTTGCTATTGATTTTGCCTTTGATGATAAGACGGAGCAGTTCGTATTTCTCGTTTCTTATAATGTGGCCAAAATATTGTGTTTTTCTTTCTTTTATGGGGTTCATAAGCTCTGTTGTCTTGTTCATTCTCCGCAGGACTTCCTCGTTTGTCGTATGACTCACGTAGGATATTCTAACCATTTTACGGTAACACCAGAGTTCGAAAGATTGTATTCTTTTTTGTGTTGCTTCTGTCATTGTCCAAGCCTCAACACCGTACAGTACAGTGGAGAAAACACCACTTCATTATTCGAGCTCTTAGTGGGATATTAAGTTAGCGGCTGCATAGTACCTTTTGCATTTTATAAAATACGTTACGTGCTTGTTTTTATGCGTGTTCTTATCTCTAGAGAGGCGCACATTAGGAAATTATAATATCTCACATAAATTTTAATATTTTCATCTTCTAAACCCTTTGATGATTCCGATCAATATTTGTTACTGTTCTACTATTTCAAAATATTTTTCAACCTTTGTTAGAAAAGAATTTTACTATAACTGTCCAATATACTCAACTGTTGAATTACAAAAAAATCCTGCAGGACGTCATAATTTAAAAAAAATTGAAATTTCAGGTGCGTTGCGCTACCTAGGGGTTGCGTAAAACATGTTTGTGTGCTTTTTACTTATCTATCATAGAGGCAAGTTTTTCACGAGATAGCGTTCCGAAAAAAAAAATAAAAAAAAAGATTTTTCACCCCACCCTACTGCAGATATGCACAACTCTATACCGCATCCGTGTACTGGCAGATGCAGCAGGAAAGGTTGCTCATTCGTAGCATCTCCTGCAGACATTAATCTATCTTGGCGGACGTTCCTGCTCGCGGGCGTGGCGAGGCCAAGAAGTTCTTTGGCGCTACACAGCGCTGCTTTACGACTGACACAAGGCTGTTTGCGACCTCTTAAAACACGCGCGATCGCGCTACGTCGGGATTTATCCAGTCTGGAAATCTGGGAATCGGCGTGGAAGGGCAAGGGCAGTTCATGTTCACACAGGATTGCCGACATTGTAGAGAGATAAAATCGAATGAACGAAAAGCAAATAATTAATTTGGGTTTATTGATTCACTACAGTCATACATACCGCTTTTGTCTTGCTAAATTATCATTTCACGTGAAGTTTTCAAGTAATAAGTCATCGTCAACGATCAGCGACGGAGTAAGTAAAAAAAAAAGTAGGATAGAATTTACTTGAGTAAATTCAAACGGAGCTCTCACTGTGGAATTTGTTGGTATAAAAATTTAAAGTTCGTTTCATAACCGGAAGCGATACTGACAAAACCGGATTTTTCACGGATTAGTTTTTTCATGCTGATTCCGACTTTGTACATACACACAGAAAAATCTGTCGTTTTGTCAAAGACTTACGCTTGGATTCAATGGGACGTTACGCTCAGTATTCCTCAAATACAGCGATGTTTTATCCAATGGGAAGTGTATCGTATTGTCGATTCAACTACAAGATGTCATTGGATTCCAATGAATGATTCAATCGTAGCCTGTCGTTGAATCGAATCTGTGTTTGGTAATTGATCTTAAACTACTTTCTTTTCCTTGGACCAACACATTTTATTGTGAGGACAGCTGATCGATTCGTTTGGATGTTTAATGGTGTGATTTTGTATGAAGTTATAAGGATCATGATATAAGAATTAGACATAGGCCTGCACCAGTTGTTGGATTTTTACCTGAAATATAACTGTCTGACTAATCTAAATACCTACATTCAAATGTGGGTGTTGGCTCTTCTAAGCCCCAATTTCTCAGTAGGTCCTCCATTTAATATATAACTCTACACATTTAAATCACACAATTGCTGATGCAAAAAGCAAAAACACGAGATGACACAACTCGAAAAAACACAACGAAACAACCTCGTCCATGTTGGCGGGTTGGCGCCGATAATAACACTGAGATGATCCCCCTGTTCTTTCTTTTTACGTTCATTGAATTGGGACATCAGTTCAGCCGAATACTGATTATAGTTCAGCGAACAACAAGGGCCATTGAAACAAAATAAATCTTTATCAGATGAATTATCACGAACTGCTGTTGCAGTAATAATTTTTGTACATCGAATAGATTGTATGCTCTGCTTAAATGAAACAGGGTAAATTTCGAAAACAAAAGGATTTTTTGATTGCATTATTTGTCAATACTGGTACTAGAAGGATTATACATATAGTTAGAATGAACATAAAATTATTTTGAATTTATTGGCGTACCTGTGATTACTTCGAATATAAGGATTAAACTCTTTTAATGACATGGATTTGAAACAACTGTAAATATATTTAAAGCGATGGAAAAACATCCAAATACTAACAGTTCATCCGAAGCGCAACTATTTTTTCCTGTGTAGTTTTCCTCTAGCACCTGAAGTTTTGGCTATCTTTTGTATACGGTTAGACGGACGGACGGACAGATAGAGGCTCTGTATAAGCTCTTTCAGTGAGAGATAAAAACGATTACTATCAGTAATTACATCGATGGCCCTAGTGGTGGTTTAGGTCGTGAATTTACATCAATACTAAAACAAACATGTGTATTCTTATGAGATATATCAAAGATGCCTTCACCGATCACCCTTGGGGTATCTTCAATATGTTCAGTCTCATCAAAGGCGTCAAATGCGCGTCAAAATTACGAGCACAGAATTTTGCAATAATAGAGGAAGATCAGAAAATCCCGTATCTAAGCTATAGGAGGTTTATTTGGCCACTGAAAATTAGGAGTGGAGCAGATACCGATATTGAACAGAAGATATTTTAGACTCAGCAATATTAGGTTAGCTAAATTTCTTGATAGCCTATACCTCACACAAAGCGTAGCTTTCGAGGTGGCAATATTTGTATGGCACTGTTTATACAAGTTAATAAATAAATGAATAACTATACAAAGATCTGTTATAGCATCCACCTAAGCCGCCACCACTCTCATCGGTGTAATTCGGCATGACCTTACCCTAGTACTTTTAACGAAACTACTCGTTATGTAATCTTTTCTGTGAGAAGGTGAAATTGGGGTCGCGGGCAGGGGGGGGGTGAACTTGGGTGTGGTAGAAACAGAGCCACATGGCGCTATTTTTTATTAGTACTCGTAGTCTTTGAGAAGACAGTATCTGTACTATACAGTGAGCCAATAGTCAGTGGACGGAGGATTGTGGGCTTACTGAAACGAATTTTAAGAGTCTGTCACCTGATCATGGTAGGGAGCTTTAACCTTAAAATATCTTAACTTATATTTTGACGTCTATACAGGGCGACTCATATCAAACTTACATTTTTTTTGATAAACACTCTATATTATTGCATATTTCGATTCCAATAGAATTTCAAAAGAATCGATGAGCAAATCACTATTTTTGGTATAAGTAGGTAGCAGAAAATCGCAGCGATTATAAAACTTAGAAGGCTGTGACTTTGCGGTACGACTAAAGATGAAATGCATTATCTTAGGTCAGACGGTCATATTTGAATTTTTTTTGAACTTGGAGATATTAGTAGATTAATTAAGGAAATTTCAATCACAGGTAACTTGATTAATTCAAAGGGGAATACGGGAATAATTTTTTATAGCATCAAATGTAAAATCTGATTGATAACCTTTTCAACAATGTGAGATTACCAATATCAATCAAACACTAGAGTCCAAATATGCAATAAATATAGGGGTTCTATTCTATTGGTATGAATCACCCTGTACAAACGTCAAAATTTTTGTGAAAATATTTCAATGTTATAGCTCTCAAGGCTGCCTATGATTATCAGGTGACAAATTTTTGAAATTAGTTTTGGGAAGCCCACAATCTTCCGTCCATTCAATAGGCCCAACCTGTGTAAAACAAACAAATTATAATGACAATGATATGCCACATTTAGTAACTAAAATCTTTTCCAAATTATTTTACAACTGCATTACCACTGTAAAGTAATTTGTTATCGCTACGTCACTGTTGATCCAGTTTTTCACGTGTTTTACGCACTGCGGTTGGTGACCGGGGTATTTTTTTGGCGCGAATAACTGACGCGTGAATAATAGGGTGTGAATGATGTTTATTGAGGTCGGGGATGACAAGCTGTGGTCGTTTATTTATTTAATGGTGTGTCTGGATTGCATTCCTTTAATACAAAAACATGGCCGACTCGTATATCTTTGCCTTGTCGATAAGTATAGATGACCTAGGGAAAACGAGTCACGAGCAGAACGAAGTAAATCATTATGCACACTCACGGCTGTTAGGTAATGATAATGTGTTATGCAAATGTAACTTTTGAATCCTTTTCTCCATGTGCATATAGGTTAAAATCATGAATAATATAAATACTAACCTCCATTCATAAAAATCCATTCGTCTAGAAAGAAGTCAACATCATTTGTGGGTGAAAGGGCAGAGACAATTGGGAAGGGACAAAAGGGCGGCTTCGATTTATAACTTCAAATTTAAAATAATTTAATTTTACAACAATTTCATTACCCTTGAATCATTTCATGCGACTGGGGCTGGCATCTAGATATTTTATAAACATAACGGCACCGCACCATATTTAATATCAGAACTGCTAAAAACACGCACAAGAATCAGAAATACATCAAATTCCGACAGGAAAGGCAACAACCAAACGAATTAATATATGTTAAGCGTCGAGGACACGGCAGCCTTATTACATAAAAATTCGCGACAGTGTCGCTCAGATGTCAAGCGACAACGACACGACAGCAATAGGACTGACAAAATTGTAGGTTATATTTTGTTGTCCATCACGATGAGGTCGTTGTATAATACGAAATTTACGTTTGACAGCAGATATTGCGCGTTTTTCGCCTGTCGCTTGTCTTCCGCAACATACGTGATAAGGCTGCGGGGCTAGTTTACGAGCTGATAGTCGGCAAGTTCAAAAGCTAGCAAGTATCAAGTGTCGATGACACACAGAACTTTCCACTCGCTAAGCTGATGACACGGGAGCTAGTTTACAAACTGCTAGCAAACTGGCTGGTTTGTAGCTCGTAAACTAGCCCCGTGTCATCGACGCTTTAATGAATGGACATCGTAGAGACAGTAGAGACGTCGTAGTAAGGAAGAGCACATGTTACAAGACGGCGTTGCCAGACCTATTCTAGGACCAACTAGATGTAAACATAATTTGAATTTGCCCCTGTTCGACAAATAAAGCTCTAGTTAAGATCGCATGCGCTAGGTGGCGTGCTAGGAAGATTTTTTGACAATTGACTATATTCAGTTTCATATCTAAACACTGGTAAGTGTCTCTGCGATCTGTACAAGATTATTTCAATCACAGCCCAACAATAGCGATGAAAACATATTGAAAGCATGTCGCCGGCGCGAAGCCACGTTGCCATAACGCAGCGATCGAACGTAGTGCTGCCAAAAGAGAAACCTTCGACAAACCGATTTTCCTACTGCAACTGAAGCTCTTTGCTTATAGAAATGAACATCAAAGCTTTTCGCTTACCAGTTGATGAATTACAGGTTGTTCTGCCCATATTATAGTTGTATAATTTGTCGGTTTATATTGCAGATGTCTCCCCAAAGTCACTTGGCAACCTCACCTGTGAAAGATAGTCAGGCATCCATTCATCCTCCGCCATTTTGCATTGTACGCGGTTTTCAAATTTGTGCTTAATTATTGGTGATTAAATACAGTTTTTATTGCGTTTTTGGTGGTTTTGTAGACAAAATAAACAACGACGAGGCAGTGTTATGTGTGTAAAGTGTAAGCACTTAACATTCCACAGGTAAGAGAATTGGTATCGTCAGAATTCAGGACACCATTGGCGCCGTCGAATAACTTTTGGATGGTTTTGATAATATAGATATAAAGCTCACACTGAAAAGTGCTGAAAATCCTATAATTTTTAAATCATATATATAATGTTCTGTGGCTTAAATGACTTTCTTTCCACATATAAAGAATATTTGAAGCTCAAAATTTTGAACAGCTAATAAAATTAATTCCGATATGCCTAGGAGTTTAAGTTATTTCAGCATAGTTGCCACATCTCTGTTAGTAAACAATTGGTGATTTATGAATGGGTTTCAGTGTATACCTTTGTTTTATGGTTTGTGATTTCAATCCTGAAACATTGACTGCTGGTCACATCTGTTTCGGACATTGCGATATTAAACGACACACTTTTGTATTTCCGGGCTGCAAACTTTTCTTTCCTATTCCAATATATATCAATAAAACTCACACCCAGTCCATTACCCAAGTTTCCTGTGTAGCCTAAATCGTACCCGAATCTCCGCCACGAAAACTTTGTGTAACTTCCGAAAAGTAATCAGCCAACTTCCAGAAAGGAACGTCTTTGCTTGTATAAATGTTGGCGCGGATCATTTTGCCAGGATTACCACAAATTTTGTTTCATTCTCTGATTTACATTCCTTTTCAGGAAATATTAATATTTATGACCCGAAAACATTATTTATGGCACGGACGCCAGAATGAATACCTCGCTGATACCATTTTACATTTATTTTTTTATTTATACCTTCATACGGATGCTTTTGTGTTGCCATGTTTCATTCGAACCTGGAGTCCTCGATGATATACTATATTACAACACGTGTACTGTAATTGATATATTTCGCACGAATGAAACGTTACGCCCGCTATACACTAACGAGCTCTGTACATTATTTTTCTAATGGTCATAAAACATTAATCAAGCTTTGTAATGTCAATTAGTATGTACCAGTGTGGGCTAATAATATATGGCCATTATTAGTCAAACAGAGGGCCTCCTCAATATATTACCTTTTCAAATATATTATGTAGGTATCTATTATTTGTTTCCATTATAAAGGGTGTTCATTTGAAAACTTTCCACCACGCATGTAAAACCCTATTTATTACCTTGGTAGTTTGCATCCGTCTTATTGCCCAAAAATCCTCTTATTACACTAACAAATGCTCTGAGCTCTGAGTTCCTACCTGGTAAGCATATCTGTAAAATTAACATCGCCCAGCAATTTAATGACTTGTGGTCCAATAAAAATGCCTTCTTTTACTTCCCACACCGATAGGTGAGGGGAGTATTGTGATCGCGAAAATTTTCGATTTTGAGATAATACGTTTTTTGGGCGTTTTATGATGTGTACATAACGAAAATCCACGTCACTCATTTCCGTCGGTCTGTCTGTCTGTCTGTCGGTCTGTCTGTCTGTCTGTCTGTCTGTCGCGTTTTTCTACCCTCGTAATCTCAGTAACCGCTAGATGGATTGTGATGAAATTTGGGCAGCGTTATGCTGTGTGGTCATAGTAGGTAATGTTCCTATAATTTTGAAAATCGTTATACAGGGGGCGGAGTAATTAGCAAAAAACGAAAAATTTCAAATACGCCTCAAACTTCGTTTTTAGGCGTTTTAGGGGTTCCTGATCATTTTCTACTTTTTTTTTGGGTGGGGGTGAATTTGGGGTGGTTGGGGGGTGGAGGGTTGTAATACTGAAAAATTTGTTGTATTCATAATGGGCTCTCTAATGACCTGTGAATGAAAGACCTAGCGCCATAATACAATTTTTTAGGTCCATCCGAACATTGCCTTGCTTATAATAGAAACCAAGGGACTTAGAATAATTTGTGATGTATACATCCGAGCGTTGTTTTAGTTTTAGATCGTTCTTTACTGTGTAACGCCAAAATTATCGAATGGATTTTAATGAAATTTTGGCACAGTATTTACTGCCACGGCGAGGATGGAAAGCGCGCATGTTTTGGAAAAATCGTGTCAGTGGCGGCGCGGCAATAATAAAAAAACTAAAAATGTAAAAATAGCTCAAACTTTGTTTTTCGGCGTTTTTACTTCCCACACCGATAGGTGAGGGGAGTATTGTGATCGCGAAAATTTTCGATTTTGAGATAATACGTTTTTTGGGCGTTTTATGATGTGTATATAGCTCAACCTTTGTTTTTCGGCGTTTTAGGGGTTTCTGATCATTTTTTACTTTTTTTGGGTGGGAGTGAAATTGGGGTGGTTGGGGGGTGGGGGGTTGTAAAACTCAAACATTTATTCCATTTATAATAGTGTCCATTGACCCGTGAACGAACGATTTAGCGGCATAATAGGCGTTTGTTAGGTCCATCCGAACATTGCCTTGGCTATTACAGAAATCAAGGGATTTGGTATTGGTAGGGGTAGGTATTGATTCAGGTCGTTCTGAATTTAGTAACATGGAAATTACGGAATTAATTTTAGTGGAATTTAGACACAGTATTATTACCGCGGCAAGGATGAAAAATGCGTATGGTTTTCAAAAATCGTGTCAGCGGCGGCGCAGCAATAATAAAAATCTAAAAATATAAAAATAGCTCAAACTTCGTTTTTAAGCAATTTGAGGGTTCCTGATTGTTTCGTTTCGTCCAGTTGAAGCTGAATTGTGTCGTTTTAGTTCCTACGGAGAGATTTAGGAAACTATTTACTAGTTTTTGTGTTGGATGTTTTTTAACGACAGGCGGGCGATGATTTGGTTGCAACTGTTATGTGTGGGAAGTACTGAGTCAATCAACTTGACTCCATTTTTTATTTGGTGCAGCTTAACTGGAGAAAGAAGTATTTGAAACCATCACTATCTTTATTTATAGCCTTCACAAGTTTTTCATCAGTCCAACTTTGATGTGAAGAGGAGATAGAAGGACATTTTTGGAGTCTGCAACCTAAATACAACATTTTGAGAGCCCGGTTGATATTCACTTCTTTCTGGCCCGTCTATTGTTACATAATGCTGATTTACTGCACGACTGTCACATAGACACATAAAACAGCAATATTTTGTACATCCTTCCTGAAGTCCCACTAAAATTCCTAAAACCTTTAAGTCCCCACATACCTGCCACGAATACTTGATGCAGCTTATTTTATCCAAAAGGGTGCAGATATTTTCATAAGTTCATTTCACTATCACTGAATGGAAAACTGGTATAGAGGGTTTCAAATTACAAATTACCATTATGCAATGAGACAGCTTTTAAACTGTAGGTACATAGACGAATCTATAAATAAGCGCCACTCAGAGGAGGAATGCTCAACATCAAGCTCCCGCATTGAACCATCAATATCAGTACATGCACACGATGAATCTTCCATACTGTAGAATGCAGAAACCGTAGCATGTATTTTTCTGAAATTGTTGTTGCTTTGATAACCTCAAATCACGTAGTAAATCGTTTAACTCACTTCACACAGTCAAATGTGGCTCACCAGAACTGGGACCTGGTGTAAGACTAGGTTCGGGGCACTGTTCTTCGGAACTGTCTGATGATTCTTTGTCTTCACAATCTTCCAAAACAATATTTTGCGGATCTCAAGGTGCGATTGGCACTGATAAATCTGCATTATGAGAAACAGGTCATTTGCAGACTGCAAAATTGGATAGTCGAACTTTTGCTTTCCCTTTTTGGAATAACCTTCGGTCTTTGTCAGGCAAAAATAGCAGTCGTCCAAATGATTAGTGAGTTCTCGCCGTACTATTGGGACTGCAACAGGTATGGTTTTGCTCTTTTCATTCATTCACTGTACCAATGATACGCAACAACTAACACAGCTCATATGGGGAGTCCACTGCTTGCTTGATAATAATAATAATAATAATAACGTTTATTCCCTTTAAAGTTACAAAAAAAACAATGACAGTTAAGGAACAGTGAATAAACAATGGAATTCCGCAAAAAGGTGTACCCTTGTGCGCGGATTTATATCTAAACTTATATATATATTTAACAATATATTATACATTTTCTTGTGCGCCAGTTACAATTTTCGGCATTTACAGTTCTTTTGCTTAATATATCAAATTTAAAAATAAATAATCAATAGTTTACAAAAAAAATAAAAATTAAGTACTAATCCATAACATACCTATATATCTCTAGCATATAGCAATCAATGAAAAGATTTTTTCGCCTACATACATGCATACAGACATATATGTATCAAAGAGAATATTTTATTAAAAACATTAACAAAAAGAGGACAGTATCTTGTTCATAGAAACCATAAGGTTGTGCATGAACAAAAATATGTCGTCAACCTTTTATATAGAGACTCCACCACATAACATACAAGTAGGTATAGCATTGATGCATAAATTCGGATGTCTTAATTTTAGTTGTCTTATTTATAAAAGGGCTGCGGCACTGTGATGTGTACAAGTAAGTACAAGTAGAGGAGTTAGGACCTTAAACCAATGATAATAGAATGTGTTTTTGATATTGTCGTCAATTAGTTTATGTAAAAAGAATTTAAAAAGAATTAAAAAAAATTATTTTTGTTCCATCAGTGTTCAGATAAGCTTTTTTTACTAATTAAAAATTTGATTATAGATCTATCAGCCGTTTAACTTCCTTTCTTCCAAGAGAAACTATATACCGTTTGAATATACTTTTAACCATATTTACAGAATTGAGCCTAGTAAGATATTTTCTGTATATTTCAGGCAAGCTGTTATATATTTTGCACGACAGATGAGTGAAACACCATAAACTTATATTTTTTTGCAGCAGATCTATTTTAATTGAATCCTTAGCCTTGAGTCTTGTTTCATAGTAATGATCTATCTTATTTAAATCCCCCCTATTTTTGTAAATATGTAATATGATTTGCTGCATGTACAATTGTCTTATGTCAAGCATGCCGGTTTCTAGAAATAGCGTACTTGATGGAAAGGTCATCTCTTTGTTATACATTATCTTCAATATTCTTTTCTGTAAAATGTCAATTGGAGAAATATGGCAATTAGCAGCACTACCCCAGCTAAGTATGGCGTACCGTAATCTTGATTCGACTAAAGAATAATATAAAATTTTAAAATGATATAGATCTAAAATATTTCTTAAGTACATAAACCGATATAGTAATTGACGTAGCGTCTTAGTCATGCTGTTTATATAAATGTCCATCACCAAAATATTAGAACTATGATTTTTTCAGAAAATGGCCTGGCTTGTCCTTTCACCATGAGTTCTCCACAAATATAACAAAACTTTTCAGGAGAGATTTTGCAACTGCGGCGCGCCAGAAACAGAAGATTGACTTTTAGTCTTAATTTTATGTCTAATATTTCCAACAATGGATTTCAAGTCATTTTCCTATTATAAAATGCATCAATTTTAGCGGTCCCCTAAATTGACTACCCGCGAATGTAAAATAGTCTTATCAAGCTATTGCAAAGTGGTACATGTTAGGGATTTGAGAACGTTTTTCTTGTTATTAGAAAGGTATTTTCGTTTTAAAAATGAAGAAATGTTTTGCCTTACAAATATCTTGCCTACCAGTATTTTCAGCAATCATGCATAGCAATGGATTCTAAAACTATCAATACGAAACGCAAATATGGCGATATCGTTGCCTTGACCTTTAGTGTTGAGGTTATATTTACTAAATGGCGTAACGTTCGAGCTCAGCTTCAATAGAAATTAATGGTCATGGAGGAAATACAGTCTATCATTCGCATGAGATCAAAATTTGAACTATCCAAGGGCAATCGCGACGTATTATCCTAATATCCCATTCAAGTCAATGCTATGTGCCATTTAACCTCACAGCGGGTGTTTTGACTTAAGAGCAAACCCCAACATGCATAACTTCTCTATGCATCCGAAAGTTCAAAGTCGGATTAAATACTTGTAACAGCACTCAGCAAACTTCAAACTCCTCATCCGCTCATAAGACGCATTAGCTTTGTTCGAAACATGCAGCAGAATTTGTGATGCGTGCAGTCTACTGAACTGGATAACGTAACAGATACGAACTACCTATGTTACCTTGCTTTTGATTACCTACATGCTGCCATACTGCCATGGTACGAAGCCAGAAGTTTACAACAGATTAAATATCTTTTTCACACAAATAGTTTCATGTTTTCCTACAACCGTAAAATTTTGCCCTATTTAAGGCACTTTTTACTTCCCACACCGATAGGTGAGGGGAGTATTGTGATCGCGAAAATTTTCGATTTTGAGATAATACACTTTTTGGGCGTTTCATGATGTCTACATAACGAAAATCCATGTCACTCATTTCCGTCGGTCTGTCTGTCTGTCGGTCTGTCTGTCGGTCTGTCTGTCGGTCTGTCTGTCGGTCTGTCTGTACGCGTTTTTGTGTCCTCGTAATCTCAGTAACCGCTGCATGGATTGTGATGAAATTTGGGCAGCGATATGCTGGGGGGTCGTAGTAGGTAATGTTCTTATAATTTTGAAAATCGGTGCAGGGGCGGCGGAGTAATTAGCAAAAAACAAAAAAAAATTAAATATTCCTCAAACTTCGTTTTTAGGCGTTTTAGAGGTTCCTGATCATTTTTTACTTTTTTTTGGGTGGGGGTGAAATTGGGGTGGTTGGGGGGTGGGGGGTTGTAAAATTGAAAAATTTGTTGCTTTCATAATAGACTGCCCACTGACCCATGAAGGAAGACCTAGCAACATAAATAACTTTTTTAGGTCCATCCGAACATTGCCTTGCCTATTACAGAAACCAAAGGACTTAGAATTTTTTCTGGTGTAAACATACGAGAGTATTGCTTTAGATCCTTCTATATTGTGTTACAAGGAAACTGTTGAATTGATGTTAATGAAATTTTGACACAGTATTACTACCGTGGCGGGGATGGAAAACGCGTATGGTTTTTATAAATCGTGCCAGTGGCGGCGCACAAATAATAAAAAAAAGTAAAAATATAAAAACAGCTCAAACTTCGTTTTTAAGCGTTTTAGAGGTTCCTGATCATTTTCTGCGTTTTTTTTGGGTGGGGTGAAATTGGGGTGGTTAGGGGGTGGGGGGTTGAAAAACTGAGAAATTTCTTGTATTCATAATAGGGTGTAGGGTAGGGGCTCTGAAGGAAGACCTAGCGACATAAATCAACTTTTTAGGTCCATCCGAACATTGCCTAGCGTATTACGGAAACTAAGGGACTTAGAATTTTCTGCATACATACATACGAGTATTTATTGCTTTAGATCTTTTGTATTTTGTAACGTGGACACTATTACATTGATTCTAATTAAATTTTGACACAGTATTGTTACCGTGGTGAGGATGGAAAACGCGTGTGTTTGTTAAATATCGTGTCAGTGGCAGCGTATATAGCAATAATCAAAAAACTAAAAGTATGAAAACAACTCAAACTTCGTTTTTAGATGTTTTAGGCTGTCCATTGACCTCTGAAGGAAATACTTAGCGGCATAAGACAATTTTAGGGGAGGGAAGGCTGCCGATGATTTGGTTGCAAGGAGATCTCAGACTAAAGCTTCATGCTATGGGAAAATAATAAACTGATATCACAGTAATGTGTGGGAAGTACTGAGTCAATCAACTTGACTCCATTTTTTTTATTTCTGAGTCACTGACCAGTGGAAAAGCTTGCATTTTCGTAAAAATGTCAATGCAGGCCATCTATAAAGAATCATATTTTCTATGTACCTTACTTTACCAAGTTTGTAGAAAAAAAATTGTCCTACCTCATTCATAGAATATCTTTCCTGAATGTTACTGCTTGCCCTGAGTTTCCACGTTATTTGGATCAACAACAGTCGCGTGGTAACACCGGTATGCACCGTTTGGCGATTCTAATCCTAGTTTTCTAATCACGCTTTGCTAATCAGTGGCATCTAGCCATGCACCGTCAAGAGATTAGGCAGTTTTCGTTACTTACAAAGTGATGTTCCGTTTAACGCTATTTGACAACTTTGACATTTACATTTCGCTTTACGTATATCGTAACCGCTAAATGCCGGTATTGTACGGACGATAGCCATAGCGATTAACGAAACAACACGCATGCGCAGCACGAATAAAAATTAGATCATAACCTGTTTTGGTTTTGACAGTGACACTGGTTTTGACTTTTGAGTAGATCTGCAACAATTATTATCTGCTATTTTGACGTTATGGTGTCAAAGTTGTAGCTCAAGATAAGGTTAGGGGGCATCTTACAGTGGTATCTTGCTCCGAGAACTATCTATTTATCTATCAAATAGCGGTTCTGACAACGTATTTGTTAACCGAAGCGGGAAGCTTAATTAAGAACAACGAAAACCACCTATTAACTAACCCAGATTGGAGATACGGCAAGGTTATGTTCGCAAGATTGTCTTGACAGTGACAGCGTCAAAATTGTCAGTTTGCGGTGCATAGTAAACAAATAATCTACTCCAAGTTTACGTAACTAATCGCGCAACTGACTTACGGTGTATACGGGCTTTAGAGATTAACTATTATTCTACACTATATATCCAGCTATCCAGCTGATGCTCTAGCTTTTGTTATAATTAAAGCTCTTATTCACAAACATAAGATAGACGTGGTGACTTAATGAACTAACCGGCGCCGGCGATGTGCACAACTTTCTTCTTTCGTTAAGAAGTTTAAATGTAGATAAATTACTTGCAATAACATGCAGCAAACTTCAAAGTTCTGAGTCGCTCGCAAGACTCATTAGCTTTGTTCTAAACAGACAGCAGAGTATGTCGCAGTTGCAATTTGCTAAAAAGGATAACGTACTGGATACACTAGTAATTTTGCTAGTTACCTAATGGCAGTTCTGTTGGCCTCAAAGAGAATAGAGCGTTGGATCTGCTTTGATAAATCCAGTAATACTTACGTGTCCTGGCATAGCGACGTTATTAGCACACTGGTTTTTTATAGCACAATTATCACACTAGAATTTGACTGACTCCAAAGTCATTTTTCCAACTCTTTAACTATAACTTATACAACTAGACGATTTGATTCAGATAATCTATTACTCAAATATATTTTATTAACATAAGAATTCAAAAAATAAAAAATAAACAAAATACCTCATGAACTATTTACATAAATGTAACAAAACTTTAATTCTTATCCGAAAACTAAGATACTTACTAATAAATGAAAACAAAAAATGAACACAAAATAACAAAACCTTTGTGATTCTATAATGTGTCTAAAGTTCCTTTTTTAAATTAATAATTTCATCTTTACATTTCGTTCACACAAATTGAGTCTTTATGTTAGTCACAAATGGGCTTGGCATATGGAGCCTCCAACGAGGTCCTCTGCATTTTCAACTAAACTATTCTGAATTCTGGGCACTTGAAATATACACCTCTAAATAGCACTCTGCGATTACTTAGACCCAAAGCTAACTAACAGCTCCACAGCTCTGGACAAACTAACATATCGGACCGCATGCACAGGTCTATATAAAAGTTAACTAAATATATGTGAATGCGCCAAACTACGCAAAATAAAAAACGGTGCACATTTAAAATAATGCCAGGGGCTTATGGACCCCAGTATGGTAATTAGGGGTTAATGGAATCATGATGATCTCAGCATTTTCCCACGCCCTTGGAAACTACTGAGTTCTGAGAATTGAGTTAATAACTGCCACCAGATACTATGTCAAAGCCTTTAGCGAAAGTAACCTCGATGCCTTATTTGTGATTTGGTCCTCTTCGGGTGCTTCACGCACCTTTAGGTTTTTAATATGGCCTTGGAGCTCTGCTGGTGTGCAATGAGACATCATTTTTGATTTGTAGAGCAGCTATGTAGAAGAATCTTCCAAAGATGAATCTTTAGAACAGGAATCACAAATAGAAGCATCATCGCCACTTACGCGATTGGCTCCAGGATCTTACAATTTATCGCTCCTCGTCGAGGTCGTTATCCATAGTTGGGTGAGAACTGATCTTCCATGACATCAGTAAAAACCTTCACCTTCCCCTCAGTCTTGAAGACATAACCGTGGATACGTGGAAGTTGTTCCCGTTTGCCATTTCAGAGCGATTTTGCTACTTTCCAGAGAGGAACACTTGAGGCAGAAAGTCGCTCCACTGCTCGTTTCGAAATTCATGAAATGCGTTTCTCACTCCATGCAGAAGATTTGTTGTCCTACATATGTTGTCGGGGCGACAAGATCTTTTTGCTTGTTTAATTTCTGACCAAGATCGAGATTAGAACAATGCAGAAGCTGTTTTGTGCGTCTCAGAAAGCTCCTATGCGATTCACGCATCACTCTTGACCTACGTTTAAGACTCTCAAAATGCTATGTATGGTCTACTCTCTTGTACGGAGTCGAAACATGAACGCTCAAAACACAAACCATCAATAAATTGGAAGCTTTCGAGATGTGGACATACCCCAGAATACTCAAAATACCATGGACATCGCGTACTACGAACGGAGAAGCTTTGCACAGGCTGGGAACAGAACGAGAACTACTTGAACTCGTAAAAATCCGTAAAACAGCATACCTGGGCCACATCCTGAGAAATGATAAATATTGGTGAGCACAATTCATCGTAAAAGGAAAGGTCGAAGGCAAGCGGGGGCTGGGATGGAAAAAACTGTCATGGCTGAGGAATATACGTCAGTGGACTGGCCTGGAATTGGAAGAATTGATAAGAACCGCTGAAAGCAGAGAAGAATTTGCCACTGTGATATCCAACTTTCACTGATGGAGATGGCATGTTAAGAAGAAGAAGAATTTCTGACATTTTGTCATACATTTTTTGCCTAACGTTAGCAGAGAGGAACCATGATACTACGACACTGACAGATATGATCACTTGGCGGACAGATTTCGAACCGGTCTGCGCATGACGTCACCGCGTGACAAAAGTGTACAAGCACATGGCGCCAAAGCATTGATTTTTGAAAGTTTTATTTCATTTCTTGTTATATCTGTCTTAGATATTTAATATTCATACAAAATGAAAATAGCTCATGCACAGTATAATATAAAAGATACATATTGCTTTGTATCTGAATAAAAAATTGGTGAAATAGTTATACAGAGAATTGATATTACTCGACCCCTGACCCGTTTGCAGTAGTTCCGAGCGTTCTGAATTTCAGATACAAAAATTTGAATGTATGTACTCAAAAAAAATTTACATTGTGGAAAAGGAACAGAGTGAGAGCAGTCTGGACGTATTTTTCTGAAATCTCATATAAGAGGTCGATCGGAGTGCCTAGTGAAACCATCTTTTTGTGGGAAAATTTCTCGGGTAGGGGGTGGAATTTTTATATACTCCATTGAGGAGCCTTTGATTACCGTTGTTATTTTTTATATATAGATTATGATGTTGCGTCACCAGCCCTTCAAGCCAATTTGCATATGTATTTACTGTATAATTCTCTTAGTAAAAGGTAGACAAGAAATAAATAACATGATTTTGTCATTAGGGGTTTTTAAAAATCATGAACAAGCATAATGGCATTATTTTTAATGCGAATGAATATTGACTTTTTTTCTGCTAATGATTGGTGGAAAAATGCATTACCAAATTTTCTTATTTTTTATTTATTCAAATTTATGTCACAACCGCGTATATATTAAACATAAAGTAACATATCACAATACAACAATACAATATCTTTCTGGGCATTGTATTTAATTAGTCCAGGTGAATTCTCGTATACTACTAATATCAGTAGTACTAGTACTAGTAATATCAGGTTTTTCCTAAATTTTTTTCAAAATGTTTTCACACGATGTATCTGTTTAATAATATGTTTGAATTAAAAAGTTTGATGCACTTGTAGTGATGGTTTCTGATGGCCTGGGTATAGGGCACATTATTTGTTGCGCTCTTGTGTTGTAGTTAGGTATCGATTCTGTATATATGAGTCTATGGGGAAATATATTTTGGACAGACAATAAGAACTGAAGAAAAAGAATAAGAGCATATAGACCTAGCCTTTCTCTATATGAACTGAAAATGAAATATCAAAATACGTTCTGCAACCGGTAAATCTTCAACCATCTTTAGCGCATTTTTATTTTATGTAGTATTTTTTTATTCCAAATAGGAAAGTGCGCTAGGAAAGCTGGATACATCATCGCAGGACGCGTTATACTTATTACTTTATACTATTTTACAATCTTAGTGAATTTCAGTTTTATAATATTCCAGGTCTCTCTAATTCCCCTATCAGGAATTCGTATTCTGAAATACATTTTACATCTAGAAAACAAGCTCATCTTTGCTTCCTCAGTCACATATACATTCTCTGATAATTTGTTCAAATTCGCAAGATAGTTTTTTTTTCAATTTCCAAAGCGTCTCCATTATAGTCGGAAAATATATGGCCGAGCTCATTACATTTTGCCAAGAACTCATTTGTATGTTTTTGTAGTTCACCTTCTGTTAAATGGTTGACCCAAGTGAGAGAAGTATCTATGCAATCTGGGATATAACCCAGTTTCTCCTTATTCTTCAACTTAAATGCAATGAAACCTGCCAAATTTTCCAAACCATCCCAAATAGCGGTAGTGTGACGAATAGTTTTTACTTTTTCATTATTACATCCCACAAACACACAACAAACCATTGTTCAAATATGTGTTAAACTCCGGAATTGCAAATAATTAATGTTTTATCAAACTTTACTACGGTAAACGAGTAAACTCAAGAAAATAAACTGAAAATGTTCGGCTATAACCTGATGTAACTAAACGAGTAAACAAACCCCGTTTGTCACACGATGACGTCACAGGTGGAAGCGAGACGGAAGACATCATGCGCGTGAGCATACCTTCTAAAGTCGTAGTATCATGAAGAGGAACGGTCTGCCCGATCGTCGTCAGAAAGAACGGCTGCGCGTTGTAAAGGCAGTCCACTCAAATCATTTAAAACCTATCCATGCCATTTGAGTGGCATCAAACGATTCGGAAAGCGTAAGGAGTTTGAAACTCGTATTATGATTTTTTGACAAATATTAGAACGATGTATAATGTCCAGGAAGAGGACGTTATGACATCTTTTCGCAAAATTGCTAACATTTTGGCGACATGCTTCTTTTAGTCCATAGCAAGATCTGTGTTATAGCTTTCAAAAAGAAAGAGTCATCATTTGGTCGTTTGATTATATTACTTAACGTCCTCTTCCTGGGCGCGTCTCCAAATCGATTTCTGTAGAAAGTCATAGCCATCCAGATTAATAGATAATATTAATTGATAATAAAATCGCTATTCGCCTGGACGGCAGACATTGGTTTTGCAAAAAAACTATGCTTCCTTGCAAAGGAATTTATTTTCACCAATATCATGATTTTGCTCCTCTAAACTACCAATTTAAGTGTGCATTCTATGTTGTTGATCTGTAACGAGATGGATTAATTTTATTTGAAAACTTCTTTAGACATGGTATTGAATCAGTTTTTATGCGATAAAGGACTTCGATGCTCTAAATAATGTTTGTGTTCTCCTTATGACTCGTACTGTGATTATCTGAATCTGCCATAGTCATTGAAAAAACTGCGTGTACAAGCCAGAACTGTACTCTAACCCCTTAAAAAGAACATTGAGATACGCGAGAAGACTTGACACAATCATTTATAAGTTACGTTTCGTGCGCAATTAAATTTAATGGTAATTACCAAAACGCACTCGTTGATTTTTTGACCCGCCTCGGGAACCTGAACGCTATAAATGAAAGGAAAGTGCATTAGTGTGAATTACGTTCATTTCCGTCTAGCAGAAGAATGTCCCACGTATCCAAACGATTTCTAAAATTTGCTGAAGTCTGGAGATTGCCCTGTACCTCTATACTACATCTTTACGCAGCTCAACGTGTAACCAAAGGTATTAATTCTCCGTCAGACTGAACGCTTCCTTCATAGCAAACTACCTGCACGTTAAATACCATAGTACAGAGTTTCACTATTCTGCTTTAATTCAAGCTATAATTCACTGGGAACACACTGGATGTTTTGACTTAATGAGTAAACCTCTGACATGCATAACCTCTTCGTTCGGTCGGAAGCTCAAAGGCAGATGAAATAGTTGTAACGGCGTGCAGCAAACTTCAAACTTTCCAGACGTTCGTAAGATGCATTCGCTTTGGAAGCTGAATTTATGGCAGTTGCAGTTATATATAACGTAAACATTACAACAGTTTAGCTGCTTAAAGACCACAGGTATGTATCTGTGGCTTTTGGTATAGAAACAGTATTAGCACAAAATGTTCAAAAATGTATGTGGAGTAACAGAGGCACTTTACATATTATATGACAGTGGCATGAAGATAGTTTCTCGTTCATTTCTATCTAGTGGAAGAGCCTCTGATTCAACAAAATGAATTTACACTACAGTATATCCAATCCCAAGATAGACTCCAAATAAACAATCGCATGCAACATTCGCGTAGTTACCGTCCGCTAACGTCTGCGAACTCGCCAGCTATAGTCCAGTGCAATTATGAAATTTTATATGACTATTTAAAATAGTTGCCTTATGAGCCCATTGCAAGTCAAAAGTGACCAGTTGCCAGTTTCAAATGATCATTAGGCAATGAATACTTGATATTGCATATTTGGATCTACTCTCCAGTCAGCATTGGAGATTTTGACTTGCCAGATTATAATACACAATTTACACATAATGTACTGGACTATTACGGACCCACCGACACGAGCATATCACGCACGCGGGCTTGTTTTGATTTGATCTAGCTTGGCTGAGCACCCATACCACATATTTTTCCTGATAACCACTTTACACGATCAAGAAATCGATTAATTTTATGACCTTGAAGAAATTTGTGAATAATGTTGCCTCCCGCAAAAGCTGAAATCCTAGGACGCTGTAGAAGCGCTGTGAGAGAATAAGTGTCTGTGAACGTTAGATATGAAGCGCTGCAGATTGTTGCCGTCGTGAAACAAATTCCCCGGCAGCTCATTCCACAGCGTCAAAGATCTTCAAAAGAAAGCATGCTGGAGAGACTCGTTCGTGGAGTAGGGACCTCGATCTAGTAAGGATGAGATAGCAAAGCATCTCTAGTGTTCCTCGTTCGGACAGTCTTTGGTGTTATTATCTGGGAGAGCTCACTCGAACATCTTCCGTGATAGAATCTGTAAAACAGCCAGCCAGCTTTTTTCGATGTTCTTGGCTATGGCGGTCCTTTGTTCTAATTGCTCTCTCCTGGATAGTGTCCAGAAGCTTCAGAACGTATCATACACAATGAAGAAAGGGAACAGGCGGTCACGCCTCATCGCTAAGACGGGAATACGTCTTTTCTTGGATTCTCAATTTCGCGCGCTATACTCTAGACCCTTAAGACATCACCTGCACGTTAAATTCATTCATTCGCCACTAAGCCAAATGGCTTTCAATGAAATTTGTTCGAGACTTTATAGAAGTAGCAAAGTATAGTAATAATCTTACAATGACTTATACATTCTTTTTACAAAAACTGGATCGTTGTACGGTATCTATTTTAAAATATCTTGTTAATCCAAATAGTTATTATTAACACACCAAACGATGGCTTTTTATGAAGAGAGAGAAGGTTGTGGGTTTGTAAAACAGCGCGATTTCAATATGGTTTCTTAATTTTCGAAAAAGTTTTAACTACATTGACTAAATTAGTTTTATCAATAACTAATTCAAAAGTCGATCCTATTTTTCATGCAATAGCATAAACTACACATTCCAAAGAATATTTGTCAATACTGCTCATTTTTATTCCACCGTTAAATACAAAAAAACCGCTAATTTGTCATAGGGGCCCATGACATAATTTTGATATTTAATGATTAACAACTTTTTGAAATGATCAATAAGACGTTTTGAATTTTTGAGGCAGATACTTAAGTGGTTTAACATACCAAAACTGAAGAAAAAAGAATTTCTTCTACCAACAACTCTCCTGAAGAACGTTCTCAATTCACATCATATTTCACCAACGTCATACTGGATGTTTTGGCTTGATGGGTGAAGCTCTGACATGAATAACTCATTCATTCGGGTGGAAGTTCAAAGGCAAATAAAATAGTTGTAACAGCATGCAGCAAACTTCAAACTTTCCAGATGCTCATAAGATGCATTAGCTTTGAAAACATGCAGCAGATGCAATTTGCTAAGAAGTCCATACTTAATCATAAAATAGTCACTACAAAACTAACAGGCTGCTAATCAGTGGTAAGTGCACATATCTGCGTCTTTTGGAGTAGAAAATACATTAGCAGAAGACGTTTCAAAAATTTGTATTAAGTAATATGGGTTGAAAGAATGTGGCAGAGACAACAGAGGCAAGTAAAAATCGCCCTGTGGTGGTATCGATAAATTAATGCCATTTGGTATAATTTATACTAGAAATTCAGTACTGTAAGGGAGGCAACAGAAGTAGCCAAAACGATACTAAGCTGCCTATTTCAGCAAATCTAGTTTTATTTATGAGCCAGTAAAGGAAAATACAGCTTGTATCTGTCCGGACCATTGCAAAATGTCTACAGAAAATATCCTTCAACTTGTCCTCTTACAAACACACTTGGATATTCTTTTAGTACAGAATAAATCTTATAATACTTCAAAGCTATTAATGTATTCCTGAGTTATGATATTCCACTTTACCATCCAAAAACTGTGTTTATCTATACCAGAGATTACGATCTAAGCTACTGATCTTCCCGCAAATTCCTCATCTACTAGCCTCATAAAACACTTTCATCAAACCTCACCTCGTACATATACATATACTAATAGAAGTAGGCAAAACGACACTAAGCTTCCTATTTCAACAAATTAATGTAGTTTTATTTGTGAGCCAGTAAAGAACAATTGAGCTTCGATCTGCCTGTCTCATTGTGGGGTATCTACACAAAATATTCTTCATCTTGTCCTCCCTCAAACGCGCTTTACTTTGGATATTCTTTACTCTTACGAAATGGATCTTAGACTACTTCAACGCTATTAGTGTATTTCTAAGTTACGACAATCCACTCGTTGATCTACAAGCAGTTTTTCTGTACCGGAAGTTATGAACTAAACTACCGATCTCCCTGCAAATTCAGCATCTACTCCCCTCATAAAACACTTCGTTCAACCTCACCTCGTACATATACTGCCAGAAGCGACATTATATCCCACTACTCAGTTTAAATTGAAGCTATAATTCACTAGCGTCGCAGCGGGTCTAGTGACTTAATAAGCAAACCACCAACTTGTTCATCCTTTAGGTAGTTAGATAGGTACCTGCACGCAGCAAACTCCTTTGCATCTCACCCAACTTATTAGGTTTTTTCGAACAAGAGAGAGGAGTGAAGATTTGTTGGAGAAATACATTTTGAAATTAGGAACTAAAATGCACAGATGTAGATATATATAATGAAAAATACCTTTTCTAGCAGTAGTTTCAAAAGGATCCTGTTACATTGCTAAAGCTTCAATTGTAAATTCAAACTTTCAGTGCTGTAACATTACATAATTCATATTATTATGACAGACACAAGGCAAACCATCTTTTAGTTTCATATATCAGTAGTCTGTTTGGAGAAATCGACTGTCATATTTGCTAATGTCAAAACCTTTTGAGAGATTGATAGAACTGAAGCACTTAATAAACATTAAAATCTCATGGTGCAACAGGAGGACTGAATGCTAAAAGCATAAGACATAAGATAGCTGCAAACTAGACTCTGTTAAGGAATTTGGAGCACTATTTGATTCGAAATTAATGCTTTTCAAACATGTAACTGAGGGGTTGGATTTATTGGAAGGAATTGTAAGTTTTTGAACGCAATTAAAGAACTGGTTATTACATTTGTACATTCAGCATTCAGCTGGAATAAGGATGTGTTATCTGGAATTATTTATAGGGTTGTTACATATATGCAGCAGAAAGGGTTGAACTTAGGATTTTATGGTCCATGACTTGCAAGGTTGATGGGGTTTGCCAAGTACGAGGCACTGATTATGAGCTTTTGTGTTGTATGTTTCTTCAAAATTCCTTGCATTTAAGAAGATAAAATTCGTTTCATTTGTGAACAAAATTTCACATATATTTTATCATAGACGATCCTTTTCAAACCAAACTTGTTTCTAAGTTTTAGTAACAGGATAAGCTATACCATCAGGAAATTTTTGATTCATTCAATATAGATCTCACATGAATGATGTTTATTAAAATTACTCTGTGCATGGGATGTGCTCTTATAATACAGTACCCTGCTTTTATATTTAAGAGTGCCAGAATTGTCGCTTACAGACTGCTATCATCTGTCAGAACAAAAACGAACTAGGACCAGACACAACGGGTATCATGGGTGAAATTACAAATCACCACAAACTCGGAATGGTCTCGGATTCTACGGTTCCACAAGCGCGCACGAAGAGCTCCTACAACGTCCTTTTCCCATGAAGGGACGTATGGAAGAGGAGTGACGGTTTCATGACACCAATTCAGAACTGGGGACAGGAACGGAAGTAGCTGGTACCAATCCAGGAGTTCAAATCTCAGTAAACCTTGAGATGTATACCACGGTCTTCCAAGCAGAAATGATACCCATAGAGTTGGTAGTCAGGAAGCTAATCAAAAAACGATAGAAATTGTTTCAGTTAGCCAGGCTGTCCTAAAAGCACTGGTTGAATCAAGACTCGTATGGAACTGCATACATCTCCTCAACAAACTTGAAACAAGGGACTGAGTAACTTTGGTTTAGGTTCCAGATCATAGCGGAGTGGAAGGCACTGTATTGGTCGATGCGCTCGCAAGAGGAGGAACCGAATCTGTGTTCATAGGACCAGGTCCATTCGCAGGCATTGCGAAAAGCGTTGCTAAGAAAACCATCTCAGGTTAGGCAGAGAGGAAAGCGCCCCTATACTAGCGGGATACACCAGGGCTACTGCACTCGAAGGCGTTCATATGATGCTCCTCTAGTCAGCCCCCCCCCCAAGATCATAGAATGGAACAGGAATGATCTCCGCATTCTGGTTAGCCTATTGACGGGTCATTGTCATCTGAGGAACCACATGCGGAAGTTAAGACTTCAACAAACAACAGATTGCCGCTTCTGTGTCCCTGTCCAGTTCTGTAAAGACCTAGGTTCACAGGCGTATAAAAGGGGGGGGGGGGGGTGACAGGGGTAATTACCCCTCCCATGATTTTCGAATTTTGACTTATTTATTTAAGCAATTTTTGCACTGAAAAAAAATCTTTTTTGCAGTAACTAAATTACAAAAAGGTTTGTTTTGCATTATTACAGTGATGCATATCTAATATATTCCCATTGTTACATAACCAGTTGAATGTCCTTTACAATGTGATAGCTTGTCACAAAAATTTACCTAACTCATTAATTACCTGTTTTGAAAATTGCACCGATTGAAAAAGTTAAAACCCTAATTAAAAAAAATGGAGTACTTGTTGTGGCTACTAGGGTACCTGGCTGTTGAGTGTTCATGATCGTTTAATTTTGTGTGGTGTGCCAATAAAATGTTCACGGATAATACGTATTACATATTATTTGTATTTCCTAAAATTAAAATTGATTAATTATGTATAAGTAGCGGTATTGTTTACATACATAAATTGTGTTTGTTTTTAAACAGTATTATAATGAGGTCTGATATTTAAGCATTGATGCATATTTAAATTAATTAATTCTAAAGTTATAAATAGCATTATGCTAATAATAAAGATCTACTACTACTACTACTAATAGCTTTTTTATTTTATCTCCCTAAAATACCTGATACTCCACCGTTTCGCTTACTGTTTATATCATCTTTTTTATTTTAATACTATTAACATTTTCCTTTTCTCTTGCATCAAAGCATCCTTTTCTCACACACAACTTCATGCCCCGCTACCCCCCCAAGACTGAGGTCTAGATACGCCCCTGCCTAGGTTTCAGACATCTTTTGGCCTCGCATAAATTGGAACCTTCTGACTTTAAGCAAGTTTCATCTAACACGACCATCGCCTTCGTCAAGAGGTGTGAATTGTACAGTGAACTCTAAACAGGTGTGAGCCAGAATAGACACAATAGAGTCGCAGTGGAAGGAGGTATAATCTCACTCACTCTCAGCCTAACCTGATCTATACTGTATTCACAGCCAAGTTAGACCAAATGAAAACAAGCCCGCGTGCGTGATCGGTTCGTGTCGGTGGGGTCCCTAATAGTCCAGTACATTATGTGTAAGTTGTGTGTTATAATCTGGCAAGTCAAAATCTCCAAGGCTGACTGGAAAGTAGATCCAAATATGCAATGTCAAGTGTTCATTGCCTAATGATCATTTCAAACTGGCAACTGGCTACATTTGAGTTGCAATGGGCTCATAGGGCAACTCTTTTGAATAGTCGTATAAAATTTCATAGTTGCACTGGACTATAGCTGGCGCGTTCGCAGACGTTAGCGGACAGTAACCACGCGAATGTTGCATGCGACTGTTTATTTGGAGTCTATCTTGGGATTGAATATACTGTAGGCTGAATATAAGAGAATCGGTGTGCCATATCAGACATCATATTCATGCATTTATTCAAGAAACGAAGACTTATGGGGGGCTGCAGAAGCTTCTTTTTCAGTCCAGGCGAAAGACAGGACGATTCAACTCCAAAACTGAATACAAGCCAGGAAAATTCAATGGATGAGATAAATGCAATAGGTTAGCTAAATTATCGTATGTGTAGATGCCTATACCTCATACAAACATTGCTCTTGAGGTGACAATATTTGTAAGCCATTGAAACAAATTGAATTGAAAAAAAATATGATTAAAATATCAGGTGAAGATTGCAGAGAAAAACCGTATCGTCCTACTTCCTATGGAGAGAGATGCAAGAAACTATTTACGAGAGTTTTTGTGTTGAGTGCATATCACTTGTGGTATCGCTGTTCTTGTCCGTTTAAGTTAAAGCTATAACTCACTACCATCACACCGGTTGTTTTGACTTAATGAGTAAACCGCCAGAGCGCACAACCTCTTCATTCGTTTTAAAGTTCAAAGGTAGATTAATCACTTGCAACAGCATGCAGCAAACTTCAAAACTCCCAGCCGCTAGCAAGACACATCAGCTTTGTTCGAAACAAGCATTTACTAATTGCTAAAGGGATAGTACGATTAGTTAAAGCGATGAAGCGTGGTGTTCTGAAGCTGCTAGGTCGCTATAAAAACTTTTTTATTTCAGTATGATTGCCCACAAGACAGTCTCGGAGGTTAGAGGCGTGTTCAAGGGGATATGCAGATATCTAAAATTTGGTTAATCCAACTTCTAAGATGCATCTATTGGTTCCATAATATGACGCATAATTAATTGTTGTCAATATCTTTACTTTGATAAAGGCCAAAGAAGAGGCCAAAATACGAGTAACATCTGTTTCAAACAAATGTGGTTTGTATTAGAAGTCCGCCAAAAAGCGATGAATCTAATTTTTTGGTTACATGATGAGAAGAACTTTCTGGCTCTAAATAGGTACCCAAGCTTTTTACCAGCAGCTGTTGCAATTGACGCAAAGTGTTCATGCCAGATCAGATTTTCTGTAATGTTGACTCCTAACAGCTTGAATGAGTGACTCCTTGGCAGAGCCTGGTTGTTCAGTAGAACCGGGTGTTGACTTGGGCACTTCTTGCTTGATAGCGTACAATACTGGGTCTTGGAAATATTAAATTTTACCGTATTCTTGAGTCCCCAAGCGGTAATGGTCTCCAGATCCTTTAAAAGTAAAACAGCCGCTTCCAGTCTTCTGCGTTCCAGCTCGACAACAGGGATCAGTCTATTGCTCATGATGCCTGCATGCAGCGTACTGTCATCCGAAAATCTGTGGATTGGGTTTTTAGTGCTAGAAACTGAATCATTGATGTGAAGCAGAAACAATGTCGGAGCCAATACCGAACCCTGATGAACCCCAGCATTGATGCTATGGAAAGAAGAGGAAAAGCCGTCTAGAATGACAGAGATTTTATGACCTGATAGGAAGTCTGCGAGCCAACCGTAAAAGGGAGCGCGTAGGACGGGAGCTTGTTTAGGAGAGCTTCATGCCACAGTTGATCGAATACCTTTGAAATATCGAGAGCAACGATGTGACCCTCACCAAATGACTGGATGAGTTTGCTGATGAGAGGGTGTTACCACATGCACCATACAGTACTAATACATAATTATGTGTCCACCAGACTTATATAAGATTAATATTAAAAAAAACCGAAGAGGAAAACGTCATTTCCCATCTCTTAAGGAACCTTCTGTAGCCATTACTCAAACCATTCGTCATATGAACAAAGAAAGGGTATTTGATGGAATTGAAAAGGTTCAGACATTGAGAGTCGCTAGTTGAACTGAATGGATTGCAAAGAGATATTGTCAAAATAAGGTAATAGGTAGTTAATTCCAACGGTTGTGTTTTTTGTTGACATTGACATTAGAATGCAATGAACCTGAGTGGCAACAACAAGATAAGTTCCAGAAATTAAATTAGCAAAAGTGTTTTTGGCCTTTAAATTACACCTAAGATCGGAATTAAGTAATAAAATGAAATTTAGCTGACGTGCCCGAAAAAGCAGGGTAAAAAGCTTAGTTGTGAGCATGGATTTTAAAACAAATGAACATCCATTAAGCTTGAGGACGTTTATTCAAAACTACCCTCTGGCATTTAGGCAAACTCTGTAATTATCAACTTAAAATTAAACGAACTGTTTTCAACAATTACTGAAGCAGCATTAACAGCAATTCACGGATTTTCAGGTACCTGCGATGTATATCGCTGTTGGGCTGCTAATCACAGAGGCACTTCAACTAAAATTCCATTAATTAATTAATAATTGATGCTGTTTATTACGATGGCGCATAATAATTTAGTCCTTCGTTGATTATTTTCTATCTATTTCAAACTGCTCAACATAACTAAATGGTAACTTTTTCGGTATCATTTTTCTCCACTTGTGTTTCTTCAATCAAATTAAGGCATAGGCAGCCATGATATATTGACGGACAGCGCGATAAGGTTATTTATATATATATTTTTTTGGACTCCGAAAGAAAACCATATAACCCCATAACGGCAAGAAGCGGACAGAGACGTCTTTGAGAAAATTTTCGAAGAAATTCAGGGGTTAAGTATGTGTTGTGCTTAAACTTCTCTATCAAACGACTATGAAGTTACAATGGAGGCAAGTTGCTTGGGTATGCTTGAGTAAATTTTCAACTGAACGAGTAAAGACACCACGCAGCTAAATTTTTTCCAGTTCAGATAAACCCTTTGAAGATAATATTACTTAGACAAATCATGTTAAACTGCTAGAAGTGTCACAGCACTGTACCAGAAACAAGATTGGAAATTTAGATTTTCATCAGTCGCATCCATTTCTCCAGTACCGTTGACATCTTGCACGCCCTGCCGATGCGCTTTGTTTACCTTTTATAATCTATAGTTTATATAAATATCGCAATACTGTCCAACCTCACTGCATATACTGTCACTGACTCGGACAATATTCACTTAAGGTACGCGCACATAAACCGGCATCGGACGGACGGTACGGATCGGAAAAAAATGTTTTCTATAAAATCTAATGGACCAGCGCACATATATGTGCAGACGGTAGGCATCGAATTTTAAAAATTCGGTGAGAATATAGCAACTACGATTAAATGCCGGCCGACGCGTGCAGTGGACATTTTCCTTCAGTAATGGCTTCTCTCATGGCCTCCAGTAAAGAATAGAATTTAAAACGAGTCATTTTGAAGTAATTGAAGAACTTTTTTCTGTCATTCATTAAGCCCGGAAATACATGTACATATTCCCCAAAAACTGCCCATCTCCGATATAATTCATGAACCCACACCCGTCTACGCTTTCTACATTTTTGAAAATGTTCTTCTTCCCGAACAATCGCCAACTCGTCACCGCTCGAAGACATATTTGCAACTGCCTTCCAATTCTTCCGTCCATTCCAATCAGATATGTGCGATACCCTAATGAAAAATCCGTACCGTACCGGCCGTTCCATCCGTCCCGTCCGTTCGATGCCGATTTATGTGCGCGTATCTTAATTTTCCTTATGCTTTCACTAGACGCCGACAATAGTAATCCCTTTCGGGAAACGAGGAAAAGCCGCCTAGAACGACAGAGATTTTCCGACTTGAGAGGAGGTCAGCCCGCCAACCGCAAAACTTATCAGGGAGCTCGTAAGATGGGAGCTTTTTTAGGAGAGCCGCCTGCCACAGCTGATCGAATGCCTTTGAAATATCAAGAGCAACGACGTGAGCCTCGCAAAATGACTGGATGAGTTTGCTGATGAGGAAGTGCTACCATATGCACCCTACACCATACAGTACTAATATGTGTCCACCAGGCTTTGACATCTCCCCAAAATTAAAACTTTAAGCTGAATAAGTGTCGTAAAATCCTATTTGAGTTTTTGAGTAAGCTGAATCTTGTGCTGGTGAGGAAGAGATCTTTCGTTCAAATTCGCTGCGTAGTGCTTCAGGAAGTTTGAAGTTGTTGAGCACCATGCCGAATTCATGACGCACGCACTGTATTGTGACACCCTTTAAAAAACGTATAGCACAAACTTTCTCCTCAAAATGGCTCTAAAAGCCATTGAAGGCCCAGATCTAGAACACTCCAGGCACAGTGGTGCGTGAAGAGACTGGAAGAGCTGGCGAGGCTGAAGGAAGTTACCTTGATATGGGTTCCGGGTCAACGGTGGTTCTTGGTAATGAGGAACCGATAGGTTGGCCAGACTCGGCACCTTCTCTTGGTCCGGAGCCCGTTAAAAGATTAAGTAGGCAGCAGGTAACATCAGCCGTCAAAATTGGGTAAACGACACCGTAGTAGAGTCCAAGTAGTGAGGGATGCAAACAAGCCAACGATTTTATAGCCGGACTGAACACATCTAAAACAGAAATCACAAAACCTCGGTTGTGTTCTGACGGGGCACTGCAGGCTCAGGCGGCATCTATCACTATTAGGAATTAAGGATGACTCCCTATGTATGGGCTGTGGTGAGGTCGATGAAACCGCCTTGCGAATCTGAGTTGCAAGGTAGGCTGAGATACGAGATCTTTGGATCCGATAGACCTCAGCCAGAGGAATTACCCTTTCTAGGCTGGCCCGACATACAGGCCTTTGTTAAAACGTCGGGAAGGTTTGACAGGAAGGGTAAGGCAGGCAGTGGTGGCTGATGGGTGATGTTCGGTGATGGAAAAAGGTCTTACTGGGATCTACTTGCCAGGCGCGGCCGCCTCACAGCTACTACTACTACTATCACTAATTCCCCTCAAAACGACAAAAATCATTATCTGGAAATTTCGACAAGCATTGTCACTAGAAAATTCCGGATGGAACCTGTGTCTAATTTACGTTAAACGCTGAGTTGAATCTCAGTCTCATACCATGAGATAAACTTACCATGCCACTAACAAAAATCTTATAAACCAATTGTCGCATGTTACGTCACTTTGTCAGCTTCCCCATCGAATATCCACCGCTGGCTAGACAACGATTGTCAACATACTTCAGTACAACCAGAGATCAGTGGCGTCACCTGGTTGGCTTATTCTTATAATGTTTCCGGTCTGCTTCTGCCGTTAAAAAAATGCGTGGCCGTGTAACGGCAGTCAGTAACTATCTACAGCCGGTAGAACGTGTAGAATTCTAATTAAGCAATAAATAACCAGATTGAAATGGAAACCAAAACGAAAGTCGACTAATCCCTGTGACCGGTCAGCGAACAGTAAAATGGCTTCGATTAAAACGAAGCCAACAAAAAAGCACATTCAGCTCTGGTAATGTTTTCTGAGTAAATACGTTTGCCTGTTTCATCCCTTGTGATCGATTCCGTTCCAGCGTTTAAAAGAATCTGTCCGGGCTTTTATTGAAATTTTGTGGGTCGCTTTTCATTAGTAGAAAGAGCACGTTGTATTTTTAGTGGAGCGGAGGACGAACTATTTGAGATGCTGGATAAATTTACAAAGTTTAGTACTTGGTAGCCTAGGAGCTGATAGCTATTGTAAATACATGGTCTGGAATTGTAACGTAATTTCATTGGTTCCACGGTCTACAGAAAAAATGCACAGACTAAGTCTAAAGTGTCGACCTCTTAAGTGAACTATACTGTCTATAATTTCTCAAATGTTATTGATATATTAATCTCATATGTCCTGACTCAGCACCTCCCACATACTATCGGTGCTAATAAAAAATTTGGAGTTCCTCTATCCCTCCATCATCCTCATCAGAAAAGGAGACAATGATCAAGGAACTTTGAAATATCTAAAAACAAAGTTTGAAAAATTTTGAAATTGTTCGTTATGGAAATATCATAAAATGCCCAGAAAGCGGATTATCCCAGATTCGAAAATTTTCGCAATCACAATATCCTCCCTAACCTATTGGTGTGGGAAGTAAAACAGTATTATGTCTAATTGACGTGCTTGAATATCAACATTCCAAAAAATTCAACGAAAGCAGCTTAGCTTAGGAAACTGTACTGAATACTGTATAGGTCAAGGAAATCTCCGTCAAGATATAGGATGATGTAAGCTGTTTTGTGACATTGAATCCATTTGATACATTTTCAACCATTTTCCTCAGATATATGAAAAAAATCTCATTAGATATAATTTTCTTGTACTTCATCGGTGTTGGAGATGGTCCCTTTAGTGTTATTTAAATACAAGTAACAACTTTATGATACGAAAATAGCGTCCAGATATTATACCATTCCAGTTCCTTCCAAACGTCATGATGGATGTATATCACCAGGGTCAATTTTTGGGGTAGTAGGCGACACCAACGAATTCGAATAGGTTAGAAGAAGTAATCAAGGTTTTTTTCTGCCCACAATCCTCGCGGCAGCTGGCACACTGACCGCTGAATCGCTGATAAACCCATTGTACAGATAGCAGGTAAACAAACCTAAAAATAACAGCACTCATCTAGGGCCATAATATAAATAGCTAGTTTGTTTTGGTTGATCGTTTCGGGTTTATTGTTATAGTTTTGAATGAATTTTGGATTTTAACAGCGCATAAGTGTTAAATGACTATTTTAAACAATTCCATAGAATTTAAATCTCGCAGATTTCTGTAAACAATAATATCGTGTTTGTGAACAAAGTAAATAATAACAACGGGATCTTGGGCACACTCACATGCCCATTAGAATATGGGCGTTGCTTTTTCTAACCTATTCGAATTCGTTGGGCTACACAGACATAAGGAGTCTTACATCTTCACTACGTAAAACAGCTCCGTGCAGAAAGATAAATAAAGATTATCCTTAGAACATCCAAATACGAAACTTGGAGGGGCCCTAAAATTTCTTTATGCTTTGCTAGTTACTCCACCGCAAATTAACAGATTTACAAAACTACCTGTCATAATAATTTTATTCTACATCGAACTGCTCCCAAAATCAATAAAACTCAGGTGTACCCAAAGTGCAGTACTTGGCCCTTTTTGATTTCAATTAACGACGTAGTAAATAACGATGTGAGAATCTGCTCTATGCTCATGACCTTAAGTTATTTAAAAGTATCAATACTGTAGATGATAGTATAAAATTGCAAATAGATTGAGACCTTATAATTCAGTGGTGCAAGGACAATTAAATGCCTTTGAAGGTTGATAAATGTTGCTAGATGACGTTCACACGTAAAATTATTGATCCAATATGTATTGACTCAGTAATTAGAAGCAATAAGCTTCAACGAGTAAATACGTACAGAAATTTGGGAGTTTTATTCTTACCCTAGCTGACATTTGTACATCACATAAATATATCATTGCTGCAAAAGCATACCAAAAATCTTGGCTGCGTCATCAAAAATAGTAGACAGTACCTGATCCGAAAACTTTAATTCAGCTATAACTTATTTTTTTGTTTGTTAAATCTGTCCTTGAGTATTGCTCTGTTATTTGGTACCCTTCTTATGGTCTTCATGTTCATAATATTTAGAGAATCCAATACCGCTTTGAGAGGTACTTGTAGTACAAAGCAAAAAAAGTCAAAAGGTGCCCTACTTGCCTGGCTTCGCTTACCCACCACTACTGCCATTCCTGCGAGGAGACAATAATGGTCACCAGACAATACGATTTTATTGGCACAAGGTAAACTGTATGTACTATAGAATTTGCTTGCGTAGATTCGCCCCAGGACAGCTCCTCCTGCATATCGAAAAACGCCCAGGAATAATTTAAATTTTCTTCACGCAGGCACAGCTCTATATTTTTATTTTATATCCGCCGGAGACCCATTTAGATGTCTGCACGCGTAAAGATATTTCAACTTTTGCTACCTTCTCTCCCTGCTCTGTTCCTTTTATATTATTCAGACTCCTTCTGGAGTGAACAGAGTATGCAAAGAGGCACTGAGGGATTGTGCATTTTAAAAACAGTCATCTAGTAGCTACGTTTGTAAAAAACACATTATAATTTAACGTACAGCACGACTGACTTTAATACTTGCTGAGTACATCTATTAGATTCTACAGTCTAGTTGAAAGGAGCATAGTAATCGTTCAAATTTTTGATATTGCACGTTTCATGATACGTAGGTCATGAAAATCTGTTACTGATTTTCCGTCAGTCTGTCTGACTGTTATTCTGTCGTCATTTCTTTTCACCAAGTAACTTCAGTAATCGCTCCACTGATAGTGCGATTGGTTGTTGAGCCGCAGTAGCGGCCGCTGCTATATTGCTGAAAATATTTACAAACGTAACCCTTCCACATTTATAGAGGTTACTAATTAATTATTTTCAGTGTTTTTGAGGGCGTAAAATTGGGGTGGTTGGGTAGACGCTCTTTAAGTGTTGTACTACGTACTATGTGTACACATTCTATGTGGCTGTGACTCCCTTGGGTAGGGTAGGCAGACTATACTGGGTTGAAGGGTCCTTAAACCTGAAGACATAATATGACCCAAGGTCATCTGCACCTTTGCTATGTAGGCTGGACTTGGTTTTGATTATATACTTTATTACTGGAATTTGTGATCTAATTTCAAACATTCAAAAACATACTTATTTCGATCGTAGACTTCGTATCGAGCTGCAAACTTCATTCGTCGTCTACCGTGCAACAAACATACACTAGTTATTATAGTGATTTTCACGGTTAGCTGAGAATCTAGAAAAAATGATGGTAATAGGTATCGTAGTAGGACGTCGCTGGTGAAAATATAACGTTTTGACGTCACACGTGCTTGGTTTTATTTAAGAGCTGTCGGCGTATCTTCGAAACTAGATTCAAAAATTAATTTTTATTTTGATATAACTTTTGAATTATGACGAAAAGAATGTTTTGTTATAAAACTTACAAACGCCATTTATCCCAAAAAAATTTTGTTATTCATTACCCAAGTGAAAAAAATGAGTACAAGAGTTGGATTGCAATTTTAAAGCGCTTCAAAAACATTTTGGGATAAACGACCCTTAAAAAAAAGTGAGGTTTGGTAAAATTCCACAACGCTTTTTCCGGGGATTGATTTCATAGAAGAACTACTGGGAGTGTATTTAAGGTACCTAAAATAAATGACTAAGATTGCCACACAACTCTAGGACTATTATTGACATACTTGCGTTCAAAAAACCTGTTAGTCAAATATGAAAATATTCGTAATTACAAAGCTTCCTTTGTTTAGAAACTGTGTAGCAAAATGGTGTATTTTCGAAAATCCAAGGACCATAGAAAAAATAGTGGCATTTAAATAAGACAAGAAACAGAAGGCATTGACACCCCGACAGATGTAGTCAATTTATGTAATACACATAGTGAATCCCACTTTATCACTAGTTAATTACAATTGGTTCTCAACCTCGCTGCCTCACGCTTAGCAGAAGCTCTTATATTTGGAAGAACTTATGTTGCAGCTGAAAACAGTCACTGGAACCTCTGAAAGCTCTAAAGGTTGGTGACGATGGGGTTTGCTAGCAGTGACCCATAACTAGAGGTTCTATATTGCATGCAATCTGAAATCATGTGTGCTTTGTCCTTTTATTCCCTACCGATAATATAGGGTTTATTTGACTGAAAGTGGTGTGTAATAATGTTCATATATATAAAAAAGTATCATCAAGCTCCAAGGTTCACGCTATGGAACGTGAAAAATTCATATAGTTAATCCCTCGAAGCTCAGAAGCTTGAACACTACTATTTAAGCTTCTAATTCCTAAAGATGTTTTAAATATAAGGATATTAATCTTCCTACATAACATAATTTTGTATAACAAACAGAAAATGAACTTATCTTCGAAACGTAACATAGAAAGCAGCCCGAAAAGTAGTAAAACGTATAGTTGCCACAACGTTCGGAAAAAGAAGTCATAATAGGCTATCTGTGTCTGTGTACAGAAATGAGGCATACAGGATGAACCCTCGAGTATCTTTTTTTTAGCTTTAATTTCATAGGATGGCTGTAAGCATTTGTTCATTGTCACACAAAGAGTTCGAGCGATGCTATAAATACATCTTATAATCATTCATTTTATTTACTATTTAACTACTTAAACTGCTCTCCTGGGGGCTAACTAAATGTTTTTTGTCGTATTCTTGCTTTGTGGGGTTACAGCCTCAAGTGATTAAGTAGAATAGCTTTCAGCTAGACTTCGCAATCGGTTTAAGCTATTTTGGTTTTGTATTGTCGAAGGTAATAAACACGCTTTTTTATTATTATTAAAAAGATAATTTATCCTATGAAAAATGTTTTGTGCACCCACCACGTAATTACCTACTCGAAATATTTTCTGTTCCTTACGAAACACTATGCATATAGCGCAGAATCCATTTGTCGAAAACAAAGCGCCTACAAACATTTGTAGGTTCAATTATCATCTCGTTGTTAAGAGCCTATAAAAGACTTGGTATGTTATTATAGATGATCTGTATTATTTGCCCAAAGGAATCATCGCTCTTTTATAAAATAAATAAAAACATTGTCTACAGTATGTGTCTTGCAATCCCTTAGGTAACTACAACAAATTAGACATATTTTTATAAATTATCCTGCTACTATAGTTAAATCTATAGATATGTTCGTAAAGATGGTATTTTCAGGACTAATAATCACGATGAAAAACTCGAGAACCATAGAAAAAATGTTGGCGTACAACAAGACAAGCAACAGGGGGCACTGACACCCTCATAGAGCAAGCAAAACCATTTTCAAGAAGCGCCACAATTACAGCGCTATTAGACGATACTGTTGTTGCTCCTCGAGGCGCCTGTAGTCAATTTATATAATGCACAATGTGAATCCTACTTGCCCACTTCATCACTAGTTAATTACAATTGGTTCCGAGCCCCTAAGCCTCACCGGGCACTTGCCATAATATTGAGACAACCTATGTTGCAGCTGCGAACAGTCGCTGGAACTCGCTCCTCAAAGCTCTAAAGGTTGGTGGTGATGGAGTCTGCTAGCAGTGATCCATAACTAGTTACCATGCAAAAGCTGCTTGCAGGATAAAATCTCGTGCGTTTTGTTTGTCTTTTGATCTCCTACAGATAATATCGGGGTTTATTTGGCAGGTCGCGGTGTGTAAAACCATTCATGTAAACAGGTATCTCCAGGCTTCCAGTTTTCGGAAGATTCATCACAAGGGAACATGGAAAATTTATATAGTTAATCCCTCGAACCTCGAAAGTTTGAACACTAGTAGCTAAGCCTCCAATCCCCAAAAATGTGGAAGAAAGAGCACTAGGCATTCTAGCAACCGATATCTCAGTCAAGAGGTTACCAGAAACCAGGTCAGTCGATCTAGCAACTAGTTTGTTGCGGGCGGTGTGGCAAGGTGAAGGAAAACATTTATTTAACTGGTTTAATTATAAAGAGATTAATGTTCGTACATTAAATAATTTTGTATAACAAACAGAAAATAAACTTATCTTCAATACTTAATATACAAAGTAGCCCAAAGTGCAGTGAAATGTATAGTTGCCATAAGGTCCCAAAAAAGAAGTCAGCTATCTGTGTCTGTGTACAGAAATGACGCATGCAGGATGAACCCTAGAGTTCGTTTTCATCAGCCTGAATTTTATGGATGGTCATAAGCATTATTTTATTGTCACATGAAAGCTTGAACGACAGTGTACGCGAAATTCATTCATTACGTGAACATTTTTGCATCCATCCAGTACCCAATCACCTATTCGAAATAACTTCTGTCCCTTACGAAACACCATGTATATAGCGTTCGAGTGCCGCCGATTCTCCTCAGAATCCATTTGTCGAAGACAAAGCGCCTACAAAGATTTGTAGATTCAATTATCATGTCACGTCACTAAGAGCCTGCAAAAGACTCGGAATGTTATCAAAAGATGATGAGCCTTATTTGCGCGAAAGGGTGCTCGTTCTCTTACAAATGTTCCGTAGTTCAGCAATTTATTTTCCCTGAGTAACGCCGGGTTTGTGGAAAATTAGCGGAAGGGCTCTCAGGATCCTTAACCGCAAATCCCTCCCAAATATGCGATGCCCTTGTCGTTATCGTCTTGTTATAATTGTTGACGAGGTTCACGGCTGTAGCTTGGTAAAAAAAATAGAAATGGCTGTGACTACAATGAATACTATACAGGAGATATGTAATAGTAACGTATGTAATAAGTAACGTTAACTAATAATTACTACGTTTCCACGGGCTTTCAAAACTGGTTTCAAAACGTTTTGTGATTTTGGTTTGTCGGTGTTTCCACGATAGGTTTCAAAACATTTCCGGAACGCGTTCAAAACGTTTGCAACTGGCACTTTTGACAAACGTCATTTCCCAGTTTTTTAACCTCTATTTTGTTGTTTATCATAAATCTTCACTTTCGAATTTGAATGAAATTCAATAATATAATGATAGCGACATTAGACAGCAACGCATAGTGCATAGTTCATTTCAAAATAATTTGAAAGTGACAGCTGGTGTTTCCACGACATTTGGATCTCGATACGATCCCAAAAATTGGCGAATCGATCTTGAACAGAAAACGTTTTGAAAACGCATCCAATTGACGTTTCCCCGATATATTTGAAAACTTAAAACGTTTTGAAAATTTGAAAACGGTTCGAATACCCGTGTAAACGGTAAATGGTGATCATTAAAGGTTATGAGTGCGATATGGTATATTGTTATGCCGCATAATTGCTGTGTAACATGTCGAATTCCAGTCTTCCATTACCAAAAGGTTTGCCAATCCGAAGGTGAACAAGAAAGTTATGTATATCGTTCGGTATCACAGCACACATGTGTCTCTATAAGTAAAACGCACTTGCGACCCCCAGAACCGTTATAACAGCTACTTAAAATTATCACAACTCATCTCTGCGCTTAATAATAGGCATAACTGGATAAATACTCATTCCATCTTTCAATACATCAGTACAACTGTCTGATCTGATCATAAAGTGCACAAAATGTCTAACGAGATTTACTTGTGATACCATTATAAGCAGAATTTTAGTTTCAAAGTACTGACGGATTCTGGGTAAACAGAAACGTGTCATATCGGAGACTTGTGATAGACGCTTTAGAGCTATTACTACCTTTCCGACCTTTGTGAACCCACGTGTTCCCAATGGTAAATAATATGATTGATAGTAAGTAGAGAAAACCTAGTAAATAATATAGTTAAAAACAAAATAGTATGCTTTTAAAAAACATCGGACTAATAAGGTAAAAATAACATTTAAAATAAACTTAAAAAAATGAAGGAAAAATGCTGGTATATTTGTGAATAAAGCCTCGGGCGCTCGATTTAAGAATAATACGATACAAAGCGCTAACGCTTTTTCACAGTAATACTAATATTTTTCGTTTACTATTGTTTTAAGCTTATTTTTGAAATTATTTTTATCTTTCTAGTTCGACGTTATTTAACAGGGTGTCTTTTAGTTTTTTGATGTTTATTTTTTAGTTAACTTCATCATTAAAGCGTTTTTTTAATTTTTTCAACTGTATTTATTAATAATTTGTGTAATGAAGATAAACCATAATTGTTCCTGAATAAAATATTATCTCCCAAACACTTGGATGTCACGCCTTTAAGGCTCTCGTTGGTACGCCTTTGTTCATTGTCAAAAAACGTCGCCATCTCTTAGTCAGCGGGTATGACCGCTGCGTTGGTCTGACGTCTGGAACGTTCAATGTTCAATTCGACTGCTAATCTAAAGAGATTTACAAACTCACACACATACAGGTAAAGCTAATAAAAACGTGTTAAATAGATAAACATAGCCAAACAGGCTCCAACTGGATTGAAAAAAAATCGATGCGGCTAGATTCTGTGACCTAAAAATGTTGTTTAATACGTTTCCCGATACCTCGAATATTTCACCTAGTAGTCAACTGTTTCAAAAATTTCCTATAACCTTGCAAGTTTGTTAGTTTGTGCTGAAATCTTAAAAATTGGGAACCAGCCACTGATAGAGGGGATAAAAAGGAAAAATAATAAAATTTGGAAAGAAAAAACAGTAGGTTGCATATATGTATATGCACCTCAGGATGAAGTCTATGCATAAGTGATATCTGGTTTAGATGGTTTTATCTATTTTAATAGATATAGTTGTAAAAACATCTGTTGTCAATGTTAAGAAGGAAAAGTTCTGGTGGAACTGCGTATCCCAGTGACTGCGTATTAGATAATCACGAAGTTGAGTGTGACTGTTTAAACCAGAGTGACCCTGAGGCAGGATAATACAGATACTTATTTTGAGTAGTAGTTCCGCAAGTGGACGAGCGAGATAGGAACTGCGGTAGTACAATCTTATAAATCTCTACTACAATCTTATAAATATCTACTACTAAGTCCCGGATAAATTTCAAGAACTCTAGCGTAGCGAACGAAAGTAATTGTAAAGAACAGTGAATGAGTGTCAACTAGAAAGCATTAGAAAGCATCAGAGGAGGGTTGATCAGCGATCCACTACAAACCCATATCTGTATACCAACAGTATAAATGTTACCCTTCGAACCGTCAAGCTGGGTACATCGTTAAATCCGAGCATTTCGGCATCATTTAAAACAAAACAGCAGCGGTGCAGTATCAGTTGAAAACCCGCACGGTCGCCCGATGCTTGCGATCCCCGTTATCATCTGACAGCCACTCGCGTAACCGTCACCCGCTGAAGAGCTTGAATTCATCATCAAGTGAACTGTTGTGTTTATATTGTTACAGAGCCGTCTGCGATTGTGTGCCGTGTAAATTAGGTTTTCGTTTTACCATCGGAACACACCGTTGCCAAGATGCGTTCACATTCCCAGCAGAACCAACATATTGTTTTTATTTTCATGCTTATATTCGCATATGGATTTCTCAATTCAAATCCGTACCAGGAAGTATCGGAGATAGTCGGTGGCCAGCGAGACTCAAACCCACCAGCTCCAGATCGGTGCTACGGTGCTCTGGCCAGTTGAGCTACGGTCGCCACGTTAACTCAACCTTGAAAGCGCTGACCAGATACGTGAGATCCTCCCACTAGCCGACAACTCTCTAGGGCCATCTTCTGCACTATGACATCAAGTCTTGGCCTCACGTTGATGAATCTTACCTTATATTCATCTAAACAGAATTGTTCTTAACTGACTTTTTATGGAGTTATTGAGCTTTAACTAGGTAATTGCATATGTAAGATACTAAACAGATGTCTTGCAAGTAACGAAAACGTAGCTTAGCCAGCTAGGGCGTGTAAATGAAATGCAATGGGGTATTTTCCAACTTGCTAATATTGCCTGTTTAATGACTGAAATGGATTGCTTGTATCTAATTTGTAATGATGGCAGTTTTTGCTCAATTTTTTTCTGCCCACGTGGAGTAAAGATAAACTTTGAAGATCATCCCTTTGAAAAGAACGCATTTAAATCTCTTAAACCTCCCGCCTAAGGAATCAATCAATCAAAAGTGATTTTTATGCCGGATGTAGATAGGATATGACTATTTTAATTTGAATTGAGCGTAGATTGGATGTAAACTTTATATATGTTTATTTAGTTTTCCTCTTTTTGTAGACTACAAATGTTATATTGCACAGCTATTCAATTTTTTGCATTGTTATCTAATTAGCAGTTTACTCTGAGAATGTTTCATAGTTACTTTTCACAATTTTACTCGTCATTCGGCAACACTCGTCTTTAACAGCCCGTCACTACTGTGATGCATACATAACCTCCTCTGGTGTCACGACTGTCACGGTATCTCATTTAACCAAGATAGATCATGAAATGATGTAAACAAACACTTTGTTTCGGCAGGCCATCGATGCGTAACGCTTGTTGTGTGTCACCACTTTGAGCGGAATAAGTTCGCGAACTTAAAAACCGCGTACTTAAAGTTCGTACGTGTGTCACCCCTTTTAGGATAGCTCCACGACAGACTTATTACGTCACGCTTAGATTTATTACGTCACAGCTTTGTCGCGAAATTTTAAGTTTGAACTTTGCAGGTGCTTTTAAGCCACTTTGCGTTCACAGTAAAAAGTAAAAATGTTAGATGGTCATATTCCGTCATAAAATTTTGTTCGGAAAATACCCCATTGTTATTGTTTTGGAAAAATATAAAGCATGACCTTTGCTCTCACTGGAATTGGAAATGTTTCTCATTTTCACACGTAGTCATTTATATTTACAGCGGTAATAAACGGTACTCCTATTAAAAACCAGACTTCGGCTTTGATCAATTCAAATTAGGTTTTTAGCGAATCGCTAATCAACACTCCACCGAGACTATTTGTTCGAATGCTTTTACTGACAAACTTAATTAGACCTCGCAAACCACTATACGAGTGCGCTCGATAGTTCAAATGAGGAAACTTTAAAGCCTTTTTATTATCATAATAAAAGCCCAGATAAGACCTAGCCTGGGGTAATGCTGACACATCTGTGGCGCTGTATCCCCTAGTACTCTATTTATATTTTGTGCAGTCCAGAGAAGAGCAATTATTCGACTTATCGGTGATGCAGACTTAACGCGCCTCCTCCAGTCGCTTTTTTGCAGGCGTGCGGTAGATACATCCGCGGGACTGCTGCATGTCGTTCAAAGAAGGTCGTTTTTTATATATCAAGAACCGAGCGGAACGAGCAGAGCTCGTGTTTCCAGGGTGTTCAAAACTTGGAAAAGTCTACCAGAAGATGTGCCTACGTGGGTGATGAGCCTACGAATGTTGGCCTAGTCAAGTCCCGCGTCAACAACCTTCCCCTAAGATTATCTTTTCATAGCAGCCGCGGTGCTCTGGTACTTAGGACTTTGCCTTCGTGTTCTTCTTAGTTATAAAAAAATCAGTACCTATTAACATTTCCAAATCGGTCAGTTTTGAGTATATATGAGACTGCATATCTTTCTAGGATCATTCCATGACTTCAATGTTGCTTTTACTGCCAAATATTCATTCCATACATCTAGCTCTTTTTCATTTTTGTATTATTTCCAGCTATATCTTACTTAGAGGTAAAGTAGTGGATTCAGCGATGGTCGGAGCAGCCAAGTATTTTTTATTTTGGAAATAAGTTAAAGAACGTTTTATGTGACAATAAACAAATGCTTATCATAGCTATCCTATAAAACTGAAGCTGCATGCCTCTTTCTATACACCGACACGGATAGCTTATTATGGCTTATTTTTTCATACATTGAAATCGCAGCTCTACATTTACATTTAGCTAGCTAGTATGAAAAAAGAAAGCATGACTTAGAGACATAACTTACCAAAATTCCTGTATTTAGGATATGTATTTTTTTCGAAGCAAGCCTGACTTTCTGACTAACTCAAGGTAAGACAAGCATAAATTACAATATTATAGTTATTACCAGAAAACCCAATCGACTCAGTACATGGAGACTACAGGAATTGTAGAACCTTTAAATTAAAAAAGTATTACTTCTTAACGACTCGTACCTACTCAAATGTCGTAAAAAAGTTCACATATTTTTTTTATCTTAGCGATATGTATATAGCTGACTGACCGTAAACATGTTCAGACATCTAAAGAACTTTGCTTGTGATTGACTTTCACTCAGTGTTGTCTGTTGTGAAATATTGAGGGCAGTAGATTTTGCATGGTGGAAGTCCTGTATTCCAAAAGATTTGTATATAAAGAGCTCTGAAGAATCCAAAGAGTACGTTCTTTATTAAGAAGACAAAATTGGCTTCATTTGAGGAAGGCATACATATACCCACCTTATAGAGCAAAAGAGGTCTAGCGTGATTCGGCCCATCTCCTTCCGCACAACAAACTATGCAGTTTAACATTGGATCCAGCCTCCGGTAGATCTGATTATCTAAACGTATAATAGAAATGCAAAGGTGATATATAAACCGAAAAGCTGGTAGATCTTGCAACAGTAGTCTGTCTCACTTTACTATCGTTTGATTGGCTCAGGCAGCTTAGGTCCAATTATCAGATGCTCACACCTCCATCACGTATTTATCAACTGCTCAATGCTAACCTTATTTCTCTCTTGAGGAAGAAATATTTTGTAGCTTTTATATAGATATGCGGCTCACGTTGCAAACGCTGTTTCTAGCCTTATATACAGGACTTGTGGCACTGCTGCTTTTTATAGTCTTAACACACATGTTGTGAAATCATAAAATGCATCAAGTCGAAGCCAGAGTATTGCCGATGCGAATATTATCAATAGTTTGGAAAACTGTAGCTCGCCATCGTTCGCGATTTACTGTCAGTTCAGTGGCGCTCTTGATAGTCAGATCCAGCAACTGTTTCGTTGTATCCACCCTGCGTGTAGGGGAACGGCCACGGCGTCGCCCACTCGGGGCACGACCGTCAACTACAAGTTTCTCTATATCATCGCCTCTGTGAATATGTCCGAGGAATGTAAGCATTCTCGTCGACACAATGGAGGATAGTCTCTTTGGACTACCGAGGTCATCCAGTATGGAAACGTTAGTTCGATGGATGGTATACGGGACTCTCAGAATTCTCCTCCACGTCCACATTTGAAAAGCATCTATGCGAGCTCGATCTGCCTTTTTAACCTTCAATTTTGCGAGGCATACAAAAATATGGAGAACACAAGAGACTAAACCAGCGACATTTTGGTAGCTTTAGTGATGTTATGGTCATGCCATATTTTAGTTAGCTTTGTCATGGTCACACAGGCCTGTTGAATGCGCCGTCGAATCTCATTTTCACAGCTACCCGAACTGTCGATCAAAGAACCGAGGTACGCAAAACTTTGAACTATTTCACAACGTCTCAAGCGGATGTCAATATACTGTTCTCAGTTTTAAGTCTGTTACTAAAAAGAGATGTGCTTACGTTTAATGTATCAATCTGTGCTGTATCACAGCTCCCAAATGGGATGAATCGATATTGATGTGCTTTTTCTGCTCATGGGTATTTGTCGGTTTGTGGTTCTTGGGTTAAACGGTAAACGACGCCGGCCTAAAAACCCAAGAACCACAAATTCATTGGACGATGGCCGCGAAAGCCTAACACAGTATACTTGTCGGTTGTTTCCGTATCGACTTTCGCGATGCTTCTCTCAACGTTTCCTAGCGACGTTCATGTTACAAGCTCCGATATCTACCCTATAAACGATTTGGCCTTGATATGTAAAGCTTTTTGATTGACGATTCGAGTAATGTGATGACCTTTCAAAATTTGCTGGCGCAAACGCTGCAAAACGGTCGACGACGGGTTTTTTAGATAAATCTCTGAATTGGCAACTGAGCTACAATCCATTTATTAACCGTGATGTATGTGGAGTCGAAACGAGGGAGAAAGCGGAAGAGTTCAGTAGAGCATGAATTGTAGATATTATTCGTTCTTCCGGCCTCGACATTTTTTACTGCAGACATGACGGAAGTATATCAATTTCAGCGGCAGTTGATTTACGACGAACACGCTATCGGCTGCTGAGAGAACCATTGTAGCTGACTACTATGGTTTCAGAGGTGAGGCTGGATGGTTCAACTCACTTTGGGTGTATTTTTTTAATACTTTTTTCCAGAAACAATACGAATACTCATGAGTTATAATTTTCATGTTCAATGTCTTGATAGCAGATGCAATTTGATTTATTATACAGCCTTTTCTGTTCCCTATGCCTGAGTTTAAAACACTATGTGAGGTGCCCAGGCTGGTTAGCGGACAAGCTGTCATAAAAAATACGTTTTATAACCCATGCTTTATGTTAGGTCTTTGTTTTCAAAAAATCCGTTTCGGACTTCCATTGACAACTTTTGAGGTAGTAGTAAATCAATCTACCTTCTCTGAATTTCAAACACTTTATGACATTAATGTGGTTAATATTTGGGACCTAATTGAGCCTTAACAAAATTCAAATATTACCTCTTTTTTTTAATTTTTGGTGCCACCTGATTATTTCTGATCTCTTTTATTAAGTACTAAACTTATCTAGCTTGTTCGTAACAGTTACTATATTGTTTTATAGTTCAAAATAGTTCAAAACCTCGAAATTGGTAATTGGATCCGTGTTATAGTTCCACATTTACGAGTATTTTTTATTAACTAGATTATTTCGTTCATGCTATTCTACTTACCGTAATTTAATAGACAAAATCAGCTTCATACGACACTCACCTGTAACAAAAAAGAAACAATTATTATAAAATGAATTGTGGGTAACAGTATAATGAAAATTAGTTTAAGGATGGAACTAAGACAATAAGATAGAAAAATCAGAAAGATAGCTTTTAGCTATACAGCTGTTAATCTTTTGTACAAAAAAGTTTAACCCCATCTGTTTCCTAATACAAGGTAAGCTTATAGCCAAAAAAACTGAATTTAGATGAGAAAATCTTGGGGTTGTGGCCAAAATTTTGAAAAAGAGGCTGGGTCACAGCATGGAGGAGACTCTGGTGCTAACAGCCAAGCTTTCGGCAATGTTTATTGCCATCTTCAGGGCTTTAACGCTGAGCTTTGCCAATTTGAGAACAGCAACTGCATTGAGTGCAACACGACTTCTAAATGCAATTAAATAATCGTCACAATTTTTGATAAAATCTTTCAAAACCTATGCTATCATGGCGTCTTCTACTAACAGGTCAGGAACACAAACGAACATATACTTGTAAATTACAAACACACAGGAACGACCGGTTTTTTAAAATTTAAACATGTAAAGGATTGGGTTTCATGGTTTTTGGATGGAAATTTCGAAACAATCGATTATACACTGTACATTTTGAATGTTGTTCGAAAAGATATCGGTAATCATTTTTTGATTTCCCATAGAGATTTCCACTGAATAAATAATTTTAAATGTTCGACTAATTTTGGAACGGTTCTTTTTTTAATTATTGAACAAACTGTTGGGGGAAATTGGGGAACCATACAATATTTATAATTGTTCTTCATCTGTCCTCTTTCCATTATTATACTCAGTATCAACGAATTCGAATAGCTTGGTAAGTATTCAGTATCTATGAAACAATTAAATAAATTATCCAATAGACAAGTATGCAGTTCACAAAGCTTGCATAGCAAGTAGCATGCGCCGCAGCGTTATTATTTACCGAGCACCCGTACAATGCGTGGCCAAGATGCCGCGCCGCGCCGCGCGCCGGTCGGAGAGGTATAGTGATGTCACCGTCGCACACTCGCAAGTGCCGCGCGTTTTCAATTTGCAGCACTTTGATAATTTATTAGAATCTGAAATCGAGCTCAGAAAATTCTGAAATTTTGCACAGCTGCTAAACTCAATACGCCCATTTAGAATATGCAATCAAAAAAATATGCTGAACGAGCCTATTGGTAATCTTACCACAATAACATCATACTTCGCCTGCGTATGATCCAACACTATGTAGTCATAAGATATATTTATAAATAACTAAAATCCTTGAACTAATAACAAAAAGATCAGTTTGCGCAGTTTCAGCCATACATGTATTCGTGTCTCTAACAAATGGATGCAGTAATCTACTTAGTTTTATGGAAGCGGTTACGCCTGTGTATCTAGTATGAGCTTTTGCGAATGACAATATATTTAAATGGAGTTTGCTATATACATCCATTTATCTCTCACAGAGCGAGGATTTCGACTAATTTGATTCGAGTGTCATACAGTACTAACACACCAAGCTAGTTGAAAGGGACTTAGCGGGATGTTTAATCAAGTTTTGCTTAATTACATGTAGTTCAGATTAAGGCAGCAAATACAAGGCAAAACCGGTACGCCGCGTCGAACTGACTGCATGAACTGCATGACTGACAGTGTAGTATAGCAGAAGTGACCGGGACCCAGTGACCATTTGGTGCTATAGTGACCTGCTTTGGGTTTCATAAATTTTACTATGGGTCTTGACACATATCTCCTTTATCCATTCAAAATTAGTTTGATATTCGGTATTTAATTAATCAGGTTGAGGTGCCAATCGTAAACGTTTTATGAAAATTTTAGTATTCTAAATCTGAACTGGATATCATGTCATCGAGAACTAGGTTTTGTACTAACGTTCGGTAACAAAAAATGTATCACTTAAAAGAAGGGGTTGCAGATTTGTGCTTTCTTCACTTGGATAAAGGAAGTGAAGGCAACATTTTTAAAAATTCGATTTTTTATGAACGTTTCAGCAAAATTAACCCAGAACTGAAATACTAATATGGAACATTATTGTAAAAAAACCCCAAACTAGTATTTCTCTATTTGTACATTTTGTTGCATATCTCCTTTATCCACCCGAAAAGGCTGACAGCAGGTACCATTAGAAGAAAAACAGAAGTGTATTTGCAAAAGCAACATCTGATGAGATGGAGAGGAATCTGTGGACATCTCCATCAAGCTAGATAACTTATTTTAGGATTTTTTTATGGTCACTCTCCCGCAAAGATTATGCCTATGGTGTTGTAGAAGCGCTGCGAGAGGAAGTGTAGATGCCCAATAGGTTTGTAACGCTGCAGGTTGTAGCCGTCGGGCAACAAATTCCGCGGCAGCTCATTCCACAGCGTCGAAGTTCTCCAAAAGGTGGAATGCTGGAAGAGACTGGTTCGGAGAGTAGTGACCTCGGCCTGGTAAGGATGAGCTCGTAGAGCCTCTCTAGTGTTTCTCGCTCGGACGGCCTTTGGTGTTATTATCTGGAAGAGCTTACTCGAACATCTTCCACGATAGAATCAGTAAATCAGGGAAGGGTATGCCACCCTTCTTTGACGTTCTAAGCTGTGAAGGTCCTTTGTGAGGTTAGGTGTATCGATTAGTCTAACTGCTCTCTTCTATATAGTGTCCAGAAGCTTTAAATAGTGCTTCGGAGCGCATCCCCACACATGGGAGCAATACTCCAACGATGGTCGGACCTGTGCTTGTAGAACAGCAGTTGCTGCTCTGGTGTAAACAGCTTCCTACAGCGGAGCAAGACTCCAAGCTTCTGGCATGATGCCGTTTTAGCGATACTGACGACGTGGTCGTGCTAGGACATGTTATTGTTGATGTTGATCCTCCAAAGCCTTACGGAAGGTGACTCGACTATTGGGCGACCCTTTATTTCCACAGTTGATATGCCACCGTGAGACTTCTTTGTCAGTATTTTTGCGTGAGTTTTCTGTACGTTAAACTGTACTTTATTCACTAATCCCGACTCTGGCCAAGGTGGAGTGGGTTTGTCTCTCACTGGGCAGAAGCCAGTTAATGCTACTTGTGGGCCTACTATCCGGCCATAACACCTTCGACATCACTTGTATGTGATGAGGGTGGCCAGCGACCCGACGTATGTATGATGTGGCGAGAAGGAGTTCTCATCACACACATTCTATATCGCTTTGAAGCCCCTGGGCATCACAGGCAGGCCCTTGAACCTAAAGACACAAAGTGAGCAAGACCCAAGGCCGTCCTCACCAGAAAGCCTCTCTCGTTCTTTTGTTCATTCTTTATTCATTCCACTCGCCTCTTCTATTCTCCTGGGCTAACAATTAACTCCAGGGTACTCTACTGTACATGTGTACGCACCAAAGCTCTCACAATATCAGCATTGACAAGCCAACTTCGACGCAGGCTGTTGTTAACAAGTTACGAATTTCCACTAGCGAAACCGAACCATACCAGACTCAACGAATCGTGTCGAAACTATGTTACACGTGCGAAATGTTGTCAGAAACTACAAGCCGACTGCCCAACTAAATTTATAATTTTCAACGTTTTGAAAGTAGCTTGATGGACAACCTTTGACCTATACCGCTATATGCTACATATTAGAAACAGCGACGTACGATTTGATGCAGCTGAGCTACAAAGAAATGGCGCTGATATGTTGGTTACATTCGCGAGTTAATATAAAACAAATATAAAGAAAATGACTCATATTAAGAAAACCCAAATTTAATAAATTTCAGAAGAGATATTAGTCAATTAGGCGATATATAATATAATATTAATATTCATGTAAACATAGATAGACACAAAAGCTTCCACCTCTATTGTTCTGCAATCCCTTACCGCCACTTTAAGAACATTTGTGTATTTACAACATCCTAAAAGTGCCGCGCAGGTCATTCAGCTCTCTCAACCCTTTGGGGCTGATTCGCAAAAACAAAAAATCCACAGAAATATAACCGACATCTAATAAAAATGTAAGTAGGTTTGTTAGTATTATTTTCCTTGTCCTAGTAAATTTAGTTGATACAGGGTGACCGACGGGAACGTTTTTCAAATGGTTAGTATAACGCCGCTAGCGGTGGTAGGGAGGGGATTCAGGTATCAGTCGCCCTTCCTGTATAATGCCATTCTAGTAACTATGGAGCAGTGGACCGTAGGGCACCGTATGTTCGCTTATAAAGCTTGTGTTAAAAATTCTGTGTCGGTCACGGCCGCGCAGCGACTGTTCCGCGTTCATTTTAGTCTTGGATGCCACGGTATTATTCCAAGCTGCAATACCATTCTCAGATAGGAATGATTGTGTAGAAAAAGCCACCTGCTCCCACAAAGACTGCGAGGGCGCCAGAAAACGTCGAGCGGGTGAGACAAGCGCTTACTCGGAGCCTTCAACGGTCTACACGTGCGTGAATTACACTTAAGTCGTGAATCAGTGCGCATAATATTGAAAAAGATTTGGCGTTTCATCCTTATAAGATGCGTATTGTTCAGCAGCTTAAGCCAACAGATTATAAGCGACGAGAGGACTTCGCCATTCGAATTCAAGTGCTGCTTGGAGACAATGAAAGTGCAGTAATCGTCATGAGTCATTTTCATTTAAGCGGAGAGATAAACAAACAAAGTTTCCGATACTGGTCTCCAGGCGGCTTTTTCTTCACAATCATTCATGTTTTTCTCAGACTGTTAACCCATCTGAGAATGGTGTTGCGGCTTGGAATAATATCGTGGCGTCCAAGATTGAAATGAACGCGGAACAGTCGCTGCGCGGCCGTGACCGACTCAGCATTTTTAACATACGCGTCATAAGCGAACATACGGTGCTCTACGGTCCACAGCTCCATAGCTACTAAAATGGCATTATACAGCAAGACGACTGATACATGAATCCCCTCCCTACCACCGCTAGCGGCGTTATACTAACCATTTGAAGAACGTCCGGTTCCCGCCGGTCACCCTGTATATACAGGGTGGGGCATAGGAGTCAAGTGTTTTTGAAATAATCATAAAATGTTTACTAAGAAAAAATTATTGGAAGTAGAACATAGCTGATAATAAACCATTTTGAAACATCTAAGTGCAAAAATTACATCTGGCATATGATGCAGCCGTTCACGAAAATTGCACTCCACTGTTTCCAGCATGTCTCTGTTGATGTTTGAGAGATTCCATGGCGAATCGCTTCCTTCTCTGCGTCTAACGCACGGCGCTTGGCCCTTGAAATAAGTGACTTGAGTTACTCCCATAGAACAAAATCACAAATTGATAAGTCGGGGGACCGAGGAGGTCATGATATGTCACCAAACCTCGAAATTGAACGATGTGGTAACAGGTGACGAAGAACAGCCATGGATGGTCTGGCGGTGTGTGCCGTGGCCCCATCTTTCTGGAACCACAAATCTTTGATATCCACACTCTTTCTTTGCAATTCAGGTATGAAAAAAGGTATTCACCATATGAATGTAACGTTCAGATGTTAGGTACTGTAGCAGTGACCCCATTTTCTCCAAAAAAACATGGGCCAATGATGCCACGCCATATGCCACGCGTTGTTATAGCGTCTACCGCTCCATGCTGGCAAGTGATGGCAAGTAAGAAAGTGAAATGGTTTGAGTCAAGGAATGGATGTAATAAACCGCGTGCTCCTTCCTTTTCAAATACATGAGTACTACTCAAACCAAAAACACTTAGTTTTTATGCCTCACCCTGTATTAATTGTTCAATCCACCAAAATAAAATCACGTCAAAGCTTATATTTAACAATTTTTTATATAAATTTATAGTTAGTTTCATTTCTAGTTTCATATACAATTATTTCATTTAATCATTGTTTTTTATACTTTTAATTTTTATTATTATATACACGCAATTTTCAATGCATTTATAGACAGCCTGAATATTGTTTAGATACAATAAACCGAAACAACTAAAGAAAAATGCTAGTTTTAGTGTTTGACCGAAACCCATGAAAAACAGCCATAGTCTATAGTCGCGGTCACTAGAAAAGTAAGCCAATTCAGCAACATGCAATATAGTAGCTTCAATCGGAATTTTCTTTCTAGCGCAACGTTGTTAGGCAAGCGAAGTGATCGCGCATACCTGCATCCAGCGATTTCCGGTACCAATTTGTCCTCGCAAGGCGATAAGAGCTTCAAGATTTCAATATCCTTATTTCGACAGAACGCCTATTAAGCTGGCATCGCATCCCCAGAACAATTTCCATCAGCAACCTATTTCTCATAGCTGGAGCCGAGGCAAAGGCGTAGTGTGAAAATACAGCACCGCTTAAAGTGAGTCTTTATATCACGAGTTCAAAAAAAGGCTTAGTTGACCCCGATCTATTTACACACAGAAAAATCTGTCGTTTTGTCAAAGACTTACGCTTGGATTCAATGGGACGTTACACTCAGCATTCCTCAAATACAGCGACGCTTTCTCCAACGGGAAGTGTATAGTTGGTAGCGAATTATATCGTATTGTCGATTCAATTACAAGATGTCATTGGATTCCAATAAATGATTGAATCGCAGCCTGTCGCTGAATTGAATCTGTATTAATTTGGTAATTGATTCTAAACTACTTTCTTTTCCTTGGACCAACAGACTTTATTGCGAGGACAGCTGATTGATTCGCTTGGATGTTTAATGGTGTGATTTTGTGTGAAGTTATAAGGAGCATGATATAAGAATTAGACATAAGCCTGCACCAGTTGTTGCATTATTACCTGAAATATAACTGTCTAACTAATCTAAATACCTACATTCAAATGTGAGTGTTAGCTCTTCTAAGTCCCAATTTCTCAGTAGGTCCTCCATTTTGCAATGCGTGATTTAAGTGTGTCCATAACTGGACACACTTAAATCACGCAATTGCTGATGCAATACGTAAAACCACGAGATGCCACAACACGGCTAAAACCGAAACAACACAACGGAACAACTTCGTCCATGTCGAAGAGTTCGCGGCGATAGTAGCAGTGAGATCATCCCCCTGTTCTTTATTCTTACCCTCATTGAATCGGGACATCAGTCCCGCCGAATACTGATTATAGTTCAGCGAACGACAAGGGCCAATGAAACAAAATTAATTTTTATCAGATGAATTATCACGAACTGCTGTTGCAGTAATAATTTTTGTACATTGAATAGATTGTATGCTTTGCTTAAATGAAACATAGGGTAAATTTCGAAAACAAAAGGACGTTTTGATTGCATTATATGTCAATACTGGTATTAGAAGCACTATACATATCCTTATAACGAATATAAAATTATTTTAAATTTATTGGCATACCTGTGATTACTTCGAATGTAAGGATTGAATTCTTTCAATGACATGGATTTGAAACAACTGTAAATATAGTTCGAGTGATGGAAAAACATCCAAGTACTAACAATTAATGGGAAACGCAACAGTATTTTTTTGTGTAAATTCCATCTGCTGTCGAAGATTGGGAACCATATTTAACAACACTGCTATCACCCTGAACCTCCAAGGTCAATCAATTCGCCAATTCTTATCAGAGCGGTCCGATGGACCTTTGCTCTTAGTTACGGTCGTGTCCATCAATCTGTCTGTTAGGTACCTGGTTACCCAGAGACCGGACAATGTCATGGAAATGTAAAGCAAGACAAAGAAAGGGAAGAAGGAAAACACCAAAGAAGAGGAAATTCGTCGGTTGGAGGGTATAGCTGGATATAGTCGATTTAAGTTCGGTAATTTTTGTTCTAACAGTAAGGGTTCATTTTGAGGTTCGATATCTAAAAGCACAAACATTTTAATTGTCTTCAAAATTCCATGATTCGATTTTCACACAATGCGAGCCGCGAACTTTCTCCATTGGAACGAGTAACAGAGGGTTGCTGTGCGATTTCTCTTGACTAAAACTAGACATTTATCTGAAAATTCGCCTGAAGGTCTGTGTGGCGCTCATCAGGGGCTATTATCTGGTTCAAGGGCTTAAGAGTTGTTGGCAAGTCCACGCTTTGAGCAGTCGGTGAAGTCAAAGTTGTATTGTTGGCTGCGTCGGCATATGAGTTGGCTCACTTTTATGTGAATTATAATATGGTGGGAAGCATAACCCTTCTATTCAATCTCCCCTTTATTTTTTTTGCTCGTAGTCCAATGAAATGTTACATTGGACCTTGCGTTTGTCAGAGGAGGCAATTTTATTGAATACATGTGTAGGGGGGTCAATGGGAGCTTAACTCCAAGTTTGTGAGGTTGCTACCCTTGTCCCTCGGCCGCCATCTTTAATAAAGGGATGGAAACGTGTTTTTGACGATATCTCGGAAACTATTGATGACACAAAAAGTTTGTAAAGATATAAATGGTGGAAATTCGCTTTGCCTACAATTTTGTTTATGTAATGCTTTAAGATTAATTATAAATTTTAATAGTTATGAGCAAAAGGTGCAAATATTTTGTTAAAAATTTTCTTTTTTGCTCTGTAGCTTTTTATATTGTCATTTTACAAAAAAAAATACTTAAGAACAATCTTTTAGATCGTTCTCTGAAGATCAATTTTATATAAGGTTTTTTTCAATTTCATTGACATTGGGGGGCTATACAGCGCTCCAAAAGTGCCGGGGCGCGTCAATACTCACTACATTGAGTCAAAAGACAAAACATTTTATTTCATGTAATATTTTAGACTGTTTTTTCAGAGCACATGAAAATGCTCAAGGAGATTTATTTGGAAATTTGAAAATGCCCCATAATAATGTCGTTGATTTTGTTGCCGATATATGTAGAAACCATATTTTAGCAAAATTTTGAATCATCCGTAGTGAAACCGAAGATTGGCAACAGTTTTTTAGAATTATGTAAAACGCAAGGTAAGGGTCCTGAAATTGTAACATTTCAATGGACTATCGGTAGTTGATGCTACGATGCCTCTGATGATGATGTGGATGTTTAGTTCTCAGAGAGCAGAGGAAATTTGTGATGAGGATTATTTTCCTCTTTAAAACGACGAATTATCTTCCGATAATCGACCTCGCTTTTGAGTACCCTGCGTATCCCAGCATTAACACCTATTGTACGAAGGACCTTTATGCCAAGGCTAATTTGTAGGAGCAGTTAACGGCGCGCTCATCTTGTCGCATCCCTCAATGCAACAACAAGCTCGGCCTTGGGAAGTTTGTTGACCCTGTGTATGAATAGCAGCTTGAGATAGCGAAGAAACTATGTTGTTACACTGCCGATGGAGTAGCCGGTGACCGTGACGTAGGCATGTCAGCCTGTTCTTGGAGATACGGCTTGTACGCGCATTGGCTGGCTCGCCTTATTGTGGTGTTCAGTGGTAAATTAACTTCTCGTCAGGCTGAGCAATATAGTCTATACGTGCAGGCCTATGCAGAGGATCTCAGCATAGTAGTCAGCGAGAAAGTGGGCCAATTGTATCTCCCACTGGACAGAAGCCGGCTAAGGTTACTCGTGGGCCTACTATCTGGCCATAACACCTTCAGACGTCAATTATATGCGATAAAGGTGGCAAGCGACTTGACGTGTTCACGTTGTGGTGAGGAGGAAGAGTCCTCGGCACACATTCTATGTCGGCGTGAAGCGTACTGGTGGTTCTTGTCACCAGAGAGACTCTTTCCTTAATTCATTCATTCAACCTAACATTGTTTTGCATGAGTTACATTGATTCGTCAATTTCTTCAGTGAAGTAGACCATTTTTGATATAGTTACCACATATATTACAGTTTAGAGGAAACGAAAATATAACGTTTGGACGTATTGAAAATAATGGTTATCCGAGCACCATACCCTGCGGACCAACATATATTTTTTAAGTGAGTTGGTTATGCACATACCAAATTCTCCCTGTCTACATTTTTTTATCCAAATTGTTGACCAGATTTAACCTCGAAATATAGTGATAAAATGCCGCATACTTCTACAGTTTAACATGAATAATTATTTCAGTCATTTTTGAAAACGTTGGTTATAACGAATTTTGCGACATTAGCGTTCGCGCCACCATTAAAAAAATGGAGTAGTTTTGCATTTGTCCGGAAATATGTCAATTTTTGAAAGACATGCTAGAATTGCTGATCATTGTAATCTGAGGCGTCCCATCACTGGACGCAGAAAGCTACGAGAAGGTGCCAACCCGAAGTAAGCACCTCTTCATCATCTCATCATTCTCCTATATATGCGCGTTTAGTACGTTAAGTACGAACCGATTCAGTTCAATTTGTACTTTTTGGGCGAACAATTGCGTTTCTTTAACCTAGCTTTACGTAAAAATGTAATGTTAAAAAATAATACTGCTAGTTTAAAGAAACCCAAAGGAGGATTACCAAATGCAAAATTGTCAGAAATGTTGTGGAGTGAGATTTCGGTGGAAATAAACCTACATCTTCCTTGAGAATCTCCAAGCGCCACCTCCATATCTGCACAAAATACGGACGAATACTGAAACAGTGGATGAAGGGTAAACATACAGCTTCATACAAATGACAATCATGCGAAATCTGCTTGCACTAAGTCACAGTTTTATTAAAAAATAGTACAATTCCGCCGAAACAGAGCCTATTCAGGCACTGCAACATTTTCGAATGCACCTTGACAGCAATGAGTTCACCTACGTCTCTGTATGCTAGTTCGCAGAGACGTAGCTGCTCGATTTGAGCAAATTGCGCTGCAATTGCAGCCTGTACGTGCTGAATATCGGGTATCGAGGATAAGTCTTAATTGTTTACGGAGAAACAGGTGCTGCCCTGAGACGTCAGAATGAGTAACTCGACGAATGAACAAAGTGCTTACTAATGGATTGTATCCTTATCCCGTGATGTGATTATTCTGCTTTGGATCAATTAAATTAGGTTATCTGTATCAGTGTATAGTAGCTCCCAAGCTTAAAAGACGGAATCACTTAGACATTAATAATATATACTTAAAAGCTATTAAACGTGGGCTAAGAATTATGTCAGGGACACAATTTACTTTCTCTGAAGCATCTTCAAGTGACTTAACTTGCTGATTCATTCACTTAATATGGTCCAAAAGATCTCGCGTTTTGCCTTTAATCAGTACCTCGAGCACTTTGCTGGCATAAAAAGGCATGGCTCTACTTTGCTTTAATAAGTCGTAAACTGACACGGAAATTTACGTTTAGTTGTATGAAGGGTTGACGTACGAGACATAAACGACCCTGGCAGAGCGCGAGAAGCCTCATTTGACTATGTAAGCACAACCTGAGGCAGAGATAGTGGAAACATGGAACAATGTATTTTAACTTACTATACTGGGAGTCACAAAATAATGCTCTCAAAATAGGCTCTTCTCAGTTATTTCCCAGATTGTCCGAGAGAACCTAAAAAATTTGTTTATTAAAAAAGTATGGTGAACAGACGGAAGGTAATGACATTATCATACAAAATCCATAATGAAAGGAGGTTGAGAGAAAAGTGTCATATTTATTTTCACTGATATTCATTGAAACTATTTGGGCATTTGGGCATCATTACAAATCCAGTGGAGATATTGTGTTGAATGTAAGGTAAGAAGGCAAATTTTGAAGGTAGAGCATTCTCAGCATGGGCGGTGGACCTCGGAGAAGTAACCTTCTTTGTTACACGTTGGATATCACGGTGTCAATATTTATTACGTAATAGGACCATTTCTACATGCTGAAGTTCGGTTTCACGAGAGTTGGTAGTAGTAGTAGTTTTTATTTGACCATTTTATACAAATGAGTGCAAGCCAAAATGGAGAAAGCCTAGAAACAATACAAAAAGCAAACTTACATCCAACTATGGTTAACTTAATATGTATGTATGTACAGAGCAAAAGTAGACAGTAGTTTGAACAGGAAAAAGAAAATACACCTCAGTGAGAACTGCTAATATTAGTGCTCAGATATTCCTATGTGGAATAGAAGCAGTGGTATACTAACATCTGCTTTTTCTGACTCCATTGTGAATTTTACCTTGACATGAAGTGGAGTTAAAAAACTAAGATCAATTGGGCATTATCTATGAAAACGCATTTTCCACATCGCACTTCCGAGAAAGTGCTGGGTAAGGCTTTCGCGGCCATCGTCCAATGAATTTGTGGTACCTTTGGGCTTTTAGGGCGGCGTCATTCAGCATTGAGGTCAAGCCGCTTCGCCAACATGAGCGGATAACCACTTCAGAAGCTATTTCACTTCGGCAACTTCCGAAATACTGATTTGAAGGCCAACATCCAGGAAGAACATCTGCTGTGCTGGCGAGAGTTATGATAAACATCAGAAATTGGTTTACTCAGTGTATGGAGAACTGGGACGTCACCTGACTGACTTGACCTTCAAAACTATGTAAGTTTTGTTAATTTTCAAGAAAAGGAAGTTATACTGCCGCACCCTGTATATGTTAGAAATACTACACAGACTTACAGTGTGTAGAGCTAGAGCACCTAAATCACTGACTTAGGGGGTCATAGCGGTAAAGCGCGTATTCCTCATTTCAATGACTTAGGGTACTTTAGTTAATAATCAATTCGAATACTTGCGCAAATGGCATATATAAGCAAATGATATGACGTGATTCTTCAGTTGCCTACTGTTACAATTCGTATCAATGAAGGTAAAACTACAACTCACCGACAAGTAGCCTGAGCAGCGATGCCAAAATATGCAGATTGTAGTCGAGCAGAGCAGCCATGGATGGGGATGCCACTTAAGGGAAGCTTCGCACAACGATGGTCATTTTAAGGCAGGCTGTCTGGTATCAGCAGCCCTTTGCACACCTGTCACTCGTGCATAGCACCCTTCGATATGCTTTTGGCGTGATAAAACCGATTTCTCTCTGGTTTCCTCCTTTAAAAATTGGCGTTAGGTACTTGGAGGGAGTTAGGTAAGGTCTACACCATAGCATACACAGTTTGAAAAGCGGTACTTGTGGATATTGACTTACATTGAAGCTGCTTAGGTATTTTTGTTTCTAGCCCAGAAGTTTAGGAGTTTATCATTTTAGTGTCGAAAATCGTGCATAGGTAAACACAACATACCCATATAATATCACTTTGTACCTTTTCGCCGTAAGAGTACTCTAAAATAGACAATCATTTTCAGGTTTCTATTATGATTGAATTGAAATTTAGTTGAAATTAAATGTCAATGATGAAACACAGAATATTGTGCTTGTGGCATTAGTCGCTTAATGCATAATTGATTCAAGAGATTTTTGAAATAGTAGTAGTAAATACTTTTCCTTACAAAAAATGCGCATTTATCCTGAGATCTCTTGAATTATTTAAAAACATTTTTGCTCAATGCATTGGATCCCATAATTCATGGAGAAAAGTTCTAAAAATGATTCTAAAAATCACAATTTATGGAACAGTGCAAAATGATTGATCATAGAAGATAGAGATATTAGGCAGTTTCAGGGAGCTGGGATTTACTGAAAAGCTATAAACTTTTACTAAACATAACACCGCTGCAATTACATGTGCCATTCACTAAGGGGGCATCCTGTTTGACCATAAGTGCTGTATGCCTGCTGGTGTAGACCTGACCTAAACGCAACAAGGGATAATCCATCGGTCCTTTTATGGAGCTTCGAAGGGTGTAGTTTGGCGCCAGGTGGTTCTGTTTGCGGCAGAAAGGGCTTCGCAGACATTTGGAGAGAGTTTGTTAACAATGCGGATATACCAGGGGCGAATTGTTTGTTTACCAATATCCGGATATAATTGTGTTGAAACGCAAAACCCTCTGCATATGTTAGGGATTGCCAAATTTGTGGCGAGTTATCGTTCCAGTAATATAGTTGTGATAATAAGGTTAATGCAGCTGACATGTTTATGTAGATGCAGAAAATCTACTGTATTTCCAAGACGTTAGAATCATTGATTATAAGCTATAAGGTAACTTGGTATCACTATACAGGGAGCCCGGATATTCTATGAACATGAAGCAAATGCTTAATTTTCAAGATACAGGATATCAAAGTTTCACTTTTATTTTCGTTTTTTTCTCAATTATTTTGCAATAAAATGGCACAACGATCTAACATTACTTTTCAGGGGGTTTTTAAGGGGAGAAATCCAGATTCATTCACAGGTTTGCTATCAATGAAATTTCCGATGAGACTGAATTATCGGTATTTCCGCACGAATGAATATTAGGCTCACACTTTTACCATTTACGAAGTATTGGAAATTTAATTAAACGTTATCTTGGAAACAGTTACCTCTAGCAACTTAAACGAAGTATACCTACGAAAAACATACAACGGAAACGATTTTATCGAAGTTCACATTGATGCATCAAACCGGAAAAAAGTTTTTTTTAACTTAAGGGTATGATTGATGATGATATCAAAATCGTGGATGAATTTCAAATTCTCACCTTAAAAAACTCCCCAAAACGTAAGTTTAGATCGTTGTGACATTTCATTGCAGAATAATTGACAGAAAACGAAAATAAAAGTAAAACTATGACAGCCTGTATCTTGAAAGGTAAGCATCTTAAGGCTTCATGTTCCTATCAATGTTCATAGAAATGTGAGTCTATCACCTGTCAAGCGTGTATTTATCTTAACCTAATACCGAATACAGGTGAAGTAGATTTTAAGACATAGTTACGACAACACGCAGGCAAAAACAAAGGTGTCCTGACAAAAAGGACAACAATTGCGATTTTGAGAAAAAAAAACAATATCTAATCACTTCCAATCTAATCCCTAATTTTTTTCCATGTATTTTAAAAGTGTATTATTAATAATATTGATATTTCACGCGAAAAACTCGAAAAATATTTTTTTCAATCAATTATAAACAATTAAAATTGCATAACATTTGAAACACAATCACGTGACTGATGCGTCACGATTGGTCACCATAGTTGTGACGTCATAATGTTAAGGCTTTTTTACAACAGTACAAAACGTGTCAAGTCACAAAAACTAAAAACTATCTCTGCAAAATATATTGTTGCATTTTCTTGCAATATATACTTGTTTTTATGGTTAGCGGTCAGGTTTATTTTACCTCAAACCATCTTCAGGTTGATGGCAAAAGCTAAATTCAGATGCACACGACATCCGACAATACGACGGTACGAAACTGCTCCTATTGGTTGACATATTTAAAATGGATTGGCGTCAGCTAAATGTCCGATGATTTTAACTTTTATACGACGTTCGGATAAGTTGAAAATATTTTAACTTTTTATCCGATGTCGTATGTAATTTGACAACTGACAATCTCCATTAATTTGTATTCGGAAATGATAATTTAGCGCAATACGTAAATTCAATAAATATTTTACTTTTACCCCTCTTATGGATAAAAATGAAGAAAAGAGGAAGAACGCGAAGCATTTGGGTTGTTGCAGGAGATGAAGCTAACTGGCACAGAAAAATATTTTAATTATTGGCGAATGTCAAGTAATGCATTTAAATCTTTGCTTCAAGTTATTGGTCCACGGTTCAGTAGAATTTATTGTGTTCGCGAACCTGTTTCTTCAAAGGACTTGCTTTAGCTTTAATAGGTACCAACTATGAAAATACAAATTTCCCATGTTTGTAACCAAATTTCGTACGAAAATTTCGGACTCATGCGAATGGATATATTTTAGATTATACGACAGGGTCGTGTGTCGTATGTCGGTTGTCGTGTGCATCTGAATTTAGCTTGAGTCGGTAAAATACAAACATAGCATGTCGTAACTACTTATAAGCTATTTAAAAGTAGTCTTGGAGTATAAATAATGGCAGACCGGTGGGCGAAACATATTTTTCTAGTAAGAAGTATAGGTACATGTTAGGAGACACAGGTATTAAGTTGCATAAATTTTGAAAGCGCAACTTTTGTCATAAAGTATCTATTTTGGTAAGTGTCGGGATAATATCCTACATTGATACATCACAAGTATCATAATAAAGAAAAGGTTCAAACCAAGATACCTTGTAATCCCCAGGAAATTAATTGCAACAGCAGGGAAGCTGACTTGACAACATCTAAACGAAAAAATCCAATTTATCGTAAAATACCGTACATCTAAAAAGGTATTTGTTTAGATGTCTCCCGCAAAGTTATTACGCCCTTTGTGCATCTACAACAAAAGCAACAATAGCCCGTTTCCAGCTTCTAATCCCAACCGCAAAACGAATAAAGAAATTTCGGAGACAGTATAGAAGCAACCACCCAGTTCTTATTACAAAAACGCCTTTCGAGACCCAGCGAAAGAGTCTTTTTGATGTAGTTTGGGCGAAATCGCTCGTTTGATGACAAAGCACTACAGAAATATGAAAGGCAAGATATGGGGACCACTCCTCGCAGTTATAATTTTCAAATCCAAATAAACGAGTCATGTTTGGGAGTTTCTCCCTAATTTCTCATAATCGGTGTGTCATCATATCTATTTATTGATGAGCCTTGCCTATATGTTCATGAGTTGTGGTCTCTGAATACTGTTGTCTGTTTTACTTCACCAGAGATAAACAAAGAGGTTAATCGAACCTATCACTCGAAGTATTTACTAATAAAATAATGAATAAAATAAACATATACGGATCTAGGTTTCATGTTTCAAGTGTTGCAATAAATGTCATCACGTCTTAACAGAATGTTGTGAACTCGTAAAATGTACTCATTTTTCTCTTGGCATATCTTTAAGATCTTTAATGCAGTAGTTTCCCATTTGCTTTCTGGATCCTCATGCCGTTGACCAGATGTATCGACTGGTTCATCCGCCTTTAGGGACAATTTCTCACCCCAAGGACAAGAAGGTGTCCTAACTCTTGTCAACTCGTCCACCCAAAGCTGTTGGTTGAGAAGAGGTAACTGCTTATACCGACAGTAGTTCGGTTCCTTTTAGTCGCCTTTTACGACACGCAGGATATACGATGGGAGATATTCTAACCCGCCCCCACACGGGAGCAATAAACTTAAATAAATAGAAAACATGCTTTCAAAGAACATCGGGCCAAAAAGTTGAAAATAATTTTTAAAATAAGCTTAAAACAATTAAGCGCTTAGGCTGTTTTTACAATCACACTAGTATTTTTCGATCATTGTTTTATTAAGCTTATTTAAAAATTGGTCAGATTTTTTACAAAAACGTGTTTTCTAGTTTATTAAGCTATATCTATTTTTAATATTAATGTTAACTTTGTCACTGAAGCCCGTCTTTTTTTTAGTTTTTTTAAACCGTACTAAAACGTATGACCATTTTGTGTAATGAAGGTGAGTAATTGAAGGGACCAATGCCAGTAGTGCCTAAGTCACATTTTCATCAATTATAGAATATTAGAACCATCTATGCGAACTTTTGTAGGTTTTTTGGTAGTATATCTAAAACTATTTAAGGGGCACCTAAGTGATTATATGAGCATGGGTTTTTTAAAATAGTTCTAAGTTCAGTGCAAGATGTGCTTAAGTCCAGCCAAATATTAGACAAAATATATTCAATGGCAGATGAGCCTAAGTACACAGTCTGTTAGTCACTATGAATGACCACGTCAACGCAAAAATTGCCTTAGTCCACTAGCATATTATTTATGCGTAGTTTGTGATTTACCATTCGTTTTTCCATTCGCTAATAGAAGCATGCTCATAGTGATTTATTATTTCGCTCAACTTGCCTAATCGTTTATAGTTGAAAAATTGTGGAGAAATAGTACAAGAAACACAGATAAGTAACTCCGCTATACCAGTCCCAAGCCTGGGGCCTTGCCACGCAAGAGGCAAGGAAGGAGGAGGGGCTGATAGTACCCCGTGAGGGCCCCTTGTCCAGGGTTACGGATGAAGACCACAACGGTGTAGAAGGCGGATGAGTTGAACTCTGGTACGGTGGATACAGCGGAAGTGGCAACCCTACCTTTAGGGGCAGTATAAAGGTAAAAGCGGCGTCTGACTCGGAACGAGCGGCTGCAAACAGCGTCTGTCCCAGAATGGGCGGCTGATGAAAACATTGACGATAAGCTTGCAACTTATCTCAATTAGAAAACATAACAGGATGAAAAATTCGTCAATTGAAGACATTCCCCGGGTGGAAATCCACACCTCTTTTAGAGGGAGCCCCATCGGATACGGGGGGGGGGGGGCAATTCTGTTATTGCTAGAAATCTCAAACAACGCGCAAGAAAAAGGAAAATAGTTTATGCCACGTGGAATGTTCAAGGTATCTCCACGAAAAAACGAGAGGTCCGAGAACAACTAAGCCGATACCAAATAGATATAGCAGCTCTTACCGAGACCAAAAAAAAAGGAAATGGATATGAAGATTATGGAGAATATATAATGATCTCTAGCGGTGTTCCAAAATGCAAGAGAGCCAGAGCGGGAGTGGCTATCTGTATCCACAAAAAGCTTAAATCAAGTATAAAGTCCTGGGAAGAAATAGACGAAAGACTCCTAAAAATTGACTTGAAAATATGGGGACATGAAATAATCCTCTTAGCGGTATATGCTCCAACAGATGACTCCAACGTTGATGTGAAAGATGAATTTGAAAGTAAATTAGTAAACGTCCTAAATAACCTGGGTAACAGAAAGGAAATAATATTACTCGGAGATTTCAATGCCAGAACGGGTAAAAAAACAAACGATCCTGTCATTGGCAACTACGGGGAAGAAGTAGTAAATAACAATGGAAGTCGACTAATAGATATATGCGAGTCCTATCAACTGAAAATAATAAATGGACACTACCAACACCGAGACATACACAAATTTACATGGTGCCAGCCAACAAGAGGATTAAGATCTATTATAGATTATTTTATTGTCAGACAAGTATCACAACTATACATCCAAGATGTTAGAGTATTCAGAGGTGCAGAATGCGGATCAGACCACTACTTGCTGAAAATGACAACGCATCTGAAACACAAAGCAACTAAAAATCTGAACATAAATAATGACAACGACAATAACAGTGAACTTAAACAGAGAAAATACAATCTTAAATTGTTAAATGATAATTCAGTAGAGTTCCTGTATAGATTAAGACTGTCGGCTAAACTAGAACACAACTTAACAGGTACGGCTGAACAGGAATATGATAAATTAAAAAACGCTATTCATGGTGCCGCATTTGAAGCCCTTGGAGAAGAAAAAAGCACGAACCATAACAGGGAGTATTGGTGGAATGAGGTGGTCGAGAAACTAATATCGGAGAAAAAACACATGTACAACAAATGGTTGGCCACAAACGATCCTAGTGACCGAAGGCTGTACCAAGAAAAAAGACGAGAGGTCAAACAGAAAGTCACTGAAGCTAAAAATAAGCAATGGGAGGAAAGCTGCGAAAGAATTGAACGATACATAGGCGGAACAAGAACGAAAGAGGCATGGAATGTTATCAAAAATATGAGAAACGACCATAAGGGCAACAGTATCGACATGATAAGTATCAATCAGTTCAAAAATTATTTCTCGCAAGTATTGAAAGAAGACAGGAAAGAATACATCAGGCAAGTACAACCAAGGCAACAAGTAATTCAAGAAACCGTAGAAGAAATAACATATTCAGAAGTACAAGAAGCTGTCCGGGAAATGAAAAATGGAAAAGCATCCGGTCCTGGAGGTATTCCCGCTGAGCTACTGAAACACGCTACGACAAGCTTATACGAAATCCTCGCCTACATATTTAATAGATGTCTTTTATATCATGACGAATTACCCTCCGATTGGAAGGTAGGATACCTGACACCAATCCATAAAAAAGGATCACGTAGTAATTGCGGAAATTATCGAGGAATAAGCGTGTTAGCTACAACAGGAAGACTGTATGGACGAATAATAAAAAAGAGAATAGAGAAGGATGCAGAGATAAGTGAAGAGCAAAGTGGTTTTACCGCGGGACGTTCTTGTACAGATAATACTTTCTCCCTAAAACAAATAATGGAAAAAAGAAAGCTGAAAAATTTAGACACCCACTTAGTATTTGTAGACCTGGAGAAAGCGTTCGATACCGTTCCAGTTCAACGACTCTTCGAAGTGCTTGAAAATACATCTATCAACCCCCATTATATCTCCACTATCAGAGAAATGTACAGAGATCAGAAAAATGCAATAAAAATATCAAACAAAGTCTCAGCTCCGTTTACAACCAATAAGGGCGTACGTCAGGGTTGCTGTCTATCTCCCACTTTATTCAAGATATATTTGGAAAGCGTTCTGAAAGGATGGAAGACAAAATGTAGGTGTATGGGCCTACCAGTAGGAGATGATTACATGTATTCCTTATTATTTGCAGATGACCAAGTAATTATAGCAGGCGACGAACATGACATTGAATATATGATGAGAAAACTTATAGACGCCTATGAAGCTAACGGGTTGAAAATAAACTATAAAAAAACCAAATATTTAACAACAGATATTAATGGAAGTGATCTGCAAATATATGGAAACACAATACAAAAATGTGATGATTTCAAATACCTAGGAAGTATAATATCATCGGATGCCAACTCAAAGAAGGATATTTCAAACAGAGTGGGACAGGCCAGACAAGCGACACAAAAGTTGAATTCCTTATTATGGCCAAAGAATATATACAATAACACCAAACTGAGAATTTATGACACCATTGTTCAAAGTATACTAATATATGGCTCGGAAACTTGGGAAATGACCGAAAGAAATAGACAACGGATAAACGCAGTAGAAATGGACTTTTTGCGAAGAGGTTGTAGAGTCTCAAGACTACAACACGTAACAAATGCTGCGATTAGAGATAGGATGAAGAAGACCTGGACGACTATAGATGAAATTGAGAAGAGAAGACTTGTATGGTATGGGCATATACAGAGGATGGATAACTGCAGATGGCCAAAGCGGATATTGGAGTGGAACCCACCAGGAAAGCGAAAGAGAGGCAGGCCACCAGAAACGTGGATGAAACAAATAGAAAGGGACATGGCAAACAGAAATCTTGAGGAGGGGTCATGGCATGACAAGGACCAGTGGCGTTTGGGATGCGAGAGACGGCGGAGGCTGTAACAAACTCGCTGTATATATATACACAGATAAGTGAATTTTGTTAATATTGGCGATAATATTGTGTTTTTATAGAAAAATCCCGTTTTATGGCGAGATAACATGTAAAAAGTTCATCATATAAAGTAAATCTGTCAATCTTACCACATTTCTCTCTTATAGATATCATATGTCTGACCTGCAGATAACAATACATCTGATACGCGGCCTGGCTGAGAATATCAAGTTCCTGATGAAGCAATAGACTCTGAGACCGATATTTATGAATAACTTTTGTAGTCTGTATTCTCATATATATTACAAAATAAATATACTTTGAAGTGTGTTACATTTTTTTTATTAACCTTTTCGAATCCCAAGAAAAAGGTGCCTAAGTTCATTTTTGAGAAAAAGAAAATCTTGGAAAGCATACGACTACACTAGATTTTACTTAAAGTCGCTCACTCTTGATGTAATAAAATACAAGATTATAACAAATCGAATGACCATTCGAAAAGGTAATATTTCCAAAGAGAAATGTAAACATTAAAAGCATTTTTCTCATAAGAAACGTAACATATGCACTTTTTACAATGGGCCCTCCAATTGTCTTTGATCAATATTAATAGCATAGTCCTTATCATTACTGCGTGAATGATAGTTAAAACTGTCCACTTTCCTGAATAAATTTCACAAAAATACCAACTCCCAAATAACTGGATGTTACGCCTTCTAAGTTCTCGTTGCTACGCCTCTGCGTAGTATTAACAAAGTCTAAAGTAATTTTTTGGAAGGTCCCGATTCCAGTCATAGAGCCCTTAAATTATAGTTTTGTTTTAGGATTCATTCTCTTCGCGCTAGGAACCTGCACGACTGTCTTCCAGGCGGAAGTGTATGCGATATTGATGGCGGAATACTCGACGGAAGTCGAACAGTGCTCTGAACAGAGTATATATATGCTCTGACGGCCAATCAGCTCTGAAAGCGGTGGCAGCTCCGAGGGCCAAATCAGCTCTGGCTCAAGAATGCTCGGCCGCCCTTCAGAAATTAGCAAGCCATAAGAAGGTGACCCTGCTGTGGGTCCCGCACACATTGGTATACCGGGTAACGCGAGAGCGGACCGATTAGCTAGCATAGGGGCCAGCAGCCCCTGCATCGGCCCAGAACCTATGCTGGGAATTAGCAGACGCCAGGTCAATGTGGCCCTGGACAACTGGGCCTACAAGGAACTGGCGAAAGCCTCGTTAGAGAGAGACGACTGCAGGCAAGCCAAAAGACTGATAGCAGGCCATGATAAGGGCCGAACGCTATGGCTTTTGAATAAAGGCAGAAAGACGCTCAACCTTCTGGTGGGGGTTCTTACTGGCCATTGCCGGCTGAGTAGACATTTGTCACTTATGAGAGTGGTGGGGGAACCCATTTGCTCCAGATGCTGGGAAGAGGACGAGACAGCGTTCCACTTCCTGGGCAGATGTGCAGTTTATCGCAAACTTAGGGTTCAGATATTCGGCAGGACGGGAGGAGCCACTATATTCAGCGAAATGGTCGGACATACTGCCTTTCGTCAGGAGGTCTGGTAGGTTCGACAAGGAGCTTTCTAGGGTGTAGAATTTTAGTGTTTTCAGTGATTGGTTCAGTGCGGTTGCCAAAGGTGGCCTACTTGCCTGGCTTCGCCTCCCCATCACCACTACTACTACTAGGATTCATTCTGGGACACAATGTATGTACCTCTCATGGCTGTTTCGATGTTTTAACGATTGCACATTGCATATGCAGGCCCAATTATTATTTAGTGATATAAAAAACTTACAGTGTAGCATATTTTGTAACAACCGGTAATTAGCGCGTTAATAGGCATTGCGGATGGCAATAAAACATTGGCAATAAAATATGAGTTGCTTTTATGCAGAATACACACAAAAACGTGGCGCAATAAAATTCACCAATCAGCATAGTTTTCGGTTTAATAAAACGGCGTTGGGTTGTATAGGGACTTTTCAATAAACCCGTTTTAGGGCATCCTCGTAAAGTAAATAAATTTGGGGCCTATCCGATGTGTCAGCGATATTTGCAGTGCCATTGCGGCAAAATAACGTTTAAATTTACATAACTGTAATTGTTTATAGAAGCCGAACGTGAAACTTTTTGTGAATAAATACCGGTTTTGAAATATTATATGCTGACAGAGACGTACCGGAAAAGACATCTCTTATTCAAAAATTTTTGAGGTTTTTTTGATCAACCTAAAGGCGTATTTAGACTATGCAACAGTTTTCGTAACTTTTATTTTGAAACAGGTTCATTGAAGCATATGGTTTCAAAACATGTTGCAAAACATTAAGGCGGCAATGAAAATATGCACACAGAAAAATCTGTCGTTTTGTCAAAGACCTACGCTTGGAATCAATGGGACGTTCCACTCAGCATTCCTCTTATATAGCGACGTTTTATCCAATGGGAAGTGTATAGTTGGTAACGAATTATATCGCATTGTCGATTCAACCACAAGATGTCATTGGCTTCCAATGAATGATTTAATCGCAGCCTGTCGTTGATTCGAATCTGTGTTTGGTAATTGCTTCTAAACTACTTTCTTTTTCTTGGACCAACACATTTTATTGCAAGGACAGCTGATCGATTCGTTTGGATGTTTAATGGTGTGATTTTGTATGAAGTTGTAAGGAGCATGATATAAGAATTAGACATAAGCCTGCACCAGTTGTTGCATTTTTACCTGAAATATAACTGTTCAAATGTGGGTGTTAGCTCTTCTAAACCCCAGTTTCTTAGTAGGTCCTCCATTTAGTATATAACTGGACACATTTAAATCACACAATTGCTGATGCAAAAAGCAAAAACATGAGATGACACAACACGGCTAACACCGAAACAACACAACGAAACAGCCTCGTCCATGTTGGCGTGGCGCCGATAATAACACTCAGATGATCCCCACTGTTCTTCCTTTTTACGTTCGTAGAATCGAGACATCAGTCGCGCTGAATACTGATTATAGTTCAGCGAACAACAAGGGCCATTGAATTCGATATATGATCTTGTTGTTACGAATACTACTTACCAATGTATCTAACAGCATAGGCAATGTTTTGAATGCATGGGTTATTGTTCGCGTAATAGTTGCCTTTTGAAACAAAATTAATTTTTATCAGATGAATTATCACAAACTGTTGCTGCTGTAATATTTTTGTACTCGAACAGATTGTATGTTTTGCTTAAATAAAACATAGGGTAAATTTCGAAAACAAAAGGATGTTTTGATTCCATTATATGTCAATACTGGTATTAGAAGGATTATACATATCGTTAGAACGAATATAAAATTATTTTAAATTTATTGGCGTACCTGTAATTACTTTGAATATAAGGATTGAATTCTTTCAATGACATGCATTTGAAATAACTGTAAATTTAAAGCGATGGAAAAACATCCAAAACCAGAATTGTTTTAAAACAGATCAGAAGGATTTACAACACGTTATCGTATAACTTGTTGCATGGTTTAAATGCGCCTTGAAGTAGATACAGTTAATACTGATAACGGCTCACACTAATCTGTTATATAACATTTGCTACCTATGAGTGTTGTTATATCGCCGATTTTAGCCCAGTTACGTGACACAAATAATTCACAATGGTACCTTTTCTAACATCCAATATTGGCATTGTAGTATGTTGGCAATCGCTTATGTTACTTGAGCAAATTTATATGTTAGTTTGCGAAATATGTAAAGCGGCCTATACACATTGATGAATACAGCGATGCAGGCATCGACTCAAAGTTTCATGAAACTTGTATCAGTTGCATAAGTTCCTACTCACACCGAAACCTGTTGCGATGCCGGAATCGACTTGATATTTTTTGCACGTTTCATGCAACACAAGACTAGTAGGGTGAAGTTATTTCTTTGCATCGACGCAATACTATACACGTTGAAATACTTGAAAACTGCATCAGCGTCACCGACTCGGCGTCATGGCTCACCGACAAAAATGATGCCAAATGCGTGATCCAGTACTACACACGCTGCTACTTGCATCATGAAACGTAGAAGTCGATGCCTGCATCGCAGCATGTATCAACGTCTGTAGGCCACTTAAGGGGGCGATTTTTCAGACTTTTCTTAAACGTTGTGAATATGGATTAAATGCATGATGATGATTAGTTGAAGGAAATAAATTTCATAGTTTTCGGAATCCTAGGAGAATTAATGATAGACCAGACGATTTAAACAAATTCGGTCTAACCTTTTTTAGAGGGTTCAGCCCTGCAGCTTTTAGAACGAATTGAAGATGACATAATACTTTGCCGGACCATTTCTATTTCTTTTTACTATTAAATTTAATATTGTATGCGATTTTTCACATCCACATACAGTGTCTGTTACATTCAGTGGATCTTTTCCGTTTGTTTGATAGCAGAAGTATTTTTTATTTCTAGTTTTAAAAATGATTTTGTCAAACATTTGTATCTTTGCCAAATAAACATTATTATTCATCTGTCTTTCTAAGTTCCTCTCGCATAATTGCGGTAGCAACAAGTGTTGACGGGCTGTGCCAAGTCAACATCCGGACTATTATTAATCGGAATTTAGGAAGGATCGCACAATATTCCAGGTCTTCAGGATTACAGACTTTTGGGATACTTTGTGTAACTTTTCGTCCAGGCTCAGCTGTTGAAGGTGTTGTGTAAACGTGTTTGGTGTAAGGCCTGATACAGACATAATGAGAGGGACAATAATTATGACTTTATTTTGTTTCCAAAGACACTTTATTTCCATGGGAAGGTCAGTGTACTTAGATATCTTCCCAGCGTCGGTGTTTCGGATATTCACATCTTTGGGAATGGCAATATCTATCAAATAGGTAATTTTGTCGGCCTTTGGCTGGAAAACTATATCTGGTCTATTGGCTGGGATAGTCTTGTCTATATGTATTTCAACGCCCCAGTATATTTTGATCGATCGTTTTCGAGTACTGATGTCAAAGTGTAATTGTAATTTGAATCTTTGTTTTCTATTAGCTTGTTTGTTGTGGCTAGTGCTTGGTGTATGGCCTTGGCCGCAGAGTTATGTCTGGCTGAGTATTCGGTACCGGCAAGAGTTTTGCACCCGCTTGTTATGTGATCTATTGTTTCTTTTTGTTGGTGACATTTTCTGCAATTATCGTCTCTTATGGATGGATCTTTAATTATATATTTTTTGCAGTTTCGTGTTGCAATCACTTGGTCCTGGATAGCAAGCACGAAATCCTCCGCTTCTGGGAACAGCTGGCCATCCTGCAACCAGGTGTATAACTGTATTTGTTATTATCATTATTATTATTCAGCATAAGTATGATTTGTAAGAGCAAAGTGCAAAGTCAAAGATCCGAAGGTTTAAGGCTTAGATAAGGGATTAAGGTTAATTGTTTCTGTAATGTCTAATGTGATATGTCATATTCAAATTCAAGACGTACAGATCAAAATTCCCTATAATAGCGGTGATGTCGTATTGTAAGCTCGCTAGGCAAGGATGACGTTAAGTGAAACTGCAGCAAATCACTTTAAACTCAGGCTCAGCTTAAAACTAAGGTTCATCTCAGCTAAATCTTAGATTTAAGTGTAAGCGGTACGAACGGCCCTCTGCCTGTCACCTGAAATACATGGTAACCCAATGTCTTGCAAAATCCAGATCTGATCGTGATGAACATGTCAAGGGATATACGTACTACGGCAAGAATTGTAAAGCATTATAATTTTTGGAAATCCATTAGTCGTAGTTAGTGAAACTACACAGAGCAGTCATATAAAAACTGGCATACAGAAGTTTACTCAATAACACTTGTGAGCAAAGGTTATGCGATAAGTTGTGATAGATTTCACATTTCAGCGTATTGGAGTACTGGGATTCAACAAAACTAGTATTATATATGTCGGGTTTTGAATTCGGTCCTGTTACGAGCATATCACGGATTAAAAATAAAATGTTTACATTAAAATGCAATAGCAAAACTTTTTAATTTTATACGCTGTATTTTTGCTGCATATTCATAAATTGCTCGCGGAGAGATTTTTGTATTCATTTTCGTATTTGATTTATACGTTGAGCCTTATTTGAATTATATCTGTTCTGACTCAATTTTATAACCTTCAAAACAGTGGTGTGACCTATAGGTGTTTCCATTTAAAATGTACGATATACAGAAACATATCGACAATACCAGAAATACCATAAAGAGAAATAATGCATATTGTTACATTTCACAGGAAGCAAATTCCGCATACAAAGCAGCAAACATTGAGGCAGTTCTTATATTTTTTGTATCATATCAGGCAACAATTTGCTACTATAACTAAACTGTAAATTTATATTGAGTTGGAATTTTGTTATTTTAAATTGAATACACTATTTATAACATGTAGCGTAAAAGTGATAAACTTGAAAACGCTCCTGTTGGCGTTTTTGAATTGTGCATGTTCAACAACCTCAGGTACTAAATTTCATCGTTCCAGTTGTGGAAGTTTATGAGATATTTATGCATTGCGGTACTTTTTACTAAAAAAGCGATGTTGCTGTATCGCACTAATTAATGGAAACACAATTTTTTAATTATGAGACCCTAAAAACTAAACCTGCATAATCCATCGCAAAAATAAAAAATTTTTGACGTGTAACGTAAAAGTGGTATATATGGCAAGATTGATATTAGTATTTTTAAATTCTGCATGTTTAAAAACCCCTACGAATTGAGTTTCATCGTTCCGACTTTGGGAGTTTTGGATAAATTCCAGCGTTCTTTTACTTCTTACTAACCTGATAGCATACTCATATCGAGCGTAACGTATCGCAGTGACGGAAAGACACGAAAGTTTCCGAGTAATTATCTGAGCTCTTTATCACATAGAATCTGCATACCTAGACGCTGATTAAAAAGGTACGGTCAAAGATTAAATGTATTTGTTATTGAGTGATAAATATAAATCTACTTGATAATTTCAAGAGGTTATCCTGATAGCTTCTTACTTCCTATATACCGTATTATTGGCAACTATATCAGAAATATAAAAACCCTTCTAAACTTACGACTGGCCTGTTAACATCTTTTCGAAATTATGGGACACCTCCATCAAAAGTTGAATCAATAATCAGAAAAGAAATCTAAATACCAATACAGTCAACTTCCATTCCGAAAAGAAAAGTAGTAATTAAAGGAGCAAGAACAATTCAGGCAGCAAAAAAAGTTAAAGTTACATCAGTGTAAAACGCCTAGGAGAAAACAAAATTTCAAAATGATTTTAATTTCTGTACGCAGTTTTAGCTCGATGTACTTTAATATCCGCTTTAATCCAAATTAAAAAAAAACGGTTCTGGAGCATTTCAAACCTATCACACCGTTTATTGTTTGGATTGTGACAGCCAAGCGGTCATTTATACTTTTTACAGCATTGATTTGTACCGCCTTAAGACCATCATATATTGAAATCTAACAAAATTGTTACTTATCGGTATAACCGTATTCTTGCGTGGGATGTATAAAAACTTCAAAAAAATCATGCGTAGAGTACCCTTATAACGAGCGTGCACTATCGCACTATCGATATGAATATGCAACCCGGTCTATCAAGTACAATTTAGAATTAATCCTCATTCCAGTTATTTTGAAAATATCTGTTCCCAAACCGCGAAATATGATTCACTGTCCCACGAACTGTATACCCTGTTACCCGATACTTTAGACCTTAGATAATGAAAGGGGACACCGCACGCCCGTTTGATGCTATATGAATTAGCTGTGACCGAAAATGAATAGCTATTTGGCAGCTGTCAAAACATTTTTTATGATATTTAGTGCTTTTAATACCAATCATTGTAAAATCTTGTGGTGTGCATAATGGTAGGGTGTGCAGCTTACAGTTGTAAAAGCCACAGCAGCAGGAAGGAGCCAGGAATCACGTATCACAGGTAAATTGAATAGCGCTTTGGTACATTTTTGGTACCATTTGGTAACAGAAATGTCAGTCGCGCGTTCCGTCCTCTCTGTTTCCTTGTCTAAGCTTTAGACTATCGTCCGTGTCAACAGCGAACAGATGTTCGGTTAGTGATAACTAAAAATCCCCCAGAATGAATCTTGACACATACTTTGACGGCATACGTACCGGGCTGCACTCGGCTTTCGTACCTCTACTGATGAGTAGTTTACTCTATGTAAACGAAAAAATGTATTTGTTTCGGTAAAGCGTTTTTGCTGTGAACTTTTAGATAGTAAATCAATTTCTTGTTCACAAAAATAGTCATTATTTTTTGGTAATGAGGTATTCGGTAAAAATGTTACTAAGACGAGCCTGACTTGCAGGATTGCCAATTCAGACCTCTACTAAAAAATTAAATTTGAGATGCACTTCTTCGTCAGCTGATACCTATCAAATAGGCGTCAAGCGATGCTAAAGTATCAGGTAGCAGAGTATACGTTAAACGGATGATACACGTACGAACTGTAAGTACGCGGTTTTTAAGTTCGCGAACTTACTCGGCTTGACGTCGCGTCGGTGACACACGTAAAGCTAAAATCACTCATTTTAATAATTTCCCTAAATAAACAAAACTTTTAAAAAACGCCAAACACAACAAGCGTTGCACATCGATGGAAGCCGAAACAAAGTGGTGCCTCGTGGCTCGCAGTATGAGCCGAGGCAAGCTACGAGCAAGATTTCAAACCAGTTAGATCGCCGGCGGTTTGGGCGACGGTTTTAAAGCACGCGTACTTACGGTGACACACAGGCGAAAAAGGCCATCGAGCCATAAGTACGCATACTTGCTGGTACGTGGATCACTCCCTTTATTTTATGTTTCCAATTTATGGAGATCTTTAACGTGGAAAGCGGCTCTTTAGAAATGTTTTTTAACTTTACATCAAAGATTCTAGCCTTGAGGCAACTGCGACCTTAGCGCTGTTTCAAGACAAAGGATTTCCGAGATAAGTGATGCTCGAATTATGTAGATAGGGTTTGAAATATATTATGTATTATAACATATAGCAGGAATAAATCTGAATCAAAACGGGTATTAAATCAAAGATAGAGGTAATAAATTTATTACGGTATCATTGCTTACGTATCTTCTATTTAATTCGGCATGATTTGTAGTATTGTAACGGCCAAAGCTGAATGCCAATGAGAATATTATAATGCCAGATAGGCCGTGATCCATCTGTTTTACTTGTATACTGGAAAGCCACCTAGAGTATTTTACCACTATAGCAGGATGGCTCCCAAGCATTTTTTGTGGGGATTGAAACCCGAGTCCCAGAGGTAAGTACCTTATGCTCGGTAAAAAGAGGGTGACCAAGATTAACCTTAGTCGTATTCATCTCTTCTGTAATATGAAGATTCTTCGCCAACCTGTTGCCCCCATATAAAATTAGATATTTTAAATTGGAGAAGGTTAAGGCACAGTAAATGCTTAGCAAATATTGCTTATCAACCACGCATTTTAGGTTTCCTATTGAAAAGAATGCGGAATTAATCTTTTTTCCTACAAGATTAGCATGACCGTGCCAGAGTAGTTTGTCACAGTGGCGGCTGGTGAGGAAGTGCCACAGTGCCATGGCACTACCTTGACTTTCGACAAAAACATATTTATCTATCTCTTAAACTTTTCTTATTCTATGTTACTTTCCAACGACTTTTTCTGTTTTATATGAAATGGTAATAGCGGCTCAGCGCATAAATGCTTGCACCAGGCAACACGTGGCATCGTCGCAACTCACATGATGAGAGCTGACAACGCGACGCGACGAAACGGCAAGATGGCAACAGCCTACCGTGCCGTTTCTTATGAGGCACAAACAGAGTGAGAGAAGTCTTATCACATACGCTTACGAGTGACAAAGACAACGATATGTTGGACGTTTGGATAGATCTTAAATATGAAAATCCGAAGTAGATCGTGCCAGGCACATTACCCATATTTCAATTCATGGTTCATTATTCTTGTTTTGTTTCAGCAGTTTCGATTTGTTTATGTTGTTGATGCTGATTTCGGCTTTTCTCGTTAAAAGGATGAAATTTAGATCTTATTGGTTTGAGTGAGTTGTGCGCTGTTTTCGGATCGGTATCTCTTTTGTGTTTAATTAAAATATATCATTGGAGAAAAAATGAATAAAATTGGCGCATTAATAAGCTCAGTTAGTAATCTTCCGCTGGAAGAAAAATTGAAAAACTTATTGGTAGTGGACAGAAATCGCGTTGTCGTAAATTTAATAATTATTTATGATGAAAACAATTGGATAAATGACTGTGAAGAAGTTAACAAACTGTTTTGTTTTGTGTGTGTTCTATTTGGAGGCGATGGCACTTGGGCGAAAGAAGGCACGGATGATCTTATTCATATTATATGGGAGAAAATGAAGTCCCATGAAAAATCTAAAGTGCATATGAATAATGTTTTCAGTTTATCGATGCTTGGTAAGTCGAACATAAAGACTTAGTTAAATTCGGCTTATCGGCTAGTCATAGGTATTTTTTTCAATTTTATATCGGTTTGAAATGTCGGCTGTCATTCTGGCACCACCTCTATAAGTTGGCACGAGCCGCCACTGGTTTGTCATGAATAATTGTATCTAAAAATTTGTATTGTGCCTCCCGTCTGATTCTTCCCTTCTATTCGCTATTAACATGAGATTCGATTTTTGGATGCTAATGACTAATTTATTCTCATAGGTTCAAAGGTAGAACCGTTGAAGTAAGGAGTAGGTTCTATGTTCTGATAAATGCTGGATATATTCCCGATTCAAACGAGGTATTTATAAATAGCGCTTCATATGTAAGATTTGGTATAACTTTTAAGGAGATTTCATCAATATCCAATGATTTTCTATTTTTGATGGATTCAAAGTCTTAGTTAGTGAATATCCGTAAGCTGCAGTACTTGTTTATGTTCGATGTAAAAATTGTGATGATTAATTAATGGGTCATCAGTACTGTATACAGTATCTTTGTGTATTTGTGCTACAGAACTATAGTTTTTTTTAATATGTTAGGATCCATTGTCGCCATGAGGATACATTTTGGTGGGATATTAACGGAAGATATTTGTCACAGGCATCCACTTAGGAACATTTTGTTTTTGTTATTGAAATAAATGTTGCCTCTCATTTCATTCACGACTTTCCAAGCTTCCTTAGTTTTATTTCTAGTTCTGTTATGTCTGTAATAATCTTTCTTAAGGACCACTCAAAGCGTTTTATGTATTTTATTGTGACAAACAGTACATATTCATTAAATTCTCTATTAATGATGAATTTTTTTACGTAGTGTAAAGTTTTGACTGCTTTCGTGATTCAAGGTTTCTTTTTCTTAATTTTGGCTTTTCTGATAAGGAAAGCTTTCCTGAAAGGTCTGTACAGGTTTGTCAATACAGGTTAGGTGCAAAGGTACATTCGTATATCGGAGTGTCTTGGAAATATCCAAAAAGTCTTGGATATGCTCCTATACAGATTAAGTATGTACTTGTAGGGCCCCAGGGATGCAATCATGGACCAAAGTTCTATCCAGAAATTAAGAAATTTCTAAAAGCAGCACGTGACATATACAGGGTGAGTACTAAATTGACACGTTTTTTAACTAGGTATAGAAATTGTTAGAATTAAAAACGTTTTCAATATTTTCCATAAAATGGAAAAATAAGCAAGACGTTAAGTAAAAAATCTAAATTTGGGCTTATATATGAAGATGTACCTACCTTGTATGTTTATGTTTAGTCCTTTGCTCAATTAAGTATTGCACCTGTCACATAGTGCAGTAGTTACTTTCTGTTTACCGTAGTTAATTCTAAATTGGTGAATCCTAAAGGCGACACACTATTATGAATGTAACTTTTCGGATTTACCAATTAAGAATTGACTACAATAAACTGAAAGTGACTAGTGCACTAATTGACAGGTACAATGCCTGATCAAGAATACAAAAATTTGAGCAAAAAGTGAAACATAAACAGACTAGGTCCGTCCTGATACACAAGTCCAAGCTTAATCTTCTGATTCTGTATCTTGCTTATTTTTCAGTTTTCGGAAGAAAGTTATTTGAAAAAGTTGCTTATTTTAACAACTTCTATACACAGTTAAAAAAAAGTATCAACTTAGGACTCGCCCTGTATATAAACGATCACAACAATAAAGCACTGCGCTTAGGAAATGGTGATGTCTCGTTGGACGAATGTGGAAGGGTGGTCTTGAGGGGCCTGGGTATACATAGTCATACATAATTATGTATTTGCCATGTTAAAACACGGATTCCCATTTCCAACAGAACTCACTTGTTTTTCAAACTACATACACAGTATTTCAGAAAGTGATAGTTAAGACCTTAGTGAATGACAACTATTTGCGATTTCCTCAAAAAAGTTTTTTAGTGTGCAAAAAAACTCGCAATGCAAAATCGTACATTCTTCAAATATCTGTAATTTAACCACCAAACAAGATATCAAAAAAGGCCAAATAGGTGACAAAGCGCAAGCTTTCTTCTTTAGTTTGCTTTATGAGTCATTACTGTACTTTTTAAACGTAACGTCAGGAGCTTAGAAATAGGAAATTTATTTTTATAGTGACCTTTGGACCTTTTGACCTTATCTTTGGATTTTTGGACTTATCTCCTCTCATCTTAGACGCACACACTGGAGAAAGGGAACAGGCGGCCACACCTCCTCTCTAACACGGGAATACGTATTTTCTTGGGTTCTCAATTTCGCGCGCTATACCCTAGACCCTTAATGAAATCCCCTTCTGGGTCCTTATTCATATATTATGCGCTTGTCATACCGTAACGAACAGCCGCTGTTCTTGGACCGATACCGACAGTAAATCAGTTGCAGTCACGTATACCCCGAAGAGGTGCAGCACGCTGGGAGCCGGGGACGTGTGGGCAGCGGAGCGTAGAACAAAGTTCCGAGCGTGAAAACCAGGTTAAGCCATTTTTGAGAGGGCGTGCGAAGGCTGCCTCAGCGGGATGCCTGCTCAAGCATTCCAGACGTGTGTCAAGGGTGAAAAAAGGAATATTGAAACTTTCTTGCGGATTCTCTGGGTAGCGAAGGGTGATGCTAGCACATTCCAAAACTGGCGTCAGGTAGCCTGACTTGGTATAAGGCACGGGAACATGTGTAGGGTATACAGTAATAGAACATTTAGATGAGAAAATCTTGGGGTTGTGGCCAAAATTTTGAAAAAGAGACTGGGTCACAGCATGGAGGAGACTCTGGTGCTAACAGCCAAGCTTTCGGCAGTGCTTATTGCCATCTTCAGGGCTTTAACGTTGAGGTTTGCCAATTTGAAAACAGCAATTGCATTGAGTGCAAACGACTTCTTAATGCAAATAAATAATCGTCACAATTTTTCATAAAATCTTCCAAAACCTATGCTATCATGGCGTCTTCCACTAACAGGTCAGGAAACAAACGAACATATACTTGTAAATTACAAACACACAGGAACGACCTTTACATGTTGAAATTTTAAAAAACCCGTAGGTGTTTAAAATTTGAAAAGTATCAGGTGCTATTTGAAAAAACAAAGTTGGGGGTGAGTTTTAAGGGTTTAAGCACAAAAGAAAATGTTTTGAAAGCATAGCATGATAGACCCTGTAATATTTTCAAACATTCCACTGAGTTTTCGTTTGAAGATTTTTTTGTTGCGAAAATATCACGTGTCAAGGAAATTCAGGGACACCCTGTATATAAGTAAGCTTATCACTCGGACGTACAATACCATTCAGTCTGTGCGGTGGTTGCCGCTTGTTTTTGTCAACGATCCCAGATAATCCGGAAAAAGCTTTTGGAATATAACATCACAACAAGCCGTTGAATCCACTCATTATCCAAAATAATGGGGACTCTTTATGTTGCGCCTCTATTGTTTGATGTTTGTTGCTACCCGAGGCATGATCTATGTATACGCTACAATGGCTGCTGGCATCGATTGTAACAGTATCTTCCTTTGTAAGTGTGGCTTTTCGGTGTGCACCAGGTTGTCATTATTTTAACGAGTATACATTTAGGGCAAGCTCGAACTCGAATCAACGTCATCCAGCCCTTTAGCTTTGCCAAAATATCCATAAAAACTGAGTCAAATAGATTCTAGTTGTATCTTAATAATAAATCAGTTCCTATCTCAGAATCGGTTCGTTTCCTTGGGATTACTCTCGATTCCTGTCTGGTTGGGCTGATCACTTAGAATCATTAATTTCTAAATTGAGCAGAACGTAGATTAAGAGATGTAATATCTCTTCGCTGCATCCGCATCTACTACCTCGCTCATATTCAATCCATTCTGAACTATGGGATTTGCTTTTGGGGCTCTTCTAAGCATGCCGAGAAAGTATTTATTGCACAAAAGAGGATAATCAGATCCATTCTGGGACTGACTCCCCGTACTTCCTGTAGACAGCATTTCATACAACTGGACATAACTACCATCCTTGTACTTCCTGTCCTTGGTAATGTTAGTGAAGAGGAATACAAATCTCTTCACTCACAATCAGAATCAGTACAGTAGCAGTATGGTGATGATAACAAGTGGTCGTAAACAGCTTAGAGTACCTACCCATAACTCATCATTCTATAAGAATGGTGTATATTATGCGGCTATTAAAGCATATACATCCCTGCCTGCTGCTGTTCAAGCTATAGGTAGTGTTAAGATGTTCCGGAAAGCCACACTACGATATGTTAAAGAGCAGTGCTTCTATCCATTTCGTTTTTAGATATATTTTAATCTGTATGTATTGATTGTAAACAGTTTTTAAATTTTGCTGACTTGGGAAAATGACTGGTTTTTAGTAAGCACAGAAAATAAGGGCATATGGAACCTGAAGGACAATAAAAATAGTTTGTTTCATTGCAACTTGCAAATACGTTTAATAATGATCTCACATTTTCCGTAATATTTAGTCGTAACTCAAAAACAAGATAATACCCTATACACAGTACATAGTCTAGGGTGTGTTGTGTTTGTTACTGCTATGGTAAAGGTCCTAGTGTCACTTGAATCCTATAATCAAATTTCACATTGGAAGGCACCGAGGTATGTTGTCACGCGCTCGCTTGAAATATAATAAAATTCATTATATGATCACAAAGAGCGTTGAGGCTATCTGTATGTAGAGTGGGGAGTGTGAGTAGTCTCACTGCACTTAGGCCACAACTGGCCCATTGTGCATCCTCCCAGGAGTTGTGTCCTTAGGTCGTCGTCTGCCAATTTTAGGAAGGTGGAGAAGTCGCTTGGAGACATCTCCCTAATGTGGGCAGATGTATTAAGGCCAAGACTTGCCGAAAGTACACTCTTGAAAAGAAGATAACTCAGGGCACTCACACTTATGATGTGTTCCCCAGCTTCGTATTCGCTTTCTGACATTCTACATATCGGCTATAATGTGGAGGTGTTTCCTGAGTTGACAATGGCCAGTCAGGAATCCCACTAAGAGATGTAGGTTCGCAGGGTACTTCTTGGACACTGCCATGCCAAGGCCTGCAAAGGTTTCCTTGACAAATCAACATCTTTGTAGCTGTTGCCTTTATTTCACCATTCAGATATGGGATTATTTTTTAGCTATTTCCGCAATTGTGGTGGTCGACATCTCAGAAAGGTTACGTGGTCCTAAAATTCTTTGGTTAGTAGCCTTCCTGGCTAGACTGTTGTTCGTTATACGGTTGCCTTTGTTGTTGCTGTGCACTTAGCTCACCTTAGGACAGTATTGTGCTTATCCACAGACCATCTAGCTTTAGTGCTTATCTTATCTGAAGCCATTCTGAAGCATTGAATAATGACTGATGTGATGCGAGGTCGTTTCTGGATCTATATTGTCAGTGGTCTTTTCAGGGTTAAAAGCGCTTGTCTTCTTAAACTTGATCAGCCGTTGTTTAGTAACTATGTAGATCCTAGCTTGGGCAAGATCATTCTATTGTCAAGAATGACACATCTTATTCTTAAGCTATACCAACCGTGAACCAGTGAACATATAGCTCTATCATGCAGTTTAGATTATTTGCTGTATATAAAACAATAAACAATACATAAAAATACATTATAAAGTAGCAAATAAATATAATAGTCCCGCACAAGGGAGACCCTAGTACGCGGTTTTTACATTAATATAATGAGTATTCATATAATAAATGTGTATGATACTATAACAAAAATTTGGTAATAGTCATAATTAGGGTGTTCAATATTTTTTGTTGTTTCTGTCTATATATCGGACTTTTTTAAGTCGTATCATTTGTAAAATCTGTTGTTTGGATAGACGAAGTAATTCGTTTCTCAAGGCTGTCAATAAACGCCGGTGTTCCTCAGGGATCTGTCCTGTCCCCTACACTGTTTCTGATTTACATTAACGAGCTGCTGGAAACAACATTCAATCCAATCTACAGCTTCGCAGACGGCAGTACATTAATATCGGGCCTGGGACCAGGCAAGCCACTATCATTTGATGAGATGGTACGTCAGCGACAGCATCATTCCTCACAAATCAACGTAGATATCAAAACAATTGCCGAGTGGGGATTAGTAAACTAAGTACAGTTTAACGTACAAAAAGCTCAGGCAACAAAATTGATAAAGAAGTCTCACGTTGGTATATCAACTGTGGAAATAAAGGGTCGCCCAATAGTCGACTCGAGTCGAGTCAAGCTTTTGGGGATCCACATCAACAATTACACGTCCTGGCACGTCCATGTCGTCAGTATTGCTAAAACAGCATCCTAGAAGCTTGTAGTTTTGTTCCGCTGTAGGAAGCTGTATACACCAGAGCAACTACTGCTGCTCTACAAGGCGCAGATCCGACCATCGTTGAAGTAATGCTCCCATGTGTGGGAATGCGCTCTGAAGCACTTTCTAAAACTTCCAGAGGAGAGGAATCAGACTAATTGATACGCCTAACCTAACAAAGGACCTCCACAGCCTGGAACATTGAACAGGGGTGGCTGACCTGTCTCTGTTTTACAAATTCCATCACGGACAATGTTCGAGCGAGCTCTTCCAGATGATAACACCAAAGGCCATCTGAACGAGCGAGCTCATCCTTATCAGATCGAGGTCTCTACTCCACGAACCAGTCTCCTACTGCCTTCCTTCTTTTGGAGATCTTCGACGCTATGGAATAAGCTGCCGGGGAATTTGTTTCCCGACGGCTACAACCTGGAGCACTTCAAATCTAACGTGACCCGACACTCATTATCTCGCAGCGCTTCTACAGTGCCATTTAGGTTTTCAGCCTTTGCAGGAGGCGGACCATAAAAAAAAATCTTAAAATAGATCTGTACCTCGGAGGTATGTCACATTTTCCTGAATGTTTAGGAAAGCAATTTGATCCTTTTGTCATCTTTAATTAGGAATTACTTGAATGTTATTTGAAATTTGTATATAACTTCCTAACTAAAATGTCACTTATGCTTTTGATATTCATTGTAACAAAAGTTATTTATCCGCGATAAATTACTTCCATATTGAATCAATTTTTTTTCAAGAAGGTGGACATAGTGTCATTTACCTCTAATAATACTGCTACATAATCCAATACTATACTTCAGAGTTTTAAGGAATAATGAGTAAGATAAAAGTTTTAGAAACCCTATATTGTTTATTGGAAGAAAAATGTTACACAAAGGTTACAAACTATTATTAAGGCTCCACATCATCAAAATAGGATGAACACCTGCGTAGCGAACGTGTAGTTTCTAACGCGGGAAAAGTCATATTTTCATCTAGAATGACACTTAAGTCAATATTAAGCTAGACAAGCCTTTGCCCAGTGAGCATGTAGTTCCCAAAGCAGTAATTGCTAATGGCAATGATCTTCCTTGCTGCACCCAAACAACCAATTATACGAGCCTCATACATATTTTAGCGATGGCGTTGTCGCTGTGACGTCGTTTCCTCATAACTCTCCGGCATTAATGGCAGCATGGAACCAGCAGGCATTCACTGGCGCATAATGCCCGATGCGGCAAATTCATAACGGGAAACGCACTCAGGATGTGGCGCGTTACGCTGTCGTGACGACAGATCAGAAGTCGTTGTTTCTGGAGCATCTAAGCATCTCGGTTGACGCTTTAATGCCACAGTTACCGTTTTATTTGGACGGAGCTTAAATTTACTTATTTCCCTAGCAGTCATAAAGAAACTTGGATGGGAAAAAGTTTGCGAGCATTAACGCTTCATAGAAGTAGAAGCATTTTCGTCCTTCCCTATGCTCTAAGCTTTGAAAGCCTTGGGTATACGAGCACCTTATGTGCAAAACTTTATGTTTAACTTATGCTTGATTTGGGCTAGAGGGAATTATTTCTGCGGTGCAGTTTCTTAAAAAAAAAGGTAAGAAGTGCTTGTAACATTTGGTTTCTACAATTCAGGTTTTGAATAAATTTTTTTAGTCATAGATCATACATAAGTTTTATAACAAAACTGTTTCTGTTTTCTTCTTTTCGCAATAATTCAAAAGTTATATCAAAATAAAAATGGGTTTTTGAATCGAGTACCGAAAACACGCCGACGGCTCCCGAACCCGTGTGACGTCACCATGACGGTAAGGATGTTCCTTTGACCAACGACGTCCTACTACGCTACTAGATTCTAGATTCCCAGCCAATCGAGAAAATACGTACTGCTAAACTGGTAACTAGTTTATGTTTGTTGCAACACAGTCGATGAATGAAGTTTGCAGCTCGAGATGAAGTCTACGATCGAAATAAATATGTTTTTGAATGTTTGAAGTTGAAGTCAGATTACAGATTCCGGTAAGTAAGTACCTAATCAAATATGTTTCGTTGAAAAAATCTCCTCAATCGAAGGATGGTCCAGTGGTCAGAGAGTCCGCTAGTGGATCTCAGGGTCTTTGGATCGAAACCCAGGCCTTCCAACTTTTTTTTATTTTTTTTATCAAAAAATTTATTGATGAGCTTTTTGCACTTGTTACGCACACTTTTTCTACGATCAACATAAATGTGTGTTTGAATCAAATTTTGTTAGACATATTACTTGCACTGCACAGTGCTTGTTAAATTTTTATGAAAATTTAATTGTGAAAGGGCTGATACACGTACGAGCAAGTACGCTTACTTATGGCTCGACGACCTTTTTCGCCTGTGTGTCACCGTAAGTACGCGTACTTTAAAACCGTCGCACAAACCGCCGGCGAGTCAACTGGTTTGAAATGTTGCTCGTAGCTGGTCTCAGCTCGTACAGCGAGCCGCGAGCCACCACTATGTTTTGGCAGGCCATCGATGCGCAACGCTTGTTGTGTTTGGCGTTTGTTAAAAGTTTTGCTTATTTAGGAAAATTATCAAAATGAGTGATTTCAGCCTCACGTGTGTCACCGCTTCGAGCTGAGTAAGTTCGCGAACTTAAAAACCGCGTACTTAAAGTTCGTACGTGTATCGCCCCTTTTAAGCTTCATTGCTTCATTGCACAGTTAAATAAATAATAATACCAAGTGATAAACAGAATGTGATTACGAGTTTGAGTTACTTTTTTTACATTAAAAAACTTAAAAATGAATGAATTGAATGGATGAAGGCATTTTGTTTTATCAGCCAACTATTACTTTTAAAAAAAATTAATGGCGATTGATATTGACGAACAAACCTCATTTCCATCCTCATTTTTGAATTGTTCACCGCCTCCTGTACTTAGTTTTTGCACTGTGCAGTGCAAGTAATATGTCTGAAAAAATTTGATTGAAACACATATTTATGTTGATCGTAGAAAAAATGTGCGTAACAAGTGAAAAAAAAAGCACATCAATAAAATTTTTGATAAAAAAAATAAAAAAAAAAGGTGGAAGGCCTGGGTTTCGATCCAAAGACCCTGAGATCCACTATAGCGGACTCTATAACCACTGGGCCATCCTTCGATTGAGGAGATCCTTTCAACGGAACATATTTGATTAGGTACTTACTTACTGGAATCTGTAATCTGACTTCAACTTCAAACATTCAAAAACATATTTATTTCGATCGTAGACTTCGTCTCGAGCTACAAACTTCATTCATCGACTGGAGCATCCTTACTGCCATGATGACGTCATACGGGTTCGGAAGCCGTCGGCGTGTTTTTGGACCTCGATTCGAAAACCCATTTATATATATATATAGCTTTTGAATTATTGCGAAAAAAAAAATAAAACTAAAACAGTTTTGTTATAAAACTTATATATGATCTTTCCATTTATCACAAAAAAGTACCCATCTTTTTTCTTAATTCAAAACCTCAATTGGCTTGAATTTTTGTCTAGATATATGACGCTGCTTTGAAAAACTCGTTACCTACTGCTTAGCTTCCCACTCTGACAATTTAGTGTTCTCATGCTCAAAAGATGAAACCTTGAAATACAATACGCCTGTGTGGAGCCAACAATTTTTTTATAACGTATATGTCTTTATATCCTTCTTGTCCTTGGGCTGAGAAATTGCCCCTAAAGGCAGATGAACCAGTAGATACCTTCTGGTCAACGGCATGAGGATGCAGAAAGCAAATGGGAAGCTATTGCATTAAAGATCTTAAAGATATCCCAAGAGAAACTCGTAAAATGAGTGAATGCATTTTACGAGGTCACAACATGTCTGTTAAGGCATTGTGACTATGATGATGTCTTGAAGTACACAGTATTCTCAAGTTTAGGCCGCCTAGTGTACCTTTTAAAATATTGAGAGCCACAATAGTGATTTTCACCCTTAACATATACAGTGCTCTTCTCTAGCGGGTCAATTCAAGAAACGGAAACTGATGACAATGAGATTAATGCATGCATACTTTGGAGTAAAATTGACAGATGAAACTTCCAAGATGGCAACTGGGCGCTATCTGGGAGAAAAAATTAATTTGAAAGGGTCTTGCGATACATCCTTTTGAAGCTCCTGACGAATACCTTACAACCCGTGAATATAAAGTCAATTTCACCTACCAAAGGGTTTACAGAAAAATCGAAATATCTCGGACTCTGATGAACGTGGGTATATGAAACATGAAAGAGTATACTCAAGACAATGATTTGGTAAAATAAAACATAGGGGTTACATTAAAGATAAAGAGAAAATCTAGATTTTGCATTCCACGTCCTCGACTTTTTATACAGCCGGCGTTAAAGCTGGAGGAAATTTTTGTCTTGCCGATTAAAAAAAAATTGAGTCATTAATGTTCAATATACAGTACGTTCAATTCACAGCAATTTGGATATAAAAATGGTCATAACTTTTAAAGTACCCTGTATAATGCTTCGATACATCATACTGTAAGACCAAGTATCAAGAGTACAGTCCAAGTATTGGATAATATATAGGGTGTCTTAGTTAAACAAACGTATGTTTACATCACCACGTAGTTATGAATCACATAGATCAAAATATTTTCTGAGAAAGGAGCATATCCTTAACTACAACTTCTGTACACAACTGTTTTAGATATCTTCTGCACTAGTGGATCGACCGATCCAGTAGTAAAAACTCACCCTGTATAACTGAAACCTTAACCAAGCATTTCTATCTTGCCCTGAGATGTAATTAGGAGCCTTTAGTAGATTTAATCTAACTGCAGGCAAAAAAATCGAAAATGACTGAACATATAAGCGAGACGTAGATAAGACAAGCCTGCTGCATGCTTGGCTAATTCCTTCTGATGGAAAACTGATAAGCTATAGAAGCGCAAATTAGTAGCAGGAGTAGTAAGCTGATTATCCTTTACAGAGGCCTTATTTACGTAGCAGCATCCAAAGAGAAAACGTTTAGAAAGATAATGCTCAAAAGATAGCGTAAAGAGCTACAGCATGAACAACATCCATTTTCTGAATTCTAAATTGTTGAATTACGTATATAGGTAACTTAGGAACCTAATGATTGCAACTAGTAAAATACAAAGCCAAGTTGATTGACTCAGTGCTTTCCACACATTACGGTGATACCAGTTTATTACTTTCCCATAGCATGAAGCTATAGTCTGAGATTCCATTGCAACCAAATCATCGCCCTCCCGACCGCGCTAGGTCTTTCTTTAACAGGTCAATGGGTAGCCTGTTATGAGTACAAGAAATGTTCGAGTTTTACAACCCGCCACCCCTCAACCACCCCAATTTCGCCCCCACCCAAAAAAAGTATCCAATGGTCAGGAACCCCTAAGACGCCTAAAAACGGAGATCGAGCTGTTTTTATGTTTGTAGTTTTTTTATCATTGCTGCGCCGCCACTGATACGATTTCTAAAAATCATAAACGTTTTCCATCCTTGCCACGATAGCAATGTCTTGAAAATATTTCATTAAAATCAATTTAATAGTTTCCACGTTACACAATACAGAACAATCTAAAGCAATACTCACATGTATGCATACAACGACTCCACAGTATTGCTACCCAAATTTCATCACAATCCATGCAGCGGTTACTGAGATTACGAGGCTAGAAAAACGCCATCAGATAGGCTGACAGACAGACCGAAGGAAATAAGCAACATGGATTTTCGTTATGTAGACATCATAAAATGCCTATCGGTGTGGGAAGTAAGATGGTTGTTTGTTTTAGAAAGATATTAAATCAATATACCCTATACCTATTTCGCCTTGAAAGCTAAAAATGCTTGCTTTGTCTGATAAAATTAAACTATGAACACAACAACAAAATCTCAAAATAAATGTACTTTTTAACTCAGAAGCGGCATATTGGCATAGCGGTATAGTTATACTTTTTTTGCTCGATGATATACTTTATTTACCTCACAAAATGAAAGTTACTATGCGCTGGAATAAGCTTTTAAACTCGTATTCTTACCCACTATATACATTTCCAGGCAGAAATAATTCAAATGAATGTGCTAGATGAAATACAAGCTCTTAATGCATCACGTTAAAACTTGAACACCTCGCTGCTATTCGTTCTCAGAGAACCCATTAGCTCAGGTATTATTTCAGCACTTTCTGTTCACAGATGAGTTTATTATTTAAGAGCAAAGCCTAACTTATTTTGACGTTCCGCCAAAATAATTCCATACAACTCAAACACTGCCAATTGAAACAAGTTTAAACATGTTTTTGGTGTTTGTCTAATAAATAGCTCTTGTTACTTCCCACACCCATAGGTGAGAGGAGTAATATGGTCGCAAAAATTTGCAATTTTGTTGATAATACGCTTCTTGAATGTTCCATAGTATCTCCATAACAAAAACCAACGTCACTCATTACCGTCGGTCTGTCTGTCTGTTGACGTTCTTCTAGCCTCGTAATCTCAGTGATCGCTGCATGCATTGAGCTGAAATTTGGAAAACGCAATGCTATTGCGTCGTAGCACGTAACGCTGCTATAACTTTGAACATTGGTGCATAAGCGGTGGAGTATTTAGCAAAAAACTAAAACTTACCAATTTTCCCAAGGCGTCTTAGGGGTTTCTATTAATTTTCTACTTTTTGGGGGAGGGGGGGGGGCAAATTGCAGTAATTAGGGGGTAAGGGGTAGAGTTGGAAAAATTGTTGTATTCATAATATTCTGTCCATTGACATGTGAGACATTTCATCCGAACATTGCCATGCCTATTACAGAAACCGAGGGACTTCGAATTTTCTGATGTTATCATACGAATGTTGCTTTATATTCAAGCCCAATATAGACTAGAAATAAACAGTCGCATGCAGGATTCACGTGGTTACTGTCCGCTGCCGTCTGCGAACGCGTCAACTATAGTCCAGTGCAATTATGGAATTTTACATGACTATTTAAAAGACTTTCCCTATTAGCCCATTGCAATTTAAAAGTAGGCAGTAATGAACACACACTTGACATCGTATATTTGGATCTGCTTTCCAGTCAGTCTTGGGGGTTTTGACGTGCCAGATTATAACACACAATTTACACATAATGCACTGGACTATTAGAGATCCTACCGACACGAGCCGATCACGCACGTGGGCTTGTTTTCATTCGGTCTAACTTGCCTGTGAATACAGTATAGATCTTTCAGTATTGTTTATTGGCTGGGAATCTTTGGATTAATTTTAACGACATTTTGACGCAGTTTTTTTACCGTGATGAGGATGGAAAACTCGTATGGTTTTTAGAGGTGTCAGTGTCACCGCAACAATAGTAAAAGGAACTGGAAATATAAAAGCAGCTCAAACATAGTTTTTAAGCGATTTTGAGGTTTCCGATCGTTTTCCATATTTTACTTTCCATACTAATATATCGGACGAGTATTGTTATGGCGAAAATTTTTGATTTTGAGATAATACGCTTTTGGGTACTTTATGATATGTACATAACGAAACTCCGCGTCACTAGTTTCCGTCGGTCTGTCTGTCGGCCTGTCTGTCTATTTCCATTTCCGCCACTGGCAAGAGTTTCAACGACGATACACTGTTATTATTTTCTCTACGGTAGTAATACAGTCTCACAATTTCAGTTTCATTACAATCAAGTTCGTAGTTTCTAAGTTACACGTTATAGGATTACAATTTTTTTGTATCAAATTATTCCATAGATCCAAATTTAAAGGCAACACTTGGATAGGTCTAAAAAGCATGCTATATTAACTAATTATTTTTTTCAGCGCTCTATTGAGTATTCTGTAGATTCAACAAATGATGAGGTTTTGAAATACACTTCCCGCCCCACAACCTCGATTTTACCTCCTTCAAAAACAAAGATGGGAAAGGATGAGCAATCCTCGAAACGCCTGAAGTTTGTTTTTTCACCAATTGTTCCGCCGTAAAACACCTCTTTAATACGCAACTGCTTTTAAAAACCCGTCACAGATTTTATCAAAATTGGGACTTTTCAGTCCCTGAAACGACTTGGATCTAGGATTTCGCGAATTTTCAAGCTTCTTCTCGTACCCACCAACTACTTATGTAAAACAAATAGGTTTTTTGTAAGCTTCACATACTTCTGAACTTGACAATGTTAAGAGTCTAGGGTATAGCGCGCAAAATTGAGAATCCAAGAAAAGACGTATTCCTGTGTTAGCGCGGAGGCGTGGCCGCCTGTTCCCTCTTTCCAGTATGTGTGTCTAAGGTGAGGGGAGATAAGTCCAAAAATCCAAAGGTAAGGCCAAAAGGACCTAAGGTAAGGTCCAAAGGTCACCATAAAAATGAATTTCGTATTTCCAAGCACCTGACGTTACCTTTAAACTTACAGTAATGACTCAAAGAGCAAATTGACGGAGAAAGCTTCCGCTTGTGCAACTATTTAGCCTTTTTTTGATATCGTGTTTGGTTGTTAAATTACAGGTATTTATAGAATGTATGATTTTGCATTGCGAGTTTTTTTGCACATTAAAAAACTTGTTTGATAAAATCGAAAATAGTTGTCATTCATTAAGGACTTAACTATCGCCTTCTGAAATTTTATATATGTAGTTTGAAAGTAGAGTGAGTTATGCCAGAAATTGTGAGTCCGTGTTTTACATGGCAAATAAGTATGTATAAATGTGTGTATCCAGGCCCCTTAAGACAACCAGCAATATCGACAAAACAAAAAAGCAAATCGAAACACGAAACGCCCGTCGGTTCATACTGATTCAAAAGTTCTTGAAGGAGTAACTGAAGTACAGACAAGTGAATTACAGACGGCAGACGCATGAATTAGATCTGCGTCGCACGCTGTCGTTGAAATGAACTACTTTTTCAAATAACTTTTCAGAAAACTGAGTAATAAACGAGATACACAATAAAAAATGTAAATCTGGGCTTGTGTATCAAGGAACCTAGTCTGTTTATTTTTGTTGATTTTAAATTGGTAAATATTAAAAGCGGCACATTATTAGGAACGCAACTTTTAGGTTTTACCAACTTAGAATTAACTATACGATAAACTGAATGTGACTAGTGCATTAATTTCCTAATGATAAGATAAAAATTTGAGAGAAACACTAAATATAAACAGACATAAAAACTAAACATGAACAGGCTAGGTGATTTGATTCTGATTCTGATCTCACTTATTTTTCAGTTTTCGGGAAAAAAGTTACACCAGAAAGATGTTCATTTTAACTTAGGGCTCACCCTGTATATATACATAATATATTATGAAAATTCTTCCACAGATCTGGTTTTCTTATTTTTTTCGTAATTGGTTGAGTCCCTCAGTTTTCATTTTTGAGATTCTTGAGTGCAATTTTCATCTAATATATCTGTCTTCAAGGTTTCGTATGAGTATGGATCACCGTTTACATAATTATAGCGTATTGTTTTCGATGTAAGCAGCATTGTGCGATTCTCTGGCTTTTTTGAGATGTGTATACAAAACTTTACGTTTTATGTACTCCTCCTGGGTATAATCATTAGACACGTATATACCAGAGCCATGTGGTAGATTTTTTGCTTTTATTATATTTTGTTTTTGATTATATTTTATAAGTTCTACAACTAAGGGTCTTGATTTATTTTTTCCTTGTTTTCCTATACGATAACTAGTATTTTGCTAATGGCGGACATGTGAAAACGAATAATTGTATCAGGGATGTGGTCGGCAGTAGTCCGCAGACCATTTCGCCAACCGGAGTAACTTTCAATTGAGTTTCCCGAGGATGCGGGAAAGCCGTTGCCACTACTTTCAACAGAAACCCTATAAAACTTTAAATGGAAAACAGAAAAGATTGCGCTTGCTTAGGCACATTGGCGGGTCTGCTAAATAATGTAATACAAGTTATACAAAAACATGGAGTCAAGCTGATTGACTCAGTACTTCCGACACATTACGGTGATACCAGTTTATTATTTTTCCATAGCATGAAGCTATAGTCTCAGCTCTGGATTTTGGTAAAATCTAACAAATCATATTTATACAGGGTGTACTTGTGCCAAATTTTCATTCAGAAAATTTTGGAAAGCATTAGTTTATTATGCGGTTTCCAATAATACCACCCCAAATGCTTAGAATCGACGTTGGTTGTCAACAAACTTCTCAAAATTTGGATTTACGACGGCGTAAAATATGAGAGAAGGAAACATGTAGTAGTAATACATCAAGATAGTGAGTTTGACATTCTCGCAATTGTAGCTAAAGATCCGCATAGCAGTGCTACAGCAGAAATTAGTCGCTATTTGGGCATTGGTCAAACATCTGTGAACATGATCTTAACGGAGTACATCACGTATGCTAAATCAAGCAATTGAAACACAAGACTTTGAAAACTGAATGAATTTCTGTAACTCGAGAAGATACACTCCTTTCCAACAGTGTGTTGTTTACGAATGAAGCTGCATTTCTTATGAAATTCTTTCATTTTCTTTTTTATGAAATGTATTTTTATACCGAGGTAAATCCAAATTTTGAGAGGTTTGTTGACAACCAGCATGGAGTCTAAGCATTTGAGGTGGTATTATTGGAAACCGCATACTAAAATAAGGTTTTCTAAAATTTTCTAAATGAAAATTTGGAAAACTTGTTGGAAAACTTACCACTGGAGTTTTTAAGAATAATGTGGTCACAGGCAGATGGAGCAAAAGCACATTTTAGTATTAGAGACCGAAGCACTTTTAATGATAGGTTTTGCTGCCAATTGTTCCGTCTGCGAGCCACGGCATCTACGATTGTTCCAATTCCTTCGCCATAGTTACAAACCCGTAAATATCTTGAAAACCATCAAAGATAGAACCACATGTGCTAGGATAAAAGTGAAAAAGAATTTGATTACGCATCCGCCGATGTGAAACTTATGATACCATCCCATTTCAAAAATAAAAGTTTTTAACGTTTTTAACTTTTCAAATTTGAAAATTGCTAGTCTATTGACTTAATGTTCTCTTGAAACAACGATCTTACTAAAACACAAATACGTTCCTTGCTTGTTTCAAAACTGAAAACTGCATCTTTCTGTCACATTTTGTTTCCGAGATATTAACGTTTCTTTTAAAGTACTTCAAACGTCAAATTTAGTAAAAATTGCTGAATAACTCCGAAAATTGGCTTCGTAGATAGAAACAATGGTTAGAAAACTGGACCTAAAAACCGACGCTGAATTCAAAAACGTAATAATGTACAGGGTGTTCCATTTAAAATAAGAAAGTTGATGCCTACTTCCGGTATATCCGGAAGTCCGCCATCTTTGAAATTATTTTGTAAATGTAAATCATTTGAAAAGAAACGTTTTTTATTTAGAAGAATTTCGTCTAATTTAAACGGTATGGCCGCTAGGGAGCACCGCGCGCTTAATGCACCACCCTGTATATAGATAGATACAAAAACACTACACTTTAAGAACGGGTATTTTATGACACGCCAAAAATACGGTGCAGGTCATTCAGCTTCTTCAGCCGATAGAGACTCATGAAAAATATATAGAAATGTACATTTCTTCCACCTTTGTCATGATAGTAATGATGCCTCAAAATTTGTTGTGCTATGATCATCAATTAATGTAATATGCATCTAATGGTCAGCCACTACCGAAACTTGTTTAATCAGATTCTTTTTTTTGCATATACAAAAAGCATATCAATAAAACTGTTTGTAAAAAAAAGTTGTCAAGCGAATTAGGACACTGTAGGGTGGAAGGCTGAACGCTTAGCCGTTCAGCTACCATGGCGCCGACAAAGTTGATTCAACAAAACGTATTTGATTAGGTGATTTATTACTGGATTTGTGATCTAATTTGAAACATTAGAATAACAACTTCATCTAACGTCTATTTTCACGATTAGCTGGGAGTCTAGAAAAAATAATAGTACTATAGGTATTGGAGTACGATGTCATTGAAAACTAACATTTTGACGTCACACGCACTTAGTTTTGTTCGGAAGCTGTCGGCGTGTCTTCGTTACTGAATTCAAAAATAAATATTAATTTTTATATAACGTTTGAAATATTGAGAAAAAATGAAAAAGGAAGTTTTCTTCTAAAACGTATACACGATTTTTCCATTTATGTCAATTATTTTTCCACAATACCAATTGATAAAATGTCTATGTATGTGGAAAGTATTCAGAGTGATTGCAAAAACCTAGAATAATATGAAGACATACACATTACTTTTACAAAGATCAGTTTGTTTTAATCACTATTTTACTAGTTGAGAAAACGTCACAGCTGCACCAATCGCTACTTTTTCAGCAAACGTTCGTTTTATTTATCAATATGAGAAAGCAAACTCAGATAAATCTCAGATTTGCTACCCAACGATTGTTTTCTAACCTTTCGTATTTTATAAATTACTTAAGCCAATTTATCCTTGGAACGCCAATGGAAAGCTCTCGAAAACACCTAATCCGTTATTCGAGCGTGATGTTGATACTAATTCTACTCGGCTACCAGAAGAGAGAACTTCCACTAATTATACCTAAAGAATTTTCCTAGGAAGTTTTAAATTTTATTTACAGCTTCGACTCCACAACTTCCAGTGTCTGGCAGCTAGGCGCTGAGCAGGGAGTCTGGAATCTGGATTAATTTTTAATAACAGGTTTTCGGGGCGCAAAGTGCTGAATAGTTTCGGGCAACTTCGGCAAACTACTCTCGTCATTAGTGCTCCCAACAAGGAAGGAATTACTTATAGGGGGAGATTTGGTCGTAAGCGCTCTAGCCGATTAACTATCTATTATTTGAGTTACGGTTAGATTGACTATTGTACCAGTTAGCCAATTAGCAAAGGACAAGTATCTGTGGCTTGGTCGAAAGAGCGCCTAACAAAAATACAGTTTGTGGGAAAATTAGTTTAAAGCTTCTATATGTCAACCATTGTACTGACGCTCCCCGTGTGGGGGCGAGTTAGAATATCACTCATCGTATATCCTGCGTGTCGTAAAAAGCGACTAAAAGGAACTGAACTACTGTCGGTATAAGCAGTAACCTCTTCACAACCAACAGCTTTGGGTGGACGAGTTGAGAAGAATCAGGACACCTTCTTGTCCTTGGGGTGAAAAATTGCCCCTAAAGGCGAATGAACCAGTAGGTACCATCTGGTCAACCGCATGAGGATGCAGAAAGCAAATGGGAAACTACTGCATTAAAGATCTTAAAGATATCCCAAGAGAAACTCGTAAAATGAGTAAATGCATTTTACGCGTTCACAACATGTCTGTTAAGACATTGTGACTATGATGATGATGATAGAGTATCATATAAGAATCTTATATTTTTCCGCGATTCTTTTGACACGGAAAGGCCAAAAAATGGGAAAGATATTTGAACCGCGATATCCTAGAGGGGAATGGCCAATTGGAAGACAACATAATATGGATATGTGTGCCATATTCATTCAATTTGTCCCGTCACTCATTAGTGACAGTTCGCACGTCATTTGTTGTGCAACATTGACAGGTGGATGTGCGATCAATAGCTTGAGTTGGCTTCTAAAAACGGAAGCAGTTATAGAAGTTAAGACATTGTGACTATGATGATGTACTGACGCTAGTTTTGAAAGGATTGTATTGAAATATTGTCGATGAAAGCGAAATAGAATGTAGACGATATAAAGTGTTTCAAAAATATTTATTTATAATCTTTTCTTGAGTTAGCCCTTGAAATTTTTTTCATAAAATCATTTTAAATTATATTTTTTTAATTCAATCCAGTCTTTTTCCTTATATGGAGCAGTATGGTATGCAAAACTGATTGTGTTACCAGCACCGTCAATGGACTAATATAACAATGACTAGATTACTATAACCTCTTAGTGTATACACAAATAGATGTACCCGTTACCCTATGAATCATTTTTAACCAGTAATTCCATTTTAAATTTTAAAAAAGGGAATTCAAATTTAGCCAATCAGTGCGAAACGCGCCATACATCAGCAGTGCATTGTTACCTCATCAACTCCCGAATCGCGGTGTTGGCCGAATTTTGACGAAACCAACTACTGTTTTGTGATTTGTCTCACGACAAAGGGATGCCCTGTGGATTTTATCTCTTGGTTGTGTCACATGAAGAAAGGTTCTGTAAGAGAAAGCCTTGTTTTGTGAATTGAGCAGTCGTTTGTGAAGTGAACTTAAAGTTAACCTTATAATTTTATAAATTTTCTGCCACGAATCGAAGATTTTTTGCTTTGTGCCTTCATGACGGAAGAACTTGATCGACAAGTTCTGTGCTATTCCAAGAAATTAAAAATAATAACAATTATATTGTTTATTTCCGCAATTGTTACTTAAATATTTTGGAGCTTACTTCTGAGCTTTCACATTTTTCATCCCTGTATTGAGGAGCTAAATATTATTTACATAGGTAGTCGTTTACCATATCCACTTTAATCTTAGGCAATTATCTGGATCGGCTTTAGTGAAGCCACTATCTACTTTACTCGTCCTTATTAATTATGAGAAAATAATAGACCGATAAAGAATACTGTACAATGAAAAGAATTCCACACGAAAAAGACAATTACACTCAACGCATCTCATGATGAATAAGTTTCTTTTTTATTATAGAGGGTTTAGGAAATCGGCTTGATCCCAAGGACAGAAGTACTCGCACACCCGAAGGTGTGAGAGAGAGTCTGCCTGCCCGACGTTGAACCAGTTCGAGTCCTCTGATCACATGTCCCACGGATGCAACCGCATCCATCCGACATGCCACTATGGCCCGACCGGCTAAAATCCGTTCCCCCATTTTAGCTTCTGCTGTATCTCCATCTGCACCGGGCATCATCGTGAACGATATTCTTCGCAGTGCGAGATGAGGTAATCATTATAGCATTTAGGAATATCTTATTATCTTCATCTAATCTTGTGATCATTCCTCTTTCTCCCTTTCAGAGAGTATTTTGTTTACCATCTCATAAATAATGTTCCATTCCTCTATCCTGGATAACATCAGCGGGACCATAGTATCTGGGTTTAGCTCACCCTTCACTTTTTGACTTGCCTCCTGTCTGTATGACTTCCATCTGTCGCACAGAAACAGGGCACGCTCGACCGTGTCTTCTGTCTCGCAGTGAAGAAATCTCTCGTCCATATCCCGTCCTACCCTTTTCCTATATACTCGAGAACGTCCATGCCCAAACAGTGGCTGCGTTAGGAAATAGGACGTCTGTCAATGACCACCCATTCGTTTGCCGACGGTAGTACCCGTTTCGTCCACTATGAGACATCAGTAGTCTCGTTACATACATAGATCTTCTCTGCAAGTCTAAGATCTTCTGATAAATTTTCCTTTTCGTGGCTTTAAACCACAGAGGAGCGCCGTACAGGACGACAGACTGTACAACCTTGCACAGTAATGCCCTTTTGTTGCTACTGGGTCCTCCTACATTTGGAATCAGTCGTGACAGTATCGCCGCTTTCTTCTCAGCCTTTGCCACTACCCTTTTGAGTTGTTCACCGTAACACCTCTGGTTAGCAAGTGTGACAATTAGGTACACTATGGACTTGCCTGTTGGGACCTGCACTCCCTATATAGTTGGAAGGCCACGTTAGCTTTCTTGCTCCTTGGGCCGCGCATTATAACTGCCTCTGTTTTCTACGAGCCAACTCAAGCTTTTGATCGCACATCCGCCTGTCAATATTGCATAACGAATGACGTGCAAACTGTCACTAATAAGTGACGGGACAGATTGAAGGACCACGAACCTTAACCTAAATCACGGCCACCGTATGACGGATCAATAAAACGGGAACACAAGTATAGTACCTGTGTACGACCTTAGATCAGGTAGAACGCAACATGGTATACATATCCATATTATGTTTCTTCCAATTGGCCATTCCCCTCCAGGATATCGCGGTTCAAATATTTTCCCCATTTTTTGGCTTCCCCGTGTCCAAAAAATCGCGGAAAAATATAAGATTCTTATACCATACTCTATCATATGCTAGCGTAAAAATACAGCACAATAACTCAAGATGGCGGAAACTACACGCGCATCCCCACTTTTGGAGGGTTTTTTATAGGGATGCTAACGATACTTTGATACTTCTGCACTAATATCGAGTGTTTTTGTCATCGATACTTTTTGAGGCATTCCAAGCTGGTATTGAGACTTTTGTATCGGTATCGAAAATAATTATATAATTGGGGGGTGTAATCAGTTGCACAAAATGCTCTATACGAACCAAACGCGCCTATTTGGCTAGAAAATATCGAGTTGCTATCGGTAAATATCGAGTTGGTACCGGTATCGATATTTTCATTTTCGCATCTCCGCAGCCGTAAAATCATCCATAAACCCTCCCAAGGTCAATTTTTTGGGAACCATTTTTATATAGGAAATAGTCAGAGATATTATGCTGGTTGTTTATTATGCTGTGGTAAAAAATTAATGATACTGGCGCATTTGGAAACGGTCATTTAAATACATATTGGACAGAAGATGTTTTCTGCTGTGCTGTAAGCGTTGACATGATAATTGAATCTCAATTTTAGTAATGACCTAATATAACCCTGATTCGTTATCAGCTTCTGATATTCATCTATTTAAATTAACTAAATTGCAGGGCTCTGTAATTGGAAATCAATTATCGGCTCTGACCCACCTTTGCCGCGGTTGAGCAGCGGTCACTGTCACCGATTATTATTGGTTAATGGGTGACGGCTTGAACGTCCTTCCCCTCCTGCCCCCTCTTCACCACCCCTCAACGCTCCGAATATGCCGCGGCCATTAATCAGCGAACTTCAGTTGATGCCGCCATTACGGTAATGCCTCGATCTGTATTGGCTTAATAGTATCCGCGCCATCGTGTCATTGACGTATCCGAACTAGGTGGTGAGACTGATGGTCGAACTTCGTTAGTTTCGATGCTCAACTGCTAGTTAGAGCGGGCCAGAAACTATGCGACTCTCAATTTTCTGAAGGGATCATCAGAACCGATCATATTAGGGGTTGAGCCAGAAGGCATGTGCGGTTTCTTTTCTGGGGAGTGTTACATACCAATTTATATTCGTCGTGAAGGATAGTTATAGAAATAGGATACGTATGGAATCGTAGTTAAATCAGAGCATACCACATATTCAGCAGAATATCTCATGTTTGTGATCAATCTGTGTAAAGGGGCATATACGTCGGTGGATACTGTTGGTTTCATTGTCAATGCTCGTATTTGCTGAGATAAAATGCGTACGCTGTGAAATTTTGTATACGCAGTGTTGATAGTATACTACCTTTAAAATAGATGAACATTGTGCTGGACTGGACTTAGATAAGAAAAGAGAGGGGATACCGTGCGCTATCCTGATGCTATGTGAATTAGCTGACAGAAAATGAAGAGCTGTCAAAATTTTGGTGGAAAACAGACGTTTTGATACGATGGTGTTTTTTGCGATATTTAACCTTTTTAAGACCGATCATTGTGAAATGTTGTGGTGTGCGTAATGGTAGGGTGTGCAGCTTACGGTTGTAAAAACCACAGCAGCAGGAAGGAGCCGGGAATCACTTTTCACAGATAAATTTATGTTCATATTATTTTTTGGTGTATCCGAAATTATAATTATTTTTTTTAATTATGATTTGACATGTACCATTAACATGCGAATCATAACGTTTTTGAGCACGTAAAGTGTAAAATATATATTTTTAAGGAATTTTTTGGTTCAAATACAACCAGTTTGCCAGTGACGTATCTGTTATAGCTTACCTTTTGCAAGACAAGATATCGGTCAATTAGAAGTTCACGGTTAAGTTAATAATAATTACTTAAATTTGAACTATGGATGGTAAAATTGGCCATACAGAACTCGCGAATAGCAATATTTTAATAAATTTTGTTTGAAAATAGATTATTTCTCCAAATAGCTTAACCATAATGTTAATCCTATTAGCTACGGCACTGGGACTAGCGCTGTGGTACTTTTTGGTAACAGAGATGTCAGCCGCGCGTTCCGTTCTCTCTATTTTTTTGTGTAAGGTGCTGGAAGTATGTACTGCTAAACATTGCAAGAATAAGTACTATAGTTGCAGAAGAATTTTTCTTGCATATCCGAATCATCCCGTAACTCGAATACATTTATAATCTATTTGATAGATAACTTCTGATCAGCCAGTGCGCTTTTGAGGTAGATTTTATACACTTTTGTTTTTTTTAGTAATTACCGAACAAAAATTGGGAGCTCACTAAAAAATGCAACCATACGTACTCTTAATGGTACTCGTTGTTGATGGCATCTAAATATGTCACTAATAAAAAGTAATTATTGGTTCTATTTTAAAAAGTCGTGTTCCACTACAGCTATTAAAAAATATCTTAAGAGTATAAAAAACTCTAACCTGAAAGAGCGCTTTAAGCAGTTTAATTTCTTTAATATACAAATTTTCGATGACCTTTGTTGTCGATACCGAGCCTTAAGAGAACCCATACTTTTCCTTCAAGCCAAAATATATCGAATTGGTATTGGTACTGATACTTTTTGTTATTTTCGCATCCAGAACTCTAATCCATAATAGCGTCGTCAAGGTCAACTTCTGTAGGAACCATCTTTATATAGGAAATCCTGAGAGGTATTGTGCTGATTGTTTAGCATGCTGTGGTTAAACCTTGTAAAGCCTAGTTCTATGTGTAAGCAGTAAGTATAGTACAAATTTTGATTCAGCATATATTTACGATTAAAGTTTGGTATAATAATTTGTAAAATTCATTATTTTAGTTACGTTACGACCGGCGTCACAAAGCTAAAACTGTAGTTTACTATTCCAAAGTCTGGTTACATTTCTAAGAAGCGAGAGCTCCACCAGAATAATCGTTTAAGATGAGATTTTGTAAAATTTAGTAGCTTAGGGCCGTATTCATAGTCCTCTCTCAAGTATCCACTTGAGCAGTACTTAAGTCTATCCTTGTGTATCTGTTTCCTATACAACAGTACGAGATGGAGGAAAAACATTTGGCGACGTTGTCATGTTTCAAATGGTAGTCAATTTTTCATGCTTGCGCCTACGCATTTTGATGTTATCCGTTTTTGTTTTGTGCCAGTGCTTCGTGGCAATTTTCTAAATGTGACAGCAGCTAACAGCACCTTCCTTCAGAATAAGGTTGCGTTTCCATCAAAGATGTGCGAGGATGTGTTAAAAGGAATGTGTTTACAACGAACCAATAGAATCGCTTGAGTTACCTCGCCTCGCTCAGCACAGCTCTCGTGGAAGCGGCTAGCGGAGCGAAGTTTCTGTACGCACAAAACAAGGCATGTTGATGATGTGTGCTATCAATGTATTTCGAGACATGTGCGCTAGAAATGCGTTGCGAGGCATGTGGGCGAGGTGCGTGTGCTGTTGATGTAGGCGAGCAAAAAGCAAACTCTGAAAAGAGACCGCTACACATCTTCCCAGCGCTCATCTGCACACCGTTTCAGAGCTTCGCCACACATCTTCGCATCACTAATCTTCCTAGTACATCTCTGATGGAAACACCCACACTCTTTCACAGCTCTGCTACACATCCTCGCTGCGCACATTTTCCTAGCACATCTCTGGTGGAAACGCAGCGTTAGCCTGGGAAATCGCATTGATTGCAACGAAATGTCATCTTGACATTTTGTTACTTGAGTACCTCTCAAGTGTACTTTACGTGAACGGCGCTCAAGTAGCTGTCAAATCACTGTAAAACACAAAACCATACTTAAATATTAAGGGATGAAATCAATGTTTCTTGCCGCGATCTCCGTTGATGTTACTCGTATAATATATTTTAAATTTGGAGCATCAGTTGAGTGGAATGAAACAAATATGTCATACGCCATGTCATTTCATTTCCTCTCTTGCTAGACCCAATATTAAGATACTTATTTCATGACGTATGACAGCTGAAAAATCTTAGTTTTATTCAACCCAATTGATGCTCTGAATTTTAAATTTCCACAGGTAACATCAACAGAAATCGTGGTAAGGAACTTTGACTTGGGTCACCCGGTATATGATCCGTATAATGCTATACAATACAAACTAATATTAATATATTGATATATGCTGTATACACAATGCATTTTTATTTCAAACTAAATTGACAATTTAGGCTTAAATTCGATTTTGTTAAACAGAATTAAGTGAAGAAACAGTCTATATCAAATCATAAAGCAGTATCATGAAAACCGCCAAGCTGCTATACTAGCTACCAATTTTCACAAGCATTAGGTACACTGAACCAAAATTTGTATGATAAACTTACTCCTTACATATGAAGAGTTAACTAAGATTTACTACACTAATTTACCAACACAATCAATTTGTGGCCTGTTAAATAGATAATTTTCAAGTAAATTATACATTGTTCCACGCACTCCAATTCTTTCTAACGTATTTAGAAGTAATTTATCGGAAGCGTTTTGTAAATCAAAAAACATGCAAATAGATACGTAGTTGCGACCGAGTCGCGCCGAATCCAGTCCAAATAAGTCTGACGAAGAGAAAAGTCACACAATATGACCTCTTTGTAGTTTGTGCAAAGGGCAGAAAAGAAACAAAGCGAAGAAAAAACTTCCGCTAGCAGTTTTCTTGCTTACCTATTCTCGAAAACCGACCCGCATTGTAGAAAATGTTGTTCCGTCTTTTCTTTACTTCTATTCCCGCAGTTTCGCATACAAGTTAAGTTCGTTTTGGTGCCAACGGCTGTGTGAACAGGCCTGGGGGAAACTTTCCAACTTGCGTAAGCAGCGTTGTAGTTGTATGTATGGATAGGGATGGGCGGATCAACAAGGCTTCTACAGACTGTTGACAGATTAGGGTGGTTCGTATCTCAGCCCAACTATGAGAAGATAAATAAAGGAGAAACAAAAATTATCTATTCATTAGCTGTTCCTAGCTGGGCCACAGTGGTGTCAATTCAGTCTTCTTTGACAGTTAGTAGATGGAAATATTAGAACTTCTTTTCATTAACATGAAGCATTTTGTACTTTGATAACGGCCACAGATATAACCTACCTGAAGCTACAACAAGGTAAAAAAATATACGAGGGCTGCTCTATATCTCCGTCAATCCACCAGTACGCAGACAGCTGTTTCACGCTCATTAGCGATCATCAGTGCGCCATAGGTCGATTGACGGAAGTAGAGAGCATCAGATTTTTCATGTCTACCAGACATGCGAAGCATGTGACAGCAAGCGACAGAAAAGATCTGCCGGTGCGCCATCTGGTACCCGAAGGTAACGGCAAACCAAAGAAAAAAATCTAATGCTCTCTACCTCCGTCAATCGACCTGTGGCGCACTGATGATCGCTAATAAGCGTGAAACAGCTGCCTGCGTACTGGTGGATTGACGGAGATATAGAGCAACCCTCGTATATCGACTTTCATTTGCAGCAGCATATAGAACCCTCGCTCCTCTGCTGGCCAAGCGGACGCGCCGTGGCGTTCCACCAAGAAGTCTGGTGCTGTTTAGCAGCGATTTCTTCTGTTTGCCGTTACCTTCGGGTACCAGATGGCGCACCGGCAGATCTTTTCTGTCGCCTGCTCTCAAAGCAAAAATAGTTGGATGCCATTGCCAGCTCGCAAAATTGTCTGTGACGAAACATCAGAAAAGAAGATGGCTAATTGACGGCGAAACCCAAAACCAATTATGAATTAGGACATCAATTCAAAGCAAAATGGCCATAAACAAGAACCTCAAAATTTTAATGTACATCCTTCAAGGGTGGCTACAGTTTGTAAAAATGAATGAATGAATTAAAATACATCCAAAGTATGTAAGGAATCCGTTGTCTGAGCTTGGCGATCTTCGATCGGATTTTATGTAAAAAGTACAACACAGTCTGTAAGATGTTAACAAAGACCTATGGTGAGTTTGCTACGTGTGAAACATTAGTTTGCGAGCGATGTAAGCGTTTCGAGAATGGCCATGAAAGTGACGAACGCCCGGACTCCCCAGCACTTTATCAACCGATGAAAACGTGGAAAAAGTGAAAAAAAAAAGTTGTTACGAATGATCGCCGAATCACAATCACAGAATTTCCTGATGATAAAATGTCTTCGATGTCTTGAATTTGGAACGCGTCGCAACAGAATGTGTGCCAAAATTGTTCAATGTTGAACAAAAGCAGCAGCAAAAACAATTTGCCTTCAATATTCTTTAGTAACGAAGTTTTGTGATGCGGATTTTTTTAATGTAAATAAAGATATTAATTCTCGAGTCCCTTCAAGGTATTTTAACAGTACCCTGGATTCACAACTCACATGATCGTCTTCGAAAAAAGGCAGAATTAGATGGGGTTGTACACTTTTTATTAGGGCTGTCGTGATTCCGTCAATCTCAGAAGCTGATGTCACCACCGCCAAGGCGACGAAGCGTGTCGATGCCGGTCGAACAGACCAAGAACGAACCGTTCGTTCCGTCAACTATTTTAATCTCCAGTCTTTCGTTAAGTTTTGTGGCAATATTTTTTACATCGATTGGTTTCAAAGTCTCGATCGTTTACAAGGTTGGCAAAGCTAATAATTCTGCGAGTTTCTTTATCAGCTGAATTGGAGACAACATTTCAGTTAGGCAAGTAATTCGTTATGGGCATATAGAAGGGTTGTAGAGCGGATTGGGGGTTAACTCCCAAGGTGGTGTCCTGGCTCTCAAAGCAAAACTAATTAAAATTCAATGCTTGACTTTTGTTAGTATAACAAGTGCAGCGGGCACGACTTCATTGAGCACGTTAGAAGTACTGTTGAATCTCCCTTCGCTTATCTTACATATGAGGAGTGATAGGCAGTAGGTGGACTTCTGAGGAAACATGACCAGTCTGGTACACAGGCGGCTCACTTACCGATGAAGGCTCCGGCGCTGGGACCGAAAACAAAGCTCTCCTCCTCTCTTGGGGATACACTATGGTATGCCACGCAGAAATATATGCGATATTAGCTCTCTTATTCACGAAATTCAGGGGTCTAGGTGGCGGATCGCTATCTGCTTTGGCAGCCAGGCAGCATTAAAAGCATTTAGTGCTTGTAGGTTTACATCAAGGCTTGTTCTGCAATGTAGAAAGTGTTTGGACGACATTTCGGTGAGACATCATGTGTCACTTATGTGGGTGCTGAGTCATGCTGGAGTTTGCGGTAATGAAACAGCTGACGCGCTCGAGAAATAATTTCCTGGGTCATGCGCCGGCTGTGGGGCTGGCAACAGGTACAATTAGGAAAAAAACAGAAGTGCGCATAATCAACATCTCATGAGATGAAGGGGAGGAATTGCTGGACATCTCCGCCAAGCTATAGAGAACTTATTTTAGGACCTCTGCCCAAGGCTCTATCTTTCACTGGAAAGAAGCCGGCTAAGGTTTCTTGTGGGCCTGCTATCTGGCCATAAAAGGGGTGATACACGTACGAACTTTAAGTACGCGGTTTTTAAGTTCGCGAACTTACTCGGCTCGACGTCGGTGACACACGTGAAGCTGAAATCACTCATTTTGATAATTTACCTAAATAACCAAAACTTTTAACAAACGCCAAACACAACAAGCGTTGCGCATCGATGGCCTGCCGAAACAAAGTGGTGGCTCGCGGCTCGCAGTACGAGCTGAGACAAGCTACGAGCAAGATTTCAAACCAGTTGGATCGCCGTCGACTTGCGCGACGGTTTTACAGTACGCGTACTTCCGGTGACACACGAAAAAGGTCATCAAGCCATAAGTACGCGTACTTGCTCGTACATGTATCACTCCTTTAACACCTTCAGACGTCACTTGTGTGTGATGGAGGTGGCAAGCGACCTGACGTGTGCACGATGTGGCGAGAAGAAGGTCCTCGGCACAGATTCTACGTCGCAGCGAAGCCCTTGGGTACCGTATTGTGTAAGACTTTCGCGACCATGATCCGATGAACTGTTGGTTCTTGGACTGTTCGGCCGGCCTCGACCTGTTCCGCCGCATTGGCGTCGGCGCGCTTCACTGTTTGACGTTTTGCCAACACGAGTGGTCGGTGACAACAGGTGACAAGAACCAACAATTCACCATGGGGTACTACAGCAGACTATACTAGGTTCAAGAGTCATTCCACTCCATTCATAGTCATTGTGTCGGAGGGTACGACGTCTGTGATACATACACAAAATAACAGTTTTAACGCCTCGAAAATGACGGTTGGCATTAAGACGAGCAATCCTTTTAAGAATGTCGCGTACGTGTCTCGTCTCGTCGCCATGTAACTTTCCGCGTAACCTCGGCCGTCTTAGCGAAATGTCCCGTTTCCGGTCTCCTGCTCCGTACCCGTTCCGACTCCGGTTTCCGGCCATTTCGGCCTTTCATCAAGGTTGCCGCGGCGATGAGTAGAAAGGAGAGAGGCAGACCGCCGTGAACAGAAATGAGTCGCTCATTCGCCTCCAGGCGACGATACAGAATGCCCGGCTCCGGGGAATCAAGACAAGTGACCAATCGTCATGCCGGAATAGAAGCGTCAAGATATTTTTTGTTTTGTCCGCATAGCCAGCCGTGTAGAGTAGCTGTCCGGTGTTTGTTTCCCGAAATGAAATACGAGGATGTAATTTAGACAGAAAAAGTGCTGAGTTTGGAATATTACATAATATGTTAGAGGACTGCATGAGATGTTATCTTATTTAGCAACTCACTTTAATCCAGAAAATGTGATTAATAGAAGCAGAATGTTACAGAAGAATATAAATCTTGTTGACAGAGTTATTTTGTTCCAGCCATAACCTGAATATAAATCCAGGAAAATCCAAAATTATGTTGTTTTGTACTGAGCGAATGAAAAATTGTGTTATTGCAAAATTAAGAACTCAAATCGGCAATCAAAATTTGCAATTTGTTGACTACTACTTTTAGTAATTATCCACACAAAATTGAGGTTCATCAAGCACGTTAAAGTTTTCGATTTATCCTTAGAATGCATAAGTTTGACCATATTTCAGCTAAACACCCTATACTTAAATGGCGCAAAGCGAATGACTTGGTGAAGTATCATTATTCAGTTTTTGTACATAAATTATTGCTAATGTCACAACAGCACTTGCGTCTAGCTGGACCGTGCAACTTTCCAACCCGCAGTCCCGAAGACCGCCGAAGGTTTCCGATTACTATCCGATGATGCCGCAACGGCGCCAAATTTAAATCTTGCGTTTTGCACATCAATAATTCAAGACTTTTATTACATGACGGGGCTGATGTCAATTATTGGATGGGAGGTAGAAAACGAAAAAGTTGCCTTTATTTACAGTTCAAAATGTAAAAAATTTAAGTAGGGCATTTTAATAAATAATGCAAAAGTTTTTTATCTTCCTGCACCATTGGATTGGAGGTAGATGTGCAAGACTATTTGTGGCTAAAAAATAATATATTTCGTGAACAAATTTCAAAATAAAAGTCTGAGTCGTCCAAAAAATAGTAAAATATATCATCTTTAAAAAATTGTAGAAAAAATCATTCGTCCTTAACCTTAAAAGTAAAAAAATCTCTGGTCCATTTGGATTACTGTATAAAAAGCAAATGTAGTGCATATTATACCTATCACTGTGTTTTAAATTAGTTGTTGTTGATTATTAGCGAAGAAGTTACAAACTGCCTCTGGTCATACAAACGTAATATATAAGAAAGGAGGACCCAATTCTGGAGAACTAAAACTCCCCTCGTTACCTTTTGCATCAACTTTCCCTTATATTAGATATTCTGAAGTAAAAAAATGGAATGCTTCAAAAAAATCCTCAATTTGAATTAAACATATGCGACAGAAATTACGATACCCAAAATGAATTTCAACCCTCACCAGCTAAATTTTCTAGGTTCAGCACTGATCAAGTAGTGCCAATAAGAAGGTAATTTTGGGGAAAAGACTTTTTAGACTTTGCTACACAATAGCATAAAGGTAGAAAACATTTTTCAAAACACCATTACTGAACATGGATGGTGGATACAGAAAATGAAAACAACAGGAAAACAAACAACACACATTTTTGAATTCTGCAAAGGGCACACAGAACTTGTACTGTTAATGACAAATGCGGAACTGCGGGTTGGAAAGTTGCACGGTCCGGCTAGCCGCAAGTATGTCACAGCCTCGTTACCCCAGAGAAAAAAATTCTTTCAACAGCAATATACTACGACATTATTTAAACGAAGTTTTTTATATAACGCTACTATTATTTATAATTCTACACAAAAACATATAAGCGATATTCGTTATCACTATTTCGACAAAAAGTCGAATGAATTATATTTAAGTCATCATCTAACAGCTACACAACAGACATATTATATTGATGTATTTATGTTGATCACGCCATGTGAGCTCTCATATTACTACGAAGGCGATACAATAGAAGATGCAGGTTTCGTAAGAAAAGAACAAGAAGTTACATCTTATATATTATTTTACTACAGTTTGAATTTAGGCAAAACAACTCTGAATTGAAATCCAGTTCTGCGTTACTAAATTATTTGAAATATTGCTTTCTGTAACATATGTGTATCCAGTAGAACTCTTGAGGGCCATAGATCAACCGTTGATCTGTAGATCAACGATAGAAGTTGAAAGTGCTCCATCAAGATAAAGTCGTCGATTTGTCTGTAACCAGAATATGTTCACTTTCCGTTTTCCATGCAATCATTCACAATCAGCTTTGAAGGTCTTCTTGGATAGTTGATCCTTAGCCAGCCAAGCTCACTTTTCCGTGCACGCGAAGTGGTACAACGGCAAATCCTACCTGTACATCCCACGTTATCAAGATGGATGACGCTGGCTGTCGATCTCGGGAAATACGCAGCTCAATCCCTCTTCTACAACAGGACCGGCTTCATGAAAATTCTAACCGATCGGAAAAGTGGGTGGAAACAATATTTTTGTTATCGTTCTATTGTTAGTATTATTATTTATTTGTAGCATACCACAGTAGATACAAATGGCCATTCTCAAAGGCTATATCTTGTGTAAGGGTATTAGCTGAGAATTATACATTTTATTGAATTTTGACATTTGATTTTGATGATCTGTCATTCAGCAGTCTTTCCTATACCCTCGATACTTCTTGTACCCTTTTGCATTCGGTTTCTGTGTTGTCCTCATGTACACAACCACAACGCTCTTCGCATGTCTCACTTGCATGGTCCATTCCAAAATTATTCACCGCCAACAAGTTTTTTCAATTCCTTCTCGCTGACAAGCATAAAGCAGCAGTCCCATAGTAACAGTAAACTTATTACCAAGAGAGGATAATAGCAGCAGATTCTACTTGAAATTGTGGTAAATAAAATTTGACTTCTTCCCGAATTACTTACGGGATACAGCTCATTCCTATTGGTGTCACTGCATGCCACAAATCCAGCCTTGCCGTCTCCAAACAAAAGGTTTCGAATTTAAGCGTGTTTATTTTATGACCGCTTGATATGTCTTCTAAAATTAATCTAAAACGAAAAATGAGACTGAAATCTATACCAGTTATCTCTGATGACATCTCATGGTTAAAATCTTGAGTTGTATTTCCATGATTGCCATTACCCCTACTCCATTAAAAAATTATTCCTTTTTGAGTTTATAGTACATATAGAAGTATTATTCATAAATCTGGACGAAGTTGGAAAGGTTTTTTATTGGTGAATAACAGAGGCCTAAATTTGTAATACAAAATAAAAATTAAACCTAGAACTCATACAGAAGAGTATCAAAACCATATAAGTTAAAAGGATAGTGTTCCTGATGTCAGTAAACACTACTATTATATTTGATGAAATATGTTGTATCTTGTATCTGCTCCTAAAGTCTCCGTATTTCATAATTGATAAAATATTCTTAAAAGTCTGTAATAAATAACTTCGAAATACTCTTTTAAAAACAATTCCACTGAACACCACATCATCATCATAGTCACAATGTCTTAACAGGCATGTTGTGAACTCGTAAAATGTACTTATTTTACGAGTTCCTCTTGGAATATCTTCAAGACCTTTAATGCAGCAGTTTCCCATTGGCTTTCTGCATCCTCATGCCGTTGACCAGATGTATCTACTGGTTCATCCGCCTTTAGGGACAATTTCTCACCCCAAGGACAAGAATTATATACCGACAGTAGTTCGGTTCCTTTTAATCGCCTTTTACGACACGCAGAATATACGATGGAAGATATTTTAACCCGCCTCCACACATGGACAGTGCAATATGACCGATTTTCGAATGAAGCTGTTGGCAAGATTGCGCAGCTATGGAGCAAAAGGAGAGTTGCTTTTCATCTGGCGTCTATTCTGATATATCTGGTGAAAATCAGATTTGTCATAATTATGGGCGAATCCGCAAGATCGACTTTTGCCCGACTTTTTAGTACAAATACCCGTTTGTCTGATGGTGAGCCAACCAAAACTAAAATTCTGAAATGCATTCCTGTTTTCGCTACAATGAAAATCAACAAGCGCTAGTATTAAGCCGCGATAACCTTGTTGTTTGGGAACTAGGAACTTTAGCAAGTGATGCTGTATACTTAAGGATTTAGAGGCGGTCCTGTTTCCTGGTAAGCGGAATAGCTGGCGTGCTGTACGTCGATCAGAACAACGTATGCTTTTGGGATAGATTATTCATCATCTGGATTTTGTTCTTCGCTATATTATGTATGGTGGGTTGCCTACTGGAGCAATATGCTGCTCAAATATTAATGCTCTGTATATGGCTGGAATTTCTCAGTGAACTGGAGCATATGCTACGAATGCTTATTCCTCGATTTTGCGATAATAAAGTAGAGCTTTATGTTTCTTGGTGAGTGCATCTATAAACTAGTTCGACAGCAATTTTATATCAATATGTACAGGGTGTCCCACGACGATTATTAAGACATGCAATATATTGGAACTGGGCAGTAGTGAATTATAATTTTGGGGGTGTAAATTACGGCAAATGTTGTATCTTTTCTTATTATTGTGTCACCCATTGAGGTATTTGTTTTTGGTCACGTGACGTCCGATTCAAAATTTTTAATGAGACACCCTGTATATTTGTGACTTTATTTGTTCCTTGCGATAAAAAAATTCTAACAAACATGCACACTTGGGGTCTAAAGTGATTAATTCAAGAGCTACAGGTACTTAAAGGACTGTACTACTACCATTACGAAACACTACCAAAGTAATTTAACTGTAGGGGTACATGTTATAAACAATGCTAGTTGTACCATCCTTTAAGTACCTGTAGCTATTGAATTAATCACTTTAAACCCCAAGTATGCAATTTCTTGGAATTGTATTATCGGGAGGAACACAAAAAGTCACAAATATACGGGGTGTCCCATTAAAAATTTTGAATCGAACGTCACGTGAACAAAAACAAATACCTCATTGGGTGACACAATAATAAAAAAAGATACTAAACTTGCTCTAATTTACACCCTCAAAATTATAATCCGTTGCTACTGCCCAGTTCTGATATATTGCTTGTCTTAATCGTCGTGGGACACTCTGTATGTACTAGTAGTTCCACATTAAGGCATCTTTACTATAGTTAGTCAATTGGTTCGTTTTTCATTTGCAGGAATTTGAACATGAATGAGAAAGAAAATAAATAGAAAAGTAGTTAAGTTTAGCAGTCAAGTCATAAAGTTTAAAGAATTGCGCTTAAGTTAATGTCGTTGGGTAATAGACTCATCACCGCCGGTATTAATATTACGAATCGTGGTCACTCTTGGTGGTGTCCGGCACGAAGCACGAAATACTGGCACAAAACAAAAAGAGATAACAGAAACATCAAAATGCCTAGGCATAGACATAAAAAATTGGCTTGTATTTGAAACATGACAACGTCGCCAAATGAATCCCGCCATATCGTAGATGTTGTCTAGAAAACAGATACACAAGGAGAGCCAGCCAGCCGTAGCTGTTGTCTAGAAAACAGATACACAAGGAGAGCCACACCTGAGGGTCTCTCAAGTATCCCTTGAGGGTTATTTAAGGGAAACTTAAGTATTACTCAAAGGATGACTATGAATACGGCCCTAAACCTTTTCAAGTTTCCGCGATAGTCATACTGTCGGTAGCAACTTCGAACACCCTGTATATCTGAGTTTTCAGTGCTTTACACCATCCTTTCAGACATACAACTAGATGCTTGTACCATAGGGCTATTTCCTTCTCTAATGGAAATAATTCTGGGCCCAAAATTAATGAGCAAAAAATCTTTGGCCTTGACATCTATAGGTCTGGACCTGCTTGTGTATAGCAAAACTTGCATCACCCAGCTGGGCACTTAATCTACAAAGTTCTGAATAAACGTTCGGAAAACTAACTTCGGCGCTCAATTTAGATAACACCGATAATCTATTAATATTTCCTGGGAGCTCATAAAATATTAATAAAGGCATCTCACGATTTATATCCTGCTTTCCTGAAGACCAGGCGGAAAACCGGCTAAACGAAAACTTCCCCCCTTTATCTCTTAGGAGTGTCGTACAAGGAAAGATACAATCCCCTGGCAGAATTTATTACTATGTACGGCTTGATAAGAGTGAAATATAGATACTAATATTGTCCCACCTACAAATGTAGGTCGTATAGGGATTTTCTTCTTGTTCCTACGCGGATATGCGCCGGAATTGATTGTTTTGTTTTCGCCCGTACTTATTTCCATTTTGATAGAACGGATTTCGAGTAAGACGTGGAAGAGGGCTCCTGCAGCTTCTCGCCATACTAAAAAGAATAAAAAGTACAGTGCTTTTGCCTAAAGCATATAGACGTATCAGCAGTGTGACACGATATAAATTGCACAGACCTTTATACGACTTCTCATGCTGGTTTAACATCGTCATAGACACGTTTTATCACAGCTAGGTTAGAGATGTTTAAGATTGATCGACTAAATGAACTTCGAGCTTCGGCATTCACTTATATTTATCCTAATTTTTTAATACCCACTTAACTGCTTACTGATACTTACTGGGAAAGCTTGTAAGTCCACGCGGACGGATATAAGGCATTGCTGAGTAATCCCTGAAAATAGTAGATTTGCGGCCATAAAATTCGCTAGTGTTCCGTAAGTAGCAACCAATTAAGATACGGATACAGAGGTCAACGTCCAATAGGAAAAATGAGGTCAAGTTGATCGACTCAGTACTTCCCACACATAACAGTGGTATCATTTTATTATTTTCCCTTTGCATGAAGCTATAGTCTGAGACCCCTTGCAACCAAATCATCCGCCCACCTGTCCTCAAAAAACATCCAACACAAAAACTCTAGTAAACAGTTTCCTAAATCTCTCCGCAAGAATTAAAACGACACAATTTTTATTCTGCGAGCTTCAACTGGACGAAACGAAACGATCTGGAACTCGAAATTGCTTAAAAACGAAGTTTGAGCTATTTTTATACTTTTAGTTTTTTTATTATTGCTGCGCCGCCACTGACACGATTTGTAAAAACCCTACGCATTTTTCATCCCACGGTAATAATCTAAACAATGCTTGAGTAGGTATACATCAGAAAAGTCCCTTGATTCCTGTAATAGGCAAGGCAATTTTCGGATGGACCTAAAAAAGGGTATTATGACGCTAAGTCTTTCTTTCACAGGTCAATGGACAGCCTATCATGAATAGAACAAACTTTTGAGTTTTACAACCCCCCCCCACCCCCTTACCACTCCAATATCACCCCCACCTAAGAAAAAGTAAAAAATGATCAGGAACCCTTAAAACGCCTAAACACGAAGTATGAGCAATATTTATTTTTTTTTTGTTTTTTGCTAATTACTCCGCCGCCACTGCACCGATTTTCAAACTTATGACAGCATTGCCTACTAGGACGTCACAGCATATCGGTGCCCAAATTTCATCATAATCCATGGCAGACGGACAGACCGACAGATCGACAGACAGACCGACCGACGAAAATGAGTGATGTGGATTTTCGTTATGTAGACATCATAAAACGCCCAAAAGCGTATTATCTCAAAATCGAAAATTTTCGCGACCACAATACTCCCCTCACCTATTGGTGTGGGAAGTAAAAAATGGAGTCAAGTTGATTGACTCAGTACTTCCCACACATTACGATGATACCAGTTTATTATTTTCCCATAGCATGAAGCTATAGTCTGAAATCCCTTGCAACCAAATCATCGCCCATTTACCCGCAAAAAACACCCAACACAAAAACTCTGGTGAATAGTTTCTTGCGTCTCCCTCCTTAGAAACTAGGACGCTACAGTTTTGATTCTGCATGCGATGCGAAACGCTCAAATCGTCTAAAAACGAAATATGAGCTGTTTTTATATTTTTAGTTTTTTGATTATTGTTCATTGATCATTTTCGCTTTACGCAATACACATAGAACGAAATTAAGCAACACTCGTATATGTAAACATCACAAAATTCTAAGTCCCATGGTTTCTGTAATAGCCAAGCCAATGTTCAATCAATGGTCAATGGACACACTATTATGAGTACAACCATTTTTTCAGTTTTACAGCCCCCCACCCCCCAACCACTCCAAATGCACTCCTACCCAAAAAAAAAATAGAAAATGATCAGAAACCCCTAAAACGCCTAAACACAAAGTTTGAGCTGTTTTTATATTTTTGGTTTTTTTATTACTGCTGCGCCGCCACTGACACGATTTTTCCAAAACATATGCGTTTTCCATCATCGCCGCGGTAGTAATACTGTGTCAAAATTTCATTAAAATCCATTCAATCATTTTCGCGTTAAGCAATATAGAACGATCTAAAATAATACTCGTATGTATTCATCACAAATTCTAAGTCCCCTGGTTTCTATTATAAGCGAGGCAATGTTTGGATGGACCTAAAAAGGTGAATTATGCCGCTAGGTCTTTCATTCACAGGTCATTGGACAGCCCATTATGAATACTTGTTCTAGTCGTTATGGACGTTATGGAGTCTACCTTCGACCACGTTGTCATTTTGTCAAATTTGCCATAAAATAGGCACTGAAAAGGCAAAAGATTTTTAATTTGATTATGGAAAATTAAATATTATGTTTTTATTTTTTTACCGCAGCCTTAACCTTATATTTAGATTTTTTGTTGTTCGAGTATTTGAAGAATGAGAATTCATAGACCTTACATAAAATATGATTATACATAGATTAATGACACAGATACGCGTCGCGTAATGGTAACGTTGCCACCTGTTCTAGTCGTTATGGACGTTATGGAGTCTACCTTCGACACGTTGTCATATTATCAAATTTGCCATAAAATACTCAATATAATTGTGATGTCAATTGTTTCGAGCAAGAAAAATATGAAAATCGTCGGTATGTTACAACCAATTGTAATCTTCGACAAAACACAGCAGACAAGAATACAACTGCAGCATATTCAGATAGAATGCAATAGTGACAAATACTAATTCAACCCGTAATTCTGAAACATAGAAATTTTATTCACGTTATGAAAAGGGCAACATTTTCCAAACAATTACCACTTATGGATTTTGAGAAATTTTCAACAGAACAAACGCTCGACTATCGCATGCTCCGCTACTGTCAACGAATTTGAATGGGTTAGAAGAAGTAAACAAGGTTTTTGTTTGTGCCCACAATCGTAACGCGGCAGCTGGCATACTGACCGCTGTATCCCTGATAAACTCAACACCCTTTGAACAGATAGCAGGTAAATAATCCTAAAAATATCAGCACTCATGTAGAGGCATAATATAAATAGCTACTTTGTTTTGGTTGATCGTTTCGGGTTAATTGTTATAGTTTTAAATGAATTTTGGGTCTTAACAGTGCATAAGTGTTAAAGGACTATTTTAAACAATTCCATAAAATTTAAAACCTGCGGATTTCTGTAAAAAATAACATCGTGTTTGTGGTCACAGTAAATAATAACAACGGGATCTTGGGCACACTCGCATGCCTGTTAGAGCATGGGCGTTGCTTTTTCTAACCTATTCGGATTCGTTGGCTACTGTAAACAAAATTCACAGCAGCAACAACGACAAAATGAGTGAAATAAAAATTAAACTCGTTCAAACAGGATGGCCTCATGTGATTACCTGGAAGCATATTCCACCGTTCAAAACGTGAATATTCAACGTATTCACGGCACACATTAAAGGAATTCGAAACAGATGTCCTATATTCCAACTACGACGTTCTACGTATACATTCGGTCGTATCGGCCGATGTGCAAATAGCTCACGATGGTTCTCGATACGATACTGCAATTTTCGTGGAAACGTTTGGATACTTCCTAAATGCAACATCCAATCATGCATATGGAAAATTGCCCATTATTTCTGATGTACTCGTGTTGTTTGTGATATTTCCGCTCATTAGTCCCGTTGCTGTAAGCTTCTCCTATTTATCGAGTGTGGAATGCTTTATGGAACATTAAAATGTAGGTGTTTTTGTACGTAGCAATTAAAAAATTGATCAATTGCTCTAGCACAGCAGAAAAGTTAAGATAAGCTTATCCAATTATGTATGTAGTAATGATCCATCGACCAACAAAATATATCTTTTGAAGGAATAGGGACAATACCAGGAGATATAGTTTTTCACCACCTCTTGATAAGTGTCAGGTACCCTACCCATAAGTTCTTCTTACGTTATTACTTATGTCAAGTGGCAAAGACAAAATATGTTGATAAGGTAACTGACATTTACCAGTAGGTGGTGAAACTGATCCATAGCATAGAATAAAATTCGATGTAGAAAATGCGTACTTGTTAGAAATGCTATATTGCTAAGGGCCGGTTTCTCAATGGCCAGTTAAAGTGTCAGGTAGGTATCTGCCAGATAGCGTTGCTATGGATACAACTGTCGGATAAGATTTACGTGACATCGTAAGTTTAGCCTTCAATTGTTTAAGCAATTTATCTAACAGTTGCTGTTATCTTGCAGATAAATATTTAACTGGATACTGAGAAACCGGTCCTAAGTGTTGAATGATGATGAAGTGTTATGGTCTGGTCTGGTCTGGTCTACTCTATTGTACGGCGTGGAGACGTGGGCGCTGAAGGCAGCTATTGTAAGTAAGATCGACGCGTTCGAAATGTGGACTCTGCGACGAGTGCTGAGAGTATCATGGGTCGATCATGTGAGAAATGAGAACGTTCTCCAGAGAGCCGGTCTAGCCGAACGAGAACTTTTTGAGGTTATAAAGAGAAAAATAGTTTACCTAGGACACATAATGCGCGGAGAACGCTATCACCTCCTGCGTCTCATCCTTCAAGGAAAGACCGAATGGAGGGAGAAGAGGAATTGGAAGAAAAAAGCTATCATGGCTGAGAAACATCTGTCACTGGACAGGAATAAGCGACTTCCAAGAATTGCAGAGGCTGCAATGAGAATCATCTGATGAGAGAAAAGATGGACGCCTACGCAGGAACCTGCATAAACTGCAAAAAGCATACCATTTTTTTGAAATTTCGAAGTCAACACAAAATGTAACTTCACAATCATTGAATCATGCATTTGGTAATTATTACAACATAATGCTAGTTACAATGACAATATTAAGGAGATCACCTTGCGTATGATTAACCTAAAGAGAGAGAGAGATGTTCTCCTCAGAACTTTATAGTATAAATTATTGTAAATCATTTGATTAGACAATTTGTGCTAGGAAAGTGTTGTTGGTATGAACCAGGATTAACTTGCAACCTATGTTGCAAGGAAAATGAAAAATTATCTAGTACAAGGCAGTCCTAGTTCCTAAGGTAACTAGGCGTATAGTTTTTAGTACATTCGATAGGTGTAACAGCTGGCTATTTGAAGGAATAAACGTCTTGGAGAACTACACGCTACACGGCGTTGTCCTTTAGAGCTTCAGCATTTTTTCTAAGTTGAAAACTGTTTGCTAACAGAAAAATAAAGCGCAATCTGCGTCTTTATGGTTAAACCAGATTTTATCTCTAATTTATTAGTTAACTGTAATTCAGTGTGGTTGGATATGCTTGAAGAAAAAATCTGACCAATAGTAGGAAGTTTTTCCAGGATTCCATATTACGGTTTGCTTTTATACTGTATTATCTCATCTTGGGGGTCATGTGTGACTTTTTTTAACACGCTTTTATCAGCTTCACCTGTATGTTTGTTTGTTTGTAAGCTTGTAACTCTACTTTGGATTAAAAGGTCGGACCGTACGAACGCTTCAGCTTTGCCGCAAAAACTATTTTGACAGCTTCAAATCCATCGGACCAGAGGTCGTATCCGCTGACTAAGAAATAACGAATACCTCAAGGTTTATTAATCTTATAGAGAGGTGTAGCGAAGATAACTTTAAAAGCGTGATGTCCAACTATTTGGGAGTTGGTACTTTTGTGAAATTTATTCAGGAAGGTCGACATTTTTAATAATTTTAAGTTAACTAAAAAATTAAAAATTAATATAGTTAAAAAAAATAAAAAACAAAAATGTTAAGGAACATCGGACTAAAATAATTTTGAAAATAAGCTTAAAACAATAATGAGCTTTTTTCACAATCATACTAGCATTTTTCGTTTCGTTTTGAGCCCATTTTAAAAATTGTTTTTAAGTTATTAGACCGATTATCTTTAAACGTGTGTTTATTGTTTTCTTCAACTACGTTTATTCACTCATAAGATAGCGTGAACCTAAGACGTCGACGTATTATTGGCTCTGATTTTCTATTTATCAGCAATGCTAATTCATTATTTTGTGTTCTTTAATATTGCAGAGTCACTGTTAGATATGCAAGTAAGTTCTGTCAGAGATTTCTCCCATTTATTAAAAAATAACATCAAAAGCAATCCAGCGTTAAAATATTTGCGAGTGACATAATACAATGACAAATATTTAGTCACATAAGGCTAAGCAAAGTTAAGAAAGATTTTAATAAAGGATATCACGGCATGTTCCTCAAACGACGCGCTATACTTTAATAAAGACTTGCATTGTTCAAGGGGGGAAAAGCTGAACAATCATAGGCGTAGAAGGTGAGAAGCTATTACACAGACAAAAACGATATCATCCTTCAGGTTGGAAACAGTCAAAGGTGCTTTAAGCCTACATAGAAAAAAATGTGGTAATGTGGCTGTGTATTCAATTAATTTTTAGTACTTGGATGCTCCTCCATTACTTCAAATATATTTACCGTTGTTTCAAGTCCATGTCAATCAAACCGTTTATTCAAGCAATTCCAGGTAAGCTAACAAATTCAAAATAGGTTATGTTCGTTCAAATGTTACGTACTATCAATCCAATACTAATATTGACGTATAATGCAATCAATGCATTCTTTTATTTTTAATATACTTACGCCTTAGATTTGTTTGAACAAACCGTATAATTTATTTGATATACATAATTGTATATACGCAGTTCTTAATAATTAGTTCAATTATAATTCATTTTCTCTAGAAGGCAGTCATAACAGATACAAAAGCTCATGCCTCTAGCACATTCTCTATGCTATTTGAGACATTAGTAAGCAGTATTTGTGCCGAAAGTATCTTATTCTGAATTCAATGATCATTGTCGTTGGCTCAACCACTTTGTCCTCGGTTCTACTGATATCGAGAATCAAGGAGTGTAACAAGAAGGAGGGGAGTCGTTGTTAGTGTCGCGTGTCGACGCAACTTACGTACTACATCAGCTATATTTGCCTGTCTATCCCTATTTTGTGGTCTATCCGTGACATGTGTGTGCTGTATAGGTATATGGCTATATTTTATGCTATAATTGTATAATCCATAACTTATTTTAAATGTGGTGATACCGACTGTAATAGACATTTTCATCATTTCTAGACAGTTCTCAATGACAATTACAAATAACGAATTTACAAGGTATTCTTTTATATCGCGTAATCGAAATTTTCGTGTAAACAAATAATTTTTTTCCAAATTTCAAAAACATTGAATTGCTTAAAAACAGACAGAAGTTACTGATATGGTCATGTCTCCATTTCAACTTATGGTGACAACTTTTAAAAATATTTCGATTCCGTAATTGTAGCATATGCGCAATAATTGCTTATCATTTTGATAGTCATGTATTACGTTTAATTTGAGTGCAGATGATACTAGTGCAATTACAAAAGCACAATATATTCAACTGCATGAGGCATCCATATAACATGATATTCTGTAGTAACAAAAAACGTGTTTATTCATGGAAATGAAAGTATTTTGGAATCAATTATAAAACATGGGTTGGATTCAACGAAAGGTTGTAATTGAAACACTGACTGAAATCCAATAGTACCTTATCGTTGGATCGACAACATTATAATTAGTTACCAAATATATCCTACCTATTGGATAAAATATTGCTGTGTTTGAGGAATACTGAACGTAGGATTCTACTGAAGCGTTTCTCACTCATTTTCACCTACAGGAGTGATTGGATTAACGGATCACACTCAAAAAAGTTAATATGTAGTGGAGCAGGCTTCTGCCGTTAAATAAGCGCAGAGAAAGTTTGAGCTAGGGTACTAAGAGGGCGTATTGAGTGGTCAGGTTGCATGCCAATAACTGCTTCACCGGCCCTCATCTTAAGCAAGAATTAATAGGCGCCAAGACAATGTTGCCTTGAATGAGCTAAGAAATCTTAGTTAAAGGTTAATGACTACAGGTAAGCAAAATCTATTTATATCTTAGGCAACTGATAGGTCAGAGTATGCTGGAGATGCTTTTACTAGTTTTTCAAAGCCTGCTTCTATGATAGCGATTGTAGAAGAGCTGGCTTCGATTAAGTCAAATAGTAGTTCTGTTATACGTCTGTACTCACCTTAGCAGACACAACTAAATGGCATTTTCTTTGAATGCGTTGAAAGTTGGTGGTATGTAAATGCATAAAAAAATCTCCTAATGGTCAAGACAAAATTTATCCCTTCGCGCACGTCTATGGCAAGGAGCCTTAATACATTTTTAGGGATGCGACGCCAGCAACGTAATTGGAAGTCCGAGAATATGAAGAGCTTAATAATTTCTTTGTTTCCTACGTGACTTTTTTCGCAATAAGCAGTGAAGTTTTTTGACGAAACAAAAGGCAGTGTCTTAAGGGAAAGTCTTCAGGCGCCTTTAATATTCTTTGATGAAATCCTAGGGGATTACTATTTATGTTACAATTGTTTTATGAGATATGAGAAAAAGAATTTCTCCATTTCAAACGCTAAATAACTTGGTACTCAAAGTCAATTCACAAATCTGCTTCCTGCAAGGAATAATTGGACGTTAGTTGGATATGCTTTGAAGAAAAATCTGATCAATGTTCTCCAAACAAAACAGTGGGCCGTTAAATTTTCTTGCGTTTTGCTAATAAATTCCAAATAATGTCACATTATTCATTCACAAGAGGAACAGTATTGTGATCCTAAGACATCGATGTCACGATGTGTGATGACGATGTTGTTAGACCTGTCAACAATGCAAATGCCACACTATATCATTTATATTTCAAAATCACAGTTAGCTAGAAAGTTAGTTAACAAAAAAGGTGTCTCCTCAAACAACATTCAAGCAATGCCACTCAAAATGTGTTTTTTAATATTTTTTTTTCAATGTCACAGCCACAGAGGTGGCTAAAGCGTAAGAGAGACCTGTTTCAAATGTATGTGGTTGATATTCGAAGGCCAATGCAAACGCTTCCGAAATAGCAACATAGAAATTAGACTAAGGATTTGGAAATATGATGTCGATACTCATGATCAGCAGATGTACAAAATAATGAGGTACCACCGTTCCATAATAACAAATGTATGAAAGTTGTACATGCTTGTCCCTAATATACAGGGTGAGTTTTTAGTACCGGCTCGGTCGATAACTCCTCTACTGTAGAAGATAGCGAAAAAAATTGTATATAAAAATTGTAGCCACGGATATGCTCCTTGCTAAGAAAATATTTTGATTTATACAGGGTGATCCATAACTACGTGGTGATGCAAACATGCATTTTTTTAAATGAGACACCCTACATATTATTCCATACTCAAATTCTACTAATGATTTCCGTTCTTCCAATATAGAGTACTGTTACATTATACAGGGTATTTCAAAAGTTATGACCATTTTTGTATCCAAATCACGGTCAAATGAACGTACTGTATATCAAAAAGTAATGAATCAAAAATTATTTTTTTACATGAGAAGATTAGAAATATCCTCTAGTTTTAAAATAACGCTATAAAAAAATCCCGCGACGCATATTCGTATAGAGGGTGATGTAGAATGCAAAATCTAGATTTTCTCTCTTTTTTTAAATGTAACCCCCAATATTTTATTATACCAAAGAATTGCTTTTAATATGCTCTTTCATCCTTGTATAGCACTTATTATGGCTGCATTCATTAGTTTCTGAGATATTTCAATTTTTCTACAAATTTTAAATATACCTTCTATTTGTTTAATAAAATTTATCTATTTTGAGAAAATACTACCAAATTTTGTTTTTGCTTAACAAACAACTAAAATATAAGGCGATAATAATACTTGATCAAGTCAAAACACTGAACTAACGAGATAATATAGGTCAAAGTGTGCTGAGGAAACAATTTTATAGACGTCATGCATAACTATCAAGCAGATGTATCAGGTAGGCTATGAAATATGAAACGACATAGTCCAAATAAAACGATTCTTCAATCTTTCGAACGCATTAGTTTTAGAGTGCTTCCGTTCTGGATATTGCTATTCATAGTTGATATACTCTCCAGGGAAGTAGACAATTTCTCAAAGATTCTCCTAAATACCCTCAATGAAAAAATTAGTATGGAATTATTGAGCAGGTTATGAAAACTGTCAATTTTTCAAAGCCTACCTGATAAAACTACTTGATAATTATGCATGACGCCTACAAAATTGTTTCCTCAGCATACTTGACTTTATTATCTCGATGATTTAGGGTTTTGACTTCATCAAATGCTATCAAGACGTTATAATTTAGTTGTTCGTTAAATAAAAAACAAATCAGATAGTACTTTCTCAGATTAAACAAATTTCAGTACACAAATAGAGGCTATATTTTAAATTTACCGAAAAATCGAAATATCTCGGAAACTGATGGACGTAGGTACGACAAGTGCTATACAAAGATGAAAGAGCATATTAAAAGCAATTCTCTGGGATAATAAAATATTGGGGGTGACATTAGAAAAAAAAGAGAAAATTTGGATTTTGCATTCTACATCACCCTGTATACGAATATGCGTCTCGGGCTTCTTTTATAGCCGATTTTAAAACTAAAGGATATTTTTAATCTTCTCTTGTAAAAAAAATAATTTTTGATTAATTACTTTTTGATATACAGTACGTTCATTTGTCCGCGATTTGGATATAGAAATGGTCATAACTTTTGAAACACCCTGTATAATGTAACAATGCCCTATATTGGAAGAACGGAAATCATTAGTAGAATCTGAATATGGAATAATATATAGGGTGTCTCATTTAAAAAAATGCATGTTTGCATCACTACGTAGTTATGGATCACCCTGTATAAATCTAAATATTTTCTGAGCAAGTAACATATCCGTGGCTACAACTATTATATACAACTTTTTTCGCTATCTTCTATAGTAGTGGAGTTATCGACCGAGCCGGTAATAAAAACTCACCCTGTATGTGTTTTACTAAGAAAAATATGCTTACTCTTATTGTGAACTATGCCGAAATATTTTCTGCAGCTACAATATATGTGACTAAATAAATATGTAACTACAAGGTGGCGCAAAATAAAGTCCCGTATTTCTTTTTTATATAAAAGTAAAATTAGTAGAACAGTCACATTATGAATGAAAAATATTTGTTTAAACTCTAAGAATTTGTTTTGTTACACACTAAACGAAATATCGACCAAATGCCCACTCCAAGCATTAATGCAATAGTGCATTAAATTTTAAAGCATTTTTCATAACTTTCTCCAACATTTCAGGTGGTAGTCTGCCAATTTCTTTCCGAATGTTGCCCTTTAGTGCCTCTAAAATTCGAGGATTATTTATCTATCCATAACCAAAAGTCTGGAAGAGTTGAATCGGGTGACCTTTGCGGATATGCAACATCGGCGTTTTTAGAGATAAGTCGTCCAGGAAAAATTATCTTCAAAATGGCTATTGTCTCACAGGCCGTGTGTGTTCTGACACCATTTTATTGATACCAAATATCTTCATGATTAACCTCTACTATTTTCGGAAATAAAAAATCCAACAGCATGCTTCTATTGCAATCTCTATCTACTGAAACGGTTCTTCCCAAATCGTCCTCAAAAAAATCAGATACCTAAAATTGTATTAACACTAGGGCTCCACCACACGCTCACTTGAGGCACATGTAATGGTTGCTGGTGAATAGTTTGTGGATTCTCACTACCCTGGAAGCAATTGTTCTGCTTATTCACAGCTACATTTAAGCAAAACTGAGCTTCGTCGCTCATTAGGATTTTGGTTCAAAAATGAGCAATTTCGTTTACAAGTTTAAACTCAAGTCTAAAGACAGAATTTTACGGGTTACCTGTGTTTTGTAGGGGAACAAGTGCAACTCTTTCACCAAAATTCCTTGCAATGAACGCCAGTTAACGTTTAATTGTGAAGGTCGTATTCCTGTTGGTGTGCTAGGCTTTTCACATCACTACGAACGCGATCTATATTATTCTTGGATCAAGCTGAATGGGGTCTGCCAATATGCGGTTTATCAGATGTAGATCCAGTTTGTTTAAGATTTGTCGCTAAGCGCCGAAATGTCTTTGCAGTTGGAGCACCGCGTCTTCCATATTTTCTACGGTATTCTGGTTGAGCTAGGACAATCGAGGAATTATTTGGAAAAAGATTTTTACGATTTCGGCACGTTCTCGATGCGCTTATCGATTCACAACAACAAATTTCCTAAGTATCTATAGGGTGCCCCAATAAGAACGATAGGAAAGAAAAATTAAATAAAACAACAACGGTTTGAGATATCAAATTAGTTTTGGCTTTATTTTGAAGCTACATCCATTACATTATGTATGAAATAGAACATCATTCAAATGTCCGCCTTGGGCTCGCTGGCAGTGCTTCAAGCGGTCGGTCCCATTTCGGATGACATTTTCGAGCATTTGCGGCGTTATGGCGTTAATGGTTAATGGCTACTCTAATATTGTTTTCGAGGGCATCCAAAGTAACTGGTTTGTTGCAGTAGACTAATGATTTGACGTACCCCCAAAGAAGATAATCTAGAGGTGTCAAATCACACGATCCCGGTGGCCAATCAATGAACGCTCGTCTGGTGATGATCCAGTCGCCAAACTTCTGTCGAACAACTTCGAGCGTTGCGTCGCTTGTTTGGCTCGTGGCTCCATCCTGTTGGGACCACATGTCAGTAATACCGATGTAGTAACGGTGTCTCCTTCCTCATTTCGAAAGAAATAAGGACCGATGATGCCGCCGTGCCACAATCCGCACCACACATTCATTTTTTTCGGGTACTGGACCACTTTCTCGGTCAATTGTGGATTGTTCACAGCTCAGTAGCGACATTTCTGCTTGCTGACATAGCCATTGAGGTAAAAATTGGCTTCGTCTGAGAAGATGATTTTTTGGCCAAAATGAGGATCTTCGTCCAACATTTGTAGCGCCCAATTTGCGAACTCACGGCGACGGCCTATGGTCGTCCGGCTTCAATTGTTGCGTTAGCACGATCTTATATGGGTGCAGCCTTAAATCCAAACGCAAAATTCGTGAGTTGTCTCTTGGGAGAGGCCCAATTCCGCGGCTCGGCGTCGATACAACAAATTTGAGTCGTCGTGAACACTGGCCGCTACGGTGGCGATATTTTCTTCGCGTCGACCAGTTCGCATTCGGGTCGATTTCTTTAGGTCTAATAGAGTGTACTCACGCTCAAACTTTTCCATGGTGCGACGAATTGCCTACTCACTGAAGCCATGATGAGGACCGGGTTCACGAAGAAATGTGCGTTGCGTATTTACAATTATTGGGCGAGAATTTCTGTAGTACTTTTTAATAATTTCCAAACGATCGGCAAGCGTAAAACGATCCATGATAAATTGTCAAACATTACTGAATATTTTGACAGCTGGATGACGTTGGTACCTTTGACGGCTGTCTAGATATCTGTATTAGAAAACCTACCGCCTCTATTGGGGCACCCTATACTTTGCGACTGACAGAAAGACGCGAACATATGTCAACTACAAACGAAACCATGACAACACTCCATAGGGTACTTGATTTGGGATCACCTTGTATAACTACTATTCCATTGGTTAGAAACTTAGGGTAAGTTTTCCAGAAATGGAACGATATCAACACACATTGTTGAAGCTTTCTGTAGGAGGGACTTGGCTCAATGAAAAGTGACTTGATTGCGATCATAACCTTTCCAAGTTCCATTGATGAGAGACCGTTCCAACGGAATGTTATGATAATGAGTATTGTTATGACAGGCATTAAGCAGAGGTTCAATTAGCAGTGCTACACGAGCAAGGCTAATCACCCGACCCCTATTACAACAAAATATCTACTGGTTTTGGCCAAAAAGGCAGATTGTAAAATTTTATGGTATGAGCATTTCTGGGAGAATAAATACGGGGTTCTAGGAATTTATGTGATTCCCTCTATTTATTAGTCAAGCGCATGAGAACTGCAAAATCAGTTCAATGATATTAAGATCTTTGATTAGCTATAAAGAACAGTAAAAAACGCTGGATCTACAAAAGCTAGATTTTACTTTAGCTTAGTTGATATTTTTTTTTTCGATAGCACTTACTAAAACAACGCTGTTTTTCGAAAATCGTCGCGAAGCAGCATTTTCACCCTCCCACCACACCCCATTCAGGAGACCACTGTCTATCGTCCCACCAAGTTTTATTTCCTTCCGACCTTTTGCGCTCAAAATACTTTTGTAGGACTTGACGACTGGCTAATATCTGAAGTAGGTGTTCCTAAATGTACCCTTTTAAGCCCAAATGTGTGACTTAGGCAGCTGCAGACAATAGAGAGATGTTATTGTATTAGGGGAGAAAGTGTTACAGAACCTTTTGATAGCCTTTTCGACTCAATATGCGATAAAATTCTGATTCTAGTAAAAATCTAAAGCCACCCCCTAACTTTGGGGCAATGTAGAATGCAAACTATTGATCGCATAAATAACATGTAAAGACCAAAATTATGGACAATGGGGTATTTTCCAAGCTAATATTGCCTGTTTAATGGCTGAAATGGATTGCTTGTATCTAATTTGTAATGATGGCAGTGTTTGCTAAATTTTTTTCTGCTCACGTGGAGTAAAGATAGACTTTGAAAATGATCCCTTTGAAAAGAGCTCATTTATATCTCTTAAACCTCCCGCCTAAGAAATCAACCAATCGAAAGTGATTTTTATGCCGGATGTAGATGGGATGTGACTATTTTAATTTGAGTTGAGCGTAGATTCAAGGTTGTCACGTTGCTAATATTTTGCATAGTTTTTCTATAAAGGATGTAAACTTTATTTTATGTTTATTTAGTTTCCCTCTTTTTGTAGACTATAAATGTTATATTGCACAGCTATTCCATTTTTTGCGTTGTTATGTAATTAGCAGTTTACTCTGAGAATGTTTCATAGTTACTTTTCACAATTTTACTCGTCATTCGGCAAGACTCGTCTTTAACAGCCTGTCACTAGTGTCATGCATACATAACCTCCCCTGGTGTCACGACTGTCTCGGTATCTCATTTAAACCAAGATAGATCATGAAATGATGTAAATAAACATCTGTCAATATCAACACGAAGCGGAGGTTATGTCTGTAGATGGACAAAAGACGACAAGATACAGTCACATTCTAAGGATAGCTCCACGAAAGACTTATTACGTCACGCTTAGATTTATTACGTCACAGCTTTGGTGCGAAATTTTATGTTTGAACTTTGCAGGTGCTTCTACGCCACTTCGCGTTTACAGAAAAAGTAAAAATGTTAGTTACATGGTTTTTGGGGACGTAACAACAATATTCCGTCATAAAATTTTGTTCGGAAAATAACCCATTTTGTTGTCTCCATATATTATTTGAACTTTTTTTATAGAGCTTACCACAACGACGCTACTTGTAGAAAAGCGTCACGAAACAGTTTTCACCCCCCCCCCCCCAGCCTTGAGGTCACAAATTGAATCTTTTTTAATTAAACAACACCGAAGTAGTATCATTTCCACTAAAAATATGCACAAATAAAATATTTTTCGCAACAGCACATATCGGTAGTAGGTAGCAGTGTGTTCCCACATGTCGTAGTCTTTTTTTAACCCAATCCGTGGATTTAGGCGGCTGCAGATAGTAAAGAAATGACAAGATGTCATATTCTTTTAGGGAAACAAAAATGTTATACGACTTTATGATAAAAGTCCTTCGCCTTAATTTACCCTTAAATTCTGATTTTAGTGAAAATCACAAACCAACCCCTAACTTTGGCGCAATGTAAGACGGAAACCGTTGGTCACCTACGAAAAATATAAAGACGAAAATTATGCAGAATTTTGTTCTCCCCATAAATCATTTGAATCTTTCTTCGATATCACTTAACAAAACGACGCCAACGAGAGTTTTCACTCCCCACCCCTCGAGCGGCAACCCCCCGAGGTTGCTAACTTAGGTGTAGGGAACCAATGTCCGACCTTTTGTTATCAAAAGTCTTTTTTTACGACATAATGATTGGACTCCAAACACGGGTAGTAAAAGGCATCACAGTAACATAAAATAGTGAGACGGTGTCGAAATAAAACAGTCTGTTGCTTTTCGTGCACATATAAATCTAAAAAGAATTTAGATAAAAATTCTTCATTTTGACTATATACCAAGAACAAAGAGGTTTCTATAAACAGTTATTCAAGCCAAGTGCAAATGCAAAAGATGAGGAATATAAGGATACTCAGGAAAAGAGAATAGGAAATAGCAATCACTCCAACGAATATTGTTATTGTAAGTACGGTATTATATAAGCCATCTGAATAGAAATAGCGTACATTTGAAATGAGCCTTTTATGTATCATATGTTGATATGCATCCACGATTTCAATTTCCCGTATGATGTACATTTGATCTCGCATATGACTGGCATGAATAAAAACAATTCCATTTCAGATAACATCTCACATAAAAATGGTTCATTGCAACAGGCTTGGACAGAAGTATTTCGCTAGATGAGGGGAAGTGTTATGTATCGCAAATTGAAGCTGAGCAGGTCTACGTTTGCATTTGTAGGATATTCATGCATTTCGTCTATTAAAGGTATGTCTATTGTTAGACACTTAAATCTGTTGAGTGCGCAAAAACCGCGTCAAAAATTAGCAACTTTGGCAGGTGATAGAAGGCAGTTCCCATTACTAAAGGAAAAAGATCAAGATGATGTGACTTAAGCTTAATAATAATTATGGATTTATGACTTATGATCATTGAGTAACATTTAAAACTAAACTGCGTGTACCCTCCAACATATACAATTATACATACTTTGGAACCTGAAATACATTAGTGAATCCTGACAATCTTAGTTGGTATTAGAACGTCTACCAAATTTATGCTCTATTATTAATGTACACAGAAAAAAATACTGTTGCGTTTCCAACTAGTTGTTAGTATTTGGATGTTTTTCCATCGCTTTAAATATATTTACAGTTGTTTCAAATCTATGTCATTGAGAGCATTCAATCCTTATATTCGAAGTAATCACAGGTACGCCAATAAATTAAAAATAATTTTATATTCGTTCCAACGATATGTATAATCCTTCTAATACCAGTACTGACATATAATGCAATCAAAACATCCTTTTGTTTTCGAAATTTACCCTATGCTTCATTTAAGCAAAACATACAATCTATTCGATGTACAAAAATTATTACTGCAACAGCAGTTCGCGATAATTCGTTTGATAAAAATTAATTTTGTTTCAAAAGGTAACTATTACGTGAACAATAACCCATGCTTTCAAAACATTGTCTATGCTGTTAAAGAAATTGGTAAGTAGTATTCGTAACAATATCATATATCGAATTCAATGGCCTTTGTCTTTCATTGAACTATAATCAGTATTCGGCGGGACCGATTCAATGAACGTAAAAAGAAAGAACAGGGGGATCATCTTAGTGCTATTATCGGAGCCAACCCACCAACATGGACGAGGTTGTTTCGTTGTGTTTCGTTCTGTATCGTTGTGTTGTTTCGGTGTTAGCCGTGTTGTGTCATCTCGTGTTTTTGCTTTTTGCATCAGCAACTGTGTGATTTAAATGTGTCCAGTTATATATTAAATGGAGGACCTACTGGGAAATTGGGGCTTAGAAGAGCTAACACCCACATTTGAATGTAGGTATTTAGTCAGACAGTTATATTTCAGGTAAAGATGCAACAACTGGTGCAGGCTTATGTCTAATTCTTATATCATGCTCCTTATAACTTCATACAAAATCACACTATTAAGCATCCAAACGAATCGATCAGCTGTCCTCGCAATAAAACCTGTTGGTCCAAGGACAAGAAAGTAGTTTAGAATCAATTACCAAACACAGATTCGATTCAACGACAGTCTGCGATTGAATTATTCATTGGAATCCAATGACGTCTTGTAGTTGAATCGACAATACGATATAATTCGTTACCAACTATACACTTCCCATAGGATAAAACATCGCTGTATTTGAGGAATGCTGAGTGTAACGTCCCATTGAATCCAAGCGTAAGTCTTTGACAAAACGACAGATTTTTCTGTGTGTATGTAGAAACAACGAAAGAGTATAGTTATAAGCAAACATTAACCTATCGATGATTTCTTGGTGTAACTTGCAGTAACATTGAATGCTAAATATGAATATGAGTTTGGACTTTTGCAATTTATTTGGACTAGTTTTGGAACATATCAACCAAGTAGCCGCCTTGATACCCTTTTTAACCATTTCGGGTGTATAGCAATGATTTTGGTATGAATGTTAGGCTTCATCTCGTAAATTGTCTGAAGCTTGCTGGCATATAGTTTTGTTTACAAATAACCTCACAAAAGGAAGTCCGGATGGTTCAAATCTAAAGATGTGGGTCGCTAGTCAGTGTCGCCTTTTTTGACATCAGACATTCGTTGCGGAGACTGAATTGTTTGATTTGCAGGTGGCATACTTCACCGTATTGTTGAAATATCAATTTTCATCGACTATATCGTTTTCGCTGTTAAGAAATTATCCAAAGTCACTGGTTGGTCATGTCTCCTCAAATATTCCTGAATTTTAGGTTCCTCCTATCAAGTTCAGTGTCAGCCATTAAAACCATGTGGACACAACACAAATAATCATTGAAGATACTGTCCAAAGTGGTTCCAGTGAAAATCACAAACCAACCCCTAACTTTGACGCAGTGTAGGACGGAAACTATTGGCCGCACACGAAAAATGTGAAGACCAAAATTATGCAGAATTTTATTCTCTCCATAAATCATTTGAAGCTTTTTTCGATATCACTTACCAGAATGGCATTATTTTTAAAAAATCGTCGCGAAGGTAACAAACTTAGGTGTTGGTTCAGGGGACTAATGCCTACCATCCCACCAAATTTTATTTCTTTTCAACCTTTTGCTGTCAAAAAACCCCTACCGCCTGGAGTATTTATGATAGATAATCTTCATTTAAGCCGATCAAACTTCAACTCTACCTGTAGGGTAGGCAAGAATAATTTCTAGCTAATGGTTACCTAAAGCTTTAACTGGGCAACTGTTTCCTCTGGCATGGTAAACAGATTGGTAGTAGCTTAGTTTATCTTTCCAGTCCAGCGTACAAATTAATGAGATCGGATACTACAATGCATCATTCTGTAACATCCATAAACAACTCAAAATGATGACGGCAATGCCTACAAATATGCACTCAAATTGTATGGGGGAAACGTTTAGCTTAATACGTCCAAAATTACCAATTTACTGATGACTGGCTTTGATTAATTATTGTGGATTCTGCATTAAGTATGACGACGGAATTGTTGTTGCGATATGAATCGCACACACAGATTTATGTTTATCAAACATTGATCTGAGAACTTGAACGTTCTCAGGATGTATTGTCATGGCATATTGTCATTTTAACCATCATTCATCATAAAGCTCACCTTGTAAGTATCCATAAAATGTGACATAGAAAAAAGTACATTGCGTAGTGCCACACAATGGAGGACACTAAAATAAGAAAAATAGTTAATATGAACATGGGTCCGCAAGGCCTATGGCTAAAAGATACGAAGTGTTGAATTTTAATTTTGTTTGGGGTTTTTTTAATATTTTTAGCCAGAGACGCAAAAAATGGATAAAATGTGGTATACATTGGTTTTTTTGATGCTAATTTCAAATTTGATCTTATTTTTGTGATTACTGATGGAGGGCGCTACATACAGGCTTCCATCTCTATTGAATCGGTCCTAACTTTTTTACTATACACTGTATGTCATTTTCGACTGAAAATAATTGTTATCCCTCCTTTATACGTAAGAAAATTAGACCCTGTCCAAGTCGCTAGAAGCAATGGTTCCAATACAATGCAAAAAGCGCTAAAGTAACCTTTGCAAAAATAATGATAAATAACCATTAAATGATGTGTCCTGATAATATTTGTGAAACTAATGTATTGATTGTTGGAGGTATTTTGTGTTCTTGATTAAGCTTTTCATTGGTTTTCTCACTGATTATTCAAGATTGCTCTCAAAAATGGTTCACCGCACTTTCGAAGAATACCGGGACATGATTATATGTGCTGGTGTGGTTTATAGTATTAGTTCTGTGATGGCCTACTTGCCTGGCATCCCCTCTCCATCATACTACTACTATAACTGAGTATTCTAAAGTTCATGAAAGGTCCATAGTATGGCATACGTCCCAAACACTTGAGGTTAAAAAAAATACAGTGGTTTGCAGCAGTCATAGTTAAACCTTTGGTTTAACTAACTAAAGCTTAACTTCAACTAAGGCTTAAAGTTGTGTGACTTGCATTCGTCAGGATGTTGGTAACAATGAATACAGCTATATTTAACGAATTTTAGATTTATGGTTAGCGACACTGTCTTTTTAGATGTTCTTTGAGGGAAATATCATGAAACTGTTATTGAGTGCTGTCAAACATCAAATATAGCCTTATCTTTCAGCTGAGGCTATTTTGATTAGAAAGTTCTGGGTTGTTTTTAGCGTTTTTAGTTTCATTTCCATTAATAATTGATAACCCAGTATCATAAATGTCAAACTCACAGAACGTAAAAACAGTGGTAAATCTTGATCCTTGAAATAAATGCACTTCTTTAGGTAAGATTTTGTTTGTCAAGCAGGTAGTTAATTGCAGTGACCAACCTTTGGCAAATTTTAGGTGTTCTATCTCATGACAGATCCTCTTGTACAGTAATGGCTAATAGAAGGCGTCATAGTGATAACATTGATATTGAATCTGCGTGTTGTAAGTAAAAATATATAGAAAGCAATGGATCAATTCAAACTATAATCTTTTAACATAACCTAAAGGTAAAAAATGCTTGCTTTTTGTCATATAGGTGTGGAAAAAAAATTGTTCAAGCATCCCAAGTATTCGAGCTAGAAGAGACAGATCACTACCAGAGGCGAAGAGCGCAGAAAGTTATGGGTTCAGAGCTCCATTGTGATGACTTTCTAGAAAGTAGATAATGATATTTTCCACATACTGTGTATATAGCACCAGTAAACGCGTATGTCATCTATATCTGTCAATAAAGTGTGGAGAAAATGGATTACTTCTATATATACTTATCACACAATGAAATAGAAAATATTTCATAGTATCAGTAGCTAATATGTAATATGGAATGGTGAAGATACAGCACGCCTTGTTAAAAATATATTTAAAATGGAAGTTTGCTTAACATGCTCACAGAGAGTGATTAATTTCTGTCTCGTCAAACAAGATGATTATCTAAAAAACACTCATTGGGAGACTGTAAAGTTGCGCACAACAGAAGGTAGGCATTACTACTTGAACAAAAACTACTGATTGAATTCTTCTATATTGTATTGATATATCAGGCAAACAAATAGTCATTTTGCCAAATTATCACTCAGAAATAGAAGTATCTCATCAATTTTGTCATGAAAAATATCACCCCTATTACATATACTTTTGTAAATGGCACACATCACATTTATTGGTGATCTACACATAACATGACAACGTAAAGCTCTGACGCCTCTCAATTTTCTTGTCCAATAGCTTATAAAGAAAGGTAAGCATGCGTTTCACTACGAATCGTCAGAGTTTCAATGTCAAAAAATCCAATAAACGTCATGATCAAATCCTCGTTCAGGGTACTTGCCACTACACTTAAGGTACTAATACTCTAATGTCCTGTGGTGTACGGATTCTGTTTTAAGTAGTGAATTCTGATAAATTGAGTACCAGATGGGGAAATACTCCAGCGTAGATCTCCTGAATCCAATAAAATTCTCATATATTCTAAATTTGAAAACCCATTTCTGGCGCAGTAACTCCTCAGTCTTGATGCAGATGAAACTATTTCGGCAATACGATCACTATATGAAAATGTATTGTCTAAAACACTCCCAAACCTTTAAAGCTTGAATCGCTATCAAAATAATACCATTAATGTTGTAATCCTCATAGATAATAGGATCATACTTCCTAGTGTATGTGACAACCTTGCACCTTCTTACGTTCAATGTGAGCGAATCTTGTTGACACCAAATATGAATTGAATTTAACATCCCTTGGACCTCCAAGCAGTCGCTGTTGGAATAAATTGCAGAAAATATTTTAAGACTGTCGGAAAAAAGTAAGTGCATGCAAAAAAGCATCAAAGACAGTTCATCATCTGGAGAGACAGAAAGGGACCTAAATTGGACCTAATGAGGTTAAAAATTTAAGTGTTTCCAGTTTACATAGCAGCAAATAATCATCAACTTTGCCAAAAGCTTTTGCTATATCTCTATACAGGGTGTTAATTAAGTATGTTAACAAACTTTAACCACGAATAGTACTCCAAAAAACAGAAAGAAAATGTCATATGAGCATGGGTCCGGAAATGCTTCCTAAGGGAGCTACGCCCCTTTGCATGGGGCACCCTGAAGACGGTTTTCCCCTCGATATTCTCGAAACCATTCATAACAAAAATTACGAAATTAGGTACGATGGGTAAACTTTTGACGCTGAATCTGATTCTGAATTCAGAATTTCAAAATTTTAATCAGAGGCGTATCATACGGGAGGAGTTAAGGGTAAAAATAACCCCATTTTACAAATGGTAATTTTTTGACATTTTAATTTTAGAATATTTATTGAATCGATGCAGGCTATTGTATTCAATAATTTGCATTTTTCTCGAAAACGGTTAGCCCTATCGGGATGTACCAAGAAATCATTTTTACGCAGCAATCTCTGAAATACCATATTCTAAAATCAAAATGTCAAAAAGTTACCATTTAGAAAATGGGGTTATTTTTACCCTTAACTCCTCCCTTATGATACGTCTCTGATTAAAATTATGAAATTCTGAATTCAGAATCAGATTCAGCGTCAAAAGTTTACCCATCGTACCTCATTTCGTAATTTTGTTATGAATGGTTTCGAGAATATCGAGGGAAAACCGTCTTCAGGGTGCCCCAAACAAAGGGGCGTAGCTCCCTTAGGAAGCATTTCGGGAACCATGTTCATATGACATTTTCTTTCTATTTTTCGGAGTATTATTCGTGGTTAAAGTTTGCTAACATACTTAATTAACACCCTGTATATCACATCGACTTACCCCTGAACATCGAGCACACCACAAACAGACTGAAACAAGCTAACTTTATAATTGTGGATCTATCAAACAAAATTACTTCAGACTCAAATAGTGATTTGAAACAAAAAGCTTGAATCAGCGCCTTACCCTATTTTGCCCAGAGTATTTCAAAGTCAGCGTGTTCAAAGAAACTGGCGTGGTTCGGTATCGGCTCGGGAAAACTCTCTGGGAAAATTAAATCACCGTAAAGTAAAAACCTCGAAGAAACGCCTTAGAGCGGCGAAAAACTAGAAGTGGAAGTTAAAGCTCAAAAGTACCAGCCGGCAAAGTTTCCAACCAGCAGGCAGTAAAACATTTAGGTGCACCTGAATGAATTAACGTTCACAAGTTTCTTTTGATATATCTCAAAGATATGTAAATGTAGTCAACCGAGAGCTTTTTATTCCCACCTGCAAATTCCTGACAAAATTTCGGTCAGTGGCATATTAGATTTTAGATATCTCTGCGCCGCGTCGCAGACGCTAAGGTTAGACCGTTTACCTTGAATTATTGTAACGGTTGTTGGGGCACTGTAACACAAACATGTTTAAATGTGTTCTAGAATTCCTCAGCGACTTATCGCTATCTTGGTAGTTTGTGTAAAATAGATAAACCTTGTTTCTCCGAATTCGTGTTTAACAGTGAAGTGTACAGGGTGTCCCATTTTGGGCACTATTACGGGGTATCTCGGTTATTTTAGATGATAGATAGTTGCGGTTTTCACGACAGTTTGCTACTTTTTTGTGATACTAAAGATGCCGTCAAGAAAATTGTCATGGCCCTCTTGGTTTTTGGGATACAGAGTGAAATCTAAAATTATCGATTTTGGGACCACCCTCGTATCTCGGTTGTCTTTTATTTTATAGAAAAGTTTAAAAGAGGGTCTTATAGAATTTTTTCTGTAGAATCCAGTGGTGTAGTTTGATTTAGTCTCACTCTAACCATTTTTCAGTTATAAAGCAAACATATATTTTTGGTATATTATTTTTGAAGTCAATCGAAAATAATTCAGGCTTTTCAAAAATATATGTTAGTATCAAGTTATTTTGAAAATTATGTTCAAAATTTGAATTTTCCAATTTTGACTTCATTTGTAGCAGTAGGCCTTGTTTAATCAACTATAAATAATAAGCGTCTAAGCAGTTATTACTCTACAAGAGACTTTTTTAACTCAAATTCGAAAAAAACAAAATCAGAATACATTTTTTTAAATAATAATGTCTCATTAAAATGATGAGTATTGTGTTATTATAATATTGAGTAGATAGTGGGCTATGACTCATCGATTGAAAACAAAAAAGCAAACCTGTAAAAAACTTGCGAGACCGTCAGCTTTTAATTACATTTTCATTAAATATAGCTTTGTTCTTTCTGTGTTTTCATTTTAATTATTGTCAATTTTCTATAATAATGGCAGCTTAGATACCTAGAGAGACAGCAATAGGGAGCAAAGGGAAACAAACGTATTAGGTTACATAGAAGCAACGCATTTATCATCTTGTAAGCACAAAGAAGACGCTGTAGGGATACAAAAATCAACTGCAGAAATAACTCTAAAAAATACAATTACCATCCATACAAGTTTGAGGTACTTCAACAGGCTCTCGATGTTTTTAGTTTTTATTTTGATTCGAATTCAAATTTAATAGTGTGTTGATATAAGTAATATTTACTGAACATTATCACATATAGTAGCTAATAGCGCATAAAATACAATTAAATAATTGGGTTCAAAAGTATAATAATATAATAATAAAAAGTATAAATATCTTGTATCTTAATAATTGTCTACAGCCCGGTGTGTCGGAGCCTGGACAGCACTCTTTTGTTTTAACTAAATACCCATTTATTCGGCTAAGGCCCGATTTTATCAACATGCAGATTTTAACAAAGACTTTGACCAATCAGAGCAGCCATTTTAAGAACATGCGTCTGTCAAAGTACTCTGAAAGTTATTGATTTCTCTTGAAGTTGACCTCAAAAAGCTCAAAAATGACATACTTTATATACAATCGAGCATTGTAAATCATCTAGCATCTTTTCCAGTCTGATTTTCCATCCCTAATCGGTGAAAAATTGCATTTTCTCATTTAATCAAAAGTTTAGCAATTGCTAATTTCAACCAATCAGATTCCAGATTCCATTTCCATTTGATCACTGTATTAAATGCTATGATGACAAGAAATTCACTCATTGCATTATTTGAATAAAACAATAATTTACTATCGACAATAATTATGAATACCTGCAATATATCTTTGTTTTGTGGTAAAAAGAGGTAAAAATAGCATTTTGTTACATTTCAAAGGTTACAGCTACTTCCAAAACGCATGTGCATTACTGGTTGCCTATCCAGAACCCCAGAACGCCAAAGCTTGCCATTTTATAATTAAAATTAAGTATAACCCTATTTGATGTACAATGAACCTGTGAATACTTCTATAAGAAGATCTATAACAAACATACATCCAGTAAATGAAAGATTGATTCTTCATAAAAGTATGTATTTTCGTATAGTCCATCTGACTGACGGACATGGGATTTTTAATTATAAAATAAGGTAGGTAGTTGCTGTGCTGTGCTGTGTACTTTTATCACAAATTATCCCAGTTTGCAATTAGTAATTATACAATAACTATAATGTAAACATGGACAATGTGGCATTAATTTGCAAATCAATCGCTTTGTTCTGATATCCTGCTATCATTTTGATACATGAATTTCTAAAATATCTTTGACAAAGTGTCATCCAGCTTTGACGTGTTGTTTTCAATATTGATGAAGTACTATTGGATGATACTCATTAACCTAGCCCTCAGTCCCCAATAGAAAGCTTTTGCTAAATAACATCCAATAGAAAAGCTTTGTTAAATTCTTTGTTAACTATGCATGCTGATAAAATCGGCCCTAAGAAAATTATAATTATATTTCTTCGATCAAATTAAGTGCCTTTCGGCAAGTACCCCCATTTCGGGCGAAGTTCAATTATGCATCACACCTTTGTTGTACCAAAATGTGTCACAAATTATCGAACCATCTTTATCGCAACGTAAAATTTGTAAAGGTAGAATACCTTCCGCTCATTAGTCCTGTCCACATAAGAGTATTAAAATCAAATAATGCATTTTTTCAAAATAACAAGGTTCACCAAGACTGCATTTAGGAGGATTACACAAATTGCATTTGAAGGAGCCGGGAGCTTCAGTCGCTATATTTTATTCGCGACAAATTGCAAACAATTTGTACCTACATGAAATAAACTAATTGCTTAGAACTTGCGTGGTATTTGTGGCAGTTGTACAATAAATTTTTAAGGTTGTCTTTACATAGTGTAATATTGACAGACGTTGATGATATTATTGTTCGATTATTTCAAGAAAAAGAAACAAAGTTGAGCTACAAATGTTAAATCATATTTTTTATTTAAATTAGATGTTAAAAAACATGACAGTGGAAGCGAGCACACAGTGGAAGCGAGCACCATAAGGCGCGTATGTGTTTGTGTCTGTGTCTGTAAAATAGATTAAAACAAGTGGTTCAAATTGGCATAAAAATTTCCAGGACTGGCAGATGCACTTATGAGACATATCTGTAAGTCATTAGATTGTAACTGAATGATTAACTGCAACAGACACAAAATTGCTTGCATACATTCTTAACTGCTCCACACATAAGGAGCAAAATTGCTTAGCCAGCAGACAGTATAAAACCCCGTATATCTAAAAAAGCAGGCAATTAGAGTATATTTTTAGTATGGGAGATGAACGACAAATTTCGACAAATGAGATTTACAGTTTGTTGGAAAAAGTGTCAATGCAGATTGCAGATATTAAAAATGATGTCGTGCAGCTGAAGGAAAATTTAGAAAAACACGAGTCTCAGATTGAAAATTTGAATAGTAAAATTAGTGTAGTGGAAGCAGAAAATGTTATTCTCAAAGAAAAACTAGTCGCAGCAAACAAAAGCTTAAAGAAAGATAATATCATTGTCTTTGGAGTTACAGAAACAGAAGCCGAAAACACTCCTGAATTGATAATAAAACTTTTAAATGATAAACTGTCCACAAATCTAGAAATAGCAGAAATAAGTAACGCATACCGATTGGGACAGAAACAGAATAATAAAACCAGACCAATACTGATCAGTTTCGTCAGGTACCTAGTTAAACTAAATATACTACGAAGTGCTTCCAAACTTAAAGGATCTGGAATAGCTCTTGCAAACGACCTTACAACGGAAGAGCGGGAAACACAGAAACAACTATACAAATATTACAAAGAAGCCAAGCAAAAACACCAACACGCAAAAATTAAAAATAACCGACTGGTTGTGAACGGTGACATATACACTTTAGAAGAACTAGAACGAGACGAGCTACAATTGGACAACCCGGACACTGAGGAGGCGGAATACAGCAGACAAACTGGCGGTAGAAAAAGAAGTGTAGAAGAATCAAACACCCTATTTGATAGAGGAAACGAGGTGAACAGCAAAAAATTGGGTAAGGGTATACATCCCCTGGGACCATCCACTCGATCAGCACTCAAGAACAAGCCAGAGTTGGCAAGTAAGTGCACCCCACCACAGAAAAAGCAGAAAATCTGATGCATCCACATGTTCTGTTTAATCTATTATTAACGTTTTGTTCTTTTTTTTACATTTTTTAGCTTCGCACTAAACACCTGTTCTAAAGACAAACCTATTATTCTAGAACATATATGTTAATGGTTACGCTTCTCAATACGTTTAGTTCTTTTTTGTTAGGCTATTGTTCTATTTAGATGTGGCTGTTACTTTCACGGACTATTTTCATACTACTTTTATTGATTGCACGATGTAGTTATCAATTTATACTTATTTCCTGTTGTGACTATTCATTTTTTGGGAACTAGTTCCAGGTCTATTTTTATCGCTGTGTTGTTAGTTTTTATCATACTCTGTGTTTTATACTTTTATCGTGTGATAATCGGGTGCTGTTGAAGAACTGGTTAGAAACAAATAAACTGACTTTCTTTTAAATTTTTATATTACATATATACTTAGGATTACTTTATCGATGTTTTAATTTTAATTTAACTACTCCTTCGCGAAAACATAATATATAACATATAAAACAAGACAAACACATCTTTATAATTTTATACTTGTGGTTGTATTTTTTTTCTTTCGTTTAGTTTTAAGTTTTAACAATGGATCCATACATTCGTTACTTTGAAGTTCCGTCAATTAATACTTTCACGGCTAAAGATAGTGCTGATGCAGGCAAAATACTGGGTGGACAAAATGAATATTTCTCAATATACCATAACAATATCAGAAGTTTACAAAAAAATTTTGATGAGCTTATGCTCAATCTGAATCAACTAAATTTAGAATTTGACTGTGTCGTGCTGACTGAGACATGGAAGCTTGGTTGCCCCAATTTATATAAAATAGAGGGATATGACATGATATACTCCGAAGGCAACATTAATAAGAATGATGGGGTTGTTGTGTTTTTGAAAAATGGTTTATTATTCACACACAAAATCGTCGTAGTCAACCAAATTAAGTGCATTGAAATAAGCGCCATTAAAAGTAATAGACTGTTTAAAATTTTGTGTATATACAGGTCACCGTCAACATGTCCCTATCAATTCAACTGTTCACTGCGTTCTTATCTGGAAAGCCACAAGCCCGCCAGTGACGTCGATATTATTATTGGAGACCTAAATATCAATATCTTGGATGAAGCAGATTTTTGCCAGGAGTATCTGAATTTGTTACAGGAATACGATTTTAGGAGTGTGATCAATCGCCATACAAGAATTCAAAATGATAATGGTACTTGTATTGATCACATTTTTGTCAGAGCAGGGCATAGTCTGGACAAATGCATTCCACTTGTTTGGGAAACAACAATAACAGACCATTTCTCAGTCATATTTCAACATAAGCTTGACCGTGCTGCTGAAAGCTCAACAAACTATAGCCGTGTGAAATATTATGTTGACCATAGCAAAGTAAAAAAACGCCTCGAGGAAGAAACCTGGACTGACATTTACCAGCGAGCGGACGTAGATACAGCAGTAGAAGCTTTCATTTATAAACTAAAAGATTTTATTAAAGATTCCGCAAATAAAGTGAAAATACATCGCCACGAAATAAAAAGAACCCCATGGGTAACTCAAGGTCTAATTAGATCGATCAATCAAAAGAACCTTATGTACAAAAACCTCAAAAAATTCCCCTTAGATCAGGATCTCTCGCGTGAATATTTAAAATATAAAAACAAACTAAATGAACTTATAAAAAAAAACCAAAAGTGATTATTATAAAAAAGAAATTGAAAAAAATAGCAGCTCTTCCACAAATCTGTGGAAGACAATAAACAAGATCAAAAATAAAAGTAATAATAGAACTGACATAAGCCAAATTAAAATAGACGGTAAATCGTTACACGAAGAGAGTGAAATGGCTGAACATTTCAACAAATACTTTTCTGATGTAGGGAAGACGCTAGCTGAAAAGAATATAAAAAGTAATGTAACAGTTAAAGAAAGTAGATCTGTCAACTCGTTCTATCTTACTGAAACTACAGTACATGAGGTAATGGAGATAGTCAGTAAATTGAAATCAAATAAGTCTCCCGGTTTCGACGGCATAAGTGTTGATGTATTTAAAAAGCATATAAATTACCTTGCGATCCCCATGACTTACATTGCCAATATGGTCTTAGAGAAAGGTCATTTTCCTAGAATATTAAAAACAGCAATAGTAAAACCAGTATTAAAGTCAGGTGACAAAACGGATATGACCAACTATAGACCCATATCGCTGCTCTCTATTTTTAGTAAAATTATAGAAAAAATTTTGAAAACTAGAATTGTAAGCTACATAAAAAAGTACAAATTAATCTCGGAAAATCAGTATGGCTTCATGGATGGTAGATCGACACAGGATGCAATAGCCCATTTGGTGTCAAAAGTTTATAGTGCTATGGACAGGAAGAAGTCGGCTGTCTGTATCTTTGTTGATCTGGCCAAAGCCTTTGATACTGTCGACCATTCCAACATTCTGAAAACACTTGAAGCTGTGGGTTTTAGGGGAAAGTCATATGATCTCCTAGAAAGCTATTTAAAAGGTCGAGAGCAGTGTGTTAAAATCGGTAATGTTACCAGTAGTGCTAGGAAAGTAGGCTATGGAGTGCCGCAAGGTAGTGTCCTAGGGCCGATACTTTTTATTTTGTATATTAATTCGATGTTTAGTTTACCTATCCCTGCTGATATTATAAGTTTTGCCGATGACACAGTATTGCTTTATGAAGGAGAAGGCTGGAATGAAATAAAAACATGCATTAAAAACACTTTTCCGATCCTGCTAGATTACTTTACCAGTAAAATATTGACCGTAAATTTCAGTAAAACTGTTTATCTTCCATTCACCAGTTACTCCTCAAATCTTCCCACTTTTTCCAATATAGCCATCCAATTTCAAAACCAAAGTATCGAGTTGTCATCTGCCGATACTGTTAAATACCTAGGCATCCATTTGGACTGTCACATGAAGTGGGACAAACACATGAGCAACCTGACAAAAAAATTGCGAAGTTTTATATCAGTAATGAAATTATTAAGAACATTTATTACCGAAAGCCAGCTTCGCTCAGTGTATCACGCGCTCATATACTCGCATTTAAATTACGGGATAATTGCATGGGGCGGCGTTACTAATGCATTCCTAAAACCGGTGGAGGTGGTGCAGAAATGCCTTATGAGAATAATGGCAAATGTAAAATATACTTACCCAAGTGATGAACTGTTTTCACAACTGAGGCTATTGGATGTTCGGCAAATATACCTATTAACAATTCTACTGCATCAACAATCTCGTTTGCCAAACTCCAATCATGTCTCACATCAGTACGACACAAGATTGAAAATTAATAATATTGAGGTTCCCAGGGCATATAAAACAATTGGCCAAAGATGTTATCAATACCTAGCGCCCAGGGCATACACTTATGTACCTGATGAAATTAAAAGTATTAAATCTAGGAATGTATTTAAGAAGAAATTACAAAGATGGTTATTAGATAAACCCAGAACGTTTGCATCAGAATTAATTGATCTAAAAAATAACTTGCAATGACCAGAGGTAACGAATATTGAGATTTTTTTTTGTATCGTTTCTCTATTTAGATTTATAACTTGTCTTATATTTCCCTAATGAATTAATTATTATAAACTTATTTTAGATTTAAGACATAGTGTTGTTATCAAAATCCACGCACAAGCACCGCTTCAGTGGATTCCTGATGTTTATTTTTAATCTTTTCTTTCTATACTGCCTTGTATTTCAAAAAAAAAAAAAAAAAAAAAAAAAAAAAAAAAAAAAAAAAAAAAAAAAAAAAAAAAATATCACGGGTGGGTTGGCTGAAAAATTTCAGTCCAGGATATGATCAATTAAATATTGAAAAATTAATTTTTTTTAAACATTTCACTGGTTTGGTTAATAGACAAATCACATACCAATCGAACGTATGAAGCCCATAGAATGTGCAAACGTTTTTCCCGTCCCAACTATAGAGTAGGCAGGTATAAACAGGTACATCAATAATAGTAATTTGCACCGGTGCGGTTAATGCATGAGACTTATATCAAAATAAAGATAATTTCATTGCAAACACGTCGATGTAGGGTTGTCAGCAAAAAATCAGTCTGGAATTCCGGTTGTCGATTTTAAAGATCAAAATATTGCTGCCAGTGGAATAGCGTGCGCCAGAGAGGTCCGAGCGAACTATCCCGTGTATTAACAAAGGACGCAGCATAGCAGCTGCGTGCAGCTCGGCCATTAAATGAAAGAGAGTGCGCATGTCATGTGTCCCGTGAAATTGAAAAGGATAGCGATACACTCGTAAAAGCGGTGCTTTATTTTGGAGCACTAATAATTTATTAATATTAAATTAAGTTATTAAGCTATTAAGTAATAAAAGATATATGAAATGTGTAACATTCATAAAATCAAAATATATGAATGTTATAACTATTGCATGTGATATTAAAATATATCCATATTTTTTAAATCAAAAAGTGATAGTGATACACTTTTTGATTTAAAAAATATGGATATATTTTAATATCACATGCAATAGTTATAACATTCATATATTTTGATTTTATGAATGTTACACATTTCATATATCTTTTATTACTTAATAGCTTAATAACTTAATTTAATATTAATAAATTATTAGTGCTCCAAAATAAAGCACCGCTTTTACGAGTGTATCGCTATCCTTTTCAATTTCACGGACACATGACATGCGCACTCTCTTTCATTTAATGGCCGAGCTGCACGCAGCTGCTATGCTGCGTCCTTTGTTAATACACGGGATAGTTCGCTCGGACCTCTCTGGCGCACGTATTCACTGGCAGCAATATTTTGATCTTTAAAATCGACAACCGGAATTCCAGACTGATTTTTTTGCAGACAACCCTATATCGACCTGTTTGCAATAAAATTATCTTTATTTTGATATGATATTCATGCATTAACCACACCGGTGCAAATTACTATTATTGATGTACCTGTTTATACCTGCCTACCCTATAGTTGGGACGGGAAAAACGTAGCCAGCCTAACGTTTGCATATTTTATGGGCTACATACTTTCGATTGGTATGTGATTTGCCTATTAACCAAACCAGTGAAATGTTAAAAAAAAATAATTTTTCAATATTTAGTTAATCATATCCTGGACTGAAATTTTTCAGCCAACCCACTCCCGATATGTTTTTTAACATATTAAATTTAATATAAAATGCTTTTCATCCATTAACCAGTTCGGTGAAGGTCGTCTTATATTCGGATCTTAGACTACACGTAATGGACACCTGATAGTTGAAATAATCAATCTATAAAAACATTAATAAACATAATTTAACGAACTGAAAAAGAACAAACTTTGAGGAGCATCAAACTAAATGACCGACTCCATTTTTTGCTATAAAGTAGCCGATAAATTCATATTCAGAAAGGTGGGCCACGCACGTTTTATGTAATTTTAGAACAAATCTTCAAAAGTTAGTTTCTTTATAACAAATGTAAGTTTAAGGATAATTCCTTTTGATATGACTTCATATTCCGAAACCTGAGTGTGATTTCTGTTTTCGGTTATTCATCCTGGTATTCATATATTATAGATTTCACATAAATGTGCAGCTATTTTCAGAGACAGTTATAATTAGTTCCAAAAAATAATGTCAGGAAATATGAAACAGTAAACATTAGAGCACCAAAACATTGCAGTTTATTCAACAGCAAATATTTATTTTCGTTAACAACCCGGTGTACAACAGTATTAATTCAACAAAATTCCGATTGAACTAATTCGCCCGGTTTGGTCCAGCAGCTTTATTTAATTACCTTTTTGTCAATTTTGTCACTGGGTTATCAACAGCGTGTTGTGAGTGCAGTGTTTTTTATATGAAAAAACGCCATACAAAGTACGACTGGAGAGAGCAATTCGTTGTATGCATGGGAATTATTCGCAGAATTATGCGAAAACTACAGCAATTTGTTGTATACTTAGGAATTACACTCGAGATTCGTTGTTATCTATTTTAACTCAATTTAACATTAATATACAGGGTGTCCCAGAAGTCAACGTCAAGCCGCAACGGGGTGACAGGATTGGTTGTAACTATCATGAGAAAAATCAGAAAAAAAATCTATCCCATGCAGTTTGAAAATTATGGGCATTTAAAGAAAACCTAGAAATTTGGTCAAATTATAACAATTTTTCGGTTATTGTGGTTAACTTTTATAATTTTTGTTCATTTAAATTTTGGAACCGTAACCCTAAATAACATGTCTAGAAGCACAGTCAAAAATAATGACACAATTGCCCCAAGTTTTCTAGAATGAACACTATTTATTAAACTATGAATTTAAAATTTTCAAAGGTTGCCGACTTTGAAAGGCCTTCCTTTAAAAAAAATGTACTAAAGTGCCTTGGCAAGTGCCATTAGAAGTTGGCGCATTGAGAAAGCAGAGTTAAGTTCAGAATGATGTCAGATGATAACAGGAATCAATAAAATTATTTTCAGAGATCTTTTATAGCAGCCGACAAAATACTTTAATAGAAGCTACAGGAACAGGAGAAGTCTAACTGTCAGTAAGGTTTATCTTTAAGTATATGTAGTACATACGAGCCAGCAATGCACGACTGAACAGAGAAACAACTACAGGATGAGTTTTAGAAATAAATATCAAGGGGTGGAAAACATCTAGAAGAATTATTCGTTCCGTTGCTGTTTATCTGTACTTTTCCTTTATATCTTCTCAGCACATTTTCAGAAAAAATCAATTTGCCGGTACCCAGGGTAGTTTTGTTGAACTTGTTATATAAAACTAAATAAAGTTGAGTCAAGGCATTGAAAACGGGAACTTTATGGCTCAACTAAACAACTGTAATTACAGCAATAGAGGTAGCTGTGCTTTGATTAAAACTTTGTTTATAGTGCTTCATTATTAACACTACAACAGATTGCCACGTTAACAGTTGCTTGTTTATTACGCGAAATAACAATGTTTTGCAAAACGCCCGTGGTGGAAATATACAGAACACATAGCGAGAAACAAATTGCAGTAACTAATATTGTAATACTCGGGTACTCGTGTCGAATTTTAGGTTTATGTTTACCATTTTATACGTAAACAAAAAAATTTGTTTACAGCGCACACCAAGTAAAATACATCAATAAAGTGGTGAATAATACTTGGTTATTGGATGAAAATAGATCGGTAGATACCATCATAAAGTGAGAGTTTATTTAGAGCCTGAAATTTGCATTTTTTTATTTTGAGAGATCCGGTTGCTTGAGCAATTAAAGTTTCGCAGGTCACAGGTACACCTATATGTCTAAAAAAACATACCAAATTTTAAGTTTGTCAGATAGTTTAGTACTCGCTGGATTATGGTGTCCAAAAGGAGAAAGGCACAGTTTTACACTAACTGATAATCCAGAAAAATTATATAATTTTTCCATCATAATGCCGGTTCAATTTTGATGCATTTCATAAAAAAACTGGACGTTAAAGCATGATGTAAGGAAGTCATGTCTGACCTATTGCTAGTCATACTTACTGATGTTTTCGCGGATCACGCCCCGGACTGGTGCGAGACTGGTTTAGATAAAAAGGGCAAGCGCAGTTTGATCGAGGGCGTTCATTGGATGTAAGTCTTGTATGTAAACTGATTCCGTTCACATAACGCAATCAATTCTAGTCGTTCCTTTTGAATATTTTCAAAGCTTATATTTGTTGCTTGTTTTGTGAAAATGTAGGTAATATGCAAATAATTTGAATGTGAAGCGATTGACAAACGACATTCATACTTCAGTAGTCTAATTACACTAGCTGCAGTTGCTGCTAGACATTTTTTTTCAGAAATTAAGACTTAGATGAGCCTGCGCTAAATAATACGTTGTGTTTATTAGTTTATTAGAAAAGACCCATCAGCTAAAAACGTATGATTTTGTTCCGAAATGTGTGAAGAAGTATGTTGAGTTTATGCGCTGATATTCATTTTATAAAATATTAAACACAGGGGCGGTTCCTCCTTGAGGGGCAATGCGCCCCCTCCCATAACCAAAAGAGAAAAAATACTTTTTAGTGGGTACGTATACAGTGCTAGTATGTACCTATTTCTAGCTACAATCGGTTACCTTATTTATGAGTAGCACGCAGTGCAAGACTATACAACTGGCAGTCGCAGCACATTAACGCGAACTTAACCAGAGTCTCATCACGTGATTGACTGAAGGCGCCAAGGCACGCTTAGCACGTATAGCGGACCGAGAGCCCTCCTATTGGTCAATCGCACGTTATTAGCGCTCCTATTGGCCAATCACACATCGATCGATTTTGAAAATTACCAATGAAAACCAAAAGGTTCCCGGTAACATACGAATCGATGCGAATAGATGCCGCTCCTTAGTACGCGCCTCAGTCATCTTCTCTTGTTCAAGTCGCTACCCGTTGTTTCTAACCTAATAACCTATTATTTAAATTGAATAATCCCCTCAACGCGTTGCTTAAGATGAACTTTGGCTGACATTCCTCAGAGCAAAACTAAGGAAATCAGAAATAATATTACAAAGTTAAAAATAGGTAAGTAGATAGTAATATTAATGTATAATGCTTTGACAAAATGAAACAGATGGCTGCTTGGCAGTAGGTTATGTCGATGTGTTTCAATCAGGCGTTGGGAGCCCGATTCCCTACCTAACGACTTTTTTTCTTGGTTAGGCGGAAGGATAAGTAAAAAACTTAAGAAATAACATTTTGTGATGAGTGATATGCAAGACACTCTTAAGAAGAGACTTTTTGTGGTACTAGCTGGACATTTTTTTTAGAAATTAGTGTGGAAACTGGAAGCTTGTTATGTTCAATAACCTCTGGTAGGATTTTCATGTAGTTTAATTTTCTGCGCCCCCCTTTCAAAAATTTAGGAACCGCCACTAACTAAACAATGCTTATTTTCAGCGTCAGTGGCTGATTACTGAAAATGATAATTTGGTCCTTGGTTCCTTTTCAACTGACACCATCCATATTTGGTTTCTATCAAAGGGGTGATAAACGTAAGAGCAAGTACGCGTACTTATGGCTCGATGACCTTTTTCGCCTGTGTGTCACCGTAAGTACGTGTACTTTAAAACCGTCGCGCAAACCGCCAGCGATCCAACTGGTTTGAAATCTTGCTCGTACCTTGTGTCGGCTCGTACTGCGAGCCGCAAGCCACCACTTTGTTTCGGCAGGCATCGATGCGCAACGCTTGTTGTGTTTGGCGTTTGTTAAAAGTTTTGTTTATTTGGGAAAATTATCAAAATGAGTGATTTCAGCTTCACGTGTGTCACCGACGTCGAGCCGAACGTCGAGCAAACTTAAAAACCGCGTACTTAAAGTTCGTACCTGTGTCACCCACTTTAAAGTGCGAGTAAAATACGATAAAAGCTAACTGAACATAGAGGTAGTAAACAAACCACTTCAGCATGGCGTGCTCAAAGCCATCATCTTTGAAACTTCAGCCTCCAAACATTGATCAGCTGTGACCTCGCAGTGACAGTTCAAATTGTAAACAGTGCTGTGTAACGCCAACTAACCTGAATAATCTTCCAATGCAACCTATGTTACAAACACTACACTTTTTGAGTTTCATCTCGAAAAACTGTTAAACTACACTCGAATATAGCACAGCAAGTCCGTAAAGCTTCACTACAGTTACAAAACAAATAGCAAATTCGATTTTACTGACCAAGCATAAAAGACGCACAAAAAAAACAAACGTTTGACAGTCGAGCTTCTACCGTAAATAAGTCGCACGAAAATTATGTCGGCGCTGCCAGCTCCTCAAAATGTATGTAAAAGGGGTGATACACGTACGAACTTTAAGTACGCGGTTTTTAAGTTCGCGAACTTACTCGGCTCGACGCGGTGACATACGTGAAGCTGAAATCACTCATTTTGATAATTTTCCCAAATAAACAAAACTTTTAACAAACGCTAGACACAACAAGCGTTGCGCATCGATGGCCTGCCAAAACAAAGTGGTAACTCGCGGCTCGCAGTACGAGCTGAGACCAACTACGAGTAACATTTCAAACCAGTTGGCTCGCCGGCGGTTTGCGCGACGGTTTTAAAGTACGCGTACTTACGGTGTCACACAGGCGAAAAAGGTCGTCGAGCCATAAGTAAGCGTACTTGCTCGTACGTGTATCAGCCCTTTAAGACTTCATAATTTGCGTTTATGATGAAGAAATGTGCAGTAATGCAGTAGGGGTCAACATATCTATTGATTTTGCTGTAATCATTCCTGAACCCTCAAAATACCGTCTTTTTTAACGTAGAATGGAATATTTCTTAATACTGTACAATTAAGATGATAGAAAACAATTATGATTGCCGTATCTGGTGGTCAATATGACAATGTAAGAAAAGACGTCGGTCTATTAGAATTAGTTGTCTACTACCTCCATGTTCAGTTGTTACTCTGAGGTTTTACCACACTGCTATAAATGGGAAAGAGATCAAACATTTCATAATAGGTGCTAAAAGTAAACCGAATAAGGATTGCTAGAAGCTAATTTCGCTAGAAAAGTAAATTATCCACCATTTATATTTAGCTGCAGATGAGTTCAACTTTTTTATGTCTTGAAATCTAAAAGAAACGTAGTACACAGCCTAACAACTAGCACCTTCGAGTCTTTTCAATTAGAACCCTAAAACCGCCCACAAAGCATTTAGCACTGCATAACAACATCGGAGCGTTCCTCTATGAAAACGTTCCAAAAAGACCTTAGTTCTACGCCCACTCGCTAGAGGCGAGCTCAGCTATTTGGCATTCGTCGACCGTTCCAGTTCTTATCATTTGTGTTCTGAGTGCGTTCTCCCGCTAGCAATAAATAGAGTGCATTCATCCGCTGCTTTTCAGGCTCCCTGAGAATTGAAAGCACATCTCTCACAGCACTGATTAATTAACTCCTCAATACAACTGAATGCGCCTGCATGACTGGCAACGAAATTAGATAGTGCGGTCTTTTTATACGTCGAGCAGATGGAAAATTATATAAGGTGTTGCGATAAAGGCGCAATCCCAACTAACAATTATTATCAGTTCTTTTAGGGCCGATTTTATAAACAGGCGCATTTTAACAATGGCTTTGACCAATCACAGCAGCCCGTTCAAGAACATGCATCTGTCAAAGTACTCTGAAAACTATTAATTTCTCTTGAAGTTTACCTCAAAAAGGTTAAAAATGACATGCTTTATATACAATTCGACCATTATGAACCATCTAGTATCTTTTCCAGTCTGATACTACATCCTAAATAGGTGAAAAATTGCGTTTTCTTATTTAACAAAAAGTTTAGCAATTGCTAATTTCAACCAATCAGATTCCGCAAAAACTGTACATTTGATCGCTGGTTTTTTCTCCTGCTAAATGATAATGATGAAAAAAAACTAGGGTTTTGAATAATTTTTTTTGTGATACATGGAGAGATCGAATATAAGTTTTACAACAAAACTATTTTTGTTTTCTTTTTTTTCCCAATAATCCAAAAGTTATATCAAAATAAAAATGAGTTTTTGAATCCAGAACCGAAAACACGCCGACGACGGCTCCCGAACCCGTGTGACGTACTTCATGAAAATACTTGTAAGTGAACGATCGAAGTAAATATCTTTTTGAATTGTTGAATTTAGATCACAAATCCCGGTAAAAAAGTACCGAATCCCAAATCAAGTATGTACCGTTGAGGCGATCCCTTCGCCGAGATGGCGGGTGGCCGAGTGGTATGGTGTTCGACAAAGCTTGCCTGTTTTGTGGGAGGTGTTGATGGGTGTTGGTTCGAGACCCAGCCCGTGCAATTACTTTTTTTTTCTTTTTTTTAACCAAACTATTCACTGATATACGCTTTACTCATATTACACACATTTTTTGTACCATCGGCGTAATGTGTTTTTGAATCAAATTTTGTTAGATGTTTTACTAGCACAACAAAAATTCCGAATAATTATACTTTTTTGGAATAATTTCATTTTGATACCGCCATTGAGCAATTGATTGATATTGACGGATAAACTTCACTTCCACTGACTGAATTCTCCACCACCTCCGGTACTTAGCTTTTGCAATATGTCAAGTAAAATGTCTAATAAAATTTGATTCAAAAACACATTTATGTCGATGGTACAAAAAAAATGAGTGTAATATGAGTAAAACGTATATCAATGAATATTTTGGTTAATAGAAATGAAAAAAAAGTAATTGCACGGGCTGGGTCTCGAACCAACACCCATCAACACCTCCCACAAAACAGGCAAGCGTTGTCGAACTCGGCCACCCGCCATATCGGCGAAGGGATCGCCTCAACGGTACATATTTGATTTGGGATTCGGTACTTTTATACCGGGATTTGTGATCTAATTTCAACCATTCAAAAAGATATTTATTTCGATTGTTGACTTCGTCTCAAGCTCAAAACTTCATTCATCGCCTATGTTGCAACAAATATACACTTGTTACGACAATAGTTTGATGAAAAGTGTCATCCAGCTTTGACGTTTTGCTTTCAATATTGATAAAATACTACTGGATGATACTTACCAACCTAGCCCGCAATACCAAATAGAAAGCTTTTGCTAAATAACATCCAATAGAAAAGCTTTGTCAAATTCTTTGTTAAATATGCATGTTGATAAAATCGGGCCTTAGAGTTCTAGGAACGTTTAGACAGCATTTCTTGCGCAGCACTTCTTGCTACAAGAACATCTGCAAAACGTTCTCAAAACAGTTATACAGGCAAAATGGGCACAAGTGTATTCCTTACATCACTACTACATGACAGCTCCTCAAGACTTGCATTCAGTTGGCTTGATTTCGTTGCGCACGAAATTTCACCCTGCATGTTAGATACGTAAAATAATGACGAATTTTTCACGCGCTCGGTATTTGATGGATATTTCAACAATGGTCGATATTGAATTTTTCTTTCTTTTTTACACTCGAACCATAACAATTGCTAGATTTGAGCACATTTATATAAAAATTATAATTTGCTATTATTAGAACACGATTAAGGGCCGGTTGTACAATGCAAGCTTAAGCTTCGGCTTAAGGTAAGCCGACGTTAAACCATCTCAGTTGCAAAACGTCCGTTGTACAATGCTGGCTTAGCTCCCCACTCCAAGCTTAGCACGAGCTTACGTAAGCCGAAGCTTAACGCGAGCTTAGCTGAGGTTTAAACCTAACCTGTTACAAGTGACACGATATGTCAAGGATGAACTTTCAAATTGCTTGTCACTTTATTAGGTCATATTTTTTGAAAGATTTGTGTCTAATTCAACAAAGAGAGCAAATGAAAGAACAGAGACTACACAAAGAGTCGTTGCCGAAATTTGACACAAATTGTCATAAGTGTCTAATTAAAAAAGGTAATTTTTCAGATGACTGATTGATTATCAACCCGGTTTAACTAAGCCGACGATTGTACAGCGGGTGTCGACTTCAAGCCTGAGCCTAGCTAAGCTTTGGTTTAACAAAGCTCGTGTTAAACCCGCATTTGTACAACCGGCCCTAAATGACCGACTTAGGGCCGGTTGTACAATGCAAGCTTAAGCTTCGGCTTAAGATAAGCCGACGTTAAACCACATCAGTTGCAAAAGGCCCGTTGTACAATGCTGGATAAGCCCCCCACTCCAAGCTTAACACGAGCTTAGGTGAGCCGAAGCTCAACGCGAGCTCAGCTGAGGTTTAAACCTAACCTGATACAAATGACATAATGAGTCAAGGAGCAACCTTTAAATTGCTTTTCACTCTACTAGGTTATATTTTTTAAAGATTTTATGTCTAGTTTAACAAAGAGAGCAAATACAAGGACATAGACAGAAACAGCCATTTCCCGAATTTGGCACAAACTGTCACAAGTGACTAACCAAAAAAGGTAATTTTTCAGGTGATTATGTGAGTACGTATTGCTTCATTGATGCCAACCGTAGTGAAGTTCACTATCAACCAGGTTTAACTAAGCCGACGATTGTACAACGGATGTCGACTTCAAGCCTGAACTTAGCTAAGCTTAGGTTTAACAAAGCTTGTGTTCAACCCGCATTTGCACAATCGGCCCTTAAATGACCAAAGCAAGCACATATTAATTGACCAATATGTCCGCTGGCTATTATATTGATGAGTGTTTTTTAAATATATCCGTCCATATTTTATTTTACCAATAAACTGCCTTTATCATGCTCTTTCATCTTTTATAGCATTCCCTACATTCATCAAGTCAAAACTGCACATTATTGGGAGAACATATAAGTAAAATATGCAGAAGAAAAAACTTTATGGACGTGCATAAACAAATTTGTCAGGTAGGCCTTGAAATATTGACTGATGCAGTAGGAATAAAACGATTCTTCAATATTTCAGATGCTTTAGCTTTAGGGTTCCTCCGTTCTTTTGATATATTCTAGTAGGCAATTTTTTAAAGATTTTCGTAATATCCAAATAATATTTATTTCTTCTTCCATTCTTAAAGCTGGATTTTCACGCAGTACGAAATCATTGAGAAGGTTATGAAAGCAGTCAATAGTTCAAAGCGTGATGAACCTGCTTGACAATTATGCCTCCTCACGACTATATATAAAATTATTTCGTCAGCATAGTTTGCTTATATTATCTCCATAATTCGATGTTGGACTTCATCAAATACCATCATGGCCTTTTATTTTTGTTGTTCATTAAATAAAAGTCAAATTCCATAGTACCTAAATAAATTAATTTTAGAACACAAATAGGAGGTATATCTGAAATTTGCAGAAAAATTGAAATATCTTGGATAAAGATGAATGTAGGCATACTATACAAATATGAAGGAGTATATTAGAAGCAATTTTTTTACGAGAAAAATGAGAAAATTTAGATTTTGGATTCTAGCCCACCCTGTAAATGAATATGCATCGTCGACTTTTGTACAGCAGGCGTTAAAACTAGGGAACTTTTTTCATCCAGCTATGTAAAAACCATAATTTTTGATGTATCACCTTTTGATATACAGTACGTTCATTTGACAGCGATTTGGATATTCAAATTGCATTAATTTTTTTCATAAATTGAAATACCTTGTATAGTGTTACAATACCTCATATTTTTAGAACGCGGATCATCAGTAGAATCTAAATGTGGGATAATATGTGGAGCTTCTCATTTGAAAAATGTATGCTTGCATCACCACGTAGTTATGAATCACCCTGTACAAATTAAAATTTTCTAAGAAAGGAGCTCACCCTTGCCTACAACTTTTGTGTATAGCTTTTCCTGCTATCATCTACAGTATTAGAGTTATGGGCCGATCGGGTACTAAAGACTCACCCCGTATATCTGCGGCATAAATTTTTCTTTTCCATTTCAATTCAATTTCCATTTCTGAGGCTACCAAGCACGAAATGGTGGCCGTCTTTTTATTCCGATATAGCCAAACTAGTAGTATAATAAAAACAACTTTTGGAACTTCCTAGTAGCTCTGTAGGAACTCCCCGAATCCGTTTAATTTCGTCGTTCGCGACGGGAAGGCTCAAATTAAATCCGACCTTTTTTCTTCGGCCGCGTCAAAACTTCGCTGTCGTCACCATAATCTATTTGCTCTTTTTATACCTCGTTACAAGTTTTCGCTTTACGGCCGCTACTGGTGCCTAGCGGTGCAAGAAGTATCTTTTTAAAAGACTCCCCACGGCTCGATGCCCGATTTTAACAATGTTTAACGGAACTGGGAAGATTGGTGCACGGCATAACTGAAAATCGACTATGGAAGCATCCGTTAATGAAGAACAATCAGATAATAAACGAAAAAATATGTTTTTTCATAAAATAACTTCACCACAAAACTTATTTCACTGACAACGTAGATGTTTCAAAAGGTCTCTTTCGGACTTCCATTGTCTATATAATTTTAGATTACAACGTTTCGATTGATGTGGTATCTTCAATCGTCTTCAGGTAAACTGTCGAACATATTCCCTTCATTGCTATTTATTCTCGTCTAGCTGACGTGTCGTTTTTCGTGGCCTATTCTGATTGGTTGCTGCGCGTTCTGCTGAGTGCGTCAGTGACGTCGCTTCTTGCTGATGATGACGTGGTCGTTAGATGGTCACTTGTATCCAAGTTTGTTCTGCCCAATTTTAGTTTTTTTATATTTCTTATGAGGGGCTGCCATATTGGTCTAGTTTCCACACTAGGCTTGCTATACACGTTTCTCTTGCTGGCAATATAAGCAGCTTCCTTGAATTTCCGGCGATACCATTGAGGTTCTTTGTCAATAATCTTTGCATCTTCCCAAATAATTTTATGATGCTCGGTCCAAGCGTGATCTGCTATTCCGGACTTTCCTGTCCGCGCTCTGTGGGTGTTGAGTCTGTGCTCCTTAATTCTCGCTTCCAGGGGTTTTTTCGTTTCACTAATGTATACTTTGCCACATTCACATGGTACTTCGTAGATGCAGTTTTTTGTTTCTTGGTGTTCATTCTTGGGTTTTTGTTTTGTAAGTGGAAGATAAGGACAATCTTGGAAAAGAAAAGAAAACAGCCACCAATAACACGTCAAGCCAAGAACAATGTGCACTGAGGACGCTGAAAAAGGATATGTCAATTAAAGTACTGCCTGCAGATAAAGGAAATGCTACAGTCAACCATACATACAACCAAAGACTAGAAGAAGTCATGAGAAAAGGCAAAATAAGCATTTTCCAAGTGACCCAACAAGCAGAATCGAAGGACAACTGTCCCGAATATTAAAAAAGTACAAAGAACATTTAACTGACCATAAGAAAGCAGCTATTATACCACACTATAGCAAACCACCACACCTCTACAGCTTACCGAAGATACACAAGGATGGCATACCACTGCGACCAAAAACAAGTTCAAGAGGTTCTCCCACATACAATCTTGCGAAACATCTGCTGAACATCATACAACCACTAGAAGGGAAATCGTCATCATTTGTAAAAGATCGAAACACTAGACGCAGAAGATCGCTTAATAAGTTCCGACACATCGGTGGTTTCGACATAAATAGCCTATACACAAATGTGCCAGTTGGAGAGGCACTAGGGATAATCCAGAAAAGGTTACAAGAAGACCCAACAATGAAAGACAGAACAAACCTTCCAGTGAGTGGAGTTATGGAGCTATTAAAGTTCTGTCTGGAGAACAACTATTTCCAAGAAAAGGACAAGTTTTATATGCAAGAAGATGGATTACCCATGGGATCACCGCTATCTCCAGCCTTGCCCAACCTTTACATGGAATGGTTCGAATCAACCGTCATTGAAACCTCTGATGTCAAACCGAAGTTATAGCTTCGCCATGTTGATGACACGTTCATAATCTGGAACCGTGAAGACGAACAACTGGAAACGTTCTTTGCACATCTCAACAATATGAGACCATCGATAAAGTTCACGAAGGAAGAAGAGAACAATATTAGCCTTCCTTTTCTGGATGTCTTGGAGAAGAAACACCGAAATAAAAACCAAAGTGTACAGAAAACCAACACGCAGGACAATACTTGCATTGTGTACTTCAAACCATCCAACATCAACAAAGAAACGAGTCATTCAAACCTTGTCGATCGAGCCAAGAATGTTTGTAACACACAACAAGGACTAGAAGAAGAATTACCTCAAATTAAAGGAGATCTGCCAAGGAACGCATAGTCCAAGAGGCTAGTGGAAGCAACAAGGCAAGAGAATGATACTAGCAGAAATAAACGTCATGAAGAACACAGGCATTCACTAAGTATACCATACGTGAAAGGACTATCAGATACAGTCAGAAGAATAGGACAACACTATAAAATTCAAACACGATTTTCAAGAAGCACCACATTCTGAAGTCTACTTACGAAAACAAAACCCAAGAATGAACACCAAGAAACAAAAAACTGCATCTAAGAAGTACCATGTGAATGTGGCAAAGTATACACTGGTGAAACGAAAAGACCCCTGGGAGCGAGAATTAAGGAGCACAGTCTCAACGCCCAGAGGGCGGAGACAGGAAAATCTGGAACAGCAGATCACGCTTGGACCGAGCATCATAAAATTATTTGGCAAGATGCAAAGGTTATTGACAAAGAACATCAATGATATCGCCGGAAATTCAAGGAAGCAGCTTATATCGCCAGCAACAAAAACGTGTACAGCAAGCCTAGTGTGGAAATTAAACCAATATTGCAGCCCCTCATAAGAAACATAAAAAAACTAAAATTGGACAGAACAAACTTGACACAAACGTGAGACTCAGTGACCATCCAATGACCATGTCATCATCAGCAAGAAGCGACGTTACTGACGCACTCAGCAGAACGCGCAGCAACCAATCAGAACAAGCCACGAAAAACGACACGTCCGTCAGCTAGACGAGAATAAATAGCAATGAAAGGAGCATGTTCGACAGATTACCTGAAGACGATTGAAGATACCACATCTATCGAAACGTTGTAATCTAAAATTATATAGACAACGGAAGTCCAAAACAGACCTTTTGAAATGCTTTTATCAGCTTCGTCTGTAAGTGTGTTTGTATGTATGTTTGTAACCGACGCATCTGGACTCGATTTTGACCCTTTTTAAACGAAGAGATGTGATTTATACTTTGTACCCTTATCAAGAAAAGGTTAAGATAGAATAGTCTGGTAAATTTGTTCTTTATCCTGGAAGGAATCGCAAAAATTAAAGTTCTAAAACCTATCCGGAGTGTTGAAAATCTGATAGATATGTCATTTATTTTTGAGAGTTGGTGAATATGATTAATAAATTAAACCTTAGTCATAATGTTTTTGGTCTAGATATAGCACTCTATATGGTTTCAATCACTGTAATTTAATTTCGGCTTTGATATCTTTAGATATCTATCTAGATGCAAATGTCAAACATAAAAGTTATTTGGTTGTTTAAGATGCATATCCTAAAATTATTTTCAAATATACAGGGTGTTGAGGGAAAGCATTTGACAGGTATGTCTTGCGAGATATCGAAGAATTACACACTAAATGGACACGCTGTATTCCACTATATGTATACTGCCTGTGGACTATGTGTGCTTCACAGATGATACAACATTGACACAAGCCCTAAATAATAATGTAGCTGATACTGCAAATAAGATGGAGTTGTGGTTTGCTTCCAACTATCTGAAACTAAATAGGGATAACTCTCAAAGGGTAACGCTTTCTTCTAATACCAGAACTAACCCCAATGGAAATGTCTCTCTGCTGGGCATTATAGTTGACACTTCACTTAAATGAGATGCTCATACAGACGCACCGTGTAATAAATTAAACACTTAGATTTTTGTATCAATACAACTGAGGTATGTCACTACTAAATTTACTACTAAATGCCTATTATGCAGTTTTCCATTCTCATTACATTTATGAAGTTGCACCCTGGGGGGCTCTAGTCATGCCAAACGGGTACTTAAACTTCAGAAAATAGCAGAAAGAATCTTAACTAACTCTAAATTTCATTATCGTTGTTATTCAAGCTTCTAATGATATTGAAATTTTAGTCTTCTCCCTATTCATGAAGATATCAAAAAGTACAGCATGCATTCTGATATTCATAATTGCACCACTACAGGCGCTGGAGCATTCATAACTCCTAGGTTCCAACTGGCAGTATCCGCATGCAATTTCCTGAATATTAATTTGCATAATATATTACTAGACGATATACGAACACTCAGCCACATCAAATTTAAGAAAGCGATTAAGGATATCATGTTTAACCAGTGTTTCTATAGTACTGATGAGTTTTAAACATCATTATAGTTTGTTCTAAAGCTGTGTTCTTGGACCGATTCTGTATTGTTCATGTATGTATTATCCATTTTCTAGTTGTTCTTGCCATAGACATACAGCTTGATGAAGCTTTTAATAATTTCAAGCTCTTTCTAGTATCCTTGCGTACCGGAGCATTCTGCGAATTTATTCACAGGTATATTTTAGGCATGACATATATTTCCAACTTCCCTCTAATACCTGTGATTATGCATGGGAGTTTATTTACCAACGTTAAGGAAGTTTTCCGCATAATAACATCCCGTTTGTAGTTTAAGGTATGCGTTGCCAGTTTATGGAAACTCATTTAACTTTAAAATAATATTAGTGGAATTTTGTTATACAAACCTACACGAATGGAGTAGTTTTGATAAGCAACATAGGTGGCTCTGAAATTTTATTGTGAAATAACTAATAACAGTTATTTAGATTAACTCCCAAAGTTTTGAAAGCTCAAACATACATTTTTGAATCGTTGTAAACAAACTCTATAAAGTTTTCATAATGGTATATTGTTCAGCGAGTAGTAATGACCGTAATAATTCGCACAGTTGAAGTTTGTAATAAGGGAGTTACTATCATTACCGCGTGTTGAATATTATACTGTATCTGCGACCGAAGCAATTAATAGTGCAATTTAAATCCATGATAATTACGAACTATTGAAAACTATGTATTATGTTTTTGCATTCATAATGCGAATATTTTTCAAATTCCTTATATTTCGGGCAAATAATGCTTGCAAACATAGACCAAGTAGCCAAGTAGTAAGTAACTCTGTTCTGTTACAACAAAGCTGTACTTCTTTCTGAATGAATGAGTTAGGAAGTCAAGCACTGTGAAAAAATCAACTACTTTGTAAATCAGTATAGGTGACAAAAAAAGGTAGGAGGACCTCTAACAGCGGTTTGCACCAGTCATAGTTAAACCTTTGGCTTAACTAATTAAAGCTTAACTTTAATTAAGGCTTAAAGTTGTGTGTCTTTGCACCGGTCATGATTAACTTTAATTATGAGTTAACTTTTTCTTACAGGGAAATTTAACGAATTTCAGATTTTACGTTGGCAATCATGTCGTATTTTTGATGTTCTGTGATGGAAATGAAGGTTCATGTCACTGTCGTTGATGGCTGTCAAACATCATCTTTCAAGTTCAACTGAGGCTATTTGTTTTGATTAAGAAATTTTGGATTCATTTTAGTATTTTTAGTTTCATTTTCATTAATTGATAACCCATTATCGTAAATATCCAACTCACAGAATATAACAACAGTGGTAAAAGTAAATCCTTGAAGTAAATGCACTTCTTTAGGCAAGATTTTGTCTATGATATAGTTGATTGCAGTGACCCAGCATTTGGTGGATTTTGGGTGTCTTAATTCTGGATTCTCTTGTATAGCAGTGGCTACAGAAGACATCAGAGTAATAACATTTATGTCGGATCTGTTTGTGGTAAGTAAAAATATATAGAAATGTCCAAAGTGCTGAGGTCAACTAAAAACATCTTTCTTATACATTTATAGTGTTAAACTAGCAAAATGTCCATTCATAGGTAATAATTACAATTTTTATATGTATATATAGGTGGTTTCAAGGAATGAAACAATTAAAACAGTAATGTTTTGGCATAACCTTAAGATGAGTTTCCGGAACAAGTGATATATGCAACAAACTATATACATATTATGACTATCAACTTCTCTATTAAAACAGATTTGTGATATATGCACTACTACAAAATACTTTCTTTTTGTCATTGCAGGTGTGGAGAAAGAATTATTCAGGTTGCCAAGTATTTGAGAAAGAAGAGGCACACCGATACCATGAGGCAAAGAGCACATAATGTTATGCATTCAGAGCTTCATTGTGATGGCTTTATAGAAAGTAAATACTAATATGTTCCACATACTGTGTAAATTAATAGAACCAATAAATGCATATGTTATCCATATATTCTAATTATGTCTGTTAATAAAGGTGGAGAAAAAAATCACTTTCTTATAACTTCTCATATAACAAAATATAAAATATTTCATAGTATCAGTAGCTAATATGTGATATAAAATGTTGTCTAGATATAGAATGCCTTGTTAAAAATATGTATTTTAAATGATAGTTTGTATAACATGCTCACAGATAGTGATTAATTTCTGTCTTCTGAAACAAGGTGATTATTTGAAAAAACACTCATTGGGTGACTGTAAAGTTGCACCCATCAGAAGGTAAGTTTTATTACTTGAACAAAAACTACTGGTTGAATTCTCTTATATTTTTATTAAATATATTTTCTTTCAATATATCAGGGCTTGTCCTGAATAGTAGAAAATTCAGTAATTAGGATAGGCTGATCGGTGGAACACACAACAGTGATGTGCTGCCGCAGTGCTCAATAATACAGTATGGGTCAATATTATTCAAATTACTCAGTTTTTGTTAATAAAGAGGCTTCAGTTTTTCACTCGTCCCTTAAAGTATTCATTATCATCTGTGATCCTGAAATAAACAATATTTTTATTAAAAATAGAAGGAAATTAACTAATGGGTGGTGAAGATGAATTAAATAAAATCCATGCCAGAACGGGAGGACACTTGCATTCTAATTTTTACAGTAATAACTACTACTGTGATAGCTATTCACATAATGATACTGCATCTTGCTGCAAACAAAATAATTCAAGCAGATCAATTTATTTTCTTTATATGGTAAAAATTGGGCGACTAAGATGCAGTATCAAACAACTGTCCCTAGTGAATGTGATAACTGTAATTTACAAATAAACGTTTTATCTTTGCTGTTTTCAAAATCCATCCAAGTTTTGAGCGCCCATTATCTCATAAATTACAGCATTCTAAATAACTGATTTGCTTACCTGCTAAGATAGACTTCTTGAACAAGACAACAGTAACACAACAATGACCAAAAAGCTGTTGAACACGAAAAATCTCATAAACCATAGCACGGTGTCTTACAACAGTGATATTTGTCCAATTCCAGAATCAGCTTTATATAGTTGTAGATTGAGGTTATGGTCGTATCCTCAGTTCCCCACGACTTGATATTGAATCCAAGTGATCTATTTTGATTCATAATTGCTTATAGGATATAGAAATCATTTTATAACATATATTGCACAAACTAACCAAACTTATTTCTGTAGTGATCTGTCAGAATATGTTAAACCCACAAATGTCAAAAGTTAAGCCAAGAAACGTCAAAGTTAAACCCTACTTTGCCTTTGGCTTAAAGTTAATTATGAGTTTGACGCTAACTACAACCGGTGCAAAGCAATTCGTACTTTAATTAAGGCTTAACTTTAATTACAACTTTAACTATGACTGGTGCAAACCACTGTAAGACTATTAAGTAGAGGTACAAGACATAGCCGACGAGTAATCCAAGTTCATAACCGAAAATGAAATATTGAAATATTGTAAAAATTTCAAAGTTCTAGCGAAAAAAAAGCATTTTTTTGCTGACACTGGCTTCCGTCACTTTATTTTCAGTCGCTGTCAACTTGATCCAGCCAGCCATCTTATCCACAATGCGATGTTGTGGTATCGATGATCTTGGGACTGTAGGTCCACTGAACGAAAAAGGTACGTGTAACCTGTCTTTGAGACAATGAACGACTGTACGTAAATTTATTGAACATTAAGTTACGATTGTCGTACATGGAATCAATGAAATATAAACATTATTTATAATCAGCAGTATTATCGTAATGAACCATAAACATCAATCGATGTTATAGCCCTACAACAAAACAATAAATAGTAAACGTAGATCTATGATTGCACGTCGTTAATGCTATGATCGGTATACATAAATTTATGTAATCCGTACATTAAAACAATAAACAGTGGTCATAGATCAATGTTTGCAGGGATTAATGTTATGAATGATATACATGAATGTATGTCTACCGTTGATTGAAACAATCAACAGTAAACATAGACCAATGCTTGCAAGCGTTAATGTTATGAATGATACACATTAATCTAAGCCAACTGCACCTTAAAACAATAAACAATAAACACCCTGCATATATTTATGTATACCGATAACGAATGTGATAAACAGAGTACCTACTTGCTATAGAATAGTTATTATTAATAAATTATACCATTAAGAAATATCTGTCAATGACCCAAGATAGCTTGGCCCACTGATTTGATGTGACAATTTTTTCTTAACATAATAGTAATTACTTAACCAATCGTAAGGTTTATTTTTTCGAAACAGAGGCAGCCACAATTTCAGCAATACTACAGGCAATACATTCCGAATAATCCTAATCGGTTAGGCGCGACGACTTGGAATTCGGCAGCGTCGAACACGTGACCAATAGTGATAGTGGGGCAATAGATGTGAGAAGTAGAGGTACCAGAACTAATAACGCTGTTCGTAATAATAATGTTTGGTGTGATTGCTGTATGGAGTATTAGCCTCAAAAAATGTCGCGTCGTTAAAGGTTAATACTTACGATACGTTGAATTAACGTTTAGTGTTCATTAACCAACGAAAACCTCTTCATTATTTTTTTATGTTTACTGTTCATGGATTTATGAAGGATTCTTATTATTTCAATGATATGGAACATAAGTTCATAACTGCATAATGTTATTGTATATGATTACTTTTTGACGTTTTGCATTGATTGTTCAATGTTAATTGAATCATCATTGTCTTAATGTACGAATACTATGACGTGAAATCACTGTTTCAATGTTCGATTCATAATATTAATGTTCAAAAAATTGATAACGACAGATTATTAATTCCACGAACAAATTTTCTTTCTGTGTTGTGTACATCCTATTTCGTCATCACCATTCTGGAAACATACAGGGTGAGTTTTTAGTACCGGCTCGGTCGATAACTCCACTACTGTAGAAGATAGCGAAAAAAGTTGTATATAAAAGTTGTAGCCACGGATATGCTCTTTGCTCAGAAAATATCTTGATTTATACAGGGTGATCCGTAACTACGTGGTGATGCAAACATGCATTTTTTTAAATGAGACACCCTATATATTATTCCACATTCAAATTCTATTAATGATTTCCGTTCTTCCAATATCGGGTATTGTTACATTATACAGGGTATTTCAAAAGTTATGACCATTTTTGTATCCAAATCACGGTCAAATGAACGTACTGTATATCAAAAAGTAATGAATCAAAAATTATTTTTTTTTACATGAGAAGATTAGAAATATCCTCTAGTTTTAAAATAGGCTATAAAAAAATTCCGCGACGCATATTCGTATACAGGGTGATGTAGAATGCAAAATCTAGATTTTCTCTCTTTTTTTAAATGTAACCCCCAATATTTTATTATACCAAAGAATTGCTTTTAATATGCTCTTTCATCTTTGTATAGCACTTATTATGGCTGCATTCATTAGTTTCTGAGATATTTCGATTTTTCTACAAATTTTAAATATACCTTTATTTGTTTAATAAAATTTATCTATTTTGAGAAAATACTACCAAATTTTGTTTTTGCTTAACAAACAACTAAAATATAAGGCGATAATAATACTTGATCAAGTCAAAACACTGAACTAACGAGATAATATAGGTCAAAGTGTGCTGAGGAAACAATTTTATAGACGTCATGCATAATTATCAAGCAGATATATCAGGTAGGCTATGAAATATGAAACGACACAGTCCAAATAAAACGATTCTTCAATCTTTCAAACGCATTAGTTTTAGAGTGCCTCCGTTCTGGATATTGCTATTCATAGTTGATATATTCTAGAGGCAAGTAGACAATTTCTCAAAGATTCTCCTAAATACCCTCAATGAAAAAATTAATTTTCAAAGCTGGTTTTTCACACAGTACGGAATTATTGAGTAGGTTATGAAAACTGTCAATTTTTCAAAGCCTACCTGATAAAACTACTTGACAGTTATGCATGACTCCTACAAAATTGTTTCCTCAGCATACTTGACTTTATTATCTCGATGATTTAGGGTTTTGACTTCATTAAATGCTATCAAGACGTTATAATTTAGTTGTTTGTTAAATAAAAAACAAATCAAATAGTACTTTCTCAAAATAAATAAATTTCAGTATACAAATAGAGGCTATATTTTAAATTTACCGAAAAATCGAAATATCTCGGAAACTAATGGACGTAGGTACAACAAGTGCTATACAAAGATGAAAGAGCATATTAAAAGCAATTCTCTGGGATAATAAAATATTGGGGGTTACATTTGAAAAAAAAGAGAAAATTTGGATTTTGCATTCTACATCTCCCTGTATACGAATATGCGTCTCGGGCTTCTTTTATAGCCGATTTTAAAACCAGAGGATATTTTTAATCTTCTCATGTAAAAAAAATAATTTTTGATTCATTACTTTTTAATATACAGTACGTTCATTTGTCCGCGATTTGGATATAAAAATGGTCATAACTTTTGAAAAACCCTGTATAATGTAACAATGCCCTATATTGGATGAACGGAAATCATTAGTAGAATCTGAATATGGAATAATATATAGGGTGTCTCATTTAAAAAAATGCATGTTTGCATCACCACATAGTTATGGATCACCCTGTATAAATCTAAATATTTTCTGAGCAAGGAGCATATCCGTGGCTACAACTTTTATATACAACTTTTTTCGCTATCTTCTACAGTAGTGGAGTTATCGACCGAGCCGGTACTAAAAACTCACCCTGTAGATAAGCCATGTACCGTAAAAACACTTTCACTATGTGTACTGACGAAAGCGGTCCTCCGTGGTTTCCAGATTTTCGCCAATCAAGTACCTAGTCGTCTAATCACCGCATCTTTATTTCGTCAAACCGAAAGAGGGTTCGAAAATCGTACTCGTGGATTTCGTCTCTCTTTGCATAATTTTCGCGCGTGTACGTGCACTCCGCCATGGTAAATTTAAACTCATAAAATCACGTGTTCACTCGCCAACTCAAAACACCTTAACGTTTCAAGTACATATGAATTAAGTAAATTGTTAAAAGCTACTTCGGGCTAGATGCATATTTTCTGAAGCAAATCCTTTAATTTTGAAGGAAATGGTCCTGTTTATAAATACTAAAAATCTGAAACCTTTTCCTTTAGAGCAACACCTTTTCGATCCAAGTCCGAAACTTTTCCTTCTTTTTGCTTATGAATTTAAAGTAAATTTGTCAGTTTATGCAAGTAAAAGCAAATGCCCCTCTTTTTGAATCAGGACTATTTGTTACAGCCACTCTTTACGAAATATAATCTCAAATTTTGTTTTTAGAGCTTCATTATGCTTAGCGAAATCCCCAGACCTGCCCATCTAATCCTGTTGAGACTTTTCCAAGTCATCCATTCCAGCTGTGACACGGTAGAGAGTGTGAACTCTATGGTGATCTAGGTTACAAAATGGCACTGACTTACGGTCTGTCATCACTGGCTGTTTTCGGACGAAATATCTATTCAAACTTCCAGGACCGTATATCAACACACCTTGGAAAGCGTATTTTTGTGTTTAAAAAATGTTGTCTTTCTAAGTAAACAATCCGTTGACGTGCAATATATCTCGTCTACTTAGTTTTATAGTTGGACGTTGAGGAAATGCGATTTTGCTTCTTTTATCCGCAACTTTCAAGATGCCATCAATCTAGCCGTCCTTTTTACTCCCGAAAACCAGCTACAAACTTTTCGCATTAGGGCCGCTTTTAGGGGGTTGCTAGCAGCACACGGCTATTAAAGTGTAAAAATGGTAGCAGTCACTGAGGTGGAAGCATTTTTCAGACTTGAAAAGGTAAAAGGAAGTCTCCAGATGAACAAACTAGCCTCATCCCACTGGATTTGTCTAAAACAGGAGTTACAGTCACTTAGTAAAATTCGCTGGGGATTCAGGATAATTATAAAAGTATTCCAACAACGTTTCAGAATTGGATTTCCTAGCATGGTTTTACGACGACGACATTGTTGGAACACGTCGAACAGGATGTCGTTCACTCACATTGGCGAAACGTCAAGCAAGGAAGCGCGCCGAAGCCAAGGGTGAAGGTTCTTATCGAAGCAGGCCAAACAGCCCAAGGACCAGCAGTTTTAGATTGTAGGTTGACATATGAGAGTTAGTCATCCTGATTGTTGTTCGCCATCACTGTTCAGGTTCATAATTAATATACTGAAAGAACTTTTCAAGAAACACTTGCTATCACTATATTGTGATTACTATTACCGGATCAGTTGATAATGTGGAAACTACAATAGCACGTATGGGTTTTCTTTCACAAAACTGGGTTGCTCGAAAAATTTAGTACAAAGCAACCCACGCTTTTCTCACAATAATACTTCTCCTTAGGCAGCCTGCGTAGGCGCTCATCCTTTCTCTCATCAGATCATCCTATTCATTGCAGCCCTCTGTAATTCCTGGAAGTCTCTAATTCCTGTCCAGTGACGGATGTTTCTCAGCCATGGTAACTTTTTTTTCAATTCCTCTTCTCCCTCCTTCGATCATACCTTGAAGAATGAGACGCAGGAGGTGATAGCGTTCCCCTCGCATTATGTGGCCTAGGTAAGCTATTTTCCTATTCCTTATAACCTCAAAAAGTTCTCGTTATGCTAAGCCAGCTCTCTGGAGAACGTTCTCGTTTCTCAATAATTCATTAGAGAAGTTCAATTTAAATCTGTTCGTTTACATTGGTACCCTGTCTTGACAAGGATCATCAATATTGGCGATAAGTTGACGAGCAGTTCAAGCAACAATTTCTTAAGAAAAGTGATGTAGGTTGAAGCTTATTGTGTTACCTCTTGATAATTCTGCAAAGCTAAAATTTATTCTGCGTGTTTAAAGTGGGTCAAATTCGAGTCCAAAGGGGTCAGTTACAAGCAAACATACATACAGATATACAGGTAAAGCTAATACAAGAATGTTAAAACCATGTTAACGGGCACTCGTCTAGCCGCGCGACCTCAGTAACCGCTGCGTGGATTTAGTGAAATTTTGGCAGCTGCATCTTGTGGGGCTGGAATGATGCTAGATATTCTACAATTGGTAGACATTTGGTGGAATAAACATTAAATAACCAGAAATCAACATATTTTTCTCTTTTTTCAGGAGCAGGGCAGATAGCGCAATTGTGGCAGTGGGAGAAGAAGTTGAATAAAATCTATTATGACTATGGTGGATTTGATATCCCCCTCAAAAATGTTGACTTCAGACATATCCTGACATATCTGACGACTTCTCTAACATTACGTCACTTTACGGACACGCAACCTACAGTATATACACTATCGATTGATTTTACTTTAATTTCGATAACATATTGTTGCTATAGCGGGTATAGAAAAAGTAAAAAGCCTTTATCATGCCAATGAATGGTGAAAAAGCATTAGTCGAAAATGAAAAATATGAGGTTTATACTTTTTGCTTTATAACAGCTCTTGACCATTTTACACTTGTTAATTGAAAGTTACCACATTAAAGCGGAGGAAATGTGGGGTAGGTTAAGAAAAGCATCAATCATATTTCGCTTAATTATTACTCTTGGTTCGTCTACCCGACTTAATTAAAATTTGAAAATTTGATCATATATAAATTTTTGAGGTAGCACGGTTTGCTTGTCAATAATTTGGGTTCTCAATTCCTTAGATGAAAACTTATTTGCAGCTGCTGTGTTGACGTTGACAACCTAATTACTCAAATTAGTTAGAATTTACCAGTATGTGCAGCTTCGGTCTGTATTCATACGGATTTATAGAAAATAAATAAAAAATATTGATAAAGTTTCATCTAAAATAATTATTAGTTGTCTAAAATTTCTGTTGCAGACATAAAATATGTCAGGGTGAGAAAACTTTATAATTCGAAAATAGAGCATGCAACGCAAAAGCGATGCCATAAAATCGAATATAATGAAGGAAAGCGGAAATTCAACCGTGTTCAAGCTAAATAGCTGATCATCTGGTAATTATTATTTTTTTAAGCAGTCCGATGAACTATCTAGGCGATTCATCACATTGCAAATTAGGTCCGAAATTGCATACAGTGTGTATTTTATACATACTCGAAACTGCATCCGATCTAGAATCTTTTTGATGAAATATCACTTTGCATATGGTATGACAACTAGCATAAGCTATCAGCCGCTACGATCCAGTTCTGGTATGCAACAATGAGATGTTAATGCTGTTGGATAATCACTGGCTTTAGAAAATGGTACCGTAAAAGAGTTTCTGAAGTATTATAATTATTATCTTATTATGTACGCCTATATCCTGTCACAAGGCTCAGCCTTCAAGGGGTGGCATTATTTGTGATTTTATTGCAAATGAATGAATGAATGAATGAATGAATGAATAGTACCAAGACATAACACGTACACTAAAGAAGTGTTATGATTGTGCAATAGCCTAGGCGAGTTTATCTCACAGTACCAAATTCTACTATTTGTATCGATATTTATTGATATATTGATTTATTTTATTAATGTATTGAGGATATTAAAACAGATAACATAATCTCGAAGTACGTGGCGAGTTGACACTTTGTACTTAACTAGTTCAAAGTAGTTATTCTGTATATTATTTTATTTACCTATATAGTGTTAGAGTTATTTGGTGTGTAATCTATTTCTGTTTGTGTTTAGTTATTACAATTATTAACCTGCTGGTTAATTTCAATTAGGCCAGTATTAAAAATAACGTAGCAGGTTAATAATTAGTATTAGTGTAGGCCTCACTGTTATGACACTAATTCTCCGCACTAGTTTTGATCTCTTGATGAGGTATTTCGTGAGTTGACCCTTGATACCGATGATCTCAGAGATGGAATTATGTTATATGTTATTTTGTACAATTTGGTGTGTAAACATCTATCTGGCGTTTAAAGGTTGTTTTGGTATGTAATCTATTTATGTTTATGTGTGTAACTATTACAAATACTAACCTGGTAATTAGACCAGTACAAAATGACGTCACGTTATATGGTTAAACATGTGGTACTCTATTATCCAAATTTTGTTACTGAGATATCTTTTTTTACTTGAATTCCAGATGTCCCACCTCGACAGCTTTCCTGATACACGCCCAACCATTTATTGATGTTAAGTTACGCAGTACTAGTTACTATTTGAAAGTTACTATTTAGATGTTTAATTGTGCTCTTTCATAATCTGTGCTGGACATTTGTGTATCGACTAAATTACTAGCCTATCAAACGTTTATATAAGACACGTCCAAAATGATCTCGTTTGTTCTTTTATCCCCTACAATTATGAATTAAAAAAATCATCTTATTTCTCATAGCAGTTTTTGAAGTAAAGGATCATATATCTGTTCTATAGCTCTCCAATATCCTTTAAGCCCTAGGAGTGGTTGAATTGTGGCGTCTGATCGAATAAGCGACAGCAAAAACATGAAACCAATTTATTTCGCAAAACTTGAGGAACAGAGGAAATGAACGCCAAATAGATTTTCGCGGGACGCTGACAAATAGATAGCTACAAGGGTGTCGATTCGCGATTCCTTAAGGGGAGCGGCTACAACGAGAATTTTCCAGAATCCACAGTTAAGCTGTCATTTTCAAAAAGTCCCACACACACATATATATGTACCGCCACTGGTCCGAGTAGACACGCGTTATATCGGCTCCGTGGAAAAAGTCAAATATTTGTGGCTAAACATAAATTAAATACGCGAAAAGTGATACAATCATTCAATAGGAGTTAACTGTGTATCTGGGAAAACAGCGTGATTTTTGGTTTTGTCAACTACATGCAATTGGGTCAGTTGCATTCTGTGAGAAGTGTTGATGTCGGGTATTCTTACCAGACAAGCAAAAAACATGGTGAAAAACCAAGAATGTAAACAACAGGACAAGGCTTTGGGTCAACCGATTAAAGAAGATATTTTAAATACAATTCTTCGGAAAATTGAAGATACAAATCAAGGTATTGCTGAATTGAATAAGAAATTGGATGATTTGCAGCAAGAGATGGTACAGGTGAAACAAGTATCTGATTCCAACCGAATAAAAATTGAGGAAGCGAATAAAAAAATTGAACAAATGGAGCAATTCTCGAAGCGCTGCAACCTGCGCTTTTTTGGTATCCCAGAGACCAATAATGAAAAATGTAGAGACGTCATTATTGATATTATAAGAACTAAATTAGATCTATCATCAATCTCTACAGAAGATATCGAGGTGGCGTACAGGAGTGGATCCAGTAAAGGAAATGCTCCCAGGGTAATGTTTGTGAGATTCTACTCTGCCAAGGTTAAAAATGATGTGTATTCAAACAAAAAGAATCTCAAGGGCTCGAGGATCACTATACGGGAAGATTTAACTGCCACAAGAATGACAATTGTTAAGGAGAAAATCGCCAAACATGGGAAAAAACAGGTTTGGACAACAAATGGAAGAATAGTTTGGCTAGAAGATGGTAATGTGAAATCTGCAGTGCCGTGAGTGAGGTGCAAGAAGCGTAAGTGACATGTTACTACCAAATGGTTCAATGTCTTTTTGTCTTGTTTGTCTGTTTCATTCAAAGAAATTGGGTCAAATAGTTATTTGTTCTATTGCTAAGAGAAAAATTATTTTTCTGTTTATATCTGATAAGATCGTATGTGATTAATTCAGAATTTTTTATACATGTGTATATATATGGGTCATATATATACGTGTGTATATATAGTATGGTATATAAATATTTTTTTAGTGGTTCAAATATGTACCCCAGTTACTTGTATTGCATTACGTGCTCACAGTATCCTCATTGCATTATTTCTTTTTCTCATGATGACTTATCTCTCTTATTTTTCTCCTACACCATTTTATATTTTACTGCGGTGCCGGTATTGCGGCAAGTAACCGTTTTTTTTTTCTTCTTTGTAAATTAGGCTATAAGTTATATTTGATTATTTTGTTACTGCATTATGGTGAGAAGTAAACTCAATTTATTTCATTTAAATGTTTGTTCTCTGCAGGGAAAACTTGAAGATATTAAAACTATACTCTATAATAACAATATTGATGTTTTAGCTATAAGTGAAACATGGTTGAATGAAAGAATTGAAACATCTTATGTGACCATAGACGGGTATACGTTTTTGAGAAGAGATAGGGGTTCACGTGGAGGTGGAGTAGGACTATACATATCTAACAGCTTAAAATTTAAAAAAATTACATCATCTGGTGAGATTGAACAGCTTTGGGTAAGCATACATACTTCAATGGCAGACATTATTTGTGGTGTTGTATATAGACCTCCAAATCAGGAATTAGTAAACTTTCTTGATCATTTAGAGGTTAGTTTTGTTAAAGCTTTAGGTAGCAGTGAGAATGTATTTTGTTTAGGAGATTTTAATGTGGATTATGCGCAGGTAGCCACGTATAACTATAATCAGTTAGAGCAATTTATTGAGAACCATGAACTTTCACAACTTATAACAGACTTCACTAGAGTGACTGCGAATAGCTCAACATCAATAGATCTCATATTAACATCATCTCCATCCTTGGTTGTGAGCTCGGGTGTTAAAAACTGTCATTTTTCTGACCATGAAATAATTTTTTCTAATTTATCCATACCTAAACCACAGCCATTATTCAAGTATATCCGAAATTATAAATCTATTGATGCTGAACGTTTTTGCAGCGATCTTGAGAATAAAAATATTAACGAAATATTTTATATTCAGGATGTAGATGAAAAAATTGAATATCTCAATAACGCAATAATATCAGTTTTGGATATGCATGCTCCATATAAACTCGTGAGGTTTACTAAAAAGCCCGCCCCTTGGCTTACTGATAATTTAAGATTTATCATGCACTTGCGAGATGCTGCTAAGGCAAAATTCAACCAAACTAAATCAGTAGAATCATGGGAAAAATATAAAAAAGCCAAAAATTTTGCTACACAAGCGGTGAGGAATGAAAAAAAAGCATTCTTCAATCACTTGTGTAAGTCCAAAGATAGTAAACAGATTTGGAAACAGTTACAAAATCTGAATATACATAAAACTGAATCGACTGGTGTAATTCCAGATCAGCTGAAAGATGCTGATAGAGTGAATGAACATTTTGTTAATAGTGTACCGAATGTAAGCTATGATAACAAAGATTTTTTACACTACTTGAATAATACGTTTTATGATAGGGTAAAAGGTAATGATTTTAACTTTGTTCTTGCCACAGAAGAGGACATATTTAATATAATCAGAGATTCAATCAAGACTGCTGCTGTTGGAGTTGATGGTATAAATATTTCAATTATCAAAATCTGTTACCCAGTTATAAAGGATGCTTTAATTAATATAGTCAACAGTTGTATATTGTCAGGATACTACCCAAATGCTTGGAAAACAGCTATAGTGAAACCTATACCAAAAACGTCAGAAATCGAAGATTTTAAGGATTTGCGCCCAATTAGTTTGCTACCCACATTCTCGAAAATTTTGGAACATATTTTGAATAAACAAATTAAAAGTTACATATATAGAAATTGTATTCTTCCAGATCATCAGTCTGGATTTAGAAGTAGTCATAGCTGTACGACAGCCTTATTAAAGGTTACTGATGATATTTTAGAGGCGGTTGATGCAGGAGAATCAAGTATTTTGGTAATGCTAGATTATAGAAAAGCCTTTGATTGTCTTAATCCTGATATTTTGATCTCCATGCTACATTATTATGGTTTTGCGCAAGAATCATTAAAAATAATCCAAAGTTATTTTTATGACAGATATCAAGTGGTCCAAATTGATAGTTTCACATCAAAACCTATAAAACTTTCACGAGGGTCGGTGTTGGGCCCACTGCTTTATTCAATATACACCTCTCGAATCGGCGATGTTGCACGTTTTTCCAAGTTACACGCTTATGCGGATGACACGCAAGTATACAACATATTTAAAAGTTGCTGTGTTGATAGAGCCGTTAATAACATCAATCAGGATCTTGATCGGATATTTAAAGAGTCAATCAAATATGAACTAGTACTTAATCCATCAAAAACAAAGGTTATGTTTTTTTCTCCTAAAAATTGGTTTCAGGAAAATATAGATAAAATAAAAATTGAAGTCAATGGAACAGTACTTGAAGTAGTAGATGAAGCTAAGAATCTAGGCGTAACAATAGATTCCAAATTTAGATATAAAACACATGTAGCGCAATGTGTACGGAGGGCTTATAATAATTTGAGACAGTTATATCCTAATAGACATCTTCTCAGCACTCAACTGAAAGCACAACTGTGTAACTCTTTAGTTTTGTCACAGTTCACCCATGCTCTTCCTGTTTATGCTCCAGCCATAGATGCTTCAGACCAGTATAAAATTCAGAAAGTACAAAATTCATGCCTTAGGTTCATATTTGGTATTCGAAAATTTCAACACATTTCTCATACTTTACAGCAAATATGTTGGCTCAATATGAAAAATAGATCCCTGCTAAATATGTTGACGCTATATCATTCAATAATTTTGCGCAAAGAACCAACATATCTATTCGAAAGAATTGAATTTAGGAAAGATGCCCACAGTAGAGATGTCAGAAACAAAACCCTTCTATCTATACCATACCACAGATCTGCACTTTATGAAAGATCTTTTTCCTACTCTATTTCCACGTTATATAACAGCATTCCCGAAGAAGTCAAAAAAACAAACTTAATACAGTTCAAGAAACGGACCCGTCATTGGTTATATAATAATCAGGCATCCTCTATCTAGCTCAAAATACTAATATGATTGTTTATATCCTAGAAGCGTTTAATTATAGTATCAACGAATCTTTAAATGTAATTTATATTTTTAATGCCCTGCAGTAATTTTGTTAGTCATTTTTCTTAAACTTTAAATAATTTGTTGCATTGTATTTAGTAAATGAATTATATTTATGTGACTCTATGTTCACAGTGTCTAACTCTGGACTTTATAGATTTATTTTTAATGGAGTTGAATGGAAGAGCAGAAGTAGCTACTGCTACAATCTGAATTCCGCTCCGGATTGCTTTTTTTTGTATTTTTCTTTATAAATTTTGAAATAAAGACATTTACATACATACATACATACATACATACATAAGAAATTCTCAATTCAAGCACTCTGATAGTCACAAACAAAAGTAGTGTCAATTTCTAAATAATAATACTACTTTAATACTGTGTTAATATCGTATATAACGTCCTGTGGTATGGTATATTCCCGGTCCTATATTGCAGCTTAAGTATATACGTATACAGGATAGCGAGAAAGTCTGGCATCAAGACATTTTCTTTGAAACGAATAAACATAACATTGAAATGTGACCTCTCAAAGTCATACGACGTCATCACTCAGAGTACCGCGCTATATCAATTGTTTTTGGTAGCAACGTATGTCAAGCGATATATCACAGAAAAGCTTATTTACTCCTCTTCTGAAAAATATAAATAAGTATAATATAGTGGAGTATTTAATTTATTTATTTTAAATAAAATAGAGGAGATTATGTTAGTATTGAATAATGCTAACAAGTAGATCCAAAATATTCTTAAGTTAGTCCTGCAACAGGTTTAAATAAAGGAGATTTGGTTAGTGTTATTCAATAATCCTCTATTTAAACATAAAATATTCTTAAGTTAGTCCTGTAACTGATTCGTGCAATTATATTGTAGTGTCAGATCGTGTCTACTAACAGGAGTATCATGTGGTTGATTTAAACCCTCCGAAGGCTTAACCTCAGTACTGTTATATTTGAACTAACGATTCTTTTATAAATCAAAGTATTTTCAGTTTAAGTACAAGTAGTTGTAGTTGAAGTATTTTGTAACCTAACTGGCCTCAAATTTGATGCTGCCTTTTTGTGTGTAATCTTGTAACCCTATAGGTACTTGCAAGAACATAAACTTATATTCTCGCTGCGAGAAAAATTACGTAATGGGGAAATTGTATTTAATTTGAACCAAGAAAAATATATTTTTGAAGGCAACACCCATGCTAAAGAAATATGTTTTGACCAAGAATATCATTTTTATGAGTAAAATTTCAACACCGTTGGCCCATCAAGAACCCCCATTAAAACTACCCCAAATCTCCACAGCAGCTGCGGTATTGTGGTATTTAGGCTTTGCCTTTACGGCTGCTGAGCTATACGAAAATAATGACAATGCTATGGAACCGCATTTACACTCAAACGATGAAGTTTGGAAACCTTGCCAAACATTATTTCGCCGTTCATGTTTGTCTGGAATTTGCCTCTCTAAAAATAAATGGAAGTGTCAGCGTTTAAAATGCGCTGATAAGAAATGAAGCTAGTACACAGCCCCTGGCTGGTTTAAAACGATCGTTAAGGCTGAGGAAGGGGTTCGTTAGTTGGAAATTTAGGGAGACAAAATGGCTGGTTTTACGACGATTTGTTTGCTTCGAGTAAATATAGTAAACAACACTTTGGTTCTTAGCGCTTTGGAGAAAATAACCTTCTTAAGAATTTAAGAGAGAGAAAATTATTTTACAGTAAAAAGAGGTATGTAAACTATTTAAGATTAAAATCTAACGTTACAGAAATAAGTCGAGACACAGTAGTTACTTTGTGTTTATCACTGTAGCTACTTTTCACCCGCGGAGAGTTTGAGTTATTGGTTATAGAATATTCGAACAAGTAACTTGTTCATATCACTGTGTCAACCTGATTATTGGGTGAGTTTGCACCATTGTTGTCTTTCTCAGAAAGTGGTTGATCCAATTTGAAATACGGTTTAGAGAACAACGCAGTTTTTCCATTCTGTTACACCCGGGGAAGTGAAACATATCACCGATTCTTTTCCAAATGAAAAGGTATGTGGTCTAACCAAATAAATTATATAATTAGCTTCCACTCCAGATTAAACAGATAAAAACTACTTTTGAATTCAAGTCTCACGTCAAACATTCTATTCTTAACAACCCTAAAAAAGGTATGTGGTCTAACCAAATAAATTATATAATTAGCTTCCACTCCAGATTAAACAGATAAAAACTACTTTTGAATTCAAGTCTCACGTAAAACATTCTATTCTTAACAACCCTAATCCTTCTGTGCTTAAAATATTAAATAAATATTAATATCATTTTTTAATTATTATACATAGAACGGCAATTTATTTGAAAACAAAATTTTAGACTCCCCCGAAACAGAAAAAACAAGCCATTCTCTTGACTGTTTTACTTCCACCCTCTCCCACTCGGTGTATTTGTTCATCGTGTTTGTTTACTACTTTTCACTGAAACACGAATATAGGTACAAGTTTTTCTGAAGGTGTGCCCAGGTCTGGACTTCTTCAGAATAGCTTGAATAGCTTCATTTTAACATGCGGGGACTATGCAAAATTCCAAAAAGCAAGGTCTGGACTGTAGTGAGGGTGCGCAAGAAGTTTCAGTCCTATCGTCGTCAAGTATTCACTAAAGCTGTGGTGCGGTGAGCTGGAGCATTATCGTGATGGAGGAATCAGGTATCCATTATTGACTTTGGCCGCAAGTTCTACATGAATCCAAAGACTTTAGACAGGCACTGTTCTGTATACCACTTAGTTGGAAATAGTCTGTGCTTACAAAATGACACGTTCCACAGTTCCATTCGATTTGAAAAATATAGCTATAATTCCCTTATTTACACATGGAGAATTTCTGACAGCTACGGGTGTATCCTTATCATCAATCATCAGAATTTGTTTTGTTGAGCCTGTAATATAATTTTGGTTGGACAAATAAAATCGAATTTCTCACATGCTATTCAGGACAAATTTCAACAAATATTTTAAAACATGTTCCCTCCTCTTTTCCATAAATGAAACTCTGGAAATTACTATTTGTGGGTATTTGTTTACACTACATCCTCACTCTAGAGCTCTCTGTAGCTTTGCAGTCCTTTTGATTATGGTTTGGTACATATGCGGTTGAAAATAATCTTCGTCCGAGCCTCTAAGCGGACTGCGCTGAAACTAATATCAAGCTGCATGTTTGAGCTGTATAGGCCAGGCCTCGTTATTATTTCTCCTTTTACCCTTTCATATAATAATGCTGGCATCAACATTCTGCGGCCTAAGTTGCGGAAACTAACGAGCATTTAAATTGCAGCATGAGTCATCGCTGTGAACTTGATGCCTGCCATGCTTTGTATTTAAAATTGGGTCCAGTGTTTTTCAAAGTCCTGTCCTCCAATTACGAAATAGGTAATTGGTAAATAAAAGGTAGAAACCTGCAGATCTACCCTATTCAAACTTTTAACCTATCCTGTCACACATCTAGAGCATCCGTTGCAAAAAACGAAGTAAAATAATCATCTCCTGTATAACGTGAAATGCGTCTACCTTTCATTGGACTGTATGAATAATTACCAACATTTTCAGACAAACGTACAAATTAAACGAACTACTCGGTATAACAAAATAATTGTTTGTAACCATGTACCAGCTTGCTAAACATCCAATAACGTGCAGGATGAATATTGATGATCGCAGAAATTATTCGTCGATTGTGAGGCGACATTTATTTAGCCAATCAACAACCAGGTGTATTGGCCAACTTTATTTTCATTCGGAATATTTGCATTCAAAATGTGGCTGTGTACAATGTGCTGCGGATAAATAGTAACGTAGTTTTGAGTGTTACAGTGTAACGGAAAAGTGTGAAATGCAATGAGATATGTACAGAGCGAATTTTGTCACATCATATTGATTTACCAGCAGCGTGACTGCATGAAAATTATGCAGACTTTTTGACCGACTATTCTTGACCTCTATATGACTTTGTGCAGGCTGCTTCAGTCATTATTCATTTACACTTCAGCAGAGGGTTAAGTGGGTGACACACGTACGAACTTTAAGTATGCGGTTTTTAAGTTCTCGAACTTACTCAACTCGACGTCGGTGACACACGTAAAGCTGGAATTACTCCTTTTGATACTTTTCCTAAATAAACAAAACTTTTAACAAACGCCAAGCACAACAAGCGTTGTGCATCGATGGCCTACCGAAACAAAGTGGTGGCTCGCGGCTCGCTGTATGAGCTGTGATAAGCTACGAGCAAGATTTCAAACCAGTTGGATCGCCGGCGGTTTTCGCGACGGTTTTAAAGTACGCGTACTTACGGCTTCATTTAAAAAACCGCGTACTTAAAGTTCGTACATGTGTCACCCACCTTAGGGTTATAGTATTTGTAGCTAATCTCCATCTGAAATGTGATAAATCGTATTCTGCAACATCCGTCCTTACTTCCAACCACGATCCCTGATCAGAAATCCACGAAATATTCGGAACCGTTACACGTTACACGAGATAAAATTGAAAAAACCCTATAATACCTGTTGCAGTACTTTATACAAAGGAACCGTTTTTATTGCAAAGCAGGTTGCAAAGAAGCGTATGGAGCCATAAAAAGGGATCTTTAGTGCTTAATTAGTCTGCTTTTCCTTCTATTCTGTATAAAACAAAGCGTATGCCGAGGATTAGCAGTCGCACATACACTAGCGGGGATATCGCGACCCTATGTATATTCATGATAGCATAAATCTTTAAAGTGGTCATATACATAAAACAACTGCTGAAAAAAGAATGAAATCCTCTTCCGCCAGATCTTAGCTGCGGCTGATATACGAGCCAGGTGCCATGTATAAAATTTCCATTTCCTATAGTACCTATAAGTATTTAATTTGAAATTTAAAGAAAATTAATTAACTCAATTAAATAGATGCTAATTTATTTACACAAGTGAATCGCACGACCAGCTTTTATGATCATATAAATTGTATACATAATGAGGCTATAAGTTGATATTAAAATTTTAAATAAAGAAATAAAAGCTATAAAAAAGGCTTTTTTGCTTTTCATTTATTTTTTACTTTTAAGTTATCGCTGACTATACTGTATTCACAGTGAAGCCAGACCAAATGAAAACAAGCCCACGTGCGTGATCGGCTCATGTCGGTAGGGTCCCTAATAGTCCAGTACACTATGTGTGAATTGTATGTTATAATCCGGCAACTAAAAACCCCCAAGACTGACTGGAAATCAGATCCAAATATGCGACGTCAAGTGTTCATTGCCTAAATGATCATTTCAAACTGGCAACTGGCTGCTTTCAAGTTGCAATGGGTTATCAGGGCAACTCTTTTAAATAGTAATATAAAATTCCATAATTGCACTGGACTATAGCAGGCGCGTTCGCAGATGGCAGCGGACAGTAACCACGCTAATGCTGCATGCGACTGTTTATGTGAAGTCTGTCTTGGGATTGAATATACTGTAGGTTTCTGAGTCTGTTCATCTCATTCAACGCATCATTGTTGCAAGGTCGTTTGCTGGTTAATTTTGAAGTCTAGCTCTTCAATAAGAGTTTACTGTCGTTAAATAGGTGTTTCGCTATTGTCCGGATCGCGCCTTTTGTTGAGTCTTCAGCGTTTTCTCTTCGTCGGCAAGTTTTTCTTACCGTTTTAGCTTCTTTTTCTCCAGCCTTCTCTTCTTTTGTGTTGATGTCTCTGTTTTTCCCAGTTTGTTCCCACGAGTACCGAAGAAATACTCGTCTACCCACCCATTGCTCCATTCAGACGAGTGAGCCATAATATTCAACAGGGTTGGCCCAGGTTCCCTGAAGTGGTATGTTCACGACATCATATTACACCTCGGTCCCACTCAGTCCTTGGTACAGCCTCACCTTGACTTGGATGTTTGGAAGAATGCTCCACTTATTTCAGCTTGGAGCTTACCTGTGCTTGACCACAGTTCCGGGTTTAACTTTGGAGTTATCCTTCTCCCAGACAAGTTGCACACCAATGCTGGTGACGCCCATCTTGCCAAATCATACAAGTCAAAGTTCATCAACCATCATTCTACCTCAAGAATAATCGAGGTCTCTACACCAAATTTGAGGTGGATTATAGCAACGTAGCTTATACTCACTACCTTTTTTTAACGTGCAGTTTTATTCTCATCAAATCCTTCCATTTAATACCCACACTATAGAAAAGCAGAAAAAACTTCTAAACTCCGCCATGTTGGATTAAGAGTGATGTAGTTATTCTCTGAAAACGCTTTGATCTGATACGGATAATGCAGACGCGCATAATAACAAATAACTATTCCGCCATCTTGGATGGTCTGCAATATTAAATTTATAATGACGTCACATAATTTTTCGAGCTACTGTCAACAAGCTTTCATTTGATACCCATATTGTAGAAATGCATTAAAAATAACTATTCAGCCGTCTTGGATGGTCCTCCAGATGGGATTTATAATGACGTCACAGAGCTTTTCGTGTATCGTCATCCAAACTAAACGTGGATACAAAGCTTCAGCTTAATCGGTTAAGATATCTGCTTCATTGCAAGTTAAATAAAAGCTTCTGAAAAAGGACCTTTAGTGCTCAATCAGTCTACTTTTCTTTCTGTTCTGTTCAAAACAAAGCGTATGCAGAGGATTAGCAGTCGCACATACACTAGCGGGGATATCGCGACCCCATGTATATTCATGATAACATAAATCTTTAAAGTGCTCATATACATAAAACAACTGTTGAAAAAAAGGATAAAATCCGCTTCCGCCAGATCTTGGCACAAGTGGCTGATGTACGAGCCAGGCGCCATGTATAAAATTTCCATTTCCATCAAATTTTATCTTTCGCACCGAACACAATAAAAAAATCGGTAATTTCCAATGGCCTGCGCCGTTCCGTTTACCTTCCGCTGCTGATTGGAAATTTATGGACTGGACACGGTCAGATATATTCGGAACAGGCGTAATTATTTTTAAATCGAAGGGGAATCCAATGCCGGATTTTTAATTCTGCACGGAAGCTTGATTACTAGGAAGCTCTTATGGTGTGGAGGCGTCAAACGGAAAATGAACATTTATTCTACGAGTCGCCGATTGTTGCAATGGTCCCTAGTAGTAAAATAATGACATTGATAAAATCAAAAAACAATAAAGAACTATGAACCACAGAGTTAACATCTCTAGAGGGAGCCTAATTTGAATATTGGCCAGCCAACATCTATAGCGCTATTGCCACTCTTCTTCGTCCGCTTCCAGTTTCTTCAAAATCTGGCAGTTTCCGCAGTTTGAACACAAAGTATTTAACTGGGTATTTAACTATACATTCCAATATGCTTGCAATGTAACTGATTTTCGTGAAGATAATTTGTATTGAATTAATGAAATCTCAAAAATGGTAAATTTCATAGCGGAATGTCGCAATAACTTCTAATATGTCATAAATCTAGCAACCTACAATCAGCGTGCCCTTAAGCTGTCATGCGGCTGTCATTGTAGTTGTGGTTATTGCGTTTGTCGAGATTTTTGTGGTTTTAGTGTATATTTGACTGAATTTATGACTATTTGTGGTGTGAATTAAATTATTTATGAACAATATTGTCATAATTGCATGATGAGACAACATAAAAAGTGCATAGTTTGCTGTAATAGCGACGAATCGGTGAACACTTCTTATCATAGGTGAGTATAGGCTTTGGTTTAGTTTTCAGTAGCGTAACATATGGGGATAACTGGGAACAAAAGTAACTTCACTCCAGTTTGAGGAATAATAATGGTTGTTTAATGTATGTTATGTGCATCTGTGTAGGTTTCCTTCGAATACAACTTATTGATATCAGTTTGTAACATGACAGTAATAATTGAATCTATTAATGAACATCCAATTTTAATATAAAGTCGCACGCCACTGGTAATGCCCTCAAGCTGTAAAAATTTCCGTTACATGTTGGCTGGTCAGCGACCTATGCTTTTTGTTGTTTACACTCCCTCTATAGATGTTAACTCGATGCTATGAACACAAAACGTTAAGTAATTACATACTTCTCTAGCGATATAGGTCGATATGGGACATACCAAAAACGACAAATTAGGTCACCGCATATTATATACAAAAAAAAAGAAATATTATGTATCATTGAGAGTGATTACTGGCGTGGCGTTTTAGCCTTATGAATCTTTCCGATATAGCTACAGTTAGTTACACTGAGGAAACTACATTGAAAAAAGGAGTCTGCCCTCCGTTAGTTGTCGGCCACCTGTTGTTTCATACAATGAAGAACTTGTTTGCTGCATTTGTTGCGTGTTCTTTTTAAATTAACTTTTTGTAATACCCCTGAGATTGAATTATTGTTTAAGGTTGGCTCTTATTAATAAAATTTGAAATTAGATTCTCTCAGTATCAGACGTATTGTCTTCAATCAAAATCTCTTTTCCGTTAATGCATTTAATAAATCCATAAAATCCGCTTATAATCGCAACGCCAGCGGACGAAGCAACACTAGAGTTAAAACGTGATCAAATGTGAATCATTTCTTGCGATTTTACTGTGTTTGGAAGACAATTATTGCAAATTCACCTAGAAAATGTAAGCAAAACTATATCTGTAAAGCACACTGCTCTTTTCCGTTAACCTGTGTGAATGGTCCCATCACAATGATCGCGAACAGACATATGTAATTTATTATGAATGAAGGAAATGTGAAATGTTTTTGTTTAGTTAGAAATGTCCTCGAACGAAAAAAGTCCCCCTCCGTTAACCTATCCTCCGTTAACTTTTAAGGTAACGTAGCGAGGGATTGCATAAAGTGGATACTTCGTAAAAAAGTTTAATCACGCGATTATAAAAAACTATTCTCCGCAGATACGATTTGCAAGTCACGGATTAAAGCAGACAATAATAAACAACAAAAAAAAATTCAAATATGGACAGAGTCTATGCGTAGACTCTGGCTGATACGAAATCAGTGAGCAACAGTAACAACTACTCCAAAGGCAAGCACTCCTACCCCATATAATTATCAGATTATCATTGAGGACAACTGAGACATCAAGCTGATCCATCTGCATAAAAATCTGACTCATTCAAGTATCTGAAGGTCACATTTTCAAAAACGAGTCATGAGTTTTGGTCACATCCAAATTGTCAGTTTGAGTTTCAGTTCACCTACTATTGTGAAATCATCTAAACAATCATCTAAACAGCTTATTACTTCATTTGTTACTTGCACAAGACAATCATACCGCTAAGGGCCGGTTGTACAAATGCGGGTTTAACACGAGCTTTGTTAAGCCTAAGCTTATCTAAGCTCAGGCTTAAAGTCGACACCCGTTGTACAATCGTCGGCTTAGTTAAACCTGATTGATAATGAAATTCACAACAGTTGGCATCAATGAAGCAACACGTACTGACATAATCATCTGAAAAATGACCTTTTTTGGTTAGGCACTTATGACAGTTTGTGTCAAATTTCGGCAACGACTGTTTCTGTCTCTGTTCTTTCATTTGCTCTCTTTGTTAAATTAGACACAAGTCTTTCAAAAAATATGACCTAATAAAGTGACAAGCAATTTGAAGATTTCTCCTTGACATATCATGTCACTTGTATGAGGTTAGGTTTAAACCTCAGCTAAGCTCGCGTTAAGCTTCGGCTTCCGTAAGCTTCTGTTAAGCTTGGAGTGGGGGGCTAAGCCAGCATTGTACAATGAACGTTTTGCAACTGACGTGGTTTAACGTCGGCTTACCTTAAGCCAAAGCTTAAGCTTGCATTGTACAACCGGCCCTAAAGGGGTTTTCTTCATCTTTTTTAGGTGCCATCTCCATTTAGTGAAGGCTGGCTAGTGTTTTGGAATATCTAATTCGGTCCTGAGTGGCACCAATTAAAGATGAGTGTTTTAACCATGTCCAATCGCGAATTCTTTTGCAACCATGAACGTTGTCTGCGACCAGGAGCACGATTCCCTTCGATTTTTTCTTCTGTCATTAGTTTCAGTATATCATACCCCTTGATACGGTATATGTGGCCCAGATGAGCGGTCTTTCTCTATGGGGATAGATCATGGAAATAAGCTGTCATTAATTTAAAGGCAGTCTGAGATAAATGGCTAGGTTTCCAAGTATTTCATTATACATTTTTTTAGAAGACACCTGGCCATCCCGAAAATTAATCGTCGTTTCAATTTAATCCAAGGAGCTAGTCTGTTCAAATTTGAAATAAATTACTGCAGTGTTCTCAGAATCTCTTTCAGGTTGAATTTTTTGCTGGAACGATTTTTAATAGCGATCTCGGAAATAATGTCGGTAGCGAGTGCTTGCCTTTAGATTTTTTACGTTTACAGAGCAAATCTGAATTAATGCAGTAACTGCTATGCGGATGTGTACTTCAGCATAGAAAATCCAATTTCCTTTAGTTGAAGATGTTCATAATGTGATAAGCAAACATTTATATGTATACAGAAGTTTTTTACAATAATTGACAGTTCATTCACGTAGTAAATTAACATCTAATTTAATCACAAGGGGCTCCAAGAAATCGTAGCATTTTAATTCCAATGTCAGCCCAAGGATTAAAAGTTTTGGGTGAATGTTGATGAAATTACTGGATCTATTACGACTAACAATAAACAAAAGAAGTCAGAAAGCAGTTCCAAACTGGGGTTTTTGTGATTTTGAGATAATACGCATTTAAGGCTTTTTATGATAACTACGTAACAAAAATTCAAGTCACTTATTTCCGTTGGTCTGTCTTTCTCTCTCTCTGCCGGTCTATCGTTCTGATGGTGTGTTCGCTTTTTTCTAGCCTCGTAATCTCAGTAGCCGCTGCTTGGATTATGATGGAGTTTGGGCAGCGATGTGCTGTGGGGTTTTAGTAGGTAACGCAACTATAGTTTTGAAAATCGGTGCCTGAGCGGATTATTAATTAGCAAACAAGCAAGACATTTCTAATGCTCTTCAAACTTCGTTTTTAGTCATTCTAGAGGTTCCTGATGATTTTATACTTTTGTTGGATGGGGGTAAAATTGGTGTAGTTGGGGGGGGGGGGGTGGGGGTTATAAAACTAAAAAATTTGTTTATTCAATAAAGACTGTCCATTGATCTGTGAAAGAAAGATCCCCTCTTAAGGTCCATCTGAATATTGCCTTGACTATTACAGAAAACAAGTGACTTAGGATACGAGCATTGCTTTAAATCGTTCTGATTGTGTACGGTGGAAACTACTAAATTGATTCAAATCAAATTTCAACACAGTATTACTACCTTGGTGGTGATCAAAAATGCGTAGTTTTTAGGAATCGTGTTAATGGTGGCGCAGCAACAATCAAAAATAACAAAAAAGGTCCGAAATCCGCCCAAACGTCGTTTCTAGGCATTTTAGGGGTTCCTGATCGTTTCCTACTTTTCTTGGTGGGGATAAAATTGGGGTGGTTTGGGGAGGGGTTCTTTTGTAATCATGATAGGCTTTCAATTGCCTAGGAATAAAAGGCCTAGTAGCATAACACATTTTTTCGCGGGTGGTTGAGCGATGATTTTGGTATCTCAGACAACACTGATGTTAGCATTTTTGAATTCGGTATGTTCAAAAACCCCCAAGTATTGAATTTCACCGCTCCAGCTGTGGCAGTTTTGGAAATATTTGGGCGTTCCGGTACTATTTACTGAAAAAGCGGTGTTGCTGTATCTCAGTAATTAATAGAAATGAAATTTTGAAATTGTTAGATCTTACTAAATTCGACATGCGCAATTCATTGCAATAAAAATAAGTAGAGGGTTCTATTTGAAATAACAAAATTATGGCATGTAACGTAAAAGTGGCAAATCTGGCAACACTGCTGTTAGAATTTTTGAATTCTGCATGTTCGAAAACCTGCAGGTATTCCATATATAAAAAGCAAGTTGATCACTACTCTACTTTACCGCAACACTATACTATACACCATAATAAATTTTCTATTTGACATCTCCTTCTATCAGGTATTCCTTGCGAGATATCGAAGAATTACACACTAAATGGACATCCTGTATATAGATGATATAATCATTCTTTTGTTTTCAAGATTATCATACACTTGATTTAAAAGCTCGGTATTCTCGCTCTCAAGACTTTCCCAGTTCTCAGTTGAAAATATTTATATGGTCAAAAATATAACAATCTTGGTTTAAGACAGTTACAGCTTTGCGCATATAGGGCATATAGGGCAATAAGCGAATAATATAAAAAATATGGGAAGCTCTTGTATAGGTTGAAAAAGGAAACAACAATAAAGTTGGTAATTCTCTGAAATGGACCGCAAAGCTGCGGGTCTATTTGTCTGTTGCTCTAAAATACTTTACTGTACAAACGAATGCTCCATAAAAGTATGTTCCGACAAAGCAGGGTATTATGGTGCTGCTGTCCGAATAAAAAATGTTCGAAACTGCAACGTACAAAGTCATGAAGCAGCAATTTCACCCTCATTAACCAGACGTCCCGATGGGGCTATACAGTATACATTTATAATTCATTAGCCTTTAAAAGCAGTGGTTCGTTTCGGATAGCAGCCAACAAAACAACCCCACCGCATGCAAATACCGACCAACGACGCGGCAATCTTCGCCATATAATCTGGGATAGTTTATACTTTTAAATTACTTGATAGCTGGCATGCTGGAGTTGCACCGAGAAGACTGCTGTAGCGGAGGATAACTGGTCGTTAAACTTCACGAATTAAAACACAACTCAGGAAACAGAAATGAGGGGGTGGAGTTCCGTACAGCATCCTATGTGCTCTGTGCGCTATCTGTATAGCCGAATGAGTTCGGTGCAAATAGTCAAGATTACAATTAAAACACAAATTAGGAAACAGAAATGAGGGGGTGGGATTCCGTACATCTTATGTAGACGATATAGCTGAAGGAGTACCTTACAAATCGTCAAGGTTAGAATTCCTGCAACAACAACAACAACAACAACAACAGCAGGAAGAGACTACGTACGCATTACATTACTTCCTAATACTTAACCCTGCACAGACATACATAAAAACCTGTTACTCTACTTGCACACACACCGATTTTGGACGGCCGGTAAAAATATCGGCCGATGTTTTATCGGTGGTGCGTTGCTTTCACACAAGCCGGATTTTTGCTAGTCAAACGAGCAGTTGATTGGTTATCGTCATCCAGTAAGTTTGACTATAGCGACTATCGGTCGGTAAACAATCGATACGTGTGCAAGATTGCATTTAGCCACGTATGTCGCTGTGTCGCCGGGACGTCCCGGTACCGGCGGTCTGCAGTGGCAGTGGCCGGCTGCTCGCCAATATTTTACCGGTAGTATTTTACAGTCGGCGTGTGTGCAAAGTCCCATTCCATCTAGTGGTTCACTATTGGAATAAATCCGACCGTCCAAAATCGGTGTGTGTGCAACTAGCGTTACATAAACAACATACTGGAGTCTCGCAGATTCAGCCCCTTTCTGATATATTAGTGACAAGACATTAAAAGTCTGCGCAAATATTCGATACAGTATATAATTTAACCACTTTAAAGACAAAATATATTTAATTTACATAAAGCAATACCTTTTTTTATAAATTTATTTATTATGTATATTATTGTTTTGTTATACGACTGATGCGTTAATCACCAAAAGAATAATAATTTTAAGGTAACTAAATTAAAGATATAAATGAATCAGATTAAGTAATTTCAAATACATATACAGGGTGGGCCAATAGTGCGTGGACGGAGGATTGTGGGCTTACTGAAAAATATTCCAAAAATCTGTCACTTGATCATGGTAGGGACCCTTGAGGCCTACTACGTAAAAATATTTTCACTTAAATTCTGACGTTTATACAGGGTGATTCATATCAAACTTAATTTTTTTTTGAATGGAACCCCCTATATATTATTGCATATTTGGATTCCTTGATCAATTCCTTGATCAATTCTAGTGTGACTTTATCACATGGAACTTTAAATGAACCGTTTAGGCGCAAATCAACATTTTTGGTATAAGTAGGTATCAGAAAAAAATTTAATATCGCAGGGATTATAAAACTTAGAAGGCCGTGACTGCGGTACGACTAAGCATCAAATGCGTCGCCTAAGGACAGACGGCTAAATTTGAATTCTTTTTGTACTTGGAGAAATCGATAGATTAATTAAGGAAACTTCAATCACAGACAACTTGGTTTTTTTAAATGGGAATGCCTATTTCGGTTTAAAGAAGCAAACGTAAAATTTGATTACCTTTCTAACGATATAGCATTCTTGATATCAATCTTTCTTGGTTTTCATTTTATTTCAAATTTTTAGTCAAACGCAGGTGACGCATTTCATGCTTAGTCGTACCGCAAAGTCACGGCCTTCTAAGTTTTATAATCGCTGCGATATTCAATTTTTTTCTGATACCTACTTATACCAAAACTGGTGATTTGCGCCTAAACGGTTCGTTTAAAGTTCCATGTGTGATACATAAAGTCACACTAGAATTGACCAAGGAATCCAAATATGGAATAATATATAGGGGGTTCCATTAAAAAATGTAACTTTGATATGAATCACCCTGTATAAACGTCAGAATTTGAGTGAAAATATTTTTACGTTATAGCCCTCAAGGGTGCCTACCACGGTCAAGTGAGAGATTTTTGAAACACTTTTCAGTAAGCCCACAATCCTCCGTCCACGCACTATTGGCCCACCCTGTATACATACGAATAACATGATATTTGATAAGTTCTTTCAACACTAGTTTTAACTAAGATGCAAATTTAAAATTTAAATATATCTGGTTATACAGGGTGTCCAGATATTTGACCGACAATGCTTGGCAGCTGATAGACCTCTCATTTTTATGAACAATGAGAACATGAAGCCCTAAGATGCTTGATTTTCAAGATAAAGGTTTTGCTTTTATTTTTGTTTTTTCGCAATTATTCCGAAATAAAATCGCACAACGAGGTAAAACTATGTAGTGGGTTTTCTTAAGGTGAGAAGTTCAAACTCAACCACGGGGTTGCTATCATGCACAGAGGGCGCCACTTACAAATTCTTTTAAATTGTCAAAACTTTTTTTTCGGTTTGTTGTATCGATGTGAATATTAAAAAAATAGTTTCCTCAATATGTTTTACGTTAAAAAGGTATACTTTATTTGAGTCGCTAGAGGTAACCGTTTTCAAGATAACCTTTATTGAATTTTCCCGGGCACCCCAATTAGTTGTGAAATGTGATCGAAAGAAGTATCCGGATTCTCGAAAAAATAATATTAAATCAAAAACATGTTTCACACATATCTAATTTTAAAATAGGCGGTATTGATGTTCAAGAATACTTCGTTAATGGTATTTAAAAGTATGAGCCCAATGTTAGGAAATGACAGAAAGTTCTGCCGGAGCGCCATCTGGCCCTGAAGGTAACGGCAACCAAAGAGAAACGCTGGTTAAGCAGCAAACTCTTTGGTGGGACGACCAGGCTTGTCCGCTTTTAACCACCAGAGGAGCGCGGGTTCTGTACGCAGCAGCGTTTGAAAGCCGATATACGAGGGTTGCTCTATACCTCCGTCAATCCACTAGTACGCAGACAGCTGTTTCACCATGGCGCACTGATGATCGCAAATAAGCGTGAAACAGCTGTCTGCGTACTGGTGGATTGACGGAGGTATAGAGCAACCCTCGTATATGAGCCCAATATTCATTTGTGCTAAAATAGCGATAAATCGGTGGCATTGGAAATTTCAATGAACGTTATCTCGAAAATGGTTACCTCTAGTGACTTAAATAATGTGTACCTTTTTCACGTAAAGCATATTGAGCAAACGATTTTTTTGAGAGTCGCATTGATGCACCAAACCGTTTTGATAATTTAAATGAGTTCAAAGTGAAGGTGGCGCCATCTATTCATGATAGCAAAACGAGCGTTGAATTTGGATTTCACGCCTTAAAAAGCCCTCCGATACGTAATTTCGTTCGTTGTGCCACTTTATTGCGGGATAATAGAAAAAAAATAAAATAAAAAACTTTGACACCCTGTGTGCATTTTAAGGCCTCATGTTCCTATCTCAATGTTCATAGAAAAGTTAGTTCGAAATAAAGTTTGTAGCAAAAAAGTGCCGGATTTATTTTTCGTCACGTTTATAGTTAATGAGTTAAAGACCTATTTACTTTCAACGTTTAAAATTTTATCTCTCAATATGGCACACATAATGTTTTGCGACACGCAGCGGCCGACAATCCCTACACCTAATGGCACGGTCATTGTAAATGCCATTTCTGCACGGATGTATAAATATATAAATTAACAATTGTACACAAATCTCGCTTTCATAAACGTCACTTTATAGCCTTAAGCTATAACGAAATTTTAGACATGGATTTAAGGTATTCATTATAAGTATTTTGTACACATCTTTAAATTTTTCTGGAATTGAGATACTTCAACTACATCCACCTTCTAGCTCATTAAAACCACTTGGCCCACAGATAATAAAACGTTGATTGCAAAAAAATGGTTACCGCCTTTTTCCCCGCTGCTATAGTTACCTTGATCACTGGTTGACTTCCATCCATAGTTTTTTATAATCGACGTTTGTTTGAAACATTTTCTATAATAGCCTCAAATTTTGACGGTATTGCAGTTTTGAGCATTACTTATTTCATTTCCTACCTGAAAGTCTTTTGAATTAAAGTTCTAAAGCTATACTATCTTTACTGGACTACTAGTGGCCTGTAATTAAGATCAGATATTATGGTAAACCTTTCGGTAACATTTGGGCCACTTCTGCAGCCTTAATCAAAGTACAATGTCTGCGATGCCCTTTACGCCCAGAGCAGAAGCGTGCATTTATGCATTTGCACAAACATATTACCAGACTACGTGGCACATACATCGCGAACAAACATTGACGCACCACCGGGTGACGTGTGAGCAGCATCTATGGGCCCGTGCAGCGTATAATTTAATAGTGTCGCCTGATAGATGGCCATGTTCAAGCTGGATCTGGGTCCGTCGCAACCAGAGTGGATGTAGCAAGAATTTACTGGCTGCTCGTATATACATACATATGGATGCGTGAGGCAGCCGTTAAGTCTCAAGCGGAGAAGTTACTTGGCAGGGAAATTTCGTAAACAAAGGGAAAACTACCTGAAACTCAGATAGTTTTATTACTATGTTCTAATTTTCTAAGCCTCTCTCGCATGATTGCGGTAGCAAAAAATGTTGTCGGGCTGTGCCAGGTCAAGACCTGAACTATTATTGATCTGAATTTGACAAGGATCGTACAATATTACTGGTCTTCACTTTTGGAATATTTTGGGTAACCTTTCGTCCAGGCCTAACTGTCGTAGGTATGGTGTAAGGCCTAAGAGCGACATAATTAGGGGGACAATAGTAACTCTGTTCTGTTTCCACTTTCGGTTTATTTTTATGGCAAGGCCAGCGTATTTAGCTAAATTCCCAGCTCAGGTGTTGGTTGGAACAGCAATATCGATCAAACAGGCAACTTTGTCTGCGTTTGACTGAAAAACTGTATCTGGCATATTTGCTGGGATAGTCTTCTCTGTATGTATCTCAATGTCCCAGTATAGTTTGTATTGATTGTTTTTGAATACGGATGTCACTGTGTAATTGTAATACGGATCTGGATACGGAATTATTATTATCATAGCACCAGGATGATTAGAGTACATATACTAAAAGATAAGAAAATAAACAGCAATGTACACTGCACAAGCCTAAACGTTAAGGGCATTACAAAAAAAAAAACAAACATTCGAAAAGCTACAAGTTCTACGCACAACACCACATATCATAATTGGTCTTAAAGCTCACTACAGGGGTAGAGCTAACAACATTGACAGGTAGTCTATTCCATGAGTCACAAGACACACACAAGAAGCATTGAGTCCCAAGTGCCTAGTCCTTCATCCTTAAACCTGAATCGAATCACAACCATTTACAAGAATATCACCTAATAAATGGCTATACTTAAAAACGATCTTTCTTTTCGAAGCACTGAGAAATTGAGAAATAATTTGTTGGTATTATAATAGTCAGTTAGGACATCAATATCTCGCTGAAGTGCTACAGAGTTTGCTTCAGAATTCATAATATGAAACATTTTCAAGTCATCAGCAAAAAGTAACTCGTTACAGTTAATTGATCCGCAAACGCATCCATAAATAAGGTGAACAGCAAAGGTCCTGAGGCAGAACCTTGACGCACTCCAAATTTAGTAATATATTAATAATATTTGTAGTCGTTGAAAGTAACATATTGTTTTCTCTTATGAAGATACTTTTCACTCAACGACAACGCTGTGATGTGTAAAATTCAAAATGAAAGAGCTTTCTTAAAAACATCAAACAACATGATCAAGTCTGTCAAACAACAAATTGGCTTTGCTTCTCAACACGTTCAATAGCAAACTGAGTAAAAAATTACTACAAATTATGACATGGCAGTCATCCGACATTATCTCACTTTGAACTAGTTATCCAAGGCCAAAAAAAGGACTAAGGTGAGAGCGCTCAATGCTCAAATCCTTATTCTAAAAACCGTACCCGTTACAAGGCTAAATCGCCACACTCTCCTAAACACACACTTGACTGCGCATTTATATCAATCATCTTACTGCTAAGGAAACGTCCCAAAGGTCAACATCAGGCGTTGAAAGGCCAGCTTTAATATGCTCCCAGTATCGATGTACCAGATATGTTTTGCAAGTGCTCTACAGGAAGATTGATTATGCCTGGCTGTCTGCTTTTCCTTTATGCACTCCATCAGCCATGTCCTTCTATATTAAAGTACGACGATTTTTGCCTTGGTATGGACCTTAAATAGCGAATTTTTGTGCTGACATTGAAAGCTGGTGTGCTTGAAGCGGATCCATTGGATCAGATGATCTACGAGCTTGGCAAATGTGACGTACGGTGTATCCTTTAAGAGTATATTTTTGCTATTTACGTGTATAGGCTTTTAGGTAATCGTAGGTTATCGTGAAAAACTAGCGGTTTCTCAATTCCTATAGCAACATGGTTGTGAAAAGCTTAGGTTCATTTCATTTTACATCACTAAAATCACATATGTTACAGACGTTTAACACCATTTCATCCAATATACTTATCCCATCTTTTTTGCACTGAGAAACTGATAGTATGATTCATATACCCATAATAGTATTGTTGAGCTCTAAACTGTAAACAAATCTTCAACCCCTAAGTTCTTTCTTTAACTCAGGAAACAAATTAAACTCACATGAGGCACGATCGAGAGAGAAGAGGGGGGGTACTATTACCTCTGATAAAATACTATCAGCACGATGAAGCTCCTGCGCATGTCGCTCATCAGGTCAAGCAACATTTGCAGGAAAATCTTCTAGGGCGTTAGATTAGTCGTTGGGGCCCTACTAATAATTGACCTGCAAGATCTCCAGACCTCATATCACTAGATTATTAATGGGGCTGGATGAAAACTGAAGGGTACAAAATAGAAGTGGGCATACAGAATGCACTATAATCCGACGAATCAAGGATACTGCCCATATTGAAGAAGAAATAGATGAATCAATTGGGAGAGCAACAAGCGTTCTTCGTAGACGAAGCCAAAAATGTTTTAGGTCAGTGGCGGCATTTCTAAACATTTATTAAAAGAATGCTATGGATAAGATACTTTTAATGTGCGAAAATTGTTTATTGTTACTATGCCATAACTTGAAAACAAATGAAAATTGGATAAGAACATAATAATCGTCATATTCCAGCGAAAATTCACTAACATTTATTGACTTTTGAGGTATTTCAACTTCAAGTTTATTTTCTATTTATTGAATCAGTTTTTTATTTTTTTTTCACGAAAGCTATGTTTCTACGTCCTGCTAAAAAAATGCCTAATTAGTTTTACTAGCAAAAATTCTCTCTTACGTATAATAAGAAATAAACAAACTAAACAGTTGCTGTTAGTGAGTTTTTGCATTCGCGCCTCGTTCGAACATGCATGAAGCGTTTATGCGAGAAAGCATTAAGGTACTTAAAGACTTTTCGCATTACAATTTTTAGTTGTTATGTTGTTGATGAGTTTTAATATATAGATATAATCTGATCTGATACATATAGACAGTTAGTGACTTTTAAAACTAAAAGATACAATGAAACTAGACTGTAAGTTGCAGTTAATCAATTTGGCGACAAAAAGTCAGTTAGTGACTTTTCGCAGCAATGTGACGATATGAGTCTTTTCAAATTATTTTCACATGTATATTGCACTCCTATAGTTTGGTGCGTTCATCCCAACTGATCCTGAATACCTCGCTTTTTTGCCACTTCACAGTGACAGTATATAAAATATAACGTGAAGAACCTGTTTAGTTGAGCATTTATTTAGGAATTCGGGACAACCATACTAAATGATGCAAGTGCTTATAAGCCGACGTTATTTTTAAAATTGATGAATGTGGCATGTATCTACGTTATAAAATATGGTAAAAGTACAATATCACTGCGATTAATGATAGGGTATAATTATTGCTTATTGATTAGATATAATTTTATATTGTTTCCAACGAAATGCGATAGTTTAGTTAGTTAATTAACAATTAGATATTATTTAAACTTGGATAATGCGCGAGGTCCGAAATCAGTGACGATTTTGAGAAATGGTGGATGTGTTAAGCAACTCAATGGTAAGATAAAAATCAATGTTTATTCGATACCTACTCTATGTGTTTTTGTTATCTTATTTAAACTGTTTGGAAATCGTACAAAATCTGCAAAAATTGGAGAGATCGGGACAAGGAGTGAAAAAGAGATAAAGACCAAGAAGCATCTGCAAAACTTTTGAAAATAGCGTACGCTTGGTAAAAATCTGGCAAAAACTGGAAAAATTGTTAAGACCGGTACTAGTCGTTTGTCCTTAAACCATAGCTGTTTTTTTTTCATGGATATCGATCATTGATTGAAGCAACTTTCCCCAATACGACACGTTTATTTATTATGAATATTTGACCCAGGAGATTATAAGTAATAAGGTTCATTGAGTAGGCATATATTCAAAATTTTTAAAGATATGAATACGAGAATATAATAACTACATTTCTAGATGTAAACATGAATTTTGGAAAGGCGTTAAGTGTAACAGTTTCCGAAAATCTGCCCTCCTATATAATCATCAGTTAATAATGAACTTATAGAGTCGTGCAGTTTTGAGGTCACGAAGTTTTTAGGTATACATCTCGATGAACACTTAAGCTGGAGAAATCACTGTGAAAGCATTATTTCGAAAATTACTACAGCTTCGTTCCTGTTTAAATAACCTTCGACATGTACTGAGCAGTGGTCAGTTACTGATGCCCAAGTAGAAAGTAGACTGTGCATGGAATATGTTTTTGGGGGATAAGTGCGTATGCCCACGATGGTACAGAAAAGGGCCCTCAGGTCCATGGCAGGGCTCGGAAGAGGGAAACATGTAAAATAAATATAATATTTAAACTAAACCTGGTCCTTTGATGCTCTAAATGTGTACATTTGTGTTTAGAAATAAAAATAAATTAACACATATATCAATAAGGTACCAGACAGAAGGATAAGGTATATTTGCAATATAGAAAATATAGTGTAGGCTATAATGCTCCAGATTGCTTTGGATTGAGGCTGTATAATAAACTACTATCTATATTCTACTAATTCAAAAATATCTAGGACCCGCAAACTGGATGACGTTCTCGTAGGCATACTTTTATCGCCTAGTACGATTTTATGTTGTTTTTATTTTTCTGTGACTATTTCAATGAAATGTATTTTTTCGACTGCAAAATAAATCGTTTATTCATTTGCAGAAATATTGGTACATCGATACACATTACGTATAGGCGAAATAATAAATTTGCGAAAAACATAGTAGATGGGGACAGGCAAATGTTCCTTGTGTTTATTGTTCTTCTGATATTTTGTAACAAATATTTTATCGCAGAATATAAGATAGAAAATGCAAAACACGAGAAAAAATGGAACTTCGGATAAAAAAAATAACCTCCCGAAATATTTGCATGACACCCTATAAATGAATGTGTGGTCTGTTTTATTTTGATTGTTACCATATTAGCAGTATTATAGGTTATATGAAGAAAAGTCTCAAGCTTAAGAGAGCCGTAAACTCGTAGAGCGAACATCAAAGGAAGAAGTCCTCACTGTAAATAATTCAGCCAGAAAACATTAGTAGAAACAAGCCTAATCTACCCAGACTTCAGAATGTGTGGTAACATATTTATGGTGTTTTCTAGCAGCCAAGCATTCGGCGCAAATCCCCTCAGTTTTACACGTAATAAGTCCGGTGGAGCATAAACACACAAGCATTTTGCTGGCTACGCGAATATGGATGTGGAAAGAGGTACTTGGTGATATGCCAATTCGACAATAAAATTCTCATACACACGTAGGGGTATTCTTTCATTCCCACTAGTTTCTGGAAAGTTATAAGCGGATGTTTCAGCTGCAAAATAAATTTATTGTTAACGACACTTCTCTTGTGGAGATATGACCACTGCAGTGAAGGTACACTGGTCGCAGAACAACGTGGCATTCTAAATCACGTCAAGTGGCTTGACTCAGAACCTATTACGTATTCAGAAATATTTAAGTTAACAAATTTCTCACCCTCTCGATTACCCTTTCGTACACCATCTGTCATAAATAAACAAATGTTATTGGACTAATCTATATATGATGCCTTCATATCAGTTGGCGATTTGCAATTCAACTAATAAAATCGAAACTGGCTTTCCACACAATCAGGACCGATTAGGTACAAGTCCAGGTTTTCTTGCATGTTTGGAGAGTCCTATTGTCAAAAATATGTATCTATGGTTTACTCTGTCTATGGCAGACCTAAGGTTGGACGAGATTTCATGAGCGTAGTGATTTTAGTTTATCAAAATTGATGAATCAAACAACTTGAGTTAAAATTTGCATAAAAAATCAAATAATGTCTTACAAAATGTGTGAAATATTTTCTAGTGATACAGGTGTTTCCAAAATGGTCATGAAAACGTTGAAGGCGACGGAGGCCCCAGGCGCCCCAGCACATCTACAGGGTTATTCACGTAATTCGACACAGAGCATTATGACTAAAGTATCTAATGAAAATGAAAATAATAATTTCCGATGGATAGGGACCCATTAAGGTTACATTTTAAAAATACTTTCATGTTATACAGGGCGTCCCCAAAACAAGAACTTTGATACGTTTCGTGTTTTGGGGACATGAAGACATTTTTATGAAAATGAAATGAAGATATTTTTAAAATGTAGCCTTAATGGGTCCCTATCCATCCGAAATTATTATTTTCTTTTTTATCAGATATTTTAACCATAATACTCCTTGTCGAATAACGTGAATAACCCTGTATAACTGATGAAAACGAGGAAAACTGGAAGAGTGGTTACGAGCCATCACCTAATCACAATCAGAGAAGTTCCTCATGACGTTATTATGGCACTAATTGTTTCGAGTGTTTGGGTATACGTAAAACACGTGGCAGCAAAATGTGTCAAAAAATCGTTGATTTTTTTACAAAAACCGCGATGAATGGAAGTTACTCAGTAGGCACCGAATGAAGTCAACAGTTATGCGGAAATATTGAAACGTATAATTGCGGTAGGCCAAACATGGGTTTATCGGTGTGACGACTAAACTGAGACTCAATTATTTAAATGGCACCAAAAAAGACGCGAGAAGTGGTGGGTTTGAAGGTTATGCTCACTGTGTTCTTCGATATAACCTATAAAACCTAACCACAAAACAGTGTCACTGTTATTCCAAAATAATTAATAAACCTTTTAGTTCCAATTAATATAGCTTTATGTACGATGAATTGGAAAACTGTCTGTGGTAGTTTCTCTGTTCTCCATCGCTCCTTTACTGATCAATAAAAAGCACATATACTGGTGAGTCTAATTAATAAAAATCGAGCAATTACTTTAAGCAATTCTTTGACTAGTAAATGCTACAAGCAAAAGCAATTGCCAATTCTCGATATAAATAAATTTTTTAGTAAATGTTGACTTTCCTTCACCTCTTTAGCAATTACTCACTATAATCATTTTGGCACGAACCGTGCGATACAGGTTGAGACTATATAACAACGACAGTATATCTGAAAAGCGTATGATATGACAGATTCTAGTGGAAGTGAGGAATTTGATGAAGGTATTGACAAACATCTGATATTTGTCCCGAAATTGAAGGCACATAAAATAGTACAGGAGACAGCTTTTAGTTTTACCGGAGCAGCTGAAATTATGTAGTATGCAGAAAGAAGAAGTTACCAAGAGACGACAACAAACCGACATAATTATACTCTGTTACCTGATACTTTAAACTGGCTTGACATCTGTTTGATAGGTATCAGCTGACGAAGAAGTGTATCTCAAATTTAGTTGTTTACTAGTGGTGTTGACTTGCAATCCTGCGATCAGGACCGTATTAGTATTATTCTTACTGAATATCATCGCCAAAAAGTAATGACTATTTTTGTAAACAAAAAATTGCTTCAATATCGAGAAATTTGCAGCAAAAGTGGTTGGTTAAAAGAAAAGATTATTTTATTGATTTGTATATTGTTAGAGACTATCAAAATACACCTATTATTATATATTTAGCGATAAGGACGATTCAATGAATTAGCTTGCATCACTAGTGAGATATTTATTGGTTAAAACGTACAAGGTACAATTGGAGAAGAGTATAAAGTAAGTACATGGAGTGCTTGTGTATGGTTAAGCTAAAAATGCTTTTATCTTCATTCTTACCTCATTCAAAGCGTAATCATCATCATTCAGACCGGCTATACTGATATACGGAAAGAAACGCCGGATTTTCCGAGAAAATGGGAAATAAGCATAGACCTCAGGGTATAGACGAAAAACGTCAGCAAGTGTCAATTACTTGTCATTTTGCACTCAGTACAGCTCTGTATTCCTTCAAAGCTTAAAAGACTCAATCTGGGGTATTTTTAGTTATCACTAGCCGAACAGCTGCTCGATGACACGGCTGACAGTATAAAGTATCGGGTAACAGGGTATATGTTATCATTACTGCCATGAAGCAGTATTTGTGTGGAAAACGACACCACGTTGTATAATTCTTGCTCAGGAAAACCATAACCTATTCCATACTTCTGACTCAGAGTTTAAAAAAATCGGTTTTATGCAAAAAAAGTGCGAAACTATTTTGTATTCTATTCATATAATTTTGTTACCTTCTATTCTTCAATTCGCTCAAATGGATTACGAGTGGCCTATACATTGATGCTGGGATAGATCTTTTCCAGTTTATATATTTATCACCAAATTAATGAACTTAGTAATCCTCATATTCATGCAGTCTATCTGTTAATTTGTAAAATTTTATTTTTCTGGTCACAACTGTCAAGTTCTCATAACATCTTAGCAATTTAAGGAAACGTAATGGAGGTATTAGCCTTCTCCAAAACTGCATTCATTACAGAAATGGATATCTTACAGACAACAGGCAGAAAATAGTCTAACGAACACCAATTTCTTCAGCTACAAAGTTTTGATGTCCAGGGTCTGACAAGGGCCTCAAAAAGGTTTTCATCTTATTTATAGCACGTCAAAAAATACCGATATTACTTCTTGAAATATCGCCTCTGCAATTTTTATGTACTGTATATTTTCTCTTTCGCATATTAATGTGCGGACAAGTAAATGATAAATGGATTGATCTGCCTTAAAATTTCGAAAGTAGTTCATACTTTTGTAAAAGCAGTTCCTTAATTTATTGATTGCAATTTGAGCGTCTGTAAGCAAAGTGTGACTGGAAGCAACTTCTGTATTTTCTAGCAATTCCTGAAAGTAGATTTCTTGAATTTTTATTCATAGACCTCAAAGCATTTACTTAGATTTTATAAGAAAATTGTTTGACGTTTATTCATTAGACTCACTTGAAGATACACTTTACTGAAATTTAGGCTGCCCCTATGGTCTTTGTCTATGCACAAAATTAAACGGAACACTAATGTTGATTAATTAGTTTCGAATTTTTGGAGTTTGATAAGAGATTAAAAGGCAGACTAAATGTTAGTAAAGTCTGCGATGAAGCATATGTAGTTTTATAGTACTACCAGTGTTCGAAATATATTTAGAAAGATATTAGCTAGCACAGACCAACTCTGGACAACCATTTTGAAATAATTTTTAACCAAACCACAGGACCTAAATGACCTAAATATCAAGAAGGAAGCTTTCAACGCTGTCTAAATGGAATCCATCTTCTCGGTATAGCATTCATGGCTGAAGCACGTATTAAATTTCAAGAGCTAAACACATTACCAACAGATCTAATAATGCGAATTCCGGCTTTGTGCCCCATAAACCGGAAACTACAGTAAGTTTTGCATAATGAAACCTGACCTGCCACTTGATGGAACACGTTAGCATTTGGAGAATGTTTGCGTTAGTGTTTACTTCGGCCGAACGGTCATGACCCTGGGGACATTAGGTTAGGCAATCCCATTCTACTGAAATGGGAAGCATGCATTATTTCGTTAGTATTGCTAATTATGTCATTTTACTTAATTCCTACGTCATATGTTAGGAGAGTATTGTGGGTAGGAAAATTATAGATTATGAGATACGAGGGCGGGTCAACAAGTCCCTGACTTTGAATTTCCCGCCTCTTAATTGAAATGGCAACACTGCTCCCGTCAACTGTCAGTTGACTCTTGTCTAAAATTGAACAAGTTGCGACACTTAGTTTGTTTTTTACAGCTGTTAATATAAGACTGCGGCGTTGACTGAGAACAAAATGGCAAAAAGTGAATTTCGTGTGATCATCAATAGGGATTGATTCAGTCAAGTGGCTTGAGTTTTTTCTTAAATACTTGACTTGACTTGAAAGCTCAAGCTTTTGAAAATTTGTTATTTGACTTGACTTGATTTTCGATCTGAACTACTTGACTGGATATCAAGTAAAATTAAACTACTTGATATTACTCGACCTGTAAAATGCGAAACTAAGCGTTAAAATAGGGGAATCACCGAGGTTACGACAGCAAGCAGGCACCCGGTGACTTTAAAGTCAACCGAAACAGAACGGTCGAACGCATTTGCCAGTACCTTAACGTTTTCAAAAGTATTTCCATCATTTTTGCATTAATATGCTGCCCGATAGACTATGGATATTGACAATTATCCTGATCGAGATGATACCGATGAGCAGATTATAAATAGATTTCAAGCGGCAAGGGACAGTACTGAAGATATTTTAGAATGGTGGAAAAGACATGAATGTATTTTCCCAAACCTTGCTGCAATGGCCAAAGACTTTTTGGCAACGCCAGCTTCTTCAACTCCAATTGAAAGGCGGTTTTATAGAGCTGCCTTAACTCTTACCAAAACTAGAAATCGATTAGGTGATAAGTCCGTTAGAAGTCTTATGTGTCTCAAATTATGGATTGCAAATGAGGATATTAATTTTTTTTAATTCTGTGTTTCTTGGGGCTTGTCGTGTATGCATAAAATCATATTGTATCAGTTTTGATTGGGGCTGCGATCCGACTTATCGATCTATTAGAGAATGAAAGGAACAAGATTCATAGGAAGGATGTTGAAGTGTGGTGATGATGTATATGCTCATTGAGTAGAGGTGATTTGCTAGCTGCAAAGCAAAGGTAATGGATAGTATCACAGTACTGAGCACTTTGACTGTTGTGTAAGATAAATATAAGTGTAGTATCAACCTACCGTGCTTATGTTTCGAGTCTAATGCATCACGCCTCATATCGTTTACATTTCAGTTTCATACTGCATAAAATTTTTATAATTTTAAGGTTTTTGGCCAATGCATAACCAATGCTTCTAGGCATAAACATCCCGTATATGTGTTAGACCAGTTTTTTGATCACAACATCTTTTTGTATGGTCAGACGTTACTCTTCAATATACAAACTGCAAACTCGTGTATTTTTTATTAACCTTTCCGATGACACAAGAGCCACAAGCGGTAGTTTGTTCCAGGAACAGAAAACAATAGGTTAGGTCGCTCTCATTAGAGGGATACTGTTTGCGGTTTGGCGGAAATATTGATTCTGTGTCGAAGAACCAAACACAGATCGGAATTATCTGTTTTCCGGGAAACTGACTGCCATAGTTCTAGAACCATGATACGTTAGCTATTTTTTAGTCCTGTATATTGTGTTAGGTTCAGTTTACATAATATACGTCAGGAACTGGCTGAATTCTGGGAAATTATCACGTTTATGGCAGTAATGCATGCTGATGAACCCCTATTGCGTCCAGGTATACCATGTACGTAATTTATGTTGTTACATAATACGTGGAATGCACCTTTTATAACAATACCTATTGCAAATTTCGCATCAAGCACTTCTAAAACAGATGAAAGAATATTTAAAAATCCTAAAACCTGACCACCTAACGAGAAAATATAGCTCATGGTTTTATCTAGTATGCTTTAAGGTCTAGAAATAACTCAAATTCATTATCGTCATGAAACACATGATTATACTGAGCATCCCACGACGATTAAGACAAGCAGTATATCGGAACTGGGCAGTAGTAGCGAATTATAATTTTAGGGGTGTAAATTAGAGAATTGACGTCAAGTTCATGGCAGATCGCCATCTTGTTAGGATGAAAATGAAGGTCCTCATGAAGAATTCTCCTCACAATGTCCAGAGACAGAGGCATGTTTGCGGACTGAACGCAGTGGTGATTGCAACAGTGAACTCCGCACTGCCTGAATGTTTGCAGGTGGTCTAATGAGCCTAAGGACTCCAGTTCTTAGCCCTGTTGCACTTGTAGTTTTCCTAAATGTATATAAGATCAAGTAACAATCGACTGACGGTCCAACACAGGGGCCAACGGGGTTAAATTGAAACGACCCATAAGGCGCGCTGGGTCGCGATCACGGATCATCCGCTGGAAAAGTAAAGCCTTGTACACAGTAGTACACGATATTGCGACCGTCTATAGACTGTCTATAGACACGGCCTATGGACCGTCTAGAGACACTATTTTTTTCCTCGTCTAGCGTCTACACTACAATGTGCAGATTTAGAAGAGACCAAGAATTTTTCATCAATTTTCTTTTCAACTTCTGCCACTGTCACATTGTGCTTTGCAGCCAGAGATTCCAGGACCTATCTTCTTTTTACCCGGTTTTTGCAGTCGGAACTTGTAACGTCCACAAACAGTGAGACGCCTGGAAATCTTCAATCAGTTTTTAAACCTCCTCATTCGACCACATCTTCACAAATCACCGTATAAAAACAAAAAATAAAGAGCCACATCAAGAGCCAAACACAAAAACTGTCGAACCACGCCACTCGGTAGTTGGAGACAACACTGGGAAGTCTCGTCTCTAGTCGTTTGATGTCCACACTGTCCACACTGTCAAAATGTTGCGCAACAGTGCATGAAGTCTCCCACTTCTGTCGGGAGACCATAGACCTGTGATTTTTTGGTCTTGCAACAGGCCCATAGACGGGGATTGGTCTATATACATGTCTACGTAGACATCCTTAGACACGTCTCTGAGACCAAAATTGCGCAACATGTCTACTAATGTGTACAAGGCTTAAGCCTCAACAGCAAGCGCACGCTTCTCACTATTTCAGCATGATGGCGGCTGAACTGTGTCCTAACAAAACTTAAAGGCTCGGTCAAACAGAGGGCCTTTTAGAGCACGGTGCTACGGCGTTCTCTAACAATACAACGGAACGCTATAACGCGGTCTTCTAGAACGCCGTATCACCGCGTCCTAGAATGCACTGTGTTTGACCGGGGCCTGAGTTCATCTATATTTGAATCACTTGACATCTTGACAAAAATTGGCGTAACGCCTTTGCTCAACCTGTCAAACAGGCCTGTTTGGAATAAACAACGGCATGCTGTAACGCGGCGTTAGGTAACGCCGTAACGCCGCGTTCTAGAACGCCCTCTATTTGATCAAGTCTTAAGGACAAGCCTCTTTAACGCGACCACTAGTGCTACGTTACAACATCAACCAACTGAAGGGCGCACATTTAAAGAAAGGAGCTGCACCCTGTATATAGTCAGTAAGGCACTACTTATGAAAGCGGCATTCTAATTGTCAAAATGTGGAAGGTATTTTGGTTGTGTCTTCGGGTTGTTAGGCCTTAGTTCTCTCAGAAATTCCATCAAACGACGGCCCCAGGACCCGGATGACCAACAGATTCTCCCAAATATTCGAATACGGCTCTGAAAGTGTAGAGATGTGTGTGACCTAATCACACGTCAACAAACTTAATTTCCGCGCATCAGCGCTTGATTGGCCGAGATTTTTTTGCAATTCCCAGGCAGATTTCTGTCGAAGCGATGCGATATGGCCGTGTCGCTAGGTCTCATAAATTTTAAACAGGATTGGAATCCTCGCTTTTAATTTTTTTTACACAAGCCCCGTCGTGGGAAGCTTTGTAATGTCAACGCTATGTAGACGAAACAGTTGGACGTTTGATTAAGGGCCTTGTCCTTTTCCTGTTGTCAGAAATAGATGTACGACAGGACAGGAATATGCAGAGCTACAACGAAAAGACATAAACGCAGCTTTTCTTCTGATCCTCAAGAGTTACTTTTTAATACGATCTTATAAGCTCAACCCGTATGTTAGTATGTTTGCAATCACCTTCTTTGGACTCGATTTTGATCAACTTTAAATGAACTGATTTAATTTAAACTCTGTACACTTATCTAGTTCTGGTGGTAGATTTATCACTTATATGTTTGGCTCATTACCCAGACTAGGACCACCAGAATTGAACTTGCGCAGTTTCGTTAAAAAAACGGTGAATGTGATAGGTATCTGTCTTTTATTTTTGAGAAATGGTGAAAGGGTTTAACATATTAAATCTTAATCATGATTTTTCTGGTCTAGGTATTAAACGATACATTGAGTTATAATATTACCTTGCCTTTACCATCATCTTCCACTGCCTTAGAATTTAGGCCCGATTACACAATGGGAGTTTAAGCAGAGTTTAGTTAGTTGAACTTCGTTCAGCGTAGAACTGGTTCCCATTGTTCTTTGCTGGGTGCCCAATTGAAACTTGAACCTGGCTCATTTAGACAAGGCTTAAATCAAATATAGCTTAGAAGAATTGGCAACGGCGCAAATTGTCAGCGAATCTGACAGAAATATGAAAGTCCAAAATTACGTATCTGTGATTGTATGATGGTTCTGTCTGAGCATCTGTCATATGTGCTCGTCGACTCGTTAGGCACGGAAGCGGACATCCGTATGGTTTTGCATTATAGGAGTTGCATTGCGAAAATAACAATAAATCTTGCGTCATCCTTAGAAAACCTAAACCGTTTTAAAAATGTATCATCCTCTAATTCAAAATAATTTGTCCTGTTTCTGTAACCAGGACGGCGTCTTCTCCCTTGTTGAATTATATTTGAGATTGCCATAAAATCTTCATGATCCGTAAAACCTTCTCCTTGTGACCAATTATTAATATTTATTACCGCAATATACTGATGACGTGCGCGAAAAAGTTATAAACTAACAGGAAATAGTTTTGAAACAGTGATTGTATCTAGAAGAAAAAATAATATTTTCGAGGAGGGGGTAGGTTGGTTGGCTCAGAGGTCAGAGTCGAGGGCTCGTGACCAGAAGGTCCTGGGTTCGATTATCGTTCGAGGTGGAAATTTATTTCTGGCTTTTTAATTAAACATTAATATCCATAAAAAAGTGCGAGAATCTCCACCTGAGCCTTCACTGTTGGCTTCTAATTAAGAGTGCTGTCCCTAGAGTGGCGCCGGGAAACATTAATAAGTTCTACACCTCGTTCTACACAGAACACCAGGCTAATGACCAGAGTAGTCAATGCTGATCACAAAGAAGTGAAAAAAATGTGTTCGCGGAATTTTGTGATTCCAGTTTCAGACATATGGATCAAAGGCTTCTTCCTTGCGTCACGATCATCGATAAAATCGATAAACTTTTTTTGAGAAATATCGTTTTCTTAGAACTTCTGACGAGTATAAACTGACAAAATTAGGCGTTCAGCTAAACAGAGTTCAACACAGCATTTAAACTGGGTTCATCCTTGAGCTCAGTTAGTGCAACAGCTACTTTTGGCTGAACCAGGTCCAACATCTAAGCTGACTTTAAACTCTCATTGTGCAACCGGGCCTAAGTCACTGTGATTTCATTTTTACTCTAGTATAACCCATATCAGACCTCATTAAAAGTTAGGGGAGGGTTTTTGGGAACAGGAATAACTATTGCTTCTCTCCGCCTCTTGGGAAAGTATCCAAACTCCAGGCAACTATTTATGATGTGGGTTACATAAGGTAGTATAGTAGGCAAACACATTTTAACCCCAGTTAATGAAATATCTCGATTAGAATTGTTTTGCTTTTTATTGTTTTTTCATGTAGGTATAGCCTATTGAAAAATGCAATTATTGAACTAACTAATAACGTGAAATATAAGACGGGGTCAGTGACAAAGTCCCAATAATTGATTAGCAATACTTAGCAGTTGAAACTACATGGGGTAGAATAATGCTGACAGGTCAACAGTTCGACCAATTGATTGACACGCGTCTAAAAATTGGACTTATATTGATCCACTAAACTTCGCCTTTCAATCTCACAGATTTACGACGCTTCTGAAATGTTGTTTTAGAACTGTGCCAGCGGGTGGCTCATGGAAAGGGGAGATAGGATGGATTCCGAGTTTGTCGTTGTACAGTTTAAAAGGAAACCGAGTGCGGATAAGGACATACGTGACAAGCCGACTAAAAACGTGGATTTACTGTAGATTTCGGTTGTGTGTGTTGTGTGCATTCACTCAAGTGAAATTCGTACAGGGGAGCTACATGCTTTAGTTTATTTTATTTGGTATGGCCATGTTTCGCTGTACGATATGGGAGTGTGTTTACAAAGGTGTGACGACGCAGATACGGAGGGGAGGGGGGGCTTTAGGGACGACTTCATTAAGAAACATTTATACATATATCTGAATTAGGAATCAAAATTGGAATATTTTCTATGGTGTACCCAGAACCAACTTACTCCATTCGGCACTATATTTTCAATGCAAATCTGCAATCAGTAAAGGCAGTAGAAATAGAGCACTCCTAAACGGAATCGTCCAGTCGATTGTCCTTTACGGAGCGCCAGTTTGGCACAGGGCCCTCAAAAGGCAAAAACATCAAAAACCATCAATTAAATTATAATCAGAATTCATTAGAAAGGGAACTGAGGTTTTGAATAATTTTTTGTGTCATAAATGGAAAGATCATATATAAGTTTTATAACAAAACTGTTTTTGTTTTCTTTTTTTTTTCGCAATAACTCAAAAGTTATATCAAAATAAAGATGGGTTTTTGAATCCAGTACCGAAAACAAGCCGACGGCTCCCGAACTCGTGTGACGTCATCAGGGCGGTCAGGATACTCCTCTGACCAACGACGTCCTTCTCCGATACTAGATTCTAGATTCCCAGCCAAGAGTGAAAATATTTACTGGCAACTAGTGTAAATTTGTGGCAACATAGACGATGAATGAGGTTTGCAGCTCGAGATGAAGTCTACGGTCGAAATAAATATGTTTTTGAGGAAAACAAGAACAGTTTTGTTATAAAACTTATAATTATGATCCTTCCATTAATCACAAAAAAAAATTTTCTTAATTCAAAACCTCAATTGTAAAGCTTTTTTGTGGAAGTATACAAAATATGCCTTGTATCAGGATTGTTGAATGGCTAGTATACTTTTTAACTATGTTTTATTCAACGTTCGAAAGAGTAATTGAGTTTATTAATTGCAGTAGGATAAAGAGTGCATCTGTTTGTATTTTTATTTCATAGCAGTTCTCTCTGCAACAAATCGAAGCCTGAAATCCATAACTGGTTCCTGGTATATAATATTTGGAAAATACTATTTATACTAGGAAATATTTGCTCGTTACAAACAATAACAACAAGCTACTAATAAATAAATATATATTTTTTAATTAATCCAGGTCGAGTTTTAATTAATAAACTGTAAATATTATTGATTGGGTCAAAGTCAACAAACACAGGCATCAAATCATAGTTCCTGTTTGCATTGAAGTCCAAATTAACAATTACAGCTTCCTATAGCGATGGCTTCGCGTGGCGATGTTGAAAAAAATTAACAAAAATGTTTTATGAAACATTTTTTAGATTCAAAACTGATCGTCCAAAAGTATCTTAGTTCACTGCAGAATTGCTAGCAAGTGGGTGACCGATTCTTGGATCACAATGAAATGCTTCTAATTTTATATGAGAGAGAAACTAATCTCTCTCTAGTCAAGATGGGCTTTAGACAACCTTGGAAACGGTCAAATATTAGGTAAGTATTGAGGGTATCTAAGGGCTGTATTCATAGTCGTCTCTTGAGTAATACTTAGAGTACCCTTAAGTAATACTCAATGGATACTTAAGGGACCCTCAAGTGTGATTTTCCTTGTGTATCCGTTTCCTAGACAACATCTACGATACGGCGGGATTCATTCGGCGACGTTGTCAGAATTCAAAAATTTAAGTCAATTTGTTATGCCTATGCCTTCGCATTTTGATGTTCTCTGTTATCTGTTTTTGTTTTGTGCCAGTATTTCGTGCTTTGTGCAGGACATTTTTCCAGGTGGACAGAAACTGACAACACCGTACTCCAAAATTAACCTACAAAATCGCCTTGACTGCAACGAAATCTCATGCTGACATGTCATGTTGACATTTCGTTACTTGAGCATCACTCAAGGGACCCTTACGTAAGGTACCCTGAAGTAGCTGTCGAAACACAAAACCTTACTTAAGGGACTCTCAGGTATCAATGGTCCCTTAGTACGACCCTTAAATGAGGGTTTTGGGGTTTATCTATCCATTGAGCAATGACAAATTTAATAATACATGGCTGGGCATAAGTCAGAGGTACTTTTTCAAATGTAGTTGTTGGATATTTTATTTTTTTCGTGAAATTTGAACAAAAACTATATGCAACAAAAGGTGCCTTAATTTAACCGTGTCATCTAGATTACAAATAAACGAAATCAATAATGAACACTTATTCTTAATAGTATTACGAAGTCGTGACACATCGTTCAAAATATCCAAGATAAAAAGCTAGAAAGCTTGACGTAAACCGCAAATGGATACATCTAACTCATTCTAAATAGCGATCAAATATTTACAAACATACGATGTTAAAAAATGAAGGGCATTTTATTATTATATTTATTATCACTTTTTAAGGTGTTTAAACCTCATGTTAGAAATTTGAGAACTCCAGAAATGGTACATAACATTACATACAGTCTTTGCTTAGAATTCATAGAGAAACTGAATTGCTCAATAATATAAAGATTGCTCCAGGTTGAGTACTTAATGACTTTATAACCAGCCCAGTATGACTACGACTTAGTAGACACTTAAATCCTTTAAGCGGTTGTTTTAACATTTTTAGATAACTTGCATATTTACACAATAATTGATCTTTCCTACACCTTACTGAGATGGCTTATTTGTCAAATTAGATGCTTGATAAACAGGAAACAGTTAAACTTGGAGAACTAAAATATCTAGAAATGTACAGGGTGCTAAAAATTGTAACTTTGTACGCCCCGAATTTGTGGCCAACCCCTTATAACCAATTTTTTGTTTTACTTAAATGGAACCTTAAGTTATATAGACGCCATAAATAATTTTATAAAAATTTTCGCATTGATCACGAAAAAAATCCATCTTTAAAAATCGTTAAACGTATACGTTCACCGCCAAATCCGTGACGTCACGAACAATTGACCAATAAGAACAATAGCAACCTGATTCTGACCCGTTTGCGTTTCGTTATTGACACATCGTAATACTGAAAGGACATGTAACTTTAAAATACCTGTTTACTTGTGCTGTTTGCTTCATAGCGTTCCTGTGTGCATTCACGTTGAGGTAGATGTCAACTGACATGTAAGATGTATGTTCTGTGAGACTATAATATAAAACCTATGTTACATTCGGCTGAGCTTAAGGCCCCCAAAGACTTCGTTCTTTTTTGGCAGTTTTACCCGCGCGGATAAAACGTTACACGTAAGACGTGTGTCGCCAAAAGATGTGCTTGTTGGAGTTCAAAATTATAGGTTCATGCTTGGTTCTAACCGTCCGTTTTTAAACGTGCTTGTTCAAGTCTGCCTGTGTGTGCTTACGAGGCAATTAAGAAGGACGTATTTGTCCAAGGTCGTTTACCTGTCTTCGTCCATTCGCAGATAATTAAACCAATCTCCCGATTCTAGTAGTAACTCACTTAAAACATATACGTGTGAAAATTGTTTAAGCTTGAGTGACCTTTCTTTAGCTCATTTTGAACGTTTTTTGCTTTTTGAATATTTTACTTACTAACCACTGCGGCCGCCACTGCCAACGTTGTCGTATTATCCATAATGAATTCGATGCGGATTATGGCACTAGGATTTCAGAAAAAAACTGAACGAAAAAACGAGTAGTGTGTGGACATGGTTGTCGTTTGTGTTTACTCGTACCGTTTTATCCGCGAGGGTTAAGAGTGCCAAGAAAGAACGACGACTGTGGAGGCCTTTAAACTGCCAAGAAAGAACGACGTCTGCGGGGGCCTTTATGTTCCAATGGCCACACATAGCTGTGATATTACCGTTAGCCACGTCGTGTTGAAACAACAAATATAACTTATTTATAAGCTATGACATATTCGTGTAGAGTTCAAGATTATTTTAATTTGCATTACAAACTTCTTTATAATATTATTTTATTAGATTCAAATTCTCTAATTTCTTTTTATAGTAAATGGTAGTACGATGGTTGCTCTCGTATATCGACTCTCATATGCAGCAGCACATAGAACCCCCGCTTTTCTGGTTGGCCAAGCGAACGCGCCGTGGCGTTCCACCAAGAAAAGAAGCTGCTATTTAGCAGCGATTTTCTTTGGTTTGCCCTTACCCTCGCAGATCTTTTCTGTCGCCTGCTCTCGTAAATGGTGATATTTATCATCAAAAGGAATAAACAAATAGATTTATGTGAGATCACGGCATAGGCCCATTGAAATTGTCCCCGTTTAGTGGACACTTAAGCATGCTAAGACTGTATAGATACACATACTTTATGGTGTCTGAATATTCGACCATAGCGTTTGACAGGTGATAAACCTTACCTTTCTATGAACATTGAGATAGGAGCATCAAGCCTTAAATTGCTTAATTTGTAAGATACAGGGTGTCAAAGCTTTACCTTTATTTTCTTCTTTTCTCAATTATTCCACAACAAATTGGTACAACGATCTTAAATTACGTATCGGGGGATTTTTTAAGGTGAGACATCCAAATTCAATAATGGTTTTGCTATGATAAATAGAGGGCGCCAGCTACGGCACATCTGAATTATCAAAACTTTTTTCTAGTTTAGTGCATCAATGTGAGTATCAAAAAAATCGTTTCCTCAATATGTCTTACGTGAATTAGGTATACTTCATTTAAGTCCCTAGAGGTAACCGTTTTCGAGATAAATGAAATTTCCAATGCGACTGAATCCTCGGTATTTCCGTACAAATTAATATTGGGCTCAAACTTTTACATACGATTAACGAAGTACTCTTAAACTTCAACACCACCTATTTTGAAATTAGATAAATGTTTGAAACATGTTTTTAGATCTAATAATATCATTCGTTCGAGAATACTGATAATTCTTTCGATCACATTTTATCTAACTGGGGTGCCCGGGAAACTACAATAAAGGTTATCTCGAAAATGGTTACTTTTAGCGACTCAAACAATGTATGCCTTTTTACGTAAAACATATTGCGGAAAAGATTTTTCCAATATTTACATTGATGCACACCGTCCTGTAGGTGGCGCTTCTATTCGTGATAGCAAAACCGCGGCTAAATTTAGATTCATCTTAAAAAACGCCTAATACGTAAGTTTAGATCCTTGTGCCATTTTATTGCAGAACAATTGAGAAAAAACAAAAATAAAGGTAAAACTTTGACAGTCTGTATCTTGAAAATTAGGCATTTTAAGGCTTCATGTTCCTGCCTCAATGTTCATAAAAATGTAAGTTCTATCACCAGTCAAGCGTTGTCCGTTGAATACCCAGACACCCGCGATGTAGATATTATGATACATGTTTTTTGTATACTATGCAATCTAGCCATTTTGCACCTCTGTGGTTACGTATATCAAAAACTAGTGCAATTGACCAGTCAATTTCTCTCTTCCCTACTGTATATTTGTGTTATACTCAAAAAATGATCCAGATAAAGATCAAAGTTGCTAGTTTTTACGCCAGTAACGTACTATGTGTCCTAATAAACCTTCAACCACGGTTTGCGATAGATTCAAATCAGACCACCGCACTCGTGGATATGATCCGTCTAATCTCCCTACCGCACCGCTTAACAAACTCTCTCCAAACTTGGCTCGAATTCCCAAATTCGTTAATACCTTTAGCAAAATCTCCGCATTCGAGCTTATTACGACTTATCTTCAAAAGCACACTGCTAAACAGAACCACCAAGCACTAAGACAACACACAACACTTTTTCTTCGAAGCACTTCACTGAAATGGATTATCCCTTGCTGCTGTTCAGGAACTTGACTGGTGTTGGAGATGATGGAGAAACGTGCTGAGTTGAGTGGAAGCTTGCATTTTTCTTTTCACTTTGTATGCCAATAGACGGGGAGGTACTGTGATCACGAAAAACGATAACCCGGTATTTGCTGCATATATCCAAGTTACATATGAAAACAGTAATTGCGAATACCTCAAAATATCGTCTAGTAACCAAAATGTGCTACTTGGATTAGCGATAATATTCTGCTTTTCTTCAAGAAGCAATTATTTATATTGCAACTAAATGTTTTTAATTTATCATAAGTCGTGCACCTCCACATTTTTTACTTGCCCATTACAACTGTTAAACAATTTTTTTTAGAAAGACAGTAATAAATTCTAACAAAATCTTGACCTTATGACCCAAAATTCAAAGACTTCCTTAGTTTATTACATATTTTACTAATAACCACCTTTTTGCTCCAAATAAAAATTTATATTGGAAGATAAATTCTGTTCTAAAAGTTGGAATGTGGTTAAAAATGTAAGATGACATTGGAAAGTGGTAATTTTTTTACGACTTCAAATACATTTTTCTCCATTTTAGCGTAAATATTACGCCAAAAATGTATAAAATAAGTTAGTGTATGATCTTGGAGCTCCTTTCACCAATCAGCATCAAATACGCCATCCAAAGCGTCAGTACTATCAAACTTGAAATATATTTTGAATGAGACGTATCAGTTATTCTTTTGAGATCTCGCCTTTATTGGTAAGTTAAAAGTCTCAAAGTTTTAGAACTCTAAGGAATGACTACGCCTTGCTCTCAATTGTTCACCACCCACAGAGCTTTCCAAAGCACTTCAAAGCCACTTTCAACTCTCCGCGATTTACTGATATCCTTCTGCTTCCTTTTTACTAACTACCTTCCAGTTTCATTTCCTCATCAAAAACGTAACGCTACAATCCAACATGCAGCTCTGGTAAAATAGACCCACATAACACAGCGGGGGCTGATATTAGGTTATTTATTAAATGCCACTCTCCCAAGTCTTCTTTTCTAGTTTGCAATCAAAACACCTACACGAAACTCAACAATTCATAGTTCGCGGCGACTTCCCTTAAGCTGCTTGAAACAATAACGCATGTAGTTTAACCAGCACTATCGCAATAATTCAATCGTGTAATAAGATAGACGTCATTGTTAACACGTTGTTATTGGCGTGCTCGGGTTGTATGCTTGTATGTGTGATGTACGTAAATATGCAAGGCAGTCATTAACGTCATTTTTATCGACAATTTAATCCCATGATCAAAACTTAACGTAGGCAAGTAATTAATAAGACATTCTTTTATACAAGGGGGGCTGATATTTTTCCCTAACAGATGGCAATAGATAGACAGATCGACAGAAAGGTAGGGCTTGGATTTTCGTAACGTAAATAAAATTTATTATTTTAGTTTCTAACACCATACAAATCACAATACTTCCCACCTAGTACTAAACATTTACTTAGCTGTACTATAAAGAACGACCGAGCCGTGATGTCCCAATTTCTTTAGGTTAAAGATAGGGTCGCTACAACAGATTTATTTAAAAGAAACTTTGACTGGCCAATACTGGAAGCGTTGAATGCTGAAAGTTCTAACCACTAAGACAACAATTATCTTGCTTGGAAATACTCTACTTGATCGAATGAAGTTTGCTATAAGACTATAGTAGTAGTGTAGTATAAGACCTCGTTTCAGCGGAAACCGAAACGGGGGTCGAGAGAGGCGTCAATCAACTGAAGCCGTGGTTTAAAGGGCAGTAAGTGGCTTCTCAATTGTCTTAGTTTCAAATTTTATGAATATTTATCTATACTGATATAATTTTTATCACTATTGATATTAATTTGATGAATGTACGTGGCTATACTGCAAAAATTGACCAAGTCAAAAATTGTCGATTTGACGCTTTTGGCACCAGGCGACTAGAAATACCTTTGTATCTTTCAGGCAAAGTTGCCAAAGTCGATAGTCAAATATTTTTGACCAAGTCTATAGAACTAATGAGGTAGCAGGTGAACGTGATCAACTCGACTTTCTCATTAACTTGTACATTGTAAGAGATATCCTGAAAGAGTGAGCATCTTGACTCTACAGCTGGTACAAGTCCCTCCCTGTAGATAGGAACAAAAAAAATAATTCTGCGGAACCAAACTGTTCAGACCTCTAGTTTTAAATATTTATGTTTATCATTTTGTAAAATACAATTCTGTCTAACATATTTTCTAACATCAAGCGTGGCTAAGTCAGAAATATAGTTTAATTTCTTCAAATCTATTGAAGATACGATCAGTGAACCTCATGTCTATAATACTATATTTCTCACTAAAATTTGATGAGTTCCTTGTTTTCTAAAAAAAGCGTTGTGTGATCTTTTAGTAAAATGATTACTTTCAACAGCCATTTGCGGGGAACTAGTTCTTTGACTTCTTATTGTATACCGACGCCATTGTAGAAGAAATTAGCAAATAGAATTAGTGTTCTTGCTTTGTTTATTTGTTGCTTTTGATTTATATTTAGTGAGAAACAGCCCCTCCATAAACTTCTAAATAGTTTCATTTCATTGCAATGTTCTACATCTAAAAAATTTGCTCATATTGAGGTCTTAAAATGAAAGTGTGTACGTATAATTTTCCTGGTTTTGCATAGGTATTATGACTTCTAGGGCTACTATTTTTCTTAGCAGAATGATTCACTTCTAAATTTCGCATTTAGTACCCTAAAATTGTTGTGTCGGAATATGTCATAGAAAGAATGAAGTCAAGTTGATTGACACAGTACTTCCCACACATTACGGTGATACTATTTTATTATTTTTCCATAGTATGATACTATAAGTGGAGACCCCCTTTCAACCATATCATCGCCGGCCCACCCGAAAAAAAAAAATGTATTATGCCGCTAGGTCTTTCTTTCACAGGTCAATGATAAATAACAATTTTTTCAGTTTTACAACCTTCAACCCCCAACCACCCCAATTCCACCCGCGCCCTAAAATATTACAAAATGATCGCGAACCCCTAGTATGCCTAAAGACAAAATTTAAGTTGTTTTTATCTTTTTAGTTTTTTTATTATTGCTGCACCGCACCGCCGCTGACCCGTCTTCTAAAAACCATACGCGTTCTCTATTCTCGTCACGGTAGTAATATTGTGTTAAAATTCCATTAAAACTAATTCAATAGTATCCAGATAACACAATACAGAACTACCTGAAGCAATACTTGCATATATAATTCAGAAAATTCAAAGTCCCTTGATTTCTGTAATAGGCAAGGCAATGTTCGGATGCACCTAAAAAAAGTGTATTACGCCGCTAGGTCTCACTTTCACAGATCAATGGACAGTCTATTATGAATACAACAAGCTTTTCAGTTTTACAACCCCCACCGTCAAACTACCCCAATCTCACCCCCACTAAAAAAGTATAAATGATCAGGAACCTCTAAAACGCCTAAAAACGAAGTTTGAGGAATATTTGAATTTTTTTGTTTTTTGCTAATTAGTGTGCCGCCTATGCACCGAATTTCAAAATTATAGAAGCATTACCTTCTACGAGTCCACAGCATATCGCTACCACAGTTTCATCACAGTCTACGCAGCGGTTACTGAGATTACAGAAATACGCTACAGACAGGCAGACAGACCGACAGGCAGAGAGACAAACGGACGGAAATGAGTGACGTAGATTGTCGTTGTGTAGACATCTACAAATGCCCAAAAAGTGTATCATCTCGAAATCGAAAAATTTCGCGATCACAATACTCCCCTCACCTATCAGTGTGCGAAAAAGATAATACTAATAAAAACCGATAAATTGCAAGGACACAAAAAAATAAAATGCTAAGATGCATCCTTCTTTGCTCAGGACGGCAATGTAATATGGCCATCTTTTATTAGTATACAAATAAGACAGGGCTAATAATTTCGATAGCAGATTTCAGCGAAATGTTTCGAAAATTAACAAACAAAGAGTCCGCTATAACGGACATAACAGCACGTTTCTGCACCAATGCTTCCACCTTCACTGTCACTCACCTCGCGCTACTTGAATGGAGAGCTCGCGGGCGCTCGCAGTATCGGCGCGCAGCGTAACGTGGCAGCGTCCTGCGGGACCTTTTGCCAAGAGAATTGCCGCAACACTGGATGTTGCCGCCGGATCCGCGGACCGCGCCACGCCGCTCCAGAGATGCCGCCTGTCGGGCTTGCGTGCACTCCGGGGGGCGCCGGAATATCTCGCTGTGTTAGTGGGCTCGCGCCCCTGCTCCGATTTTGACCTATCGCAACGCGTAATTTGTTGATTTTGCTGCATCTTGTATCGGTTATTAGATGCTTCTCGTCTTAAATGTCTTCCTTTAGCAAGTAATCCGGGATATTCGAACAACCATCTAACACGGCTCCCTACTATGTATTATAAGTACGTCTCATCTTTTACTTCCCACACCGATAGGTGAGGGGAGTATTGTGATCGCGAAAATTTTCGATTTCGAGAAAATACGTTTTTTGGGCGTTTCATGATGTCTACATAACGAAAATCCACGTCACTCATTTCCGTCGGTCTGTCGGTCTGTCGGTTGGTCTGTCGGTCGGTCTGTCTGTCTGTTGGCGTTTTTCTAACGTGGTAATCTCAGTAACCGCTACTACGATTGTGATGAAATTTGGGTAGCAATAATATGTTGTGGGGTCGTAGTAGGTAATGTTCGTATAATTTTGGAAATCGTTGTACAGGGGGCGGAGTAAAAGGCAAAAAACAAAAATTTTCAAATATTCTTCAAACTTCGGTTTTAGGCGTTTTAGGGGTTCCTGATCATCTTCTACTTTTTTTTGGGTGGGGGTGAATTTGGGGTAGTTGGGGGGTGGGGGGTTGTAAAATTGAAAAATTTGTTGCTGTCATAATAGACTGTCCATTGACCTGTGAAGGAAGACCTGGCGACATAAATAACTCCTTTAGGTCCATCCAAACATTGCCTTGCCTGTTACAGAAGGCAAAGAACTTAGAATTTTTTCTGGTGTAAACATACGAGAGTATTGCGTTAGATCGTTGTAACGAGGAAACTGTTGAATTAATTTTAATGAAATTTTGAAACAGCATTACTACCATGGCGAAGATGGAAAGCGCGTATGGTTTTGATAAATCGTGCCAGTGGCGGCGCAGAAATAATAAAAAAACTAAAAATATAAAAACAGCTCAAACTTCGTTTTTAAGCGTTTTAGAGGTGCCTGATCATTTTCTGCGTTTTTTTTTGGGTGGGGGTGAAATTGGGGTGGTTGGGGGGTTGGAGGTTGAAAAATTAAAAAATTTCTTGTACTCATAATAGGCTGCACACTAACCTGTGAAGGAAGATCTAGCGACACAAATCACCTTTTTAGGTCCATCCGAACATTGCCTAGCCTATTACGGAACCTAAGGGACTTAGAATTTTCTGTATACTATACGAGAATTTATTAATTGGTTTAAGTCGTTTTGTATTTTGTAACGTGGATACTATTAAATTGATTCTAATGAAATTTTGACACAGTATATTGTTACCGTGGTGAGAATGGAAAACGCGTATGTTTGTTAGAAATCTTGTCAGTGGCAGCGTAGCAATAATCAAAGAACGCGACAAGTATGAAAGCAACTCAAATTCAGTTTGTAGATGTTTTAGGGGTTCTTGATCATTACCTACCAGTTTTTTGGGTGGGGGTGAAAGTGAGGTGGTAGGGGGGGGAGGCGGGGGTTGTAAAACTGAGAAGTTCGTAGTATCGATAATAGGCTGTCCATTGACCTGTGAAGGAAAGTCCTAGCGGCATAAGACAATTTTAGGGGGGGGGTTGGCAATTATTCAGTTGCAAGGGATCTTAGACTAAAGCTCCATGCTATGGGAAAATAATAAACTGGTATCAGCGTAATGTGTGGGAAGTACTGAGTCAATCAATTTGACTCCATTTTTTTTTTAAGTGAGACAGTTGAATTAATTAAAACTTTCACCACTTTTATGAGGCTACAGCACATTCACCATTTATTCAAAAAGTCAGAGCTTAACAGGCACTACGTTCACTACCATTGTACGATTGACTTAACACAGCATAATAAACAACCAGCATAATATCTCTGAGGATTTCCTATATAAACATGGTTCCCACAAAATTTGACCTTGGGAGGGTTTTTGGATGATTTTACGGCTGTCAAGTTTGGGTCGAGATGCGAAAATGAAAATATCGATACCGGTACCAACTCGATATTTTTTATCCAAATAGGCGCGTTTGGTACGTAGAGAGCACTTTGTACCACTGCAGAAATATCGAAGTACCGTTACCATCCCTACAAAAAACCCATCCAAAAGTGGGGATGCGCGTGTAATTTCCGCCAACTTGAGTTATTGTGCTGGTTGTTTATTATGTTGTGATCTAAGTATGACTGGATGGCATACAGTCGACATAACAACATCGGTGTTTGTTCAGAATGGCATTAGTTATCGAGAGACCGTCACTGCGAATAGTCGATGAGACGACGCGTCCAAGTTTACTCTTTTACTCTTTTATACCATGAAGAGCCAGGATTTTCTTCTTTTCCTCGCAAATCCATCTGTATACAATGATATAGTAGCAAATAAATAGGTATAGTCTGAAAATTAGCTTTATTAAGTCAGAAAAGAATTTAACCCATTTTTCACCAGAAATATGCCTACGTCTATAAATACAGTAACCGTGTAAGCTTCGTGGCCAGCTCTAAAATTTTTAGATGCATATCTAGTTATCATTATCATGCAGCAATGCACACATAATATTACGAATATACTAAACCATCATTTTACAACAATATGATGATCACAATGTGGATCGTCTCTGAGACGACACGTCCGAGGTTAAGGGTTAAATTGTAAATACTATTACTAAAACTATTTCTATTTCTATTTATTTGAACATATTTGATATAAAAATAGAGCCACTATGAAGGCAATGCCTTGTGTGCTATATACAGCACATATAGATATGTTACTTAAATTTAGATAAAACAGTTCCCCATGGGCTCTAGTCCATTCGTTCTCATACCCGTACTTGGTATAATCTGCACTTTATAGTCTACCAATCTGCCGCTAATATTTGTCTGCTGTATTGTTGTTCACTCTCAAAAATGTTTACTGGAGGCCAGGAAGTCTATAGACGTCTATTATTACCTCAGTGTTTCATAATTTTTAGAATAATTATTTTCACGTAGCGAATTTTGACGTTTTCATTTCATTTTGACATTATAAAGTATTCGAGACCCAAATGAAACCCCGCTCTAGAAGCATATTTTTTAGTTTTTTTAATCTATTACTCGCCTGAACCGCATCCCTCTAGAGCGAGACATTTTAGTACAAAGGTATTTTTTTCCATTTTTTTTGTAGGATAAGCCCCAAAAATAGTTTTAAAGGTAATCCTCCTCTAGGCGCATATCATCTCCCTAGAGAATAAATGTCTGATATTGGCTGAAACATTAAATTTGCACTATTTCGTCTTCAGCCGATATCAAAGTTTTAGACTTGTAGTATACCCTAATCCCAACCTAACCTAACTAAATAAAAGTCGTTGATATGCTGTGAACTCAAGTTACTGCTGGATCAATTTTCGAACAGATTTAGCGATTTCAGACGCTTCATTAAAACGAAAACTCATTCCTGAAATCCAAATTTGAAAACGTGGAGTGGAAACAAAAGATATCTCGAAAAAAAACCATCTTTCGCAGCTTATAAAATTCGCAGGAATATTTATTTGTCCGTTTGGCTGAAACCTATGGATTCAAACAGTTCTTTTCAATGATGAAAGTAAATAAATCAAAACTTTGGACCAGGCTGACTGACGATAATTTGGAAAATTCTTTATGTCTTTGAATCAGTGGAATCAGTCCAAATAATATAGATTAATTTCCCAAATTCAACATAAAGCGTCTGATTTCGGTCTCGCTATTTAACTTTCGCAGCTTGTAGTGATCCCAAATTTAACGATTTAATTATAATTTTCTACCTATTTTTCTAATTTCATATTATTTTACTGAAATGTGTTATAATAACATTGTCATATTATTGCATATCTTCCGCTAAAAATTATGAACACAAACCCGGCCCGCGAACGTATTTGCACACTAAAGTTTGGCCCAGGGCGCCGGAATGGGTTCGTGCTCCTGTTCCACCTTTGACCGATTGCAACGCATACTTTGTTGATTTGGGTGCATTTTGTATCGGTTATTAGATGCTTATCGTGTCAAAAGTCTCGTTTTCCATTTTTGAATCAAATCAAATACTCACGATTAGATTAGCCAATACTATGAGTACACTATGAGTATACACATTCACGATTTTCGGAAAAGTAAGACACTTGAATCAATCACAAAACTTTCACCATTTTTATCATACTCGTATCTACGTATGGTAAATACATAACATTCACTATTTCTTCAAAAAGTAAGGGCTACCGCTATACGATTGACTTCAATTGTAAATACTATCACTAAAATTATATGTATATGGTGTTCATTTAAAAGCCTCCCACCACGGATTTATCGAAAAGCACTAATTAAGTGGAAAAACGCCGAGACAAGTCAAAACATTAAATTTGTCAATAGCGACAACTTTTTGACTAAGAGCTACTCCACCTCTTGTACCTTCTGCCTCCATGGTCATCCCCTTAAAAATTTTAAACGACAAGGGGTACCGAGTAATATCTTGTTTTAAAGGTATATCGAAATCCTTTATTATTTTGATGTTTGATTTTTTAAAATCCGTCCATTCGTTTTCGAGAAAATTACATACGTACGTACAAAATACACGAAAATATCATTTTTTATTGCAATAAGTGTCCAAAATGTTGCGCGTAGCAAAAACGTGTTGTGGAATCCCATGGTAGCTTCCGAAGGTGCATTGACAAAGGTCACCCAAACTTTCAGGCTGGTGACTACACGATAGATTTTAAATGGCCCCATAGAAAAAAGACTAATGGCATCAAATCAGGAGATCTAGCAGGCCATCCTATAGGCCTTTTTCGCCCTATCCATTTATTTGTAAATGCGTCGTCTGGCCACTACCGAACCGGAAGAACATAGTGAGGAGGAGCGCCGCCATGCTGGAAACAGATTTCAGCCTTATCAAGTATAGGGTTTCCATCCTCTTCGATTCGGTTTTTAATGGTTTTAGTGATAAGCGGATAGATGGCATTACCCAGCAAACGCAAATAAATGTCTCCATTTAAATTTCTATTCATAAACCATGGCCCAAACACATGTTTCTTAAAATGCCTGACCATCTCCATTAATTTTTTGGGGGTACTGGGTATGCCCTTCTACAAAAACATGAGGATTTACTTTGCTCCAATCCCTCCAGTTATGTTTATCAATAAATCAGTTAGGTGAAATATGCATTCATCAGTGAGGCATACATTCCTCACATGAATTGTATTATCATTAATTGCTGTAGTCATTATTATGTTCACAAAACTCAACTCGCCGACCGAAACCATCTTTGGTTAACACTATTTTCATTTTGAATAAGTGAAATATATGGAGTTTAGTGTCAGCCGATTTCAAAAAACAAACGCTAGAAGAAATTACTTCGAGATACCTTTGAAACAAGCTCTTACTCAATACCACAAAGGAGGCTGAAAATTATGGTCACTTTGTACCTACTCCTACTCTCCCAGCCTTCATCCATATGACTTCCATTTATTTCCTGAAGTAAAAAAGGAATTGAGAGGTTCAAGATTTGTGTCTTGCTTAGAGCTCGACAATGTTGTGATAGGTATACTCCTATTCATTATGCAGCTTGAAGTCAGTTTCCTAAACCTAATTTCGCTAAAACCTAAAACCCAAAATCTATATTTTATATGGAAACAATTCTGGAAAAGTTCTGGATCTTGAATACCGATATTATTTGGAGATTATTTCGTTGTCGAAACAAATGAAGAAATAATGTATAGTGTACCGAGTCTTAACGAACAGATAACTCTGTAGTGAAGCGCATAGGCATTCATGTCTTTTAGAACTGATTGGCTGGTACATAAATACAATTCCAGTGCCCAATTCCGTTACTATTCAAAGGAACTATTTGGAATGACGCCCATCTCGGCATTGTAATTATTGCAATGCTGAGTATATACGAACAAGTTATCTCAATTCCAGCTACTCAAGATATCAATTTGGAAGCCCTTGTACTGGTTCCGGGTGATCTATTTTCGAGGATAAATCGACGTCACTGACAGAGCTCCTGCCAAAGGCGTGGTCTAAGTTAGAAATTTAAGGGGCAAGAACATAGAGAATTCCATTGTGCTTCACTGGCTTATCAACAAAAACCATTACTTGAAGACAAGCTTCAATTAGATTTGATTTTTATTGATGGGCAAGCGATGTATGGCGGAATAGAGAAAGAACCACCGGGAAAATTTTAGAAGATAGAGATATGATATAAATATCATAAGCATGCCAATCCCCTCATACGGCTTTGAGGGTGGCAATATTTTATACTAATTAAAAATAAATGAAATGAAAAATTGAAGAACGTTACAAGATTCGAATGAGCTGATATGCGTAATTGACTGGTTCAGGGTACTGGAAGCCAGGTAACGATATGGTAGCTAGCAAACACTATTATATGGAAATGCAGGAAGTTAACGTTGTTTGATTTGACTAAAAATATTGTTAATGTATACTATGAACCAAAACGCGTTCGAAAAAGTGATGACGTTTAGTACGGCTGAATATATCTTTAAGAAAAAAATAACTAACACTTTGTTATTCATAATTTACAGATACCAAATTGGAAAACAAAAATAGATTCACTTGTACATAAAATAGCATAGAATAAAATAAAATATTCTATAAAGTACTTAGAGCAATTGAAATAGAACGTCTTGAGATACTGACAAGCATATTTTCTACTGTCGCTCCAGACAGCGTGAAGTAAATTCAAAATATTCTCTCAAAAATGAAAGAAAACTGGCCGAACACCATTTCGTCATAAAAGGAATATATTTGTCCTTCAATTTGTCCTTGAAAAATTAAAATACCAAATGAGTTTTTTTACAACGATTCATTGAATATTGACCGTCACGATGCTTATGCATTGCTAGCGAATTTCGATATGAAAAATGTTTGTTTTGTACCTTGAATTGCGGGTGGCCGTATTTCTATCAATAATTTCAATTCACAACACTTTAAAAAAGCGACAGCGATACATAAATATGGATTTGTCCTAATGCTTTCTACTGACCAATGCCTTCAGAAACAATTTGTCAAGACATTAAAGACATAACTTTAACTGCAGATCGGAATGTGTTTTCACAATATAATTATGTTTTTTGTATTTTATGAAGGTTGTGTGTTAGGCACCCGAGTTCTGTTTGTATATAATATGGAAATTCCTTTTAACTACACTAGTGGAGTTTGAGACTGATACTTTTCTACACAACCGTGGTGTGGTGAAGTAGGCCACCTTTGGCCCTTTTCGCCATCCCCACTGAACTAACACTGAAAACACTAAACGCCTACATCCTACAAAGCTCCTTGTCGAACCTACCAGACCTCTTGACGGAAGTGTATACCCGACCATCTCATTGAATATAGTGACTCTTCCCCGAACTCCGTCGTGCCAAATATTTGAACCCTGAGCAGGAAGTAGAACACTGTCTCGTCCTCCCCCTAGGATCTGGAGCAGATGGAGTGCCCTACCACTCTCATAAGTGACACATGTCCTCCATCAGAAGGTTGAGCGTCTTTCTGCTTTTATTCAGAAATCACAGCGTTCGTCCCTTATCAGGGCCCGCTATAAACCTCTTAGCTTACCTGTCCTTAACGAGGCCTTCTCCAGTTTATTATAGGCCCAGGGCAACTTTGGCCTTGCGCTTGCTAATCCCAAGCATCGGATCTAGGCCTGCTCCCCAGATTCTGACGTCGTTGAGTGATATCCGTCAGTGAAGCAAGCCAGACTATGGGGCGAAAATTTAACTTCTCCACTCATCTTAGTGAGAATCTATTATCTAGGCTCAACGTATCGTTGGCTCTTTGCACCGAACCTGGATATAAAATAGCCTTTTGTGATTTTATAAAATGCCCCCTTTAAGATACAGCACTGAATATAGTCACGGCACGGTATAGACGCGTAATGACAAAGCGATGCGAAGGCACTGTCAGCGTAAATCTTTATAGTTTCAATTTATCTGAAGTTTCCAGAGTTGCAAGAGGAGTTCCGGTTACTTTGGAAGAAAAACTCTGCCCCGAAGTCTGCGGCTGTTACGTTCAATTTTGCGAGATCACTCGCGAAATGTGCTTCGTACCGTCTGCGCCCACATTTCAAACCCTACGGACAAAGTTAGAGAAGAGAAGTGGGCGGACTTGCGCTATTTTGTACCAAACCGGTTTCATTTGCACCCACAAAGTGAACGTTATTTACAATGGTACTATCGAGCAAAAAAAGCAGTAAAACTGGTTCTCCCAAATTTCTTGAAAAATGACCAAGCAGATCCAGAAGGCCTAAAAAAGTTTTATAATTGAAGAAAGTGTTTCGAATTTTCATATTATCCTCTACTATCATTGAGTCGATTTATATTCAACTCAAGTAGCGCTACTTTCGTTCCTAACTTAGTTATGATATTTGGTGTTTTGCAGTTCCTTTAAAATCCTGAATGTGCTTTTCAAGATAAAATTAGGTGAATCTCATAATTCTCGTATTCCGGTAGTTATTCTACCGTTAGAATGAACTTTGGGAATCTCTAAAACTGTTTCGTTCGCAGTCCAAACTAGTGAATGTTTCACCTTAATTAAATCAATACCTTCCGAGTTACAGAGCTGCCAAGATGGACAGACAGAACGATAAACTGAAGACTGACAAGGAGAATGAGAAAATTGACCAATAGTTTTTGTGGTGCAGATGCCATAAGGGTTCTAAAAACTCTCGTATTTGAAACATTTCGGCCCACAATACCTTTTGAGCCAGTTTGTTGCTGCTAAGATTCCACAGTAGTAAAGTTGCTCAAAGTCCGACAAAAAGACAGACAAACTAGAGGCAAGAAAACGAGTTCTCGTATGGTTTTGTAACCATATAGCAGCTGCGCCGGGTAGTTGGGTTGGACCTAGGACCTCAAACCAAAGGTCTAGTGGCCGAGCGTAGAGAAGGTATCTGTTATGTTCAAGCTCGCTAAGATTTAGAGGCTTGCAGCAATAAGCATAACGGGTGCCATGAGAAGAACCCCCACTGCTGCCCTAGAGGTACTCTTGGGCTTGCCGCCTCTGCACCTCTGTATAAAAAGAGGGGCGATGACGGCCTGCCTGAGAGTGCGTGACGGGGAAACGTGTACAACATGAAAACCACTAGTTGGCCACCCCAGAATATAGCGATTCGTGGAGAATAGTATCCTGATATCGTCAGTCAGGGTAGAAAGAGCCATAGGTATATCAATTATAGATAATAGATTTTCACTAATCATCCCAAAAAGGGACGATTGGATGAGTGGAAAAGTAAAATTTTCATTTGTCACTCACAAGCGGTGGGGAACCCAATCTTCTCAGATGCTGGAAGGAGGACGAGACAGCGTTCCACTACCTGGGCAGATGCGCTGTATATCGCAACCTTAGGATTTAGATACTCAGCACGACGGAGTTTGAGGAGGAGTCTATATTCAGATAGATAGTTGGACATACTAACTTTCGTCAAGAGGTCAGGAAGGTTTGACAAGGAGCTTTCTAGTTAATCACTAAATTTTGACTTGTGCTAAAAAATTTTCTTATGTGCTAGCACCAATAAATCACTACTACTACTACGACGTAGGCTTTTAGTGTTTTCAATATTGGTTCAATGGGGTGCGAAAGGTGGCCTACTTTCTTGGTTTCGCCTCCTCATAACTACTACTACTACTGTTACTGATAGTAGAAGTTTTCGTAACTATTCCACTAAACGGAAGAGGACCATCAACCCCATATTTCAGATCGCTGTTGACAATACGTAAACACATATCTCGAAATCCGGCGAAAATGGCATTCATACGCCAATGTACATAAATTTGGCCGTGCTTCAGTACGCCACTGCAAAAAAGCACTGGCTCCGAATAGATAGATAGATAGATAGATAGATAGATAGATAGATAGATAGATAGATAGATAGTATAGCGTTTATTGTAAATATAAAATAAATAAGATACAATAAACAACAAGTGACCCAAAAAGAGTTAAAAACTTGTGCTTGGGTATAAGTAATAATTATAAAATGGAAACAACAAATAGGAAATAAACATTGTACGTTTATAATAGCATAGTCTCTTTTATTTAAATCGCTCTCCTGAAAAATAGTTGAACATAAGATATGCCTTTACGTGTTATCAGCGGCGAAATATTTTGCCCATCAAGCTACATTTGTAAGCTGCATACTTTTGAAAACAGCTGTATATATCAAATAAATGTTACAGATACTGATATATATGTATATAGGTGATACAGAAACATAATCGAGCATAAAAACATTTCATTTTCCGTGATTTACACGGCTAGCATAATATCCATTCCAATTTGTCGTTTATAACTGATTGACTGACGCACATTATTGAACCAATATAATTCTGTCTCGCAAAGTGCATTTTGATTGAAGCTGATTAAAACATGTAATTAGCATTGTTGCCAGCGCATTTCGTGGTGGGCGTTCTATATTTTACATGTCACCTTATCGGGATCATCGCTGGTATTTTATTAGCCCGTATTTTGGTTTGGGGGTATTCCCTTTGTACACTAATACTGATCTAGGTTTATAATTAATAATAGGTCATAATGTGTCACTTATCAATAATAACTACGAATTAACATACAGGCTCTATGCATATTATCCCTTACGCATTTGATAGCGTTGTAGTTCTGCAATAGGTGACTCCCAACCTCAGCCTTCACTATGTAAGGTTAACGAGAAATAATCATTTTAAATAACAATGACAAAAAAATGAAACTGCGAATATCAGGCGAACAATTAATGTGATATTTTTTTAAATCTTTCTTTTGTTGATAAAATATGGTCTAGTTCTATCATGATTGCTCATTTTTCTGATGACTGAGATGCAGTGTAATTGGGATGCTTCAAGCAAAAATCTCATCAATGTTCTCCAAGCTAAAAAGTGGGCCATATGTTTTTTCATATTATTCAGTCAGCATGGTGATCTTGAGACGCTTTGGATGCTCTCGAAGACAATATTTGAGTAGCTGTCAACGCCACAACGCCGCAAATGCTCCAAAATGTCATCCGAAATTGGACCGACCGCTTGAAGCACTGTCAGGGAGTCCGAAGCAGACATTTGAATGATGTTCTACTCCATGCATAATGTAATGGATGTAGCTTGAAAATAAAGCCAAAACCAATTTGATATCTCAAACCGTTGTAGTTTTATTTGATTTTGTTTTCCTATCGTTCCTATTGGGGCACCCTATAGAGTGCACTCATCGCAACTCATTGTTTGGATGCATCAGAACCGGTTTCTCAATGTCCAGTTAAAGTGTCAGATAGGTATCTGCCAGATAGCGTTGCTATGGATACAACTGTAAGATTTACGTGACTTCGTAAGTTTAGCCTTCAATTGTTTAAACAATTTATCTAACAGTTGCTGTTATCTTGCAGATAAATATTTAACTGGACATTGAGAAACCGGTCCTGTGTGGTATAGTGGTATAAATTCGACAATATCCTTAAACTTGCAATAAGACTCGGTAATTTCACCTTGATAGCCGCTTTACTCCCAATGGTGCTTTTATATTGAACTTAATAAAAAAATATAAAAAAACTAAAACTAAAAATTCATCGTTACTCTGCCGTATTGAAATACAGTTTCAGAGATATCAATCTTTTTGTAAAGTGCTACAAACATCAAATTTTGCAAGAATTACTGAATAACTCCGAAAATAGGCTTCGTAGACATAAAAAATGGTTAACAAACTGGACCTAGAAATCGATGCTGAATTCAAAAACGTAATAATATCAGGGTATTCCATTTAAAATAAGGAAGTTGACGCCTACTTCCGGTATACCCGGAAGTCCGCCATCTTTGAAATTATTATTTAAATGTAGAGCATTTGAAAAAAAACGTTTTTTATTTGAAACATTTTCGTCTAATTTAAACGGCATGGCCGCTAGAGAGCTCCACGCGCTTATTGGACCACCCTGTATAGTATTATTAGTTTAAAATTGACACTGCTTTTCTTTGTGCGTACATTGACAAAAACCGCGTATGTTTAACTTCATTTGCCTAATACTTTATCACCTTTTCCCTATCATACCCATTTCCAGTCATCGAGCCAGCACTTCTTATGGAGATAATACCATTAGATCCAGGTGTCACAACACATTCCAAAGAAAAGTATAAAAAAAGCATAACCGGAATTTATGTGGCCATATATATAAGATTTCCTATTGGGTGACTACCACGTCTATGCGGAAAGGACGGAATAAAATATCCTCTCGGCTTCAACTTTCTCACTCACCTTGGCTGTGAAACTTTCAGAAAGTTTCGTGAGAAGCGTCAGCGAGGTTTTCGATGTATAACGCGACGAGTATTGAAAAGTAGGTATGGTCCTAAGAATAGACGGACACCCGAATTTTCGTCGGACAGCTCCTCTATATCAGCCGTGGTACGTGGTCTTAGATCTTCTAGACCGCTCAAATAATTCAGTAAAAATTGTACTTTGTACTCACCAGCTACTAGAATCAGCAAAAGATATTTCTACGAACATACCTGAAACAAAGAGGAATGTTAGTGAGTAATGGAATAAGACGACAAAATAATTTTATCCAGAGTATTTAGGATATGGGCGTACTAGGTATTTTCTTATAGACGAGGTTCCATAATACGAGATGCACCTATATAGACTTGGTTAGGTTGCTTGTGAGTGGGACGATTATACCTGCTTTCACTACGACCCTGTTGTGTCTATTGTGGCTCACACCTATTTGGAAGAAGGCGATGGTTGTGATCGGTGAAAATTCCTTGTAGTAAGTAGGTTCCAGATGGGTGAATACGAAAGTCTGAAACCTAGCTCTTTCTAGTACTGGGCAGAAGCATAATACTCGTATATGCTCCGCTGTTTCGTCCTCCACATAGCAAAAACGACAGTCCGTTTGCTCTAGACCTAATTTCTGCAAGTGGTTCCTAAGAAGATAATATCCTGTCAAAAGACCAACCAGAGTGCGCAGATCATTCCTGCTCTATTCTAAGATCCTCGGGGTATCTCGCCCGTGTAGGACTGCTTCCCTCTCTGCCCATTCTGAGATGGTTTTCTTGGGAGTGCTTTTTGCAATGCTCGTACATGGTTCTGGTTCTATGAAGGCGGATGCAGTTCTTCCTCTTACGAGTGTATGGGCAAATTCATTGCCTCTAGTGCATGCAACCAGTTCTACCCGGTTCCAAAATACCCGGTTCTACCCGGGTATGTTATCAGGCCATAGAACTGATTCTGAAAAGGATGAGACCCGGGTTCCGGTTCCATAACGGTGCCGCAAGAAATTTAAATTTCGCGCGCCCAGTTTCGTGTTTTGTAACTAGGTGAACCCTGGGTTGTGATTGGCGCACCCGTAGTGACTAACACGTGTGCGGATTGCCTGACGGAGCATTTGCAGTTCGCATTCAATGCATTGCATGGAGCTAGATTCAGTTCTCAGCATTTTTCACCGGTATCGATACCGACAGCACCTTCGGTCCAAGAATGTCTAGCACCACAATGTCAGCGATGCTGGAAAGCATAATACGGTCACAATATTATAATGAATCAGTGAATGCAGGCATCGCCGATCCAGCACCTCCACAAGATCACCGCTTTTCAACAATTGAAGATGAGCTGAATAAAGAAATTTGAAAAGCAACCTTCAAACATCAGCTTGGCCACCCTGTAACAGACGACATGACACAAGCCATAAGACTTGAAATGGCTCTCTACGAAAATTGCGGTCAAATAGGAAGGTACCTGTCCTTAGCCTATGACAACTTTCTTGCAATTCAGCCCACTAGTGTGGAGCCAGAGAGATTATTCTCATTAGCTGGGATTATCTGCAATAAGCTCCGCACTTCGTTATCAGATCGAAGTTTGACGGCCATATCATTTTTACAGTCATTCTATGATAATAAGGAAAAATCGATGAAAAAGTAAACACAGCGGTAAATTTTAGGCAAACTATGTAAATATATAGGCTGAGACTTACGATCACTGAGAGACTGATTGAAGATGATAACTTTTCATTGATTATGCTATAGATTTAACATTTATGTTCCGAGAAAGATTTTATGTTTCTTCATGTTTAATTTCAAGTTTTCAGATATGGAGTCCAGAAAAGTTAGGCAATTTTAAGTCGCTGGGAGTCTTTTATCATAAACCTAAATGTTCCAAAAATAGTTTATTCTCCAAAACATCATCCTTCATCCTTTAGTATCTCTCAGCGCTATGGATCGAGGCGACAGTGAGATGCAAAAGAGCAAAGGACTCTAGGAGTCTTCTTGGAAGACGCCTCTTTTGAATGTGGATGTTATAGTAAACCGGATCTTCCTGAGTGGCATCAGTTGTTTTACGCATTCCACTATCTCATCATCGACAGAAAGACGTTCCAACAGCCGCACAATCAGTTGATGAGACGCCATGTGGAATGCATGTCAATGGTCGATCCAAGTCATAGGAAGGTTTTGCCTGTGCTGCACGGAGTCCTGTGTGACACATCGGTCAATCAACGGGTTCTTCTCTCAGGCAGCTACTTCTTTCTATGACTCTCTCTGTTCATACATGCTGAGATCATGGGATCAATAGCTTTTTCAATATATTCCAAGTGAATAGAAACTTGAGAAAGGCCCAAGACTAAGTTGGAGTGATTAAAAAGTATTTAGGCTCCCTATAGGTCTTTTGGGCTGCACACCCATACGACACCATTAAAAATGACTGTTCAGTATAACTGATGTTTGTAATAGTGGATCTGTTAATGGGATTGTTATAAACATTTTGAGCGAGTAGGAGATTCTGCACGTGAGCGCCTACGAGCGTAAATAACCTGGAGTAAATTTATACATCTTCGTTCTTTTTGAGTAAATTATTACCTATACTGTATTCACAGCCAAGCTAGACCAAATGAAAACAAGCCCGCGTGTGTGATCGGCTTGTGACGGTGGGGTCCCTAACAGTCCAGTACATTATGTGTAAATTGTGTGTTATAACCTGGCAAGTCAAAATCTCCAAGGCTGACTGGAAAGTAGATCCAAGTATGCAATGTCAAGTGTTCATTGCCTAATGGTCGTTTCAAACTGGCAACTGGCGACTTTTGAGTTGCAATGGGCTCATAGGGCAACTCCTTTAAATAGTCATATAAAATTTCATAATTGCACTGGACTATAGCTGGCGCGTTCGCAGACATTAGCGGACAGTAACCACGCGAATGCTGCATGCGACTGTTTATTTGGAGTCTATCTTGGGATTGAATATACTGTAGTTTCCTAATAAATGTAGTCTCAAAACCAAACTACAAAACAGCCAAGCCACCAAATTTACGTCTGACGCTGACCAATTTAAAAACCATGGTGATGTATGACCGTCAAACACGACTGTGTAATATTCGTTTTTACAAGTCTGAGAATTTTTATCTTGTGCTAATCAAAGTGATTTATATAAAGCTGCTGCCGTCAGTTATTTTAATGGGGATGAAGATTTAATTAATTCGTTTCTATGATATACAGTTCTCACTTGATCAGCAAATAATTATTCCTGACAATTTTAATGATATAATGAAAATTTCACGTAGTGCAAATTAATGATAAATACTGCATCCGCTTTTGCTTCATATTATTTTTCGTACGCAAAATACAAATTACATCAAACAATTATTCTGTTATCCGAGTCACAACAATTAATTTGTCCTAAAGAATCATGCAACCGGGGAAAACATTTTGTGCTGTTTTTCTCTCTCGCATTATTTTTACTGCGAAATGATATTTCAAGATTCGGTAAGATAATGATTAATGACAGCTCCACAAAATGTTTCGTATTATCGAGAAGGAAATTTAACGGATGAATTATTAAGGTTTTCCCCTGAAGCTCTACAGTGTAAGGCAAAAAATGATGGAAGTAAGGAAAAATACTGTAGTGAAAAACAGCAAACCCTTTTTGTGAGGCTTAAGTGGTGTGTTTTGCAGTATTAGATTGAGGAGAAAGAGTAATGATATATTTTACGATCATTACAGAAAATATATTTAAAGCTATGGAAAAGTGTGAGATGGTCAGTTATTAATCTAACTGACTCCTATGGCTGTGGCTATCATTTCTGCTTGGAAAATTGTGGTTTCTGTACCACAATATGTAGAGGGGTTAGGTTTAACAGGGTCTCTATGGCCAGTGTTGGTGTAGTAGATATGGCTGCAGTAAATAGCCAAGCAGACGATGTGTTGCACAGCCGCCGTCCTAGTTGTGGCTGTCCGCGGCAAACATTTCTGCTACCAGACTTCCCACACATTACGGTGATACCACTTTGTTATTTTCCCATAGCATTAAGCGTTATTTTGAGATCTTCCTGCAACCAACTCATCGCCCGCTGGTCCAACAAAGAGGGTGTTTTGGGATTTACAAACCAATACCCCCAACCACCCCAACTTTACCCCCACCAAATAAAAAAGCAGAAAACGACCAGGAACCTCAAAAAAGCCTAAAACGAAGTTTAAGCTGTTTTTATATTTTTAGTTTGTTTATTATTGCTGTGTCGCCACTGACACGATTTCTAAAAGCCATAAACGTCTTCCATCTTTACCGCGCTAATAATACCGTGTAAAAATTTCATTATAATCAATTCAATAATTTCCACATTACACAATACGATCTAAAACAATAATCAATGTATACATCACAAAATTGTTCGAATGGAACTAAAAATGTGTATTACGCTGCTAGGTCTTGCTCTTACAGTACAATGGGTAGCACATTTTGGAAACGGCTACATTAATATTCAAAAATAAAACAAAATTTGAGACCACAAATATAGAATATAATATAAGACAAAAGAATGATTTTAAATTAGTCACTTCCAAATCAGCACTGGTTAAAGATTCAATTATATACAATGGATTGAAGATTTACAACAAACTTCCTAATTCTTTTAAAATTCAAAAAGATTTAAAAGTTTTTCGTAAAAAACTTAAAAATTTCCTATTTCAAAAACCTCATTACACACTAGATGAGTTCTATGACGAGTTTTAGTGAATATTCCACATTTTGTTGTTACAGCTTTGTCAATAAGAAATTTGTAAATTCTTAGACAATCAAGCATATTTATCTATCTATCATTATGAATAGAACAAATTTTTCAGTTATGAATAGAACAAATTTTTCAGTTTTACAACGCCCCACGCAGAAAAGGTAGAAAACGCCTAGAAGTGAAGTTTGAGGAGTATTTGAAATTTTTTGTTTTTCGCTAATTGCTCCGCTGCCCATGCACCTATTTTAAGAAATAATAGCAGCATTACCTACAACGATCCCACAGCATATCGCTACCCAAGTTTCATCACAATCCATGCACCGGTTATTGTGATAACGAGGCTAAAAAACGCCAACAGACAGACAAACCGACAGACAGACCGACGGAAATGAGTGACGTGGATTTTCGTTATGTAGATATCACAAAACGTCCAAAAAGCGTGTCATCCCGAAATCGAAAAAAATTTCGCTCCCACAATGCCCCGCTCACTATAGCCTGTTGAAACTCTGGTCCCGATATGAGAAGCAGATCAACCGAGATAAAAACTTTTTACAACTTCAACGTAATTTCTTCCTGGCAGCTGAGCTAATAAGGAATGTGATATTCCTAGCAAGCCGTAACCATATCATTTGAGCTGCTATTTTAATAGCGTTCCATGGTTAGACGAATATTCTTCCTGAATAGAAATTACTCATACAATATTGAAGCTTCCAGCATCCGCCCAAGGTCCGTTGGGGTGAGGATAAATGGTGATGAAACTTTTGCAATATCCGTGAAGTTATTGTGTCGTCAAATTGAGCGAGAAAATTCGGTCAAATTGAATGAAATAATATCCTGAATGGTTCATAAGAAAGTAATAAAAGTTTTTATTGAAGTTTTTTTTATAAAGGAGGTTGCATAATTTACTGGTGCGGTTTTACAGGGCGGAAAATCATTGGCGTTCGACTTCCTCGTCCTTGCTTCTAAAGTATAACTTAGAGTCCCCGCAAACCACAGACTTTTCAATCGGTCGATAGTTTGATCGGATTGGGTTGCTAGCGCGCATACAGTACCAACTGAACAGTTGAGTTGGTGGTGGTTGCGCACACCTAGCAACAGTTTGAATACGTTAGAATGAGCTGCTATTTGGTAAGCAGCTTTTGAAGAGAACGGTCGCATAATGAAGGTTAATAAAAGATTTCCCAAAAATGTGCTTATCGCTTTCATACAACGGAGGAGAAGGATGATGAAGAAGAGGAACCGAGTGTATTGGGTGCATCCCATATACAGTGACAGATCATTGCATGGAAAATTCTATACGCTGCACTCCAAATAACTAAACTACCCTGAAAAAATTTTACGCCTTTTATCGGATGAGCATAACCAGATCATAGGTCCCTTTTCCACTTTCTCTATTAAATTTTCTATTAATGTTTCGATAAGCATCGACGACATTGCATTGGGTACTACCATTACGACCATTACGAGAGATATGCACGACCATACGCTGGAACAACTCAAAGCAAACTGAGGTATGACTAGCTGTGCGCACGTTCGAAAGACCCCATACTGATTTAGGTCCAGTTTCACAATCGTTAGTTAACTAGTGGTCAAAAGAAAACTAGTGGTTAGCAAAAATAATCCATTTCATAATCGATAGTATAGGTCAAAAGCTCTGGTCAATCAGTAGTTATGTTAACCCAAGGATACGGTATGGGTTATCTTGACGTTTATTGTGGTCAATCGATGACAGCTTTGGAGGTTATAAAAACATGGATTTTGATACTGACTTCTAAGACGTCGATGGATTTTGATTATACTCTGTAATGACATAAATCAAAAATATGAAAAGAAAGGTTAGGTTTCTTTGTCAAAGGGTTAGCTTTTATTCACAGAACACCGTTATGGCAGCGCTCTGAGATCAATCCGTGGTGCCAACTTAAAAATAAATAAGTTCAACCATTGGTTTTCTTTGTGAAACAGAGCTCTCAGAACTAGTGGTTAACCTCCATCTGTCGGTTAAGCGACTACCAGAGGTTGCCAATGACTGTGGAACTGGGCCTTAGTAGTTGGCCGATAGTTTACCGACGGTTTAATTTGAAAGCAATCGCGTAGCCCATCAAACTTATTTATCGGCCGACATGCAATTGTTGTAATATGTGCACTCAGATACATCTTCATGCTGATTAAGAGCCCGACTAAACTATCGACAGATAGAAAGTCTGTCGTCTGCGGGGGCTCTTATACTGATGCAAAACTAGCCAGTAATTGCTTGTTTCAAAGGTATGTCGAAGTCCTTTATTTTGACGTTTAGTTTTTTACATCGGTCGATTTGTTTTCTAGAATATTAGAAAAATGTTTATGTATCTTATATTGTTCAAAAAGGAAATAAAAAACAAACGAAATTATCATTTTCTATTGCAAAATTTTGCCTATTATGGACCAAATAATGATTTAGGCGATATTGAAATTCCTGACGGACGGTCTGAAACACAGCGGGAATGATTCCAATTTATGGTGTCCAGAATCAATGTGCTCGGCAACCTGCCGTTCCGTTTAACCCCACACGTGCGGGAAATATAACTCCGCATAGGTATGTTTTGGAGCTTGTTACGAAATTTACTGAAACTGAATCTGTTGCAATTAAAAAAACGGAGAGTTTTGGATGAATTCCCTCAGGTTGAAGTTTTGGCATAAATCCTGATACTTCATTACGCAAAATTTTGGATGCACTGTTATTTCATCTCGCTGTATACACACAGTTACTAAACTCCATAAATGTTATCCATTCAAAATGAAAGGTGTACAATGGTTAACCAAAGATGATTTCGATTGGCAAGTTGGGTTGTGTGAACAAATGACTACAGCGATTAATAATAATACCATTCACGTAAAGATCACCTTCCTGACTGCTGAATGCACATTTCGTCTAACTGAATTTGTTAATAAGCATAACTGCAGGGATCGATGCAACGAAAATCCTCATGCTTTTGTAGAAGCGCATACCCAGCACCCCCAAAAAATTAATGTATCTACAGGTATTTTAAGAAACATGGTGCTTGGGTCATTGTATATTAATGAAGATTTAAACGGATACATTCATTTGAAGGAGATATAATCGATCCTCTGATCGCTGAAACCATTGAAAACTTAATCGAAGAGGACTGAAGTCCTGTAATTGATGAGGCTGAAATCTATTTCCAGCAAGACGGAGCTCCTTCTCACTATGTTCTTCTGGTTCTGCAGTGGGCAGACGATACGTTTCCAGATAAATTGATAGAGCGAAAAGGACCTCTAGAATGGCCTGTTAGACCTCTTGATTTGACGCCATTAGACTTTTTATCGTATTTAGTCCCCAACCTGAAGGTTTGGATGACCTTCGTCAATGCATCATCGAAAGCTGCCATTATATCCCACAACATTTTGTTTGCAACTGTCCATCAGGCATTTGAACATCGCGTATATCTATTATTTGGCCAATGACGCGCAACATTTTGAACACTTATTGCATTAAAAAATGTTCTTTACCTGTGTTTGTTTTTTATTCGAACACACTAAGAGACGTAAAGGTTTTTGTTATTTTCTCGAGAACGAATCGACCAATTTTTAAAACTCAATCTTCGGAATGAAAGACTTCAACATACCTTTAAGTTTTCAAATGAGTATATGCCAATTGGGTATCTATGTTGACAACTATGTTATGTAGAGATGTCCTTTGTTGCGAATGCAGAACATGACAACATATTCTTATCAGCACAAGCAATCCGCTAAACTAATTTTTTCAAAAATAACACCCGTATTTCATGTGTTAACGAACTTTCATATTCAGTGGCCGTTTTACTTCCTAATTACCCTTGTGTTGAACAAAATGTGCAATTGATTGTATCACACATTACTTGAAAACTGTGGAATTACGTTGAAGTTGCCTTTTTCACTTTTGACAATTTGTCCATCGGTAATCACTTGAGTTCCATCTAGGTAGTTTGCGTGACAGCTCGCGCGGTTTATGCTCGTCCGGGACGAAATTATCTTCAACTTTAAGCCAGCCAACCTTAAACTTCTTATGCCACTCAAACACTGTACATTGTGATGAACTGTCATCTGAATATGCACATTTAATCATCTCAAAAGTTCAGTTGATGCTTCGCCGAACTCAACACAAAATTTTATCGCACATATTTGCTCCATTTTTTTAGGAGTAAGGGAGTTAGGATTCAGTTGCTCTTATTGCTGCCGCTCAGCCTTAAGTCTTATTATGCACCTCCAGTAGTGTTCACTAAACATCGACTATCGGCTATCGATCGTCTATTGATAGTACCCGTGTTGTTAGTTGTTTTCGTGTACATGTTTTCGATCAACAAATACACAGTTTGAGACAAAACGTAAACAAAAAACGGTACCAGCTGGAGTCATTCATGAATCCGAGGGAACTCTGTGCAATCTTATGCGCCGCAGAAAACATCGATAGGCCTATCGGACTATCGGTTGCATATCGATGTTTAGTGAACACTAACCTCCAGTCAGAGAGATCAGAGTCCCATCCTAAGTTCTTTGCAAACTTTCGACCATGCTCTACTGTCTTTACCCCTGGCCTATATTTAAACAGGAAGTCCTGCTTTGGCTCAGGATAGGACAGTCGAAGATTACGTGCTTAACTGTTTCCTCTGTCTCGCTGCACTTCCGGCATAAAATATTTGCCACATCAATCCCCAAGTTTTGCAGGTGTGCACTTAACATCCAATGACGTTATACATCCAACCATCGTAGTTCCTTCCTTCTCAATCTGAGAGCGCTATGGCATTAAAACACAAGCGCCCCTTTGCATCCTCTCAGACTGAAATCTCTCCACCATTCTGTGCCAGTGCTTCTGGTGCTTATTTGACACTCATCTGGTGACAGCAGCTGGTTCTGGCCCGATGAGAGGGAGTTCTGCACTTTCCTTGGCACACCTCTCGGCCCTCTCATTCCAACCTATTCTTGGTGGTATTGGCAGTAATGACGTGCAAATGATCTGTATTTCGATAAAATGATCATAAGCTACTACTTATTTAATGTCAATTATTCGTATATACAGGATGTTTGGGAGATGGGTGCAAAGCTTTAACGTTTTGTTAATATAGAGCGCTTAGAACCGTTTTTGACCATGCTTATCGTTCGTGGCGTACGATTTTATTTTTACCGTATTTTTACTATTTTTGTTGCAAAAACCCCAAATTTCGCAATCGATTGCAAATAATGGCCAATCTGGAAGATAAGTGAATTACTTTTTATTTGACTTAAATTAAGTAATATGTAAGCAACCATATAAGACTTGACGTACATAATTATCTATATCATGAGATAAATTTGTAACGGGGGTTTGAAGTTAATAATTTTTTGTTGATTTCGGAAATCTAATTTTTTAAGGCCACAAATAAACAAAACGGGAACTGTTTTTTTTTTTTGTTAAAACATTTTAAAAAACATACGTGATTATTGTTCTTTCTGTTGAGGTATCAACTAACAATATAGCTTACCAGTTTTTGAAATTATGATCAACAAAGTAAATTGAGGGACCAAATTAAAGAAATTAAAAAATAATTTTATTCATTGTTATTTATTTTTCGTGTTCAAAATGTCCGCCGCCATGCCTTAGTGAGTCCTTCTTCTCACCTCTGTTGTGGTTATTTTTAGCATCATGTCCTGCTTCATTGTTTCAAAGGCCGAGTGAGTCCTCTGGATTAATTCTTCTTTCGTGCTTATTTCCTTATTTGTATATACAAGTTCCTTGGCTCTACTCCACACAAAAAAGTCAGGCGGAGTGAGGTCGGGTGATCGAGCGGGCCAATAGGTAGGCCCATCTCTGCCAATTCAACTGTTAGGGAAGGCATTATTTAAGTCCTCCCGTACAATTAACGTCCAATGTGCTGGGTAGCCGTCTTGCTGGAAGATTATTTCTCGGTCGGTTTTGAATATTGGTGCTCCATATTCCTCTATTGGTGTCGGAAGATCATTTTCTAAAAACTCTAAATAGTTATTACCATTCAAATGGTGGCCAGGAAACAAATGAGGCGCGATTAGAGTTCTGCCAATTACTCCGCCCCACACATTCACTGAAAATTCCCTTTGGAAAGACGTTACCTTTTTCCAGTGTGGGTTGGCGTCTTTATCAGCCTACTGATGTAGGTTGTGGAAATTTGCGATACCTTGAAAATTTACTTCCGTCCGTCCGCAATATGGACTCCAAAAACCACGCATCTTAAATGTCTCCATTTGAAAGAAAGCGACAAAACTGGTTTTGACGTAAAATGTGTTGAAAGTACCGCTACTTTTTGTTAACTAGGCCCGCTATCTAGAAGGGCCATTTTATTGCCTTTCATCGCGACTAGCCTTTGTAAGAAACCTCTCCCTCAATTTAATTTAAAATGAGCAAGATAGTACTCAAAATTGACCTCTGTTATGATTTTCAACAAAAAAAAGTATTTATTAAAAGTGCAAATGTCGTTTAATCTACTGACCTAAAATTTTTAATTTTCAGCCTAGTTTTGCTTTGTAGGTCATAATTTCAGTAATTTGTGAGCGATATTTGTAGCTGATATCTCAATCAGTCAAGAATAATAACTAGGTATGTTTTCCAATATGTCTCACAAAAAAAAAATTACTATTTCTTATTTATGGCCTCAAAAAATTAGATTTCCGAAATCCACAAAAAATGATTAACTTCAAACCCCTGTTATGATACAGATATGAACATCAAGTCTTATTTGATTGTTTACACATTACTTAATTCAAATAAAATAAAAAATAAATAGGCAAAAACCAAGACATTATCAGACCCCACCAAACTTCGTTTTTAGACACTTCACCGACAGGTGAGGGGAGTATTGTGATTGCGAAAATTTTCGAATTCGTTGGTCGTAATTTCAAAAATTGGTAAGCTGAATTGGTAGTTGATACCTCAACAGAAAGATCAATAACCACGTATGTTTCTCAAAATATTTTAACAAAAAAACCAGTTCCCGTTTTTTTTATTTGTGGCCTCAGGAAATTAGATTTCCGAAATCTACAAAAAATTATTAACTTCAAACCCCTGTTACAAATTTATCTCATGATACAGATATGTACATCAAGTCTTATTTGGTTGTCTACACATTACTTAATTCAAATAAAATAAAAAATAATTCACTTATCCTCCAGATTGGCCATTATTTGCAATTAATTGCGAAATTTGGGGGTTTTTGCAACAAAAATTATAAAAATTCGGTAAAAAATGAAATCTTACGTCACGGACGCTAAGCATGGTCAAATATGGTTCTAAGTGGTCTATATTAAGAAGGCGTTTAAGCTTTGCATCCATCTTCCAAACATCCTGTATGTACGAGAAATTTCATAGCAAGTATTACGTTTCCAGAAAGCATAGAGGGCGGAGTCGTCCCCATATAGCATATACTCCAGAAACACTATACGGGTATCTTGGCAATTAGTTTGACTAACTTAAACATGGGCAAGTGTAAATACAGAAAGTTTAGTTTACTCAACGAGATATATATAGAGAAACTTTGATGAATTCCTAGAACCGATATGCTACTTGGCACGAAGCAGCTTTGGAGACCAAAAAGCTTATTATGGCTCAAATATCGATGGCAGAGTTCTAGATTTGGTAATAATTCATAGCAAAACGTACAGCGCTGGTTATAAAATATACGGTTATGGAGTCAGAAGCAAGCTGTCATTAAAACTACATGGTAAATCATGTCTAGAACAGAACTGGGATGCAGCAGCGTGATAGAAGTGGTTTGTATAATACTAAATATAATATATGAGCAATGTTTGTGGCCTTATTTATTTACTTCCTTACAGTGCGGTGCTCAATTGTTTCAGGATGATTTGCTGCATAAGCTATATACACATAACGATAATCCCAGTAACACACAAACAATAAAAAATATTTCCAATTTGACACAGTACTGTTACCGCGGCGAGGATGGAAAACTTGTATGGTTTATAAAAATCGTATTAGTGGTGGCGCAGCAACAATAAAAGACTGAAAATATGAAAATTTTATAGCTGTATTTAATACAGCCCAAAAATTCGTTTTTCCTGATTATTTTCTGCTTTTGTTTTGGGTGGGGGTCAAATAATTGGTCTGACGATACAAAGAAACGTGTAACATGAGTAAAAAATGTAAGTAAAGTTGCATTCATAATAGGCTGTCCATTAACCTGTGAAATAAAGACTTAGCGGCATAATACACTTGATGAGATCCATTCCAACAATGCCTTGACTATAAGGGACTTTACTGATGTACACATCGTACGAGTACTACTTTAGATCCTTCTGTATTGTATAACCTGGACATTATCACCGTATGATCTTTAGATATCGTATCGTGGTGGCGCAGCAATAAGAACAAAAACTAAAGATATAAAAACAGCTCAACTTCGCTTTTATACGATTTGGAGGGTCCTGATCGTTTTCCACATGTTACATCCAACACCTATATGGGGTAGGGGAGTATTGTAATGGCGAAAGTTTTAGGTTTTGAGATAATATGCCTTTTGAGCGTTCTATAATATGTATAACGATGATCCACGTCACTCATTTCCGTCGGTCTGCCTGTCTATTGGCATTTTTCTAGGCGCGTTATCTCAGTATCGGTTGCTTGAATTATAATAAAATTTGGGTGGCAATGTGCTGTCGGATTGTAGTATAGTATTGGAGGAGGAGAAACAGCCAAAAAATAAAACATTATCAGAACCCCTCCAAACTCCGTTTTTAGGCGCTTCAGGAGTTCCTGATCCTTTTCTTTTTGTTTGCTTTTTGGAGGTGATGGCATCGGGGAGTTGGGGTGGGTGAAAACTGAAATATTTGTTTTATACTCAAAATACTCAGCACTGCGCTGAAAAATATTGAGTTTGGTGATATCTGGTGCGTTTCATAACTAATCAATTTAAATTTTATATCTGTGGAATAATTTGATACATACATAATATAATCCTAATATGTAACTTTGATAGTCACTACCATAGAGGAAGTGGTAACAGTGTATCGTTTCTGAAACTCTTCCTAGTGGCGGAGGAAGAGTCAACAAAAAACGATGAAATTTCAAAATCGCTCAAACTTTGTTTTTAGATGTTCCCAAAATCCTTCATCATTGTCTACCTTTTTGATTTTATTTTATGGTCAGCCTCCCGCAAAGGCTATGGCGCTGTAGAAGCGCTGCGAGAGGACAAGTGTCGGTTCACGTTAGATTTGAAATGCTGCAGGTTGTAGCCGTCGGGAAACAAATTCCCCGGCAGCTGATTCCACAGCGTCGAAGTCCTCCAAAAGAAGGAATGCTGGAGGAGACTGGTTCAGGGAATAAGGACCTCGACCTGGTAAGGATGAGCTCGCAAAGCTTCTCTAGTCTTCCTGGTTAGGACGGCCTTTGGTGTTATTAACTAAGACAGCTCACTCGAACACCTTCCGTGGTAGAATCTGTAAAACAGGGATAGGTCAGCCACCCGCCTTCGATGTTCCAGGCTGTGGAGGTCCTTTGTGAGGTTAGGCATATCGATTAATCTAATTGCTCTTTTCTGGATAGTGTTCAGAAGCTTTAGAGAGTGTTTCGGAGCGCATCCCCACACATAGCAATACTCCTGCGATGGTCGGATCTGTGCCTTGTAGAGCAGCAGCAGTTGCGCTGGTGTATACAACTTCCTAGAGCGGAACAAAACTCCAAGCTTCTGGGATGCCGTTTTAGCAATGCTGACGAAGTGGTCGTGCCAGGACATGTTATTGTTGATGTTGATCCCCAAAAGCTTAACGGAAGGTGATTCGACTATGGGTTGAGGATGTTGTAGGAATAGAGGACTTCCAAATTTTTTATAAGCACCGATAATGTAAGGAAAGTAGCGAGTTAAGACGCTTGTCTTCATTTTTTATAATAAAAACTATCTCCTCCAAACAGCCACTAACTGCCGACACTACTTGTTCATCTTTGACCAGTGAGCCATTCTTTCTAGCTTATAAAGGAAAATAATCTCAGTGGGCTAGATCTGAGAGGTTAAAACTTTCAGTTGATTAATTTTGGCCATTGCAATAACGGATTTGTGAGCTGATGAATTGTCCTGGTGAAAACACTTTTTTCTTAGCCAAATGCTTGATTTATTTAGTATAGGCGCTATCATAAGCTCCAAGAAAGGCAAGTTTGACCAAAAAAGGGCCGTACCATAGCAAAACCTACCATAAATGAGCAATTTCTGAGCAACATAAGCGCGTCCAGTTCTTGAACGGGTTGACCACTAGCTTCCTTGCTTTTTTTCAGCATGTATACCCTACTTCCTCAGTCCAGCAGATGACATATACATACGAACTCAACTCTATTAAATTTTCTGATCTATCAATCAATGGGAGTTATCTATTGTCCTTACCCTTCTTTAAATGTTTAATGATCCTTTGTTGCTACCTATGTCCAAGATACTCAAGAATATATATTTAATATCTATAGTAGTAGTGCTTCTAAACTTTCGTAAAACCATTGGAGATTTCGCCTCCAAGGATCGCATCAACTTTCTCTAAACCTGAAGCAAAGCACAAATAGAATATTGGTAATCACCTACTCCCCTGGAAAGCTGCCTCTTAACTCCGCTATTTGAACTTTGCTGGGTTACAGTTTATAAACTGTTTGTCACCTATGTTGTTGCAGTTGCAAACTTTTAACGTCAACGCGCTGTAGTGCCAAGATCGTTTGTCCTTCATTATATGCAAACAACGAGTGCTTTCCTCAGTATCTGGTACTACTCCTTCATCCTTTACTTTCCATGTCATTTTGGAAGCATAAAGTTTATTAATGTTTTGTGTTATTTCCAACACGGAATATTATGCTACTCATTTCTCTATCTGTCTAGCTTTCTCCATCAACTTTCTGAGTAACCGCTGTACTAATCTTAATGAAGATTGAATATTATAATGCTAATTTCAAATTTCAATGGCGCTTCGTCTTTCAGCTTTTGAAAATTTTGACAAAAAAGCAAATAACTGCCTATTTGGTTAAGGTTTGAAGAGTACAAGGTTCAAGGCAATAGAGACTTTTCCGTCGCTATACACTCCCTACCGCCCCAATATCATCCATAAAACTGCCGTGAACTGGTTAAGGAAGCCATAGTCATCTTCTTAGACTAAAATTACTTCTGTAATTCATGTTACTTTATTACAGGGAGGGTGCAGGAGTACCAAATGAGAATGAGAATTTAAAACTTGAGCAGTGAACCCCTAATCTAAATTCAATCTCAAAGATGCGCAGTCACAAGGAATATCTCTTTCAAAAAAAAATTAGTAGATGTTTTTGCCTTGACTTTTTATAGGAAATTTTGGCTTACAGACTGCAATGCTACTGGTGCAAGCAAGTTAGCGAAAAAGCTTACGCACACAGAAGTGCTACCTCACGACATGTCATCGAATAGAAAAAGTCAATTTAACATGTCCTAGGGCGCTCTAGAAGTAGGGATTACAAAACATTAGGGTTCTAACTTTTGAAAGTTACGGCACGCAAAGTGAGAAATGGGCGGAAGGTTGTCAATCATTTTTTTTTGTTTGCGACATTTATTTGTTTTTGCTTGCGATATTTATTTGTTGGTAAGCACTATTCCACCAGAATAACGCAAGCACCCCACCAAGTTAGAATATCGACAATACTGAAATCCAAAGATAAAGCAACTAATTTTAGCGTTTGTGTTCTGTATTACAGGAAGGGTGACCTGTCAAGATCACAGCAATTAGGCCTCGTTAGGCCTCTTGTACATCCTCCCAAGGATCCCCCAAAGTCTTCCGAACCTATTCAGAATGCTGGTGAAGCAGCTCAATGGGAGGCATGGAGACATGGCTTGTTTCCTTAGCTGAGAGTGTCCATTAACAACACCATTCTTAATTCGGAACTTTTGCCTGGACATGGAGAGGTAATATTGAGATACGTCTTCAAAAAAGTAGCTAAGAGGTTGCTTGGCAGTTGAGCAGCCAGGAGTGCCATTCCACGCGGCCTCAAAAACTTGTCACAGATCCAAATGATAAGACACAAAATAGCTTGAGCCTAAAGATTTTGGTCTTTTCCATTGATGCCTTATCCAATAGACCTGCAATTTTTACATTTGAAGTTAATCACAAAACACTCGGGCCTCGTTTACGTTATTCGCTATACCTAAACCCATCCCAGCCTCCAGGTATATTGAAGGAGCCCACACTGTATCGGATATTTTATTGACTAGAAAATATACTCATTTTGAATCAACTCGAATAACACTTTACACCCGTTTTGTTTTTCAGATACAGGATACTTTATTTTATTGTAACTAATGGCATTGTTAAGTAAACCATATACACTGGTCAAAATAATTAGAGGAACACTTATTAACGTCTCAATAACTTTTTTAATTGCAACAATATACAAACGTAATAACACTTATTTAAAAGATTTACATTTTCTTCGAAGAAATTTGCTAAATCAAAACAAATTTTACATGACACTTTCAAGACTACGGCACCAATTCAAAAGAACTACAAGAAATAAAGTGGGGCAAGCAAGCATCTCTTGCCTGTACAACCTAAAATTGTTAACGCGTGTTAACATTAATAACGCGTATGTCTTCCATTAGCACGAATTACTGCTTGACATCTCCGAGGCATGCTTCGTACGAGCCTACGGATGTCTTCTTGCGGTATATTTTCCCATTCTTCGATTCGTGCATTTGTTAGCTGTTGGAGGGTTTGAGGTGGATCTGGGCGCCTTCGAACTCGTCTATCTAACCAATCCCAAAGATGTTCAATGGGATTTAGATCTGGACTTAGCGGAGGCCCATTCATGGTATGAATCCCGTGGTGCCGAAGGAAGTTCATGGTGATGGCTGCAGTATGAAGTCTTGCGCTATCTTGCATAAACACAAAATTTTGGCCTATCCCATAAGCGGCTGGTATAACATGATCCTCCAGAATGAGATCGATGTATCTTTGAGCATTCAGTCTTCCAGGAACTACCACAAGTTCTGTTCTTTCATCAAGACTAATTCCGCCCCAAACCATCACAGATCCACCACCAAATTTTCGACTTCTTGTATGGTAGCAGCAGAATGGCGTTCATGTGGACGTCTATATACACGTACTCGACCATCACAACGACTCAAACGAAATCGTGACTCATCTGTGAAGAGTACTGGTCTCCACTGTCGAAGCTGCCAGGCGACATGTTCACGAGCAAAATTTAAACGAGTCCTGATGTGGTACGGAATTAAAGCAGGTTTTCGCACAGGTCTTCTTGGTCTCAGGTTGGCTTCTTTCAGTCTATTCCTAACTGTTTGGTCGGATAACTCCACGACATGAGTTGTTCTAAGCCTAACTTGAAGATCTTTTGCTGTAGATGTGCGGGTACGCAAGGAGGATAAGACTAAAAACCGATCCTGAATTCGGTTTGTCTTCCTTTTACGACCTTGTCCAATGCGTCTTTTGTATTCTCCGGTTTCTAGGTATCGATTCCACACACGATGGATGACGGAAGGGCTAACGTTAAAATTTCTTGCAACTTGACGAATACTGGTGCCATTCTCGACAGCAACAACAACGCGAACAACTTCTGTCTCATTTAAATGCCTCATTTCGATTACCAGGGTAAAACTTAACAATTAATGATGAACTGTCAACATTGTTTACTATTCCAAAGCACACTACAGTATTTTGAATTAAATTTTCTTGTTTGGTTTCTTGTCGTTTCTTTAAACAGGAAGTGTTATCTTAAGAGTGATGTGTCAAATATGCTTTGTTTTTGCATTTTATTCAAACAAAATGCAAGTCTTTAAGATATACGTTACCAGATATGTATGTCGTTTCAATTAAAAAAGTTATCGAGAAGTGAATATGTGTTTCGCTAATTATTTTGAGCAGTGTATTATCGTAATGTTTACTCCATACAACACGAAACGCTGAACGCTAGCTGAAATACTACCTGTGTGATATTAACCTATCTTCTAGTTTGTGAATATAGATAGGTTATGTTGTTTGTAAGTCTTTGGCGTGGAGTTAGCATTTTTCTTTTTACAAAATCTAAGGTTTAACTTTTATTAAAGAATGCCAGGATTTTTTTTGTCATACTGAAATATTGGAAAATATATTGTTTTTTAACATGATTTTTATAAATGACTGAGAATCGCAAATTTATTATTTTTTATCCTCAAACTGTGCGTGTACCGTGAATAATGTCTGAAAACATATCAAAAACTGCACCTTTCTGTGATCCACAACTCGCATTTCCTTTCATAATTGATTGCACTTTTTTAAGTGGGATGAATTTAAGAAAAAAATTGCACATTCGGAAATAAATCTAAATTGAGTATTTTTGAGAGAATAATGACTATATGTTTGATATTAGGCAATAACTACCACAAACTTTGTTTTCTTAAATACATTCTCACGCTATTTTCACCTACACCCAAACACGATTTCAGAGACGACAGCGTCAATAGCTGACAGTTTTGACTTAATTTTCTCGATGAACAATTATCAAAATTTGGTTAGTACCTGAATAAGCCACATTTTGATTCAACTTTATGTAGACAAACTAAGTGCTTTCACTGGACGTTCTGAGTGTCTTATATTCTCTTTATAACATGAATTTTAACTATCACTGTACAGTCCGACCACTCAGCAAACCGATTTTTGCAAACTTGACACGTATTTCGCTAACTATGTTGTTATGTAATCTAAATCTCCAGCGTTTATCAGTGCTACGCCAAAAAATCAAGGGTCGATTTCCTATTTATGTGTATTTATTGTTTTTTAAGGATATGACTTTAAATATTTCTCTTAAAAATTCTATATTCGGTGTATTGTCGATTGTAACCCTAATTGACGTACTTTATAATAAGGTATCGGGGGCTGGGGTAGGCCATATTTGCTAATTTATGAATGTTCATTTTTTGCATCACAGGCCTGTGTCAGTGATATAAGAATAATAGGGCCCCATACATGAGCGGATTACTTGTACACATCGGATATGAAGATTTAATTCACCAGATCCAGATCGGACGAACCAAATCTTTCATCGTACACTAACCAAAATACCAAGCACGCGAGTCAGGTCTTCGTGGATGATTCAACGTATCAAATTCGTTCGTTAGTGTACTTCATTTCTTACATTTTAGACAGATATGTTCTGGCTCACAGTTTTTGGGGCCAGCCAAGAGATCTGAGTGCGGACTGTCCAAATATTCACCACCAAAATGTAGGTACATATAGGTGGCACTTCTTTTAGAGTCTTTCACTTTATTTGCCTCTTTCCGGAATGCAGCTCGAATATTTTGTATTCTTTTTGAACGGGGTCTGCAAAATGCTACCAACTCATAGTATGCCCGATTTTTCAAGTTCTTGTTCGTATATTATTTAGCTTTACTTTGTCATAAACAAGTGTGACTCCTATATAATTCGATGAAGTTGCTTAAAATTTCCCTTGGCCAGTCAGCCATGATGTAAACAAACAAACAGTATTTTTATACAATGTTCGCGCGATCCTGCAGGCACACGGCAGATTTGGAGCACAAGTCAAGACCGGCAAAAATATGTGCGAAATTATTATCGCGCCGTACCTGGCTCGTGGTTAACCATTGCATTGGCTTGCCAGGTAAGACGTCAGTGATATTTTCAGCTCTTTTTGGCAAACGGTCCGCTAAAATATTGCCCTTGGACAATCACATCCTTTTACTGCTGACTATTATATTGTTGACTATCGATGCACCAACAGTTGCCTGATGGCAATGCAGTACTGAGGTCGCTGAAAGTATAAAGCACTTGAGAGCCAGTAGCCATTGCCTGCTGCATGTGCAGATTCTGATACCTTTGTCCGCAATGTTCTTTTGGATAAAATGTTGAACGCTATAGTTATGCTGGCCAGCTCGAGCTTAGTTATGCTGGCATGTTTATCCATAGGCCACTTGATGTTTATGTCGAAGCTTCTGGAGTGAGCTCCGCAGCATGCTGCATTAGTTTTATTGGAACTGTTTAATTTTAATTTTTTATAATTCATACTGCCTGGATTCAACGTACTCCTTCAGTAGTCAGGAAAGAAACATATTACGAGTTAATTTAAAATTCAACGGAGGCTGGCAGTAATGGCGGCAAGGCAGCAAAACAAAGCAATTTGCATTATTGAACATGATCGGCGAATGGTTGCTGGAAAGGGTAATAAGCGGCACTCGGTGGAACTCATTTATATTTTGTGAACGACGCAAATTTCCTGAGGGTGCTAACTATAATAAACGAGCACTTCAGACCTTAACACGTAAATTCTCGATGGGAATATTTAGAGCGGTTTGGGAGTTTTGTATAATCATTATTTCAGTATAATTGTCTTGTTATCACCAACTGTAGAAGATTAATTCTTGCGTCAAGTTTGTCTTTGTTCCGATTATAATTATTGTACCCTCTTCTGTAATAAGGGACAATTCAAGCATTTCACCTATAACCGGTTGCTTGTGTTTTGTTATGCGACATCTTGAAGCGTCTGACAAACATGTTTTCAACTCGAAATGTCTAATACTACCCGTGTGGGGGCGGGTTAGAATATCTCCCATAGTATATCCTGCGTGTCGTAAGAGGCGACTAAAAGGTACCGAACTACTGTCGGTATAAACAGTAACCTCTTCTCAACCAACAGCTTTGGGTGGACGAGTTGAGAAGGATCAGGTCACCTTCTTGTCCTTGGGGTGAGAAGGCGGATGAACCAGTAGATACCATCTGGTCAACGGCATGAGGATGCAGAAAGCAAGTGGGAAACTACTGCATTAAAGATCTTATTGATGTCCCAAGAGAAACTCGTAAAATGAGTAAATGCATTCTACGAGTTCACAAGATGTCTGTTAAGACATTGTGACTATGATGATGATGACAATACCTCCCACAGAGGATTTTAATCGGTATGAGTGGTATGCCATGGGTGGCCTAGTCACACACCTAGGATGTCTTAAATAGGCTTTATTGGGAGTTTACGATCATTTCATAGAATTTTTAGGAGACCTTGAAATTGGGCCGTTAGAAAAGATGAGGTAACTTCAAAAATGAATGTGTCCCAAAACGACTTTCCATTACCTTATGTGTCCTTGTTTATAACTTAGAATGCCGGCAACAGTCGCTGATAATTTCGCTTACATTTAAGAGTTTTTAATGGAGCTATTTAACCTCTAGTACATTGCAGTTACCAGTAGGCTGTGAAAAGTATCCATTTCTGTTGTACTTCAGCTTCTCCTTGACCTTAGATATGCCTTTGTTTCTGGGTAGTGTTGATTTTGTGAGGAATCACTTTTACCAATTTATTACTCACTCTAGTTCGTATGTATTTTTCTGCTAGCTTAGTTATTTATCTGTATCTGAGTACGTTTTTGTTTATGTTGCATAGCCTGCTAGGTCGCTTATAGACAGGATAGCTGAAAAACACGATTTCATTAAAAATTTTGAGTTAAATGAAAACTACCAGAGATTGATACACCTTTATATCATTGGAAAGACTATTAAATCTTAGATTTGTTCCTTTGAAAAAAAAAATCGGTATTCCACTTAAAAAAGTCAAGTTATCTCTGACCAAAGTTTCCTTAATTGATCTGCCGATCTCTCAAAGTACAAAAGTAATTTAAATTAAATTTGACAGTCTAGCCCAGCATTTCATGATTTATCATACGGCAGAGTCACAACTTTTTAAGGTTTATAATTGCAGTAACATTCAGTTTTTCTCTGATATCAACTTATACCAAAAATATGTTTTGCAACTAAACGGTTTGTTTTAGGTCCTATATGTGTTATATTAAGCACTAGAACTGACCAAAGAATCTGAATTATCCCTGTATAACATCCAAATATTTTTCGAATATAGCTTTAATGAGCCCCCATCTATTCAAAATTTCTTTTGTCAGGCAACCAAAAAAGTGCGTGCGGTTTTGAAGGTAAGGAAATAGTAACACAAAAAATGGGTTAAACTCATAATATTTATTCTGAAAAATTATCACCCTCAGCAAGCATTACCCTTGTCCATCTAGACGCAAGACTGTATATCCCGTTTTAATAAAAATCTTTCTTTTGGGAACTGAAGAAGTGTGTCATCTCGTTTTCCAAAGCCTCTCAACTTTTAAATCGCTGATTCCGCATGTGGTTGTCCAAGACCAAAAACGGCTGGTAGTCACTCGGGGAAAGGTCTGGTGAGGTAGAGTTTCTCAGTGGAGCCGCGCTATAGTTTCCTGGATGATTCTTGATGTATGGGGTCTAGTATTATCCTGATGGAAGACAGCAACTTTTCTGTTCACCAATGCGTTCACCAAGAAAAGGTTCTGTTATGTGTATGGTGGACTACAGCATATATGACCTTCTGCCAAGTGGACGAACCATCACTGCTGAAATCCACTCAGCACAGCCTAACAATGTTGTGGTCTCTCTAAGTGTAAAAGCTTTGGCGAACAGAAAAGGTGTTCTCTTCCGTCAGGATAACGCAAGACCACATACAGCAAGAATCACCCAAGAGACTATAGCGCGACTCCAGTGGGAAATTCTACCTCACCCTCCATACTCACCAGACCTTGCCCCGAGTGACTACCATCTGTTTTTGGCCTTAACGACCACATGCGGAATCGGCGATTTGAAAATAGAGAGGCTATGTAAAATGACATGACACACCTCTTCAGTTCCAAAAAGCAACATTTTATAAAAATGGGATATACAGTCTTGTATCTATATCGGAAGGGGTAGTACTTGCTATTTCTTAACATCCAAAACAGACCGACGAAAATCACATCACTCATTTTAGTCGGTCTGTCTGTCGGTCTGTTGGCGTCTTTCTAGCCCCGTAATGTCAGTAACCGCTGCATGGATTGTGATGAAATTAGGGTAGCGATATGCTGTGGGATCGTAGTAGGTAATGCTGCTATAAGTTTGAAAATCGGTGCATGGGCGGCGGAGTAATTAGCAAAAAACAAAAATATTCAAATATTCCTCAAATTTTTTTTTCAGGGTGGGGGCGAAATTGGGATAGTTGGGGGGTGAGGGATTGTGAAACTAAAAAATGTATTAATTCATATGATATTCATAGACCTGTGAAAGAAAGACCTAGTGGTATTACCAGCTACTGAGGTAAGAGCGCCGGACTAGAATTTCGGACGCGCGTGTTTGAATCCCGCTGGCAGTCCGTTCTTTTTCCGGCATTTTCTTGATTTACTGTGTGCGAATTACAAACATTTGGTATTCATAGCTTCACTGTATCTGTTTTGATTCTCAGAGATTTCGAGTAGTGAAACTCTGTGATTTAACATACCACCTAAATGTCAAACAACGGGGACTATGAAATTTCGTACATTATCCGTTATGAGCCATAAATTAGAAGTGGAACTCACAATTATCTGCATTCTACGAGAGAATCATTTTCTTTTTAAAAATCACAAATGCGAGGGCCTAAGTTCTAAGCCAATCAGCATTGCTTTATGCCTAATATATAGATGAGAATTAGCATTGTTTTATATATTAAATAATCACCTAAAAGCCCCCAATATCAAATGTTAGGTGCTCCTAAAAGTACTTTTCCATCCTTTACGCATGCGACAGGAATTACAAGAAGCCATTGTTCAAGAACCTCAGGACTAAATATATCTTAAGTGTTGTTTATTCAACTAACTAGCTTAAAATATGTGATATTAGTTTAGGCGCCCCACCCAGATTATTTGTGAGATAGCACGGCTTCACGGAGACTCATCAACATGGCACACATCCTTAGTAGGGATCTCACTTGGATAAGAGAGAACTGCTTCCCAGGCAATTAGTCTAAAATCACATTAGGGAAGAAGTAAGAGCGCGATCAAACATGTCTGAACTAATTTCAATTCGAAGTAGTTAGAGCCTTGTAATTCAATTCGCTCTAATTTATACCATTTGAAGTCGTAATGATTTTCAGGTATGTCATTACGTAAACTTTGCGATATTTTTGTTAAGAAATAATGCCTGATAGTACAAGTAGAAAACAGAAAACATAAAAGACGTTACAATTTTGAGCTTACATGTAAGGGTTTCCATATTTTCGGCATAACGTTATAATGGGCCTATACCGTGATCTCAAATTGATCAATTTATTTACTGCGGCATTATTTTGGATGATATATAGTACCGTTTACTGTAAAAGGTCAGCAGAAAACTTGATCCAAATGAGAATAACACTAGAAAGAAAATTGTACTGTAATTTGAAATAGCCGATGGTGACGTCACCTGTAGGGAACCAATGAGAAGCGTCCTTTCTGTAGGGAACCAATGAGAAGCGTCCTTTCGTGGTCCGATGACTACGAGCGGATGCTATTGTTTTGTACCAGTAAGTTCTTATTGGTTCCCTACAGATGACGTCACGACCTGGGCGGGAAGTGTATGGATTGAAAAAATTCAATATTTAGAGCAATTTTTTCCGGTTATAAATACGATAGAAAAATTTTGTAAAATTATTTATGGCATCTACGTGGTGTCAGGGTTCGTTTAAGCCAATAAACCAAAAATGTGGTATAGGCCCATTACAAAATGGAGCTAAGGTATAATAGGCTCACTCATGATTTCGCTACAACTTGGCAGAAAACGTTGTCCATAAAATGAGTTTAGTCCCATGTACTGAACCATCTCCATGGATTTTTAAATTAGAACACCACTAAATGCATACATGACTTGAGAACACATATATATGCGTGCGTGCTCAACGTGTCTCAAGTCATGTGTTGGTTTTAGTTCTTACGTCGCATGCGTGTGTTCTCGCTCCATGTTCACAGTAGTAGTTTACATAATGTCATCGAGTGAGAACGAATTAAGTTGCGCTGCATTTGTGACAATGTATGGTACAAAAGGAAAAAAAGAAAAGGACAAAAAATACGGTGATGGATAACAAAAGTGTACAAAAATCGATGCCAGTATGTTGGTTCTGCGTTAACAAGTGACCTGCGGTTGGACGAGTGGACAGGACAATTCGTCAACGTCGTCCGTATGTCAACAAAGGTCTTTAAAATGTTAACTAATCTTGTCGGACCTAAAGAAGAAAAGAAAACTACAAGAGGTCTCTCACAAGAGTTTATAATATTTGTTTAAAGTTTCTGGTTTCTAAACTGATCCAGTACCAATCGTCTTCTTCCCTTTGGCTTTCTGGCCTCAAAGTAAGCCTAGTAGGCTACTCATTTTCTGGTTTACAACTCCGAAGTCTGCGTTGAGTTTTCCTGCAAATTATTGCGAGGCGTACTTTTTTTATTTTTCGAGTAATAAAAGGAGTTGTAAATTGTAAACGCAAATCGTTGCTGCATTCCATTTTTCTATACACTGTTATGTTCACAAAATAAAAACAATTGAAAATCTAGCGCGTATTCGGGTATAAACAAGGCACAGATAATGCATACGTCCACACTGAGCACGCATACGCTGAACGTTTTGTTTGAGCGGGGACCGAAACCCATGCGCGCTCAAAGTTGTGCGCGTGTCAGCCCGCAATCTCGCATGCAGATGAATGGGACGTCTACATTTGTACATATCTCAGAGTAACAACTGAATATAGAGATAGTAAACAAACCACTTCAGCATGGCGTGCTCAAAGCCATCATCTTTGTCACTTCAGCCTCCAAACATTGATCAGCTGTGACCGCGCAGTGACAGTTCAAATTGCAAACAATGATCTGTAACGCCGACTAACCTGAAAACTCTTCCAATGCAACCCACATTACAAACACTGCACTTTTTGAGTTCCATCTTAAAAAACTGTTAAACTACACTCGAATATAGCACAGCAAGTCCCTACAGCTTCACTACAGTTACCAACAAATTGCAAATTCGATTTTATTGACCAAGCATAAAATACGCACAAACAAAACAAACGTTTGAAAGTCGAGCTTCTACCGTAAATAAGTAATAAATGAATAAGACTTCAGAATTTGCATTTATGATGAAGAAACATGCAGTAACGCAGTAAAGGTCAACATATCTATTAATTTGGCTGTAATCATTCCTGAACCATCAAAATACCGTCTTTTTTAACGTAGAATGGAATATTTCTGAATACTATACATTTAAGACGATAGCAAACAATTATGATTGCCGTATCTAGTGGTCAATATGACAACGTAGGAAAAGATGTCGGCCTATTAGAATTAGTTGGTTACTACCTCTATGTTCAGTTGTTACTCTGAGGTACATATATTCGTAAGTATTCAAAACAATTGCGTGCTCAAATGTGTACGCGGCTTTACAGGTAACAGTTTTTAAGGACGCCATCCACTTGTGGTTTCGAACGCCAAGCGAGAAGGCGCGCTAAAGCGGCGTTGCACACATTGTCATTAGGATCCTGTGTTTATTATAATCAATAATAATTACGAATTATAGAAGGATTTGTATCGTACAAATTGATCTGTGCGACGAAAATACCCATATAAGTATGCCTATTTACTTTTACAACGCCTCTGCTTTACCAAATTCGATCCCGGTTTCGTATTTATGAATTCGCATTTTTCAGTAGTGCTCCTTGAATTAATAGATCTCATCTTACATGAAGGAGTCGTATGCAGGCTTCAGCAATAATACTTTACTGATAAAAAATCGGCATATGAATATAATTATAAGTTTGTTGCATTGCCCTCTCTCCTGGTCATATTAATTTTCTCACCAAGACATCACACATCTGCGATGAAGTTTTTACTGGATCACAGCCCCTGTTCTGTGAATGAGTTTTTTGTCTATTTGGTCATAGTTTCGTTTTTTGCTGATCAGAAAAGTGGCTCTGACGACGAAGTGGCAAATAACCGACCTCTATCATTAATTTGATATTTTGCAAGAATTATGGAAATCTTATTGAAAAATCAAGTAGCTGATTACCTTGAATTCAACAGTTGACTGGTAGTCAGTATGGTTATAGAACAAATAGATCAACCTCATCACCAATTAGTAGCTTCATTGTATTCGTAAATGAATAATTCGAAAACCATCAGTACTTGCTTGCTGATCTGTTTGATCTAAGGCTTTCTATTGTGTCCAACATAACATATTGCTCCAAAAATTGGAAGCCTTCAATATCGACGTTCCCAGCACTCAATTAATAAAATTATACTTGACGAATACAAAACAAATGGTCAGATACGATGGCTGTACGTCTGACATGGGAGTGGCTGTCCATGGCGTTCCCCAGGGTTCGGTTTTGGGACCACTACTATTTCTGTTGTACATAAATGATTTCCAACAGCATGTCATTACACAGTAGTAAATTATCCTTATATGCAGATGATACTACAGTCATCAGCTCAAGTAATTCCAGCAGCACTCTTACGAAAATGGGCTTAGCTTGCAAATCAAACGTCGGGGATTGGTTTGAAGCTAATTTGTTATCATTAAATTCTGGTAAAACTCAATCTATAAACTTCAGTTTGCAGGACCTCAGTGAAGTTCTTAGGTATTTACATTGATAGTACCATGACTTGGGAAACACATGCCGACTATGTAGTGAATAATCGAAGATAATTTACCTGATTCGTAATCCAAAGGATCAAGTATCGCCATGAGGTTTTAGTGATAAGTTATCATGCCTATTTTCATTCTAAAATGACATACCGTAAACGCGGGCTACTTTGGCCCTAACGTCCTTCTTTGGCCCAAATGAAAAAAAAAAAAACAAAATCGTACTCTACAATCATATTTGTGACCGTATTTAAAATACTTTCGGCTCATTCCGGTAGGTAGCCGCACTATACAGGCTGTCTGATAAGTCCAGTGGTTCCTTTGCTGTCCACTAGAAAGCAGCACTTATAGTTGTTGGACTAGTGAAACCACGTGCAATTTTTACCTCCCAAACTTCCACTTACAAAAAACGTATTTTTTGTTTAACAAATCCGGTAAGTACCCCCTATTAAACAATTTTCCTTTCTTTAAGTCGTACTGTAGTTACAACACTGGTAAACTAAACAAATTTTTTTATTTTCATGTTTTTTTAAATCAGACCCAATAATCTATAAAAAACGTCCTACTTTGGCCCAACGTTTTTTTTGGCCAAAACCCATAATATTAATTTATGAATTGCTACAAAAACCTTGAAACATTTTATTTTTTCATTTATATTGCGTATTATCATAATCAGCTTGTTCAGGATGCCGTAATAAAAGACTTCCTGGAGGCCCAGTATATACTGGCTATAGCAATGAACAACTTCTAACTTGTCTAGAAGCAATCAGATCTGGTGATATGACGCAAAGGCAGGCTGCTGATCATTGCAAGATACCCCTATAAAAAACAAGTTGAAAAGTTTGTTTTCCAGTTCACCAGGCCATGCAACGGTTTTTTCGCAAGAAGAACTAGCATTCTCGATGAACTAGATTTAAGATTCATCATAAAATCTTATTTGACTAGGCAATGGAAGACTATGCAGTGTTTTTGCAACTATGTTCCAGGACGTGAACGGGTCAAATCGTTTCTAAAGAGACACCTTCAACTGACTGTCACGTTTTCGTCGAAGATCAAAATAAATCGTAATCAGATTCATGAACAAATCATCACAGACTATATTGAACATCTGAAAAAGGTGGTCAAAGATGTTTCACCTGATAAAATTCATAATTATGACAAAACTTGGTAACATTTGATAATATAATCTTCGTTGAAGAACCTGTTCTAGTCAATATCCAAGTCCTTCTGTATCCATACCATTTGTATCATGCTTTTAGCGCTAAAAATTGACCTGGGCCAAAGTTACCCTAACCGCAGGGTAACATTGGCCCAAAACTAAAAAAATATATATTAATTTAATAAACGTTTTGTAAGTAAAAACAGGATTACTGATTAAAATTTAAGATATTATAGTTGTAAAAAAGATTGCCAGAACTTCTGGGCAGTGAAAACAACAGTTTCTAGAGAAAAGTACATACAATAATTACTGAAAAGTGGGCCAAAGTAGCCCGCGTTTACGGTACGCAATTTTAATCTGGGGGCATTCTCCTCATGCACAGCGAGTATTTGCTGTACAAAGGCGGTGCATTCGTTATATAGCTGGTCTGAAACATAGAGATCCATGCAAAGCAGAATTTGTGAAACTTAATATTTTAACTTTACCTTGTCCATATATACTAAGTTGCCTTTTATACATAAAGAAAAATGATAGCAGCTATAAAACGCACAATGGTATCCATAGATATGAAACACGACATAGAAATAACATCTATCCTGACCATCACCACCCTGTTAGAAGTAGAAATGGCATAAACTACCATGGCATTAGATTTTTTAGTAAATTACCTAATAAGATATTGTCTCTTAATGTCTTACTTTCCATAAAAATATAAAAAAAATTCTGACAAAAAGGCATATTTTAGTACCGGTAAGTTCATAACTGATAATTTATATGATATACAGGGTGGCCAATTGGGTGACGATAATAATTTTTTTTTAGATAGCCCGTACCGAGACCTACCCAAAACACCCCCATATATGTGTACCGATTATTGATAGTTTTCGAGTTATGATTTTTTTTTTTGAAAACTTAGAGATTTTCCAGTTTTTCCAAGAAATCGTCAAAAACAAAAACAAGAATGCTTTTTGGCTTTTATTTTTTTCTGCAATTATACTCAGTATTAAGCCTATTTTAATATCCAATAAAGATAATCTGTACATCCGAACAATAATTAAGTACATTTTGGGGCCAAAGTTTGAAATCTCTGTTTTTAGTCAGGAGACCAAAACATTCAAAATAAGATTAAAAATACTTATGCCTGGTTCTGGAGCGTGAAACTAATCTTAAAAACTTTGCAAGGTGTTGCACTTTCGAAATGATAATGAAAAAGAAGCACTTATGGGGACATTTTGCGCCGTACGTGACTATTAAAGGTTAAAAGGTGATAATTCACGAATTTCCAAAATGATTTAAAAAACTACTATTTTGCTTTATTATGACAAATTGAAGGAAAAAAACTCGCAACAACTAATAATCCCGATAATCATTGATGTTTTGATGACTTTTAATAAAAAAAACTAATATCCAAATTGTGATTTTTGAAGTGTTTTTGCTATGTACTATTGAACTTCTCTTAAATTAAGTTGTATGGAAAGTTAACAAAGGAAAGGAATAAGAAACAATACTCTGACTTCCAATTTCATGGCAAGTACCTGTGGGAAGCGATGTCGTAGCATACGCCATCCCTTTCTTTCAGAGTAGCTTTTTGCGAGCTCATGTCGGCGAAGCGCAGTTGTGTTAATTAATTTTCGGTAATAGGCAAGGCAATGTTCGGATGGACCTAAAAAGGTAATATATATCGCTAGGCCTTCCTTGACAGGTCAGTAGACAGCCTATTATGCATACAACAAGTTTTTTAGTTTTTCAACCCCCCACCCCTCAAACACCCAAATTCCACCCCCACCCAAAAAAAAACGCAGAAAATGATCAAGAACCTCTAAAACGCCTAAAAATGAAGTTTAAGGAATGTTTGAAATTTTTGTTGTAATTACTCCGCCGGCGCCGCCCATGTAGCGATTTCCAAAATTATAGCAGCACTACCTACTAAGACCCCACAGCGTATTGCTGTCCAATTTCCATCACAGTCCATGCAGCGGTTACTGAGATTACGAGGCTAGAAAAACGCGTACAGACAGGCAGACCGACAGACAGACCGACAGGCAGACCGACAGACAGAACGACAGACAGAACGACGGAAATTAGTGACGTGGATTTTCGTTATGTAGACATTATAAAACGCTCAAAAAACCTATTATCTCAAAATCGAACATTTTCACGATCACAATCCTCCCCTCACCTATCGGTGTGGGAAGTAAAAGGTATTTCGTATGCTACGATAACGCTTCCCATGTAATTCCGCCATGGAATTAAAAGTCAGATTGTTGTTTTATTATTCTTTTCCTTTGTTAACTTTCCATAAAACTTAATTTAGCAGAAGTTCAATAGTACACAGCAAAAAGCACAGGTATTAATTTTTTTTATTAAAACTGATTAAAACTTCAATGATCATCATGTTTATTAGTTGTTATGAGTTTTTTTTCTTTAATTTGTCATAATAAAGTAAAATAATAGTTTTTTAAATCATTTTGGAAATTCGTGAATTATCACCTTTTTGCCTTTAACACTCACGTACTGCGCAAAATGCCCCCATAAGTGGTATTTTTTCATTATTATTTCGAAAGTGCAATGTCTTGCAGAGTTTTTAAGATTAGATTGGAGCTTCAGAACCAGGCATAAGTATTTTTAATTTTATTTTGAAGGTTTTGGTCTCCTGACTAAAAACAGAGATTTCAAACTTTGAGCCCAAAATGTACTTAATTATTGTTCGGATGTACAGGTTCTCGATAATGGATCTTAAAACAGGCTTAATACTGAGTATAACTGCTGAAAAAAATAAAAGCCAAAAAGCATTCTTGTTTTTGTTTTTGACGATATCTTGGAAAAACTGGAAAATCTCTAAGTTTTCAAAAAAAAATCATAACTCGAAAACTATCAATAATCGGTACACATATATGGGGGTGTTTCGGATAGGTCTCGGCACGGACTATCTAAAAAAAAATTATTATCGTCACCCGATTGGCCACCCTGTATTATAGTTTGCTTGTTGTGTATACCTATTTATTTTTGTCATACATATCTGTTTGTCGTATGTGTATATACGCTATTTGTATGAATTTATATGTTTACCATTTCGTGTCCATTCTGACTTGTGTAAACACATAATATGTGTACTAACGTCAATAAATTATTACTATTACTAAGTTCTTAAGGTTACGATTATCTTGCCTGAGAATGTACTTTCAGATAGTGTTTGCAGGTATGGAGGTTAGATTGAGGTAAAAAGAGGGCTGGGACACTTAACAACTCAAAAATGTTTGTTATCGCCCAAAATATGTGGCAAGTACCTAGTCAGGCTTCACTTGGTGCGATTTTTACATCCCACACCGATAGGTGTAGAGAGCAGAAAACAAAGAAAGTCAAATATTTCCCAAATTTCGTTTTAAGGCGTTCTCATTTTCTACTTTTTTTTGGATGAGGATGAAATTTGGGGTGGTTGGGGGGGGGGGGGGGGTGGGAAGTAGTAAAACTGAAAAATTTGTTGTATTCATAACAGGCTGTCCAGTGGCCTATAAAAGAAAGACCTAGCGGCATAATACACTTTTTTAGGTCCATCCGAACATTGCCTTGCCTATTATAGAACCCACGGAACGCTTTAGCAGTTGTCACTTGTGCAACATTTATAGACCAAGGTACATAACCGCTATTACCAACACGAACAGATTTATAGTGGAACAAGAGAAGAACAACGAGAAGGAAGTACTTGAAAAGATTGTGAAATAGGATTCAGTAAGTTTGAGTTTACCCAAAGGCATAATTTTTAGGTTCAACAAAAAAGTTGAATACTTTCTATGAAGGTACAACTATGCACTCCTATCAAGTGGCGGATCAAATTTTATGACATCCCAGGAAATTCTGCACCAGTGCGCGGATGGTATTTTAAACCTCTTACCCGGAGAACTAGTAATTAAAAGAATTGACTCTCTCTGGAGGATGCTACATTTAACCTATAAACAAGATACCGTCCGTTGTGTCTCCGTTAAGTGCAATCGCTAAATTCTATTATGGAAAAACAATGTTCTGGTGTACAAGGCCCGCTGCATTACCCTCATAACAGTAACTTTATGCCGTATAAGCCAGAAATGGGTCGCCTCTTTGTACTTTCCTTGCTTTGTATGGCTCACGGAATGTTTTTATGGCGTACGAAAGAACCCTGAGGATATCGTAAATTATTAAGCGACTTTTTGGAATTTCCTTTGTGTCCGTGGATCCTCATTTGTGCTTTTATTTATGTACAGAGAGAGAAAACGTGGGTCGAGCAGCGCAAAACTAATCATTGTGTGAACTTTTTTTGAAAGACCTAAAATTTAGAAAAAAATTGAGTCAAGTTGATTGACTCGGTACTTCCCACACATTACGGTGATACCAGTTTTTCATTTTCCCATAGCATGAAGCTATAGTCTGCAATCAAATCATCATCCGCCCGCCCGCAGGAAAAAGTTATGCCGCTAGGTCTTTCTTTCACAGGTCAATGGATAGGCCTCGGGATAGGCTATTTTATGAATACAAGGAAGTTTTCAGTTTTACAACTCCCCATCAGAAAAGACGTAGAAAACGATCAGGAACTCATAAAACCAAAAAAAAACCAAGTTTGATGCTGTTTTATATGTTTAGTTTTCTATTATTGCTCCTTCGCTACTGGCACGTCATCTAAAAACCATGCGTTTTTCAATCCACGCTACGGTAATGATATACGGTAATCATAGTGTGCCAAGATTTAATCAAAACCAATTCAATAGTTTCCACATTACGTAATACAGAACAATCTAAAGCAGTAATCGTATGTATACATCAGAATATTACCTTGAGTAGTATACCTCGATTTCTGTAATAATTGAGGAAATGTGTATTGTACAGCAAGGTATTTCATTCACAGATCAATGCACAGCCTATAATGAATACAACAAATTTTTCAGTGTTACAACCCCCATCCCCTAACCTCCCCAATTTCAAGCTTCTCAAAAAAAAAGATAGAAAAAAATCAGGAACCTCTAAAACGCCCAGAATCGAAGTTTGAAGAGTATTTGAAGTTCTTTGTTTTTCGCTAATTACTCCGCCGCTCATGTAGCGATTTTCAAAATTATAGCAGCATTATCTACTGTGAACTAGCAGCATATCGCCTCTCAAACTGCATGACAATCCATGCAACGGTTACTGAGATTACGAGGTTTAGAAAAATGACAACAGACAGACAGATCGATAGACAGACAGCCAGACAAACCGACGGAATTGACTGACGTGGATTTCGTTATGCGCTCAAATAGCGTATTATCGAAAATTTTCGCGATCACCATCACCTCCCCTATCGGAAGTAAAATCGGACCAACGGTCTTTAACGAATTAATTAGGAATATATATTTTTTTAAAACTTTGACACCCTGTATATTGAAAATTAGACTATTAGGACTGCATTCACAGTTGTCTCTTGAGTATACTTAAGGTTTCCTTGAGTAATACTCAAGGGATGCTGTTTCATAGACAACATCTACGAGACGGCGGGCAAACATTTGGCGACGTTGTCATATTTCAAATATAAGTCAATTTGTTATGCCTATGGTTACTCGTTTTGATGTCTTCTATTATCTATTACTTCCCACACCGATAGGTGAGGGGAGTATTGTGATCCTGAAAATTTTCGATTTCGAGATACGTTCTTTGGGCGTTTTATGATGTCCACATAACGAAAATCTATGTCACTCAGTTCCGTCGGTCTGTCTGTCTGTCTGTCTGTTGGCATTCTTCTAGCCTCGTAATCTCAGTAACCGCTGCATGGAATACGATGAAATTTGGGCGGCAATATGACGTGGGGTCGTAGTAGGTAATGCTGCTATAATTTTGAAAATCGGTGCAAGGGCGGCGGAGTAATTCGTGAAAAACAAAAAAATTCCAAATATTCCTCAAACTTTGTTTTTAGGCGTTTTAGGTGTTCCTGATCATTTTCTACTTTTTTGGGGGGGGTGACATTTGGGGTGGTTGGGGGTGGGGAGGTTGTAAAATTGAAAAATTTGTTGCATTCCACTGTCCACTGACCTGTGAAGGAAGACCTAGCGAGATAAATAACTTCTTTAGACCCACCCAAACATTGCCTTGTACATTACAGAAACCAAAGGACTTAGAATTTTTTGCTGTGTAAATATACGAGTATTGCTTTAGATCGTTGTGTAACGAGGAAGCTATTGAATTGATTTTAATGAAATTTTGACACAGTATTACTACCGAGGCGAGGATGGAAAAAGTGTATGGTTTTTATAGTAGCGGTGCAGAAATAATAAAAAAACCAAAAATATAAAAACAGCTCAAACATCGCTTTTAACCGTTTTAGAGGTTCCTGGTCATGTTCTACTTTTTTTGGTAGGGGTGAAACTGGGGTGGTTGGGGGGGGGGGTAGAGGGTTGAAAAACTGAAAATTTCGTTATAATAATAATAGGCTGTCCACTGACCTGTGAAGGAAGACCTAGCGACATAAATCACCTTTTTAGGTCAATCCGAACATTGCTTTGCCTATTACTGAAAATAAGGGACTGTACGTATGAGGATTTATTGCTTTAGATCGTTTCATATTTGTAACGTGGAGCCTATTTAATTGATTCTAATGAAATTTTGATACAGTATTATTACCGTGGTGGGGATGAAAACCGCGTATGTTTGTTAGAAGTCGTGTCAGTGGCAGCGTAGCAATAATCAAAAAACTAAAAATCTTAAACTTCGTTTTTATATGTTTTAGGGGTGGGGGTGAAATTGGGGTGGTTGGGGGTAGGAGGGTTGTAAAAGTGAAAAAATGGTTGTATTCATAATATTGGCTGTGAAAGGACCTAGCGACATAATGCACTTTTTAGGTCCTAACGTTTCCTTGCCTACTACAGGAACCAAGAGACAAGGGTCAGTGGTGGCGCTGCAATACCAAATCTAAAAACTAACATTATAAAAACACATCAAACTACGTTTTTCGCCGTTCTAGAGGTCCCGGATCATTTTCCAATTTTTTTTAGAGGGAGGTGAAATTGGGGTGGCCGTGGGGTGGCAGGTTGGTGGTTGTAAATTTGAAAATCTGTTGTATTAATAATAGGCTGTCCATTGACCTGTGAAGGAAAGACCTAGTGAGATACACGATTTTGGAGGGGAGAGGGGGGCTCGCATGATCTGGTTGCAAGAGGATCTCAGACTACAGCTTCATGCTATGGGAAAATAATATGGTATCACCATAATGTGTGGGAAGTAATGAGTCAGTCAACTTGACTTCATTTTTTTGTTTTGTGCCAGTATTTCGTTTTTTGTTCCGGACATCTCTCCGGATAGACAGAAAGTGACAACACCTTACTTCAAAATTAGCCAACAGAATCGCCTTGACTGCAACAAAGTGTCGTGTTGGTATTTCGTTACTTGAGAATAACTCAAAGGAGCCCTACGTAAGGGACCTTAAAGTAGCTGTCGAAACACAAAACCATAAGGGGCCGCCAATACGGCCCTTAGTGATGTGCCCTTGAAATTACGACATATCATTGAGTTTCACCCTGTATGCCGGTCGAGCCTGCCCTCTTTATCCTCACTATCCGCTCCTGGCACAACCACATTAGGTACATGTTTGAATGGGACTTAAATCTTTCGAAATAGCAATCAGGTCCAATCTTTATTTCGTGCGGGCGTATTTACGATTTTACTGAAAATCTCTTTACAGAATGTAGCAGATTCGTTCCACTCAGTGTACGCGGAGCAGAGCACAGATGTGTCGGGCAGTCGCGCATCTGTGCATGTCGCATGTAATTTGCAGAGACGCAGGATTTGGCGGCTGCGGATGTACCCGGATCAAGCCTGCCCGCCTCCCGGAAAAAATAACACTGCTGGACAGCTGGAGTGCCACGTGAAAGAGTTTGGTGGTGCTGCGTATCATACTGAATAGATTCACATCTATGAGATTTATTTCCCACACTGATATGTGAGGGGAGTATTGTGATCGCGAAAATTTCCGGTTTTCAGATAATACGCTTTTTGAGCATATTTCCGTCGGTCTGTCTGTCTGTTGGCGTTTTAATAGCCTCGTAATCTCAGTAACCGCTGCATGAATTGCGATTAAATTTAGGCAGCGATATGCCGCGGGGTCGTAGTAGGCAATGTTCTTATAATTTCGAAAATCGGTGTTTGGGCGGCGGAGTAATTAGCCAAAGACAAAAAAAATAAATATTCCTCAAACTTCGTTTTTAGGCGTTTTAGGGGTTCCTGATCATTTTCTACTTTTTTGGGCGGGAGTGAAATTGGGGTGCTTGAGGTAAGGGGGGTGATAAAACTGAAAAATGTGTCGTATTCATAATGGGCTATCCTATAGCCTCTGAAAGAAAGACCTAGCCGCATAATACACTTTTTTAGGTCCATCCGAACATTGCCTTGCCTATTACAGAAACCAATGGACTTGTTTTTCCTTAATTAATCTACCGATTTCATCAAGTACAAAAGAATTCATATTTGACAGTACTAGGTATGCTAACACATATCATGATTAGTCACACCACAAAGTCACAGCTTCCCAAGCTTTATACGCGACGCGACATTAAATTTTCTTCTAACGTCTACTTTATCAAAAATGATGACTTGCGCTAAACGGTTCGTTTTAAGTATCGTATGTGATACATAAAGTCATACTATAACGGACCAAGGATCCAAATATGTAATAATATATATAAGGGATTCTATTTAAAAAAGGTAACTTTGATAAGTCACACATTTTTTGGCAAGTATTTTAGATTTTATTGCACTCTACAATTCTACATTTTTTATTTCGCACATTTTTGCCTATATCAAATAAGGGAGTGGCTATCGTCCACCCACAAATTGTTGATACACCCTCTACATGATCATGTGATCAGCTAACATGTTAAGCCACAGAAATTTTACCATAGCAGTTGATGCCTCTATACTTTAAAAAAATTGGGTGTTCCGATTTCCGTTAAATATGATTAAAAAAATTAAATCAATGTTCTCATTATCAAAGGTAGGCAACAGGATTTACAGAGGTGTTCCTATGGCCTGTTCTTGTATACCAAGTGAGATGGATTTTCATCTTGTTGTCTTGGAGTGGCACCAATATATATTACCTTTTTTGGTTCTGATTTTGGATTTGTGAACAATAACCTTTGCTTTCCTCAAAAATTCGTCCACTGATCTAGGTAGCTACCTACCAGAAAAACTTAGCAACTGGGAACTGCAAACGCAGTCAAACATTATTAAACAATTTTCGTTTCCATTAGCCTCTGATCGGCATCAATTATTGGTGATATTCACTACGGTGAATAGTCGATATAAAGCAGGGATGCAAAGCATCTTCCAGTTTGAAGCTCTCCTGAACGATGTACACCCTTTCACAGGATGTGACACTAGATCGGCTATGTACAAGAAGGGGAAAATTACACTGTATACGAAAGTTCAAACCGACAACGCTCTTCGTACGAAACGTTTAGTCTTCAATGACCCTACAGCTGATCCCAGTGCAGTGGCTGACGCTGGAAGGCATTCCCTTCTTACGATGTATGGAGCCATCAATACTGAAGGTCTAGATTTGTTTCGTTATCAGTGTTACTTGCAGGCTATTGCAAAGCAGCCTTTACACTCATTGTTCAAGCTAGCTGCACTTCCCCCAACTTCCGCCACTTTCAGGCAGCATTCCTTTAGAACTTACCACCAGGAGCAGCAGTGGGAAAAAAATCCGCCTGAGTGGGGGTGGAAGAGGATTGACGAACACCTGAGACCGATGTGCAGTAATTGCGCAGGCCTGTATTACTAATAAAATCAGTTTACAAACTTTAAACATTTTAATTTACACCACACAATCCTGTATAAGGGAAGTATAGTTTCTTTAGTGGTCATATTAGGACCAAAAGTTAAAATTTCTACTTTTACACCCCTCCGTCACTCTGGAACCGTTCAGATCAGCATGATTAAGTATAGGCCCTTTTTTGTTCTAAATTTGATTTAGATTATTTTTCTACATAACATTTTTTGCACTAAATTGTATAGTTTTCGCGATATCTACACACAGATAAATCTGTCGTTTTGTCAAAGACTTACGCTTGGATTCAATAGGACGTTACACTCAGCATTCCTCAAATACAGCGACGTTTTCTCCAATGGAAAGTGTACAGTTGGTAGCGAATTATATCGTACTGTCGATTTAACTACAATATGTCATTGGATTCCAATGAATGATTCAATCGCAGCCTGTCGTTGAATCGAATCTGTGTTTGGTAATTGATTCTAAACTACTTTCTTTTCCTTGGACCAACAGATCTTATTGCGAGGACAGCTGATTGATTCGTTTGGATGTTTAATGGTGTGATTTTGTGTGAAGTTATAAGGAGCATGATATAAGAATTAGACATAAGCCTGCACCAGTTGTTGCATTATTATCTGAAATATAACTGTCTGACTAATCTAAAAACCTACATTCAAATGTGGGTGTTAGCTCTTCTAAGTCCGAACTTGTCAGTAGGTCCTCCATTTAATATATAACTGCTCACATTTAAATCACACAATTGCTGATGCAATACGCAAAACCACGATATGACACAACACGGCTAGCACCGAAACAACACAACGGAACAACTTCGTCTATGTTGACGAGTTCGCGGTGATAGCAGCATTGAGATCATCCCCCTGTTCTTTATGCTTACCTTCATAGAATCGGGACATCAGTCCCGCCGAATACTGACTATAGTTCAGCGAACGACAAGGGCAATGAAGCAAAACTAATTTTTATCAGATGAATTATCACGAACTGCTGTTGCAGTAATAATTTTTGTACATTGAATAGATTGTATGCTTTGCTTAAATGAAACATAGAGTAAATTTCGAAAACAAAAGGATGTTTTGATTGCATTATATGTCAATACTGGTAGCAGAAGGATTATACATATCGTTATAACGAATATAAAATTATTTTGAATTTATTGGTGTACCTGTGATTACTTCGAACAACTGTAAATATATTTAGAGTGAAGGAAAAACATCCTAATACTAACAGTTAATTGGAAACGCAACAGTATTTTTTTCTGTGTAGGAAAAACTACTAATTTTCAACTTCTGTCCCCCTCTCCCCTAAACCCGACGTACAAAGTGGTGTAACTTTTTATCAAATAATATGTGGACTCTATAGAACAAACTAGAGCTGGCGAAAGACTTTTACTTTGGATGTTGAGGATCGGCTCTAATGGCACCGTACTAGTTGCCCCTTTGTTGGAATGCCCCTTTATACTCTCTCCAGTGGTAGTGATAACTTCCATGCCCACCAACTATGATTAAAGTATGACATATTCCCCTAAGACACATTCGTCCGACATATCTCTTAGTTATTTACAAAGCGGTCTCCTTATTTGTTCCTAAACTTCCTACCGAATGTCTGAAAGTTAATTAAACAGGAAGTTTGGAATGGTTAACTTCCACCGGCCAAATTCTCTCTGACTAATGGATATTATACGGATTAGGATAGACAGTAAATGGTATAGCTGCACTGTGGCACGGTTCTACAGTTATAAACTCAAACCAAGGTGAGTTACATTAGAATGCAGGGGCTGTAGAGGAAAAGTTAAAGCTAAGTTTGTTAGGGACATATATGACTCCCGCGTTCCCGGTGCCAGTTACGAATCGTTAGCTATTCGCTGCCATAATTACCAGTAATTACATATTAAACACAGTGACTGTTACCTCTGGTATTTCCGAAGTGAGACGTGTGATGTTTCAAAGAGAGCGAAATAAAGTGAGCATAGAAAGTAGAAATGGGGAGAGTCGAGTTGTGTCATACCACTAAATTGTTGAGTTTTTTCGGTTGAATTAATCAGGTTGTATTGTTTCCGAAATAAAGCTATATCGTTCCTGAAAGCAAAAAAACCTACAACAGCCGTTGGGTTGATTTCAAAGCTGTGGTCCTTTAGCATTACCGCCAAAGGTAAACACTGGCTAAAGATTTAAGCTACCTTCATATTTTCTACCAACTAAAATGATAAATGAAACTTACAAAAAATGTATAACTGTGAGAGCCTTTAGGGTCTAGGGTATATAACGCGCGAAATTGAGAATCCAAGAAAATACGTATTCGCGTGTTAGCGAGGAGGCGTGGCCGCCTGTTCCTTTTTTCCATTATGTGTGTCTATGATGAGGGGAGTAAGTCCAAAAAAAAGGTAAGGTCAAAAGGTCCAAAGGTCACCATAAAGATGAATTTCGCATTTCCAAGCTCCTGACGTTACCTTTGAACATACATTAATGATTCAAAATGCGAATTGAAGGAGAAAGCTTGCGTTTTGTCACCTATTTGACCTTTTTTAATATCGTGTTTGGTTGTTGAATTACAGACATTTAAAAAATCACCAAATAATTAACCGCGAACTTTACGGCAAACACATGTCCATCTTTCTAGTTAGCCATAGGAAACACAAACTTGTTGTAAATGTGGTAAACACAGGCTACAAGATTCCGTTTAGGCTCTAAAGGCATAAGGGATGTCCGAGAGTACAAAGAAAGCTTCAACAGGGCGTTTTGCAAAAACCTGTCATCGGATTTCTAATTTTTGTTATGGGTGCTTGAATAATGTACTATTACATCGTTACTAGTTATAAATAAAATTGTAGAAATTTAAAAGAAATATTCACGTTGTAATAATAATGGAATAAAGGTACAAGCCACATACAAATATTCTTTAAATACATTAATTTTTTCGAAATAAAAATAGTAATTACAATTCTTTTCTAGTGTTCTTCGATCGCTAGTTGGAGCCTTAAAGTCGCAAAAGTATATTATTATTGTTGCATTACTTGGTATTTCAGGATTTGAACGAAATCTTTTAGGTCAATTTTCTCAATGAACCAGTTTTGTGACAAGTATCGTTGTTGCTCTAAGGTCTTCTAATTTAAGACGGATTCGTCTTGAAAAGTCGCCAGGTAATCTCTTAAAAGTTACTAGGTAATCGTGTATCCGTAGATTTTTACTCGTGTATAAACGAGAGGTTGTAAATCATCCAGAACGAAATAGGCCCAAAATTATTAAGCATGATATCTTTAGTAAACACACTATGGATCAATCATGAACGTACGTACGCTAAAGCTGAAACTGTATATTTCATGGTGCAGATCGACAATAATGAACGCACGCCTGTGCAAATTAAGATCCAGTGGGTTGTGACAGCTGAGTCTCTGCTTTAAGAACTGGGAGCGGCGTCGGCGTTCGCGCTTGCACGGAAATCGTCTATAGTATCAGCTTTAGCATAGTATGTTCATAATGGATCTACAGTGTGTCCACTAGTGTTCATTATGTTTACAAATGGAAAGAAATTGTGTTCGTATACGGTTTATGCAATGGAAGCGTGGTGGCTACTCGCGCGGAATAGAGACGGCGGTACCCTAATCGCAGTCAATCCAACGAAATATTTTTTCTGGGACTTTCCGAAGTCTACGCGAGACAGAAATTTTTCGACGACATCCCAGTGATACAGGTGGGCATCATCTGTGTGATCCCGAAGATGAGAACCAAATTTTTCGAAATTATGAACAAGATCCTACAGTATCCACCTACGCTATTTCGTAGTGGAAGGTGTGGTTCACTGGGCAAACAACTGATCTGTATCCGCACCATTACAAGCCAGTACATATTTTGAAGGAAGGCGATTCTGTCAGAAGAATAGATTCTGTCGATTTATGCTTCAAGTGGGCGCCGTAGATGCAACTTTTTAAGTAACATTTGGACGGATGAATCCATATGTAACTAGCGATCTGCGGAGAAAAGATACTTTATAACATGGCTTGCATGTTCTGCGTGCTTGCCTAGCGACTTTCTATTTTGAATTACAACTTGAAGCTTTCAAAAATTTTACAATTTTGAAACCCTATACCGAATATTTGATTATCACTTTTTATGAGTAATCATGATGTAACAACATTATTCAAGTACCCATAACAAAAATTAAAAATCGCATGACAAGTTTTTGCCAAACGGTCTGTTGAAATTTTATGCTCTCGGAGATCCATTATGCTTTTAGATCTTAAACGGAATCTTATTAAATATGTTTACCACATTTACACATGCTTGTGGTACCAATGAATGACCTGAAAGATGGGTTTTAACCGTTAAGTGCATGGTTAAATATTCGATGTTTTTTAGTATAAATTCATTTTTTGTAACGTTTCTTGAAGCCACTTTTTAACCTGCTGATTCTGACACTATCTTGCGAAGTATTTGATACATGATCACTTTCTTTTATTCTTTAACGACGTGATAGCATGGTTTCTAAGGTCTAATACCAAAAATCCAAAATCTGCCATATAAAATCCTGTTTTATTAAGATTTTCGTATTTTAACGAAAACCTATTAAAATCAATTTATCTCTGGAACAGTTGAAAATTGGGCCCTACCTTATATAACTTTTTTTGTAGGAAATGAGCTGTACAGTCTTCTCCTAAAGTATTTTCCATTCGTCATAGAACACCCTGTATAAGCATATTAGAGAAATTAATAAATCCAAAAACCTAAATATTTGAGAACTTCTTCGTTAAATTACCTTTTTCTTGTTTGTCGCAGCAAATCCTTAGATCTATGGAAAGATTGCTTAACTGGGCATCACTGTTATTTGGACACGTAAAGTTTATAATCTTGTTGTCGCCAAATTGACAAGACTAGTCTGCGAATCGAATTAGCTAATAACATTCTCCGGTGGATGGATCGATTTCCCTTTGTGACGGCGAGAAAATAAATAAATTTCAATTTGCGCGGGGTTTCGGGAGCAGCAAGACGCCTTCTGGCTCAGGAATCAGGCCAATTTATTACCGCCGGGACACGCCGAAGATCTCTTTTTCAATTACGGCCGCAAGATTAAAAGATAAGTTAAAATATCCGACACGGATTCGGTCGAACAATGAGTATAGCATGATAGTGCAGTCGACTTGAACGTGGTTTTATCATTATCCGCTCACAAAATTGGGTTTTTGAAAAAAAAAGGGTTTTTGTGATAAACGGAAAGATCATTTATACAGGATGTCCGGATATCTGACCGACATCGCTGGACAGGTGATAGTTCTCGTATTTTTAAGAACACTGAGATAGGAGCATGAAGCCTTAAAATTCTTAGTTTTCAAGATACAGTGTCTCATGCCCATTTGCATAAACTCTGCTAAAGAAGCCTTAAATGTTAAGCATCCTTAAATCATGCTTATGTAGAATATTTCATTGCACCAACATTTAAGGAATACTCAAAGTCTCCTTAAACCTTCCTTTATAAAGTGCTCGATTTTAGCCACTTAACCGCGACTTAACTGCTTTTTGCATTTCATTATCGCATCATTATGATCTGGTGCTGTCTTTTTATCGTGATTATGAAAGATTTCGATTTTTTTGGATGATGATGTGGAAGTTGTCGATATCGTGGAGTGTGGAGTATGGAATTCCTAGGCGAAACTATTTACCACAGGCTAAATGACTTTGAGGAGCTAGATGAACTAAGCTTTCTCAAAAGGTTTAGGCTTTAGGCAAAAATACTGTGCCATCTATATCTTGTTTGCATTCACTAATTTTTCTTTTTTTGAAATATATATTCCAATGTACAAAAACAGTAAGGTTTAACGTTAACTTCAATACTTTAACTTCAACCTCCAATCTCCAATCCAACCCAAGGAACCATGGAATTTAACAAGAAGAAATGGTGAACACGAACACAATACACAAAATAGGAGTGACAAAACACAAAATAGGCGTGACAGATCCAGCGTTGCCACATATAACAAGTACTTAACTAAGTGATGTTAGATTAACGTCCGTGCAAACGATTGGAAGTTTAAGGTCATCCTAAATGTTGAGGTTTTCTTTGTTAATCGTTCCTTAAGTGAAAGTTGGCGCAACTGGGCATCAATGTTTTACTTTCAATTTGGTCTTTTCACAATTATACCTTAATAAAATGGCACAACGATCTAAAGTTCGGTATGGAGGGTTTTTTGAGGCAAGAAATCCAGATTTAACCATTGTTTTCCTATCATGAATAGGGGGCGCCATCTGTGACACATTAAACTCATTTAAATTACCAAAATGTGAGTGTCAAAAAAATCGGTGCCTTAATATGTTTTACGTGAAAAAAAATATTTAAGCCCCTAGAAGTAACCGTTTTTGAGCTAGCCTTCTTTGAAATTTCCAATGCGACTGAATTTATTGTAAATTGTGATCTAAAGAATTATACATATTTCAAATAAATACATATAAGGCTCATACTTTTACTTACCGTTTACGAAGTATTCCTGAACTTCAACACCACCTATTACAAAAATTAGATATATCTGTAACATGTTTTTGATCTAATATTAATTCCTGCAGCAATACCGATAATTTCTTCGATCAGATTTTACAGCCAATTGGGGTGCCTCGGAAATTTCAATAAAGGCTATCGCGAAAATGGTTACCTCTTGAGATTTAAACAAACTATACCTTCTGTAGGTGAAACATTTGGGGAAACGTTTTCTTGTGACACTCACATCGCTGCACCAAACCGGAAAAGAGTTTTGATAATTTAAATGAGGTCAATGTGTCACAGATGGCGCCCCCTATTCATGATAGGAAAACAATGGTTAAATCTGGATTTCTTGCCTCAAAAAACCCTCCATATCGAACTTTAGATCGTTGTGCCATTTTATTAAGGTATAATGCCGTAGGTGGCACCCTCTATTCATGATAGCAAAACCGTGGTCAAATTTGGATGTCTTGCCTTAAAAAAACCTGCCGATACATAAGTTTAGATCGTTGTGCCATTTTATTTGACACCTGTTATACGTTGTAGGTCAAATACCCTGTATATAAGTTTATAACTATTTTATTCAGAATAATTCAAATATTATATCCAATTAAAAATTGATTATTGAATCCAGTACCGGAGGCACGCCGACAGCTCAGAACAAGACTAAGCGCGTGTGACCTCATAATGCTAGTTTTTACAAACGCCGCCCTACACCGATAAACTACACATTCGAGTGCAATTGTTTGTAGGAGTTTCAAACATTGGTAGTATTTACAATGGAAGGCAAATAGCATATCCTACAATACATTGACGTGCAGCCGGATCCGGGTACAAAGTTTCTCGTTTCAAGAAAGAAAATCTAGCTAATCGTCAAAATGGTTACTTGTGTAGCTAGCGTATACTTGTCGTTTTTTGAATCATCATCATAGTCACAGTGTCTTAAGAGACATGCTGTGAACTCTTAAAATGCATTACTCAAAGGTCTTTAATGCAGTAGTTTCCCATTTGCTTTCTGCATCCTCATGCCGTTGACCAGATGTATCTACCGGCTCATCCGTCTTAAGGGACAATTTCTCACCCCAAGAACAAGAAGGTGTCCTGACTCTTGTCAATTCGTCCACCCAAAGCTGTTGGTTGAGAAGAGGTTACTGCTTATACCGACAGTAGTTCGGTTCCTTTTAGTCGCCTTTTACGACGCGCAGGATATACGATGGGGGTTATTCTAACCCGCCCCCACGCGGGGGTGTTTTTGAATATTAGATCACAAATTCCAGTTATAAAGTACCTAATAGAATATGTTTTGTTGAAGCAACTTTCTCGAGGTCACGGCAGCTCAACAACTAAGCGCCAGCCTTTCACCCCAAAATGTCCGGGTTCGACCTCGGAGCTTGACAACCTTTTTTTATATTGTCGCCAAAAGTTTTTTGATTAAGTGCTTCTCGCACATGTTATAGGTACATATTTTTTACGATCAAAATGAATATGTTCTTGAATCAAATTTAATTAGATATTTTACTTGCACTGTGCAAGAAGCAAGTACTGGAGGCACAATACACAAGTACTGGAATTAAAAAATCAGTTGAAATGAAGTTTGTCCAACAATATCAATCGTCAATAATTGCTCTGGTTGCGATATTAAAAACTCAAATTAAGGCTGTTTCTTTTGTCAAACTTGACGTATACAAGGATAGACGAGATGTGTCTATCAAATTCAACAAAATCCTTCCAGTCTTTCCGAATTAAATTTTTAAATGTTTTCACCTGAATTACATCGGTAGATTTCGATCATGGTATGAGTCACAATAAAATGAGAGATTACACTACTGTTAAGCTCTACTACCTGTACGAGTTATTTTTCCTTACTGTGATCTTTTTTCAAACAATGGGACATGACACGGTGAAAAAAAGTTGTAAAAGCTCACAATATTGTGTGTGAAGAACGTAGTCTAATGGGCCTATACCGTGATCGCAAAAAGATCAATTTATTTACTGCGGTATTATTTTTGATGATACATAGGACCGTTTACTGTAAAAAGTCAGCAGAAAACTTGATCCAAATGAGAATAACACTAAAAAGAAAATTGTACTATAATTTGAAACAGCCGATGATGACGTCACCTGTAGGAACCAATGAGAGGCGTCCTTTCTGTAGGGAACCAATGAGAAGCGTCCTTTCGTGGTCTGACGACTACGAGCAGATGCTATTGTTTTGTACCAGTGAGCTCTTATTGGTTCCCTACAGGTGACGTCACGACCTGGGCGGGAAGTGTATGGATTCAAAAAATTCAATATTTAGAGCAATTTTTTTCGGTTATAATTACGATAGAAAAATTTTGTAAAATTATTTATGGCATCTACGTGGTGTCAGGGTTCGTTTAAGCTAATAAAGAAATGGTAATACATTTCGCCAGGAAAAAGTGTACTATCAAACATGAAGAAAGTTTAGCATTAATACTATGCCGTATTTCAAATACAGGTTCTTGAGGAATTTACCTTTTTATATCTTTTGCCAGTACACGTCAAAATATCTGAGCTATAGAAATGTACGCAAATACTATACAGACCATGGCATGTTTTTCTTCGTAAGAATAGTATCTTCTAATTTTGGGAACGCAGGTAGAGAGCTAACTGTTGAACTCACCGTTTCACGGCAGATATACAAAGCATCACTGCTCACCTGGAAAAAAACCAGATAGTTATTATGGTGTTTAACTTCACTGAGCGGTAAGGTTATCAAAATAAAGTATTAGAAACAACGTGCATATTGAGTAATTAGTTTTGAAGTTTGTTTTAGGGCAGCTAAATCCTAACCCCCTCAATAACAAAAAAAACCTACACAATCGCCTTGACTGCAACGAAATGTCATGTTGACTTATGTATCGAACGACTGTGAAACACAAAACAGTTCTTGACAGATACTCGAGTATTAAGTAACACGCAGTAGCAAATATGAATACGACCCCTCGTGCCTGGTCTATCTTCAGAAATGGTTAAAAAGAACCGTCGTTCATGCAGGCGAGGCTCTTCGTCGAACGAGCGAACGAAATTAACTTTTGTCCGGTATTACTTTGACGTCGAGCAATAATTTTCATTGTGCTGTTCCGTTTATGTTCCGGCGTTTTCGATAAGCATCTATGTTCTGTCCCGGTCGCGGTATGCGGCCATCGAGAAATTCCGTTATTATCCGGATTTACGAGTGGGTTTTTATTTCGGTTTGCAGCTTCTCACCCGTCAACGTTACGTTCACAGAAAAATACCAGTTTCAACATGTCATCTCGAGCCAATCTGTTGGAGTTTTTTAGGAAAACCGTACAAAAAGAAAAGAAATGGATATACACATCATATAAAAGAATTCTCAGACGAAGCATAAACAGAGTGTTCATTTGAAAACTTCTCACCAGGGATTTAATGAAAACCACTCATTAAAAGAAAAAACGCCGAGACACTTCAAAGGGGACAACTCTTTGATCAGAAACTACTTCAGCCCCTTTTACCCTCTGCTCCCGGGTCACCCCCTTAAAAATTTTAAATGACAAGGGGTATCGAGCAATATTTTGTTTCAAAGGTATGTCGAAGACCTTTCATTCTGACGTTTGATTTTTTAAAATCGGTCGATCAGTCTTCGAGAAAATTAGAAAAATCTTTATATATCTCAGTTTGTTCAAATAGAACAAACACACATGAAAATATTACCTTTTATGGCAATATTGCCTGTTATTGGCAAAATGATGGCGATGTTCAAATTCTTGGCGAACAGTTGCAAAACATGTAGTATATCATGGCAGCTTTCGACGATGGCCTCAGCCATTTTTTATTGGGAATCCCTAGTGCACCCGAAATTCCGAAGGCTTAAGTGTTTATTAAGTGTTTATTAGAATTTGGAAACTCTCCTCACATACAAAAAGTATCCAATTACATGATTCATTATGTGTGATCTGAAAACATTGGATGTAATTGTAATACGCAATTATTGACAAAGAATTAGTGTCAAGGTGCTAGCAGAATATGCCCGAACAAGAACTGACTGCGAGTGGGATTTGAACACGTGACCTCAGGAATTATAGTCGGACGCTCTATCAGCTGAGCCATGGCGGCCATGAAAACGTCGACCAGATGCATCGGATCCTCACTCCAAGTGACAACTCCACTGCCGAAATGTTCTGGTAGTACGGAACGGCTCGTATCTGTATCATCGAAGGAAATTTGTTGGGTCAGTAACAATCTCTGACCGCGTTCGACTCCAGATGTCACTAGGTCGAGCCAGCACAGACACCTTTGTGTAAGGAAGTGAATGTGTATTACTATTTTTCATATTGGTCGCATGTCGGGTTCTCAAGTCAGGGTGCTACCAGAAAATTCTGCAAACGGAACCGACTGTCAGCGGAATTTGAACCCACGACCTCCTGAATTCTAGTCTCAAGAATTAGTGTACTGTAATGCAGGTAAAATGCTCTATCGAACTGTTCATCATCCTAGTTCTAATTCAAGAAATTAAACCAAAGAATAGTGAATCCTGAAGCAGTTTGAGTAGAAATATTGAAAGCGTAAAAACGAGGCTCAGAGAAAAACGGAGACCAGTCACTCACACTTATACGTTTTAAGTTAATCTTGAACGCCATAGTCCATGCAAGTATAGGTAAATAAGACGTTTTTATTGAGATAAATAGTTTCGTCAGTTATCTGGCAGACACGTCAGTATTCAAGATTATTATTCTTATTTTAATTTTAGGAATAAGGAGATTAGGATATATTGTGGAGTCATCGGAATAAATTCAGCTTGCTATGTTAAGACAAACACGTGCCAGATAGTCCAACCGTCGCGTGTAGATGTTAAAAGATTCTCCAAGTGCCTGATTCCCTTGAGCAAGAAAGCTCCGTTCGTTATCAGCAATATCACGTTACGTGTTGATGTTGCCCTTATAAAAACGCAACGACCTAACAAAAAAGAAATTTACGACTGATCCACCTGGGCTGCTGGAAAGGACGAAACGATGTATATCAGGGCGCCTTTGGCCCCTCCAGGGACAGAGAAGTGGTCCCTTAACACCCCTTTTCACATGTTTGCCCTTTCTACGCTTCGAGTGTATCACCTTGCCGATCTGAAAGTGTGTTAATAATGGCAAGATCGATAGACCCATACAATATTTTACAGTAAGATATATACGGGGGTCATTTCATAAATATTACACAGTATTTTTTATTTACTTTCATGTTCATTTTTTGACAAAATCTGTTTACAATCCCCAATTACTGCCTACCAACGCTTGGTAACCTTTAAAATTCCATCAAAGATCCGTTCATTGTACATCTGGCAAATGGTTCGGGTAACGATTGTAGAAAATTATTCAATAGATACAAAAACAAACAAAAAATCCTCGCATAGAGTTTTTCGTTTTAGGGATAAGTGGTAGTCTGCTGGTATTAGTTCAGAACTGAAGGTTGCATGTGATACTACTTCACAACAATAATTTTGAAACTTTCCTCTTAAGATATTGGCCATGTGTGGGCGAGCCTTTTCGTGGAGAATGAGTGATCCAGACTCGAGCAAATTAGGTCGCGTTTTGTGCATTCTTCGGTTCAGGTTTTGAACGAACCCACGACAATACAGTCATATGGCACTTTCTCCACATGATGACTCTACATTAAGTTTGACGGAATTTCTTGGATGTGGAGAAGATGGACCTCTCCACTTGTTCGGACTGTAATTCCAATTTCGGTTCAACATCTCTAATCCAGTTTCATTAATGGCGATGATTCGATGCAGGATACAAGTTTTTTTCACCATGTAAAGTTTCGATTTTACCGTACGATATTTGATCATCAACACCCACAGCACCCAAGGCATGCGCAGGCTCTATGTCTAAGACGGTTTAAATACTAACGATACAACGGCCACACGTGGTTGTTTTTCAAACCAGGACTATACGTAACGCAACAGCAGCTTCTGTCGCATACTTTTGTCGTCGGTGTTGTCAGACTCTGCAATTTATGAAGTTATCCCCGTATATGTATGTAAATGTTTAACAGTAAGTATGCTTCAGAGTCAGTTGAATTGAATATGGCAGGTTAGTCTTGAGAATTACACATTTGGGGTCGCATATTAATATAGCCAATACCATAGGGGGGAATAGGACGAGATATACTTCCATCATTTGTTGCGCTTTACTAAATGCCCCTTAAGCTTTCATGGCAAATTTCACTTGATTTAGGTAACTTCACCAACTGGTAATAAATAGAGGCGTCTTGAAATGACATTGATTCACTCCAGTTGTATAGCGATACAGATTCACTGGTTTATACATCTTCTATATCCATGCAGGCGTTTGAAATGAAACGTTCTAACACAATGGGCTAATTTACCATTTTTCTTGGATTGGCTCTCTGGATAGTTTTTGGCGAGACGAACACATACCATTTTTTTTTAGAATTTTTACTACCTTCTTATTAGGGCAAAATGCATGAAAGTTCGAAAAACTTCAGGATGACGTCACGGACCCCCTAATGAAGTTTGGCAACGCCGAAAGCTCGATTTGCTTGTAGTTGCACCACTTACGTTCAGCTGTCGTGTTCTGTAAACGCTAAATAAGCCGTTCCATGTTCCATGGTCGATAACATTGACAGTAGTCTATTGTCCGTCTGACAGTGATAATGATTAATGATATGATAACTAAGTTTCAAACTTCGGATGTAAACAGATGTAAAACGTGGTCGGAAAAAACGTTTTTGCTAGTAGCTGGTATTGGAAAGTGTAGTCAAAATGGAGAAGAAGTGCTTTGTGCCGTGTTGCTTAAATATGAGCCAGAATTCGACAAAAGTATTTTTGTACGTGCCCAAAAATGTGAAAATGATGCTGAAAATTGGATGTATTATAAAACATATGGAGGAAGAATTATATTAAAACACAATGTAGTCCTACATTTGAACATGAAAAGGCCATTAGAAATGTCAAATAGTACACAAGAGTCCTCATGTGCGCAGCTAAAGAGGACAAAGTATGTGGCATCAACATCTGCTGCACCAGTGTTGGTAGATATTACTAATAAGACAGAGACATTCGTAATGAGGGAGTGAAAAGATCTGAAAGTGATTTAAGTGTACCATCAACAAGTAGTTCGTCAGAATATAAGCCATGTTCTGTTGACAGTGACATCTCCAGTGAAGATGATCCAGATAACAGCAAAGGTCGAGGAAACACTACAATTGCATTATTGGAAACAAAATGCAGATTTTATTTAGGTTTACCTAAAAATGTGTATAAAATTGTAGAACTTGTAACTGGTAATAAATAAAGGCGTCTCTTGAAATGACATTGATTCACTCCAGTTATATAGCGATACAGATTCACTGGTTTATACGTCTTATATATCCATGCCTTGATGCGCCATGCAGGCGTTTGCCAAACTACGTCCATAATGCTGTACTGACTAGAATACTGTTGTGGTTAAGGGTTAATCGGAAAACTGGACTCACTTAGGACACAGGAGCTGAACTCTGAATCTAATCTTCCGCCCATCGTCAGCGTGTTCGATGTGTCTATGCACAGCAGGAGCGATAATGAAATGGAACAGAGTTCTATGACAATCCGCAGCCCTGCGAAAGAGAGACAACCGGGCTTGATGCATCTACGTGACAGCGGTGAATGCAGCAGCCCTGACTAACAGGACACGTCTTTGATCTTCCGGTCGCTGCAGAGTCCGGGAACGGCTCCACCAACTAACGCAATTATAATTTCTGACGATCAAAGAGATGAGATTAGATTGCAGATGACGCCGAACGACGACGATGTGGGTGAAATTTATACGGATCTTTGTTTCGTCTTCAGTCATGGAAAGATCGGTTCCACTAGAACCTCTATCGAAGGGAGACCCGAAAAATGATACTACGAAGCAATCAGTGATCTAATTCTTCTCTATGAGTTTCAATTACTCCTTATTATGTAGCGCTAGTTAAGGTTGGGTCGCCGATTAGACGAATTACCTGCCCTGGATTGCATCAAGTATAAACAGGGTATTAGGTAATGCTCTAGGTTATGTCTTATTTAAACTTTATACAGCTTGAGAAGGTCGGGTGGTGAGAAATACATTCTGGCTCTGAATAGCTTACACCATAAAAAACATCATCATTATCTGACCTTTAGCGTACTTGCCTCCGCTATAAGAAAAGAGGTAGACATGAGGCATAAGTAACTTTGGTTCACTACCTTGGTTTTAAAACTTTATTATCATTATAAAATTATTCGCTTTTGTCCAGAACCTGCATCATATTTGCATCTGAGGTCATCTTATGAATGCACGGGATGGTTAGTGCGAGCGACGACTGAGGCTTGATATATTCAGTACATCATCGATTAGTTATGAACTCGTTTTTCTATAGATCAGTCGCTCTGGCCTGATCCGAACCTTTTAAAATCCGAACTTCCTTGAAACTTGTTCAAGATTTCAGTGATAGTACTTCTCTTTCTAAATTTGCCCGTTACCTTCATATTTAGAGTGTGACAGACAAAATATCAGGAATTAATTCTCAGGAAAGACAACATTTCTCCTTGATTTTGAAAAATGTCCAAATGATTTTAATATTACATCAATGATCAAATCCCTCTAACCTTAGCAGGACATGGTTTGGTTGAAAAGTTCATGCTGATGAGACATTGCCGTTTATGCAATCTGGATGTAGGCCCTATCCGGAAGTAAATATTTTCTAACTAAATCAAACAACTGTGACAAATGAAGGCATTACGTCCTAATAATATATAGACACCGACTCACTGATTTACTTCTCTTATACAATGACACAGAAACCCTGATTTCTCCTTGTTCAATTTCTATGCTTTGAACCACGGTAGGCGCATCAAACTGAAAAATACTGACACGAGTCTGTTTGTATTGTATACACGTGTGTTCCTCATTAGGTTTTGGACAGATTCTAAATCAAATTCACTGATCTTTAGCATTATTCTTCTTCTTAAGTGCTGCTTGTTTTGAGCTTCCCAGCCATGGTTATAAACTTTGGCACTCAGTTGAGCCCAAAAAGTTTGGACAGGCTTGAGGAAGATTGGGAGGGTTGCCGTTTCGTGGTCAAAAGGTATTCCGTCTTGTTCTAGCCAGTTTCTCGTACCCAAAGCATAATGACTTGAAGCCAGATCTGCCCAAAGCACTATATTGTCATTAGCATGGTGGGTATTAATAAAATTGAGTAGTTTAGGCAAACATCTTTGAGTATAGTCTTCTGCGGTAACCGCTTCGGCCCTAACTCGTCCAACGTACGGCTGTGAAATACCGTTATCTGATATAGCGCACGACACTAACACTTTGTTTTCAAACTTATCTTTTGGTTCAAATTTTACATTGTCTGGACAGGCTTCAAAGTCTCTTGTATAAAAGCTATCATTACTTTTGAGTTTTAGTTCGAAAATGTGAAATACTTTTCATCGTCAACAATAATTTTTATGTTGCCAGCAAAATGAGTACGACGTAAATTGCGACAGCATTGAGGAATTCTTTCTAGCTGGTTTGGGGAATACTTTGGACATTTTCTTCTTTTCCGGAATTTTAAGTTAATTCTCTTCCTTTCTTTACAGATTATGATAGCATTGACGTGAAAAATGCGTCCAAGTTTTCGTGTTCAAGTTCCAACTCGATGTTCACTTCTTTTGACCATTCTTTAAACTGTAGCAGCATTCAACGCTCTTGGACGTCCACTTTTTTTGGTAATTTTATACAAGAAATACCTTCTTCGTATTCACGGATCGCTCGATAAATTGTGGCAACAGAAATATTTTGATGTTGATAAGGCGAACTATTTCTATTTTTTCAAGTCGTCCGAATATCTCATTTGTACGACATTTTGACATCTATGATTTTGACAACTTATATCATAACCAAAATGGTTTTATTGTTACGTTTAGATGTTGTCTGGTTACCATGGTAACGATTTCTGAATTGTTTCCAACGGTGAAACTCTACCTCCCGAGTTTTGAAAAAAATTCTCAAAACTTTTGCAACATACGTTAACAGAGTGAAGCAGCGAGTCGCGGTCCGTCTACCAGTGGCGTGGGCAAAATAAATGGATAGTGAAATAAACTAGTGGAGTGAGGAACAAACATAAATTAGTGTAGTGATTTTAAATAAATTAGACTGATAGGTGATAGGTTAGGCGTAGGCATACCAGTGTATAAAGTCAGTGTAAACAAATAGTTAAATCCGTACCAAGTGTTTTCCTACTCAATCAAACTAAAGACTTGTAACACTATCATGTCACTGCAGTTGATGGTGTTTGAGACCTCAGAGAAAATATCGCTTAATTTACCGCCACATAAAGTCCTCAACAACACTGTACGTATATCTTTACTTTCTGGAAAACCCCAAGAAAGAAAAAAAGCAATTTTTACTAGATGTAAATGAGACCGTCTTTAAAAGCTTGTTGATATGTCTGTAATCATGAACGCATTTTTATATCACGTAAATTGGTTCTTTTAATTTTATATCCGGGGTTTCCGGAAGCATCCTTAATAACCGCTAGATTATTCGATTCAAGTCACTCCTGATCAAGCAATGTATCCCGAATCTGAAATCGCAATTTCCGATCGGTTGAAACATAGAAAATGGATTGTATACATCATTATTCTTCACAACATATTTTATAATCCTCGGAAAGCAACTATGTGTTGACAGCTACTTTGTTAAACTGCAACTCAAGCGCTGCAGAAGGTCGTAAATCTAGTTTTATCGCCATCCTACAGAAAACAGGGAGCAGTATTTGCCGATTTTTATTATACTCGTGATGCATACCATATATGTAAGGAAAAGCACTGTTCCCTGGAATGTCTGTTTAGGACACCATGCTACTAGACCCTCGATTATTCTGCGTGGTTCAAAAGCCTGGTGAGGCAGTGTAGCTTTTCAGATCGGAGTAGTGAGACTTGATACAAAAACGTCTATTGTGTACCTAGGCAACACCCTGGACAACGAGGAGACTTTTGGAGAGCATGTCAAGAAAGTGACAGCAAAAGCGGCAAAGAAAGTGACAATTCTACCACAGATTTTATGCCAAATGTTGTAGTAGCTCAGTTTGTGGTCCTTTATAGAGCCCCAGTGTGGAAAAAAGCTATTAAGAGAGAAAAGCATCAACAGACTGAATAGTCTACAATGGAAAGCGCTGCTAAAGGTAGCCAGCCCTTATCGCACCGCGTTGACCAGAGCTCTACAGGTCATTGCGACAATACCGCATCTGTACCTTTTAGCGGAGGAAAGAGCATACATAGAGGCAAAGAAGATCTCCCAACTGCGAGATTCAGCATGCTAAAAAAGAGTAGCAGCTATGGGCAGATACATCGGAGGTGGCGCAATGGACAAAGAGGCTCATACCGTCCATAAGGAAGTGGGTGGAATGCGATCACAGGACAACGGGCTACTTCATCACTGAGGCGCTATCAGGCCATGGTCCTTTCAAGGCACACAGACGCCGAATAGGCAGAGCGGTTGAAGACTTATGCCGTCATTGCCACGTGTCGTATACAACGGAGCACACACTGTTTGACTGGAGTAGATAGTCCCATCACAAGCAAGGAGTGAGAGCAAACCTGGCTAAGGATCTCACCCTTGAAAAAAGGTTGCCTCCGAGTGACGTTGTCGAGCTAGGTACGATGGAAGATGGTACACAACATGATACAAACGTGACGGTGAAACGTGGACAGCACGAGAAGCACTAGTCGGCCACTAAGAGCCGTTCTTGGAGAATAACATTCCGATATCGTCATTCAGGGTGGAAAGCTCCAAAGATACCTTATGTTTAGATAGTAGATTCTCACTAATCATCCCGAAAAGAGACGTTTGGATGAGAGAAAAAGTCAAAATTTCACCCCATAGTCTGGTCTACTTGAAATGGCAACTCCAAAGTAATCCAGTTTTTAAACGATATGCTTACATGTGACAAAAGACTGACTACAATTGGAAATGGAAACAGCTGCTTGTCTACTTCCGTTTTATCAATCATAGTCTGGAAGAGGAACGTATCTTTGTGAGTTACGTATATAATACAGCGGGTGTGGGAACTATTTTTATACTTCGCTTATAGTCACGAAGTTAGCAATATTTTGCACACCTAAATGTCTTTAAATCCATTCTATTACTGTTCCTTCATTCGTTGTATAAAGTACAGAGAAAAGCAGCTCAATACAGTATTTGTAGACGGGGCTTCTTTTGTTTGTACCCTCTAGCTCTGTTGGTTCTGTTATAAAATTAATTTCGTAATAAAAGATGCCTTCCCAAGGCTTTATGAACAGTAGCAGAATGAAAAAGCACACAATACATCACTAACGCTGGTTGAATGAAATTGAAAAATAGGTAAGTTCAACGGCAAAACTAATGTTTTAGAATACACAAGTTATTCGGAAATAACGACCTATAGTTCCTGGATCTGATTCAAACACATTAACCATGAAACCATGAAAATTGTTCGCGATAGGGTGAGAGATCTCGGAGCTGGGTAACTGAAAATAGGTTTTAAAGCCTGTTAAAGATAACTTCAAGTTGTGGAAGTTCGTCATGTTATGTTGTTCAAACCGGGATCAACAAGGTTGGCAAAAAAAAATCCGACTATCAATCCTGAGTTATTTAATAATAATCCTGGTTCAATAATGGTTTAACTTAATCCGTGTTTGAAAAAATAATCTGCTGATTTTAACCAAAAAGTTGACATCCGTCAATGAATATTTGATTATCACTCAATTGGTTACACATGACGGATGCGAATTTGCGAATGACATACATTTTTCAGGTTAAGTAGAAACGGCTGTGACGAGTATGACACGGAACGTTAGGAAATGGATAGTCACAGGCTGCACAAAATATGATATTTTGTCGCTGATCATCAAAAAATGTATTGACAATACAAAAACGAAGGATTACGTAACGATAGATTAATTTTTGATTGAAGACATTACTACAACTGACCTGGTTTACTAAATCTGTGGCTTAATATTCTATTCCAGAAGAGACCCTACTCAGATATGATGAACAAATTAGTGTTAAAGACATTGCCGTACAAAGTCTAAGGGACTCGGTGATCGGTGCTAAGAGAGAAATACAGAAATGCGTCTCGATCATTTTTTGTTTATTTTTCCTGTCTGTATTTTCAGAATTCTAGAAAATTTTTCATCTCATGTCGAGCCTGAGAATTATTATTTGTGAACTATTTTTAAAATATTTTTACATATACATAAGAAATATATATATAAGTTAAGACAGGATTGATACCAATTGGGAAGAACCTTTCTTTACAGCTAACTTCTAAAACGTGATACAAACGGCTATGAGATTAGATTCAATATGGGCTAATTAATGATTCATGTTAAAATAAATAATATGCAATGTTTTATGTCTCCTTAATTCAATAGCCCATTTTCCATCTTTTGTATTAAAATTTTTGAGCATACGAAATATAGTTTGAAATTCTTAGGGCATTTACTTCAAAAATACGTTACAGAGAATTTTCCATCTCTAAATGCCTAGCACTGATGATACTAAGATTCGTAAATAAATGAAGAGGAAGGGGAATGGTAACCTAGGTGTAGGTTTTGCAACTGCCGTCAAAAGCCAACCAATAGATCTGAAGGTTCACTGGCATCGATTCAGCCTCATACCAGCTTGATCTGATTAGGTTATTACAAATGGAGTCTCTACACTAAGCTACCAGCGAGGCTACCAGTTAAAGTTTTGTAAGGGCTTGAGTATTGAGTATGTAAATCAAGTGTCCCGTATACTTCCATTGCCGGAATTGCAATTGCGCTACAATACCCCCACTTCGGCATAATTTAGAGAAAATGGGACTGGCGGCTCACAATTTACTTCAACAATCTCCGCGTATAGGTACACGCCGCGCAGAATATAAAGCTAATTAGAATTAATTATTTCACCGTAAGCAAATTAAAATGCAGCTTTTATAACTTTACATTACATTGTCTGTATGGCGTGCTCACTGCAATGTTTGAATAGTAACCAGATATGTTTGTGAAGGTGAGATTGCTTCATTTGTCTGTAGCTATAGTAGTAGTAAAAGTGACACTAGTTCAATATATTCACTACTTAGTTGTTGATGGAGATCTATGTATATAATGTATTGCCTCATATAAACGATTAAGATTACTATCTCATTAGTAGAAAATGATATCATCACAAAAAAAAAACATATATTTTGTACCCATGTATATTCACGGTAACTTACTAAAAAACAGGTATAACGTATTATCTTGTAGTACCTCCACTTTAGAAAAAACTTTATTAGGCAACGGCAATCATCATCATAGTCACAATGTCTTAACAGACGTGTTTTAAACTCGTATAATGCATTAAGTCGGAGCTAGAGTATTGCTGACAAGGATATTATCAATACTGAGAACTGTAGCTCGCCATCGTACGTGATTTGCTGTCAGTTCAGTGACGCTCTTGATACTCATATCCCGCAACTGTTTCGTCGTATCCACCCAGCGTGTAGGGGAATGGCCACGGCGCCGCACACTCGGGGCATGACCCTGAACTACAAGTTTCTCCATATTGTCGCTTCTGTGTATATGTTCGAAGCATGTAAACATTCTCGTCGACACAATGGAGGATAGTCCCTTTGGATTACCGAACTCATGCAGTATGAAAACGTTAGTTCGATGGGCGGTATAGGGAACTGTCAGCATTCTCTTCCACGTCGACATTTCAAAAGCATCGAGCTCGATCGATCCTTTTTAACAGTCCAAGTTTCCGAGGCATACAAAAATATGGAGAACACAAGAGACTGAACCAGCGACATTTTGGTAGCTTCAGTGATGTTATGGTCACGCCATATTTTAGTAAGCTTTGGCCACAAGTGCCTGTTGAATGCACCGTCGAATCTTATTTTCACAGCTACCCGAATTGTCGATCAAAGGACCGAGGTACACAAAACTTTGAACTACTTCACAACAGCCTAATGACTTTATTGCTCTATGATTATCGTGCTTTCTATCTACGATCATAACCTTGGTCTTATTGTAGTTAATACCAAGACCATACGCTGCACTGTATTGTTCTAAGATGTTTAATAGAGCTACTAGTTCTTCCTGAGAAGCTGCAAAAAGGGTTGTATCGTCAGCAAATCTTAAGTTGGATATTCAGGCAACGGCAAAGGCAACTGGAAGTTTAATATGCTTGGATCGTGATCCAAAAAAGGCTGTTGTGGCGCAACTTAATCCAGAAACATATTGTGATTAATTGAAAAATGCATACGTTCAACAACATAGCATAAATGCTGGCAAAACGTGCCTAGATCTTTTTGCTTTAATTCTCATACCCGCAAGAGATGCTATTCGAACACCTAGTAGGTTGAAACTAACTCTATAATGTAGAAAAGAATATCAAAAAATTGCTTCTTCCCTCTTTCCTTATTTTTTGGCATTATTTGTTTTCTGGATTCCCAGATCTTTCACGCCCACAAACTGACACTATGACATAAGAAATAAAGTCCTCGAATCACTCTAATTTATCAACAATGAAAGAACCTAACAAAAATTATACAGAGTGTGTCTAAAGTATGGGACGCCTCAATTATCTTGAAAACAGTTGCACGTGTTTATGAATTTTGGGATAGGGAGGTTCTGCAATACGGCGAATCTCGCGATGGTATTTACAATGTTGTCAGATCTACACTTTTTCCAGAAATATAATAAACTTTGTGATTTTGAATGAATCACCTTGAATATTTCTACATTTTTGAGATCCCTGAAAAATTCTGTTAATTTTTTGTATAATATTTCCTATAAAATGCTCCCACTAGCAAAATTTAAAAAAAGCATTAAGAGAATTTTATTAGAAAAAGCGTTAAATTCTATATCAGAATTTTTGATGTGTGATTGTTTTAAATAATTATTATAGTATATAAATATTTGTACTTGTTTCTAAGTTAGTGTCCTCTTGTACATGAGTACATGTATATATATTGTGTGCCTTGTAATTTGATTTATGTAACTTTTCTGTGACTTGTCCTATATCATTTATTTATGATCAAAAGAATTAATATCTATCTATCTATCTATCTATCTATCTATACCTGAACGTCATAATTCCGCTCAACTTAAAATAAGACATTAACTTCAAAAAACATGGAAGCGGTTACAGCAGATGCTCAAAATGTTGTCCGTTAGCTTCAATACAACAAGCCATGTTATTCTTGAAACTTTACAGCATATTTTGCAACATGTCTCAATTCTAAACGGTCATAGAAGCTTGGGCGGATGCAATGTAGATTTAGTTGTAACTCTGAAATTATGAGGTTTAGGTATATAAAATGTTATATAAAAAAAATAATCAGTATTTTTCAAGGATTCCAAAAAGGTAAAAATATATAGGGTGTTCCATTTGGAATAACAAGTTTTATTATATTTACGGACTCAATGCTCTGCTTCGAGTCTTTTGTTCATAACACAAGCCACGTCATGATCCTAGGACACTGACTTCTTGGTGATTCTTAATCTGAATTAATCAATCTATTTTTTTCAGATTCAGTTATCCAATACGTTTCCAAACTATTTCTTTGAATATCGTGTATCTTGGAAAGAACTACAGAGGCATCTGAAACTTTTGTAATTAGTTCGCAAGATCTATACTATGTTTACAACCATTACACAGTTGGATGCATCGTTTGCACCGTACATGGTCTACGAAATGCTCATACTCCGTTTGATCCGCGGCGGACAATTGCTGAGCGCTTTACGGCCTTACCTCCATTCATCAATTTCACCAAGTCCCATACCATGAAAGTTCTATACTCCATGAACTGCTTACGTGCATTTCCTCCAGCTTGAATATATAAGACGTTCGCTTGTGAAAAGCGTGACTATAGCACAGTGATTGTACGAAGAGAACGGTGGTAAAGTCAGATCGATGCTCACTTCCAAAACAGGAAATGCGATCGTAAGCAGCAGAACATTCTAGGAGACTAAAAACACTTGCTGCTAAATATGTGACATTATTTCATTCGTTATGATTTCAAAACCATATTTCTCGATTCTCTGACAGTACTTTGCATGCAGGCATCTTGAGCAGTAGACTGAAATCAGTGGTCAAGCTTAGTAGAAGGCTGGCGGCGACAGTCTCACTGTTAAAGTAATCTGGAGCTTGTGGACTCAAGAATATGGTAAAGTTGCATGCTTCTAAGGCCCAGTACTGTACACTATTAAACAAGAAATGCCCAAGCCACTCTCCGAGAATTAAGAGGGTTCAGAAACCGTGTCTATGACTTAATTATCATCATCATAGTCACAATGTCTTAACAGACATGCTATGAACTCGTAAAATGCATTATGGTATACGCAATTATGGTAGCATATCTCATAAACTGAGGGATGCTCGGTGGTTGAACATGCAACATACCTGTACACGTGGAATACATGCAACAAATCATCTTAATAAAGTATTTTTTTCATTCTCCCCCTATGCCCTTATATAGACGAAAAAAAAAGTTTCGAACTGATATCCATAATTTGAACTGACCTCTTCGTGGTTAGATGTCTCTTTCCCCTTACTATACAAATTTCTTTGAAGTTTACGATAGAATTCCTGGTTTACAGAACAATTGGAAGTTCAAGTTCATGACAACCCGGCGAAAAAGTTATTATAGTTATTCTTCTATATTTAACTCAGATTTAAAATACTGTTTGTTTTCTTTAGCAATATTAATATAGAGCCCATCGTGCGAAATAGTATATTGTGTGTCAAGCATAAAATGATGCACAGTTGACATGAGCCGAAAGCCAAAGGATTTCTTGGAAAAAACTACTGAATTCTTTTTTAATTATTTGTAATGCACAAACTGTAATAAACTGATGAAATTTGTCGTTCGACGTTATATTCCATAAAGTCACCTTAGTTTTTGTTATTGAAAACGGTATACTGAACACAAAATATTTCATATTTCATGTGTTGCCTAGCAACTTGCCTAGGAACCGATGCACACTGAAATTCGGTAAAAAATGCAGCTTCTTTTGATTCAACTCGCACTCTTGATATGAATATTTTATGACGTAAAAAAAATTCATTTTAATGATCAATCCAGGGCTGAACTTTTCTGTGAATTTGTTTAGTACTTTTTACGGCATACATGAATTTTGTTACGTCATTTGACCGTATGTTATTTTTTCTATCATGCGGTAAATAAAAATTATTTACTGTATTGTGTAAGGCTTTCTCGGAACACAACGAACAGGTAACAGCTTCTGAGGATGACAAACGCTCGTGTTGAAGAAACGTGTGCCAACGCCTGGGCGTCGGAGTTTGTCGACACCGGCCGAACAACCCAAGAACCAACCGTTCAAAAATTATTTATATGTTTAATTCTAGGTATCATCGCGTCGTTGTTCGAATAACTGGCCTATACCTAAAGAGCCGGTTCGTCTAGGAGCAGCATAGCGAGGAAGAAAAGGAGGACGGTATGATTTAATGCGGACAATAACTGCCGGCATGTCGCCGCTACAGGAGTGACCGGAAACGGCAAAGAGAACGCCCGGAATTGCTTTCGAAGTTTGTCTGCAAACTACGTGCAAGCTGCAGATCTGTCGCTGCTGTTGGTCTCTTTGCGGTGTACAACTAAGTTACTCGACGGCCAGTAAGACAGCTCTTAAATGTACAGTTTACTCACGGACTTAAGCGGTATTCGCCAATAGATGCCGCTTATAGCTTTATATTTACTACAAATTGCATCTCTGCGGTTTCTGTAGTATGTAGTGGAGAATGCTTCTTGTTGTACCCTCGCCCCTTTTTGTCACTATTGAGCAAGCGACAATTTGGTAGATGACGGCACACATCAAGCTGCATTCTCGCCTCTCTTGCTCCCTCTCTCTCTCTGATCGTACCCAGGATACCAAAGTTTCAATTTCAGATTCCAAATTTTATCTTTGAATGAAAGACTATTATTTTTAGGCCACCACTACACAGAGCCCTCGAAACCCCCAACTAGCATTTAGACCCTTTTACGAGATGTTCCATTACCTTGTCTCAATATAAATGACTCACTCTGTGTCATCCGAAAGGGAATCAAATTCCAATCATAAGTTGCCAGTACAATTGGACGCATTCTAATATTCTAATCAAGAAACCAAGCTATAAAATTAATATAATATTGCTCTACTTCTTTTTAACTCGATTAAATTCTGTCTGTTCAGAAAGCATTGTCGTATGTAACAAATCTGTGATCGACGTTACGAACCATATACTGAATACCGATGTACAACAAAACGACACCCTAGTGTTGATTTAGATATTTGACAAATTAATTACTGTGGAAGTAGTGATGTAAAAGACGAGACAGACGCAATTGCGCTTTACAACTTCAAGCGCAGCTTAAGTAAAGCAAACTGCTTATAGGAAATGTCTGATATACTAGGAGAAATGTGCCCAAGACCAAAGCACAATAGTATTAAAACTTTCAACGTGGTCATTTTAGCCTTGATGATTATCTTTGTTCGTGTCGATTAGCTGAAGTGCTTCCCGAACAAAATATAGCGGTTGTTGACGAAGCAATCGTGATCTAACTTACAAGCCGCTAGAATGAAGTGTGCAGATACCTGTATCAACTTTACATTCAATTATATGCAATCTATGAAGATAAAAAAACCGCACGACTGAGGCAAAAAATACTTAGCGGGAAAACGCATGAACGTCGCATATTTTGATACGGGTTGATTAAGACTGTTGTGTTGGACACACAGGAGACCTCTAACTAGTACACACAAAATTGTTTGCCATAAGCGCTTGAAGTTCTAAAAAAGCATAACATAAAACTCGGCGGTCATGGTTTCTAAATCACGATAATGCTCCAGCACATAGCAGCATTAGCAATTTAGTTTCTGGACAGTTGACATATTAAAGTATTATGCCATCCTCCATTGTCAATGTAGCCGACACCTTGCCCCTTGTGATTTTAGTAACTTAACCTGGGTGAAAAGGTCGCAATTTTTCATAAAATACCGAGCTTACTGCAGCATTTGAGGGAACTTGCAGTTTCATAATGAAAGCACAATGATAAAGCTGGTTTAGTCAGTTGTTTGTACGTATGAAGAAGTACATCAACTGTGGCGAGTAGTACTTTAAAACGTAGCGCTGTGCGACTAGACCTTCTGAACAGGCTATTAAACAGTAATCATTATCAGTATTTTGACTCATGATCAAATTATTTATATTTGGGTCATTATTCACGTGAATAGTAGTGCATAACAGATATAGTAAAGCAACGGCTAACCCATATAGCCTATGTTTTATTATTTTCCTATTTGAGAAACCGCATGAGTTGTGTACATTATTCTTGTGTTTCCTACCCAAAACTGTGGTGCTAACTTCAACAGCCAAGTGTTAGGATGTCGCAGACAACGTCACCGATTAGGATTTCTATAATTAGTAATCCAAATAATAGATCAAAAATCATAGCACAAAATATTTTCGTTAGATGTGCCTGCTTACTTTGGTTAGCTACACGCCATGGATTACACAATCCCGGAATATTAAAGCAGTCATCCAGAAACTGTAAGGCATTCTGCATCGCGAACACTGCTGTTATGGCTTGCCACAATACTGCACCATACCCACATATATACGTAACCTCAGCGAAATTTATGTAATATGTTAAGGTATTATCGCTTCACCGCAACACCGAAATTTCATACAAGGTTAGGCTAAAATAGAAATGTTAGTAATTTGTTAGATTCTTAGCCAAGATATACATGTATAAACGGATCAATCATTAAACAGCCCCATAAAATAAACAGGTATTGCCAAACTAGACCGAAGATAGTATATCGCCAAACTGTGATTTTACAATCAAATAACGCACCTTAAATTGGGGCAAAGGTGGTTAAGCTCCAAGAAAGAATACTTGAATCTAATGAATTCTGTCCATAAACTATGAATATTCGGAGACGACCGTTTGTGTGCTATTGGAAATTTAGTTAAAGGTTGGAAAGGTAGTCAATCTCACGAGCATTCATTGCACTGCTTTGTCAGTATATGGTATGATTCATCAAATATCCTGGGGTACATGCTCCATTAAGGTAAAATAATCTGCTTGACCAGACTTTAAGGTATGATATTTTTTGGTTAAAGACTGAAAACATAAGGGTTGATTTTCTTATCATTCATATTCGGATCTAGTATCCATGAGTATTTGATGGCCGTTAGTCCAATTTAATCGCCTGTAACTTATAAAGCGGCTACACCACTGTACAAAAATGTAGGTTTTCCACGAGTGGTTTTGAACCAAACTTATATGAGTGAGTCAGTATCAATGTACAGTACAAGATAAAATATACTAAAGCTAATAAATCGTGCGATACGGTATTATGCAGTTCCACAATCATCGCTGTTCTTTAAACCCTCCAAGTTAAATGTCTACCTGTGCTCGATATAATAATACAACAGCTATAGGCTATAGTATAGGAATGAGAAACTTTTCAAACTAATTACAGTCAATCGGACATAAACAAGGCAAGAAGGATTGTACGAGGATTAATAAGGATGTCATAATGTTCAATGGTTGAAGTTCACACACAACATTCATAATATACAGGGTGAGTCTTTAGTACCGGCTCGGTCGATAATTCCACTACTGTAGAAGATAGCGAAAAAAGTTGTACATAAAAGTTGTAGCCACGGATATGCTCCTTGCTCAGAAATATTTCTATTTATACAGGATCATCCATAACTACGTGGTGATGCAAACATATACTTTTTTGAATGAGACACCCTATATATTATCCCATTTTTAGATTCCTCTAATAATTTCTCTTCTCACGATATATTATAACATTAAACAGGGTATTTCAAAAGTTATGACCATTTTTATATCCAAATCGCTATCAAACGAACGTACTGTATATAAAAAAGTAATGAATCAAAAATTATTTTTTCACAGGGAAAGATTAAAACTATCTTCTAGTTTTAAAATCGGCTATAAAAAAGCCCGCGACGCATATTCGTATACAGGGTGATGTAGAATGGAAAATCCAGATTTTCTCTTTTTTTTCAAATGTAACCCCCAATATTTTATTATAGCAAAGAATTGCTTTTAATATGCTCTTTCATCTTTGTATAGCACCTGTTGTACCTACGTCTATCAGTTTAGGAGATATTTCGAGTTTTCGGTAAATTTCAATTCTTCTTCTTCTTTTTGTACTGAGGAAACAATTTTGTAGGCGTTATGAATCACCCTGTATAAATCTAAATATTTTCTGAGCAAGGATCATATCCGTGGTTACAACTTTTATATACAACTTTTTTAGCTGAGCTGGTACTAAAAACTCACCCTGTATGTTATTTTCCTAAGGCCAAGACATATCTGGCCAACGATACCTACGTGCGAAATTCAAGAAAAGCTAGTGAGGACAGAGCTTAGAATAATCTTGTTATCTATTATATCTGATGCTACAGTACAGCGTTTAAGGAGTTTCATGAGGTTCTGCATATATTGACCTTAGACTGAAGTAATCCTACCAATCAATTATCTTTTCTTTGTGCTTGTTAAGCTATCAGTATCAACGTTAACGAATCAAGATTATTGGTTGAAATGTTCAAAATTAATTGGCGCCAAACTTATTTCCGATAATTTTAACTTTTATACGACGATCGGATGAGTTGAAAATGTTTGACTTTTTATCCGACATCGTATATAATCTAACATCTGACAATTTCCATGACTATATTTGAATACGTGAATTTAATGAATATTTTCTTTTATTTCTCTTATGGATGAAAATGAAGACAAGAGGAAGATAGCGGAGATTTTGGGTTTGAGATATTTATAAAAACAGGCAGAAGCAAGGAGCGCACCATAATCTATTCCAGGAGATAAAGCTCACTGATACAGAAAAATGTTGTAATTATTTACGAATGCCAAGTAATGTATTTAAATCATTGTTTGAAATTATTGGTCTGTATTCGCGGCAAAGACTTAACGTTGAGGTATTCAAGAACATATCCTTCATCAATTAACTATTCCACCGTGCACCTAACAGATATTTTTAAGTGGTAGATATTGGCAAGAAATCGAGATATTTGGTGGATTGGATTTGATTTCAAACAACCTCAAACCACATATCTACAAAGTGAAATTGACTTGACTTCATAGCACCTCATTAACTGACATAGGTACCAACTATGAAGATATAAATTCCCCAAATTCAAAACCAAATTTCGTACGGAAAAAAATCGGATTCCCATGAATGGATATACTTATATTATACGATAGAATCACTACGAATACGAATTGTATATAGAAAATTGTGTGCATGTGAATTAAGCTTAAGACGAGAGATGACCCAGTAGAATATCTAATCTCATAAACAGACTGGCTATAAAGCACTTGTCTAATAAAACAATGCATACGTAAGTGAGACCCGATCGGTAAAAAATCTATACAATCCGCGATATAATCTCACATTGGGGGATTCAATTGCATGTCAGTCGCCAACGCTGAAGCCAGCGGCTGTTTTTTACGACCCGTGATCGATTTTAGAATTACGGCCGCGTGGAAACAACGAAAAAAATGAAACTCCATAAATCGGACCGGCGAACGTCTCGCATAGCTGATGTCCGTGAAGGCAAACTTTGGTCGGTGGCCAAAAACGCTTTTTGAGCGATGGCGTCGTTAGTACTGACATTAGTCCTAGAGTACACTGCTAAATGGAAAGGTATCGCAGATGACTACTGTAAAGTGTCCTCCGCCTTTTCACTAATGAATGGAACTAAATCACATCACGTGAAATTATTGGCAGTCCCTTTGATACATGTCCGTCGTGGAATAATAACATATGTTGCAAAAGTTTTGAGAATTTTTTTCAAAACTCGGGAGGTAGTTTCACCGTTGGAAACAATTCAGAAATCGTTACCATGGTCAACATCTAAACGTAACAATAAAACTATTTTGGTTATGATATAAGTTCTCAAAATATCGTACAAATTAGATATTTGGAAGAGTATTTACAGCCTAGTTGGACGCTTGAGAAGAAAAAGAAATAGTTCGCCTGTATCAAGATCAAAATATTTTTGGTGCCACAATTTATCGAGCGATCCGTGAATGCGAAGAAGGTATTACTTGTATAAATTTACCAAAAAGTGGACGTCCAAGAGCGTTGAATGCTGCTACAGTTCAAAGAATGGTCAACAGAAGTGAACATCGAGTTGGACCTTCAACACGAATACTTGGATGCATTTTTCACGTCAATGCTAGCAGAATCTGTAGAGAAATGAAGAGAAATAACTTAAAATTCAGAAAAAGAAGAAAATGTTCAAAGTGTTTCCCAAATCAGTTAGAAAGAATTCCTCAATGCTGTCGCAACTTAAAAATTATTCTTGACGATGAAAATTATTTCACATTTTCGAACTCATAAATCAAAGGTAGTGATGGTTTTTATACAAAACACTCTCAAGCCTGTCCATATAATGTAAAATTGAAAAGGAAAAGAAAAGTTTGGAAACAAAGTGTTAGTGTGGTGCGCTATATCAGACAACGGTATTTCACAGCCGTACGTTGGACGAGTTAGGGCCGAAGCGGTTACCGCAGAAGTCTATACTCAAAGATGTTTGCCTAAACTACTCAATTTTATTAATACCCACCATGCTAATGACAATATAATGTTTTGGCCAGATTTGGCTTCAAGTCGTTATGCTTTGCGTACGAGAAACTGGCTAGAACAACACGGAATACCTTTTGTACCACGAAACGACAACCATCCCAATCTTCCTCAAGCAAGACCTATCGAAACTTTTTGGGCTCAACTGAGTGCCAAAGTTTATAACAATGGCTGGGAAGCTCAAAACGAACAAGCAGTTAAGAAGAATAATGCTAAATATCAGAGATTTAGAATCTGCCCAAAACCTAATGAGAAACATAAAGAGAAAATTGCGAGCCGTGGAAGATCATGGCCCATTAACAGTATTTTAATATATATTTTATATTAAGAAATATTGTTATTTTTTGTAGTTCTTGTTACAGTTCAAATATATTATTGTGAGATATTTTTTAATTTTTTGGAAAACTTCTCAAAACTTTTGCAACATACGTTAGTATAATGTTCAACTCAAAAAAAAACATGCGCAGTTGAAGCTTGCAACATGAGCCGCATGCGAGTGATGTTCATCAATAAGTGAGTTATCACTATGACCGAGAATTGAATACTACCTTTACCTATGACCGTAGCAATAAATGGTATGATTTTTAGTCACACTTGTAATAGAATACTGTACATCGTTCGCATCAGCGTTTGACCTTTCATAGTCTCCTTGTTATTATACAGGGTGTTTAAAAAAGATGCGGCAATATTCAAGGGGGTGACTCCTCAGGTCATTCCATGAAAAAAAGTTCATATAAACATATGTCCAAAAATGTATGATTTCTAAGATACAGGATGTTATTTTTCTTAAATAACGTTTTTTTTAATAAATCTATCATCTTCTAACCGATTCTGAAATTCAGTAGCGTTGTTTTTAGTAGTAAGGGGGTGATTTTGCCCTAGACAAAAAAATTATGCCCAGTGGCATTAGAGGTGGCAATTCAATAACAATTATAAGCGGAAAAAGGTAAGCCACTGACACATTTAATGTAAATATTTCTTTGAGGTAAACCAACTACAACTACAACTTTTTTGCTTTAGATCGTTTTGTATTTTGTAACGTGGAAACTATTAAACTGAATCTAATGAAATGACACATCGTGGTGGATGAGGATGGAAAACGTGTATGGATGTTAGAACTCGTGTCAGTGGCAGCGTAGCAATAATCAAAAAACTAAAAATATGAAAACAGCTCAAACTTCGTTTTTAGATGTTTCAGGGGTTCCTGATCATTTTCTACCTTTTTTGGGTGGGGGTGAAATTGGGGTGGTTGGAGGGTGGGGGCTTTAATATTGAAAAGTTTGTAGTATTGATAATAGGCTGTCCATTGACCTGTGAAGGAAAGACCTAGCGGCATAAGACAATTTTGGGGGGGGGGGGGGGGGGGGCTGGCGATGTTCTGGTTGCAAGGGAATCTCAGACTAAAGCTTCATGATATGGGATAATAATAAGTTGGTATCACTGTAATGTGTGGGAAGTACTGAGTCAATTAATTTGACTTCATTTTTATGTTTTACTAACACAACTAACTGAAATGCACCGTTGTTGCGCCTTGAATCAATCAATGACAACAAAATAGATTAGAGATAGCAATTTCTTAATGCTTTCTTAATGCTTTGTTTTTATAGCTTAAAGTTGAAAAACACTCATTGTGTGTGTCACCGATTCGGAGAATTAACGTATTGTGAAAGGTTTTCGTGGCAATGGTCCAGTGGTGGGTGGTGGTTCTTGGACATAGAGGACCTTATAAAAGTTGGACCATGACAGAGTTATGTTAACTGGATATATCATACATTCATATCATATGCATATAATTTTTAGATACCAAAGTAATTTAAAGGTTTTCAGTAGCTTATTATCTAACAAATGTTCCAAACTTGGTAACAAAGCAACTTAATAACGCTACTTAGTTGACTGTCGTGAATGTCTGACACACTGATGTTACCGCGACAAGAACAGAGTGAATATATGCTTTTTGGGACTCGTTCCAATGACGTTTGCTTTCTGCATTTCGGTTTTCTTTGCATGTAGTCAGAAAAGTATATCTTCAATATTTTACCAGCTCTTTCATATATGCGAACATCCGACTTAGGAAATTCCTGCTCATGGTGATCATATTTTATGTATGTGTGAATATATGGGTACTTTGGGTAGTCCTGAAGCCAAACTAATTGAGCCATTTTTTCATGATAATGAAATTCAACACAGTCATGTTAGCGCATATGCACTTCCATTGTCTACTCATACAGCATTGTATCTAGTTACATGGTGAAACTGAATATTTGTCAGCCTTTGATAGAGCGAGTTTCCTGTATAATATAGAATAGAGTATAATGGAGTGACAGAAGCCACAAGTATTTTGCTATTGCGTTTTGCTTTGGCCAACATACCTGGATAAGCGAGCTTTTATTGAATATGATGGTCTCATGCCCTAGGAAATAATCAATATGAGTATATTGTTCTCTGTGTCGTTAACTATCAAATTGTTAATAGTGTGTAGTAGTGAAGTGCTCAGGTAGATTATCTGCGATATACATGAGCTATTTATTCAATCATTTATGATATGGAATTTTACACATTGATTTATAAAAATATTTACTTTCTAATTTCAATGTAGGTATATCTTTTTTTTTTATTTTTCCTGCTTGCTTTCTGCTAACGGTTTGATGTAAGTCCACAACCCTTTTACGAGGGGGTTAGAAATATACAAAAGCCACACTGAGCTGGATATAACTGCATCTCAGAGGTGTCCGATTCACCGAGGTGCATACGTATTAATATTGTAATAATTAGGATTTATGAGAATGGCCCTTGAGCCCTGATAAACGAACTGATTGCGCACATTAGTGATAACATCACGATGTAGCTGTCGTCTGTTAAGAAATCGTTTGTGGTATTTTCAAAGTCCTTCTGCTGAATTTCCATCAAAAAATGCATAGAGTATTTTTCAGGATATTCTTGATTAGAAAATTGGTATGGCATTTGGAAGTTGAAAAATAATATACAAATTTGCTTTAACCTAGCCAGACTTCATAAGTATTCAACTGTGAAAATGTCACAACGAAAAAAATGCAAGAAACTTGTTTTTTTTTTTAAAATGCATCATGCATTGAATAATGCTATTGTTATTTGCAACAACGTCAGTGGCGTAGGAGTTAAAAAAGGGTAATTGTATACCCATATCTCCACCACTGCTTTATCGCTATATGCTCTAGATAATGGAGAATCATTAGATTACATATCTTCTATGCCAAATTAAAAATTTTCCTGAGCAGCTGTTTAGAGAATATTCAAAATAATATAGATTTTTATTAAAACTTGAACACCCTGCATCTCGAAAGCAAATATTTTCGAGGTTTAAGTACTTTTTACTTTATTTATTTGTACTGTGCATACAAATACAGCCACCTCGAAGGCAAGGCCTTGTGTGTGGTATTGGCATATTATGATGAAGGTACATCAAAATTTTGATAACCTATGATCTGGCTTGGTCCATGCTTGATCTGGTACTGCTTTTTTGCCACTTGCTAGTGAGGTCTCCTTCCTTGAATTCGTCTTCTTATTTTTGCACAACATGTCTCATGTGATCATCAAAAAGTATTTCTTACGCTATTAATTTTGACATATTATGCTTTGATTATCTGACATATTATACAAATTAATATCATTTGAATGTTATCTATGATGTTCTGAAATTATTCCATTATAAGGTGGACCATCCTGTATAAGGCTGAAGCAGTCTTCTCAGCTTTTTCCATCGTCTTGGCAATATGAGCCGCCATGTCCATACTGTGGGCTATAGTGATCCCCACATACTTTAAATGTCTGCTCGTGGTAATGCTAACCCTTCTAATTTCCAGGTAGATAGAAGCCAATCAACATTGTAATCTTATGATTGTGCTCTTGATGTTTTGGCCTGAACATATAATTGCCAAGTCGCCTGCGTAATCTTTAATTGTTACTTCCTGCGAAAGATATATTCTAATAACGCCATAGTAATAGATATTCCTCAGAGTTGCGGCCCCAATACAGACCCTTGTGGAACCCCACTGGTAAGATTCAGTGTCTTATCATTTCCAACTGGATTTCTAAAAGGGGTGATACACGTACGAACTTTAAGTACGCGGTTTTTAAGTTCGCGAACTTACTCGGCTCGCGTCGGTGAGACACACGTACGAACTTTAAGTACGCGGTTTTAAGCTTGCTAACTTACTCGACTCGACGTCGGTGACACACGTGAAACTTTGAAGTACACACTGTACTGCGATGTCGTCGATAGAAGCTTCGTGTTATTTGGGAATTATATCATATTACATTTTAAAAACTGAAAAAAATAAACGAAATCGAAAAGTGTGGGTAAAGAACTGGCTTACGAAAAGAGAGCGTTTATCACATATGAATTTAGTAAGAGAGTTACGTCAAGACAAGGAAGATTTCCATAATCATTTCAGAATGTCCTCATGCTATCTAGCACTTTTACTTCCCACACCGATAGGTGAGGAGAGTATTGTAATCGCGAAAATTTTCGATTTTGAGATAATACACTTTTTGGGCGTTTCATGATGCCTACATAACGAAAATCCACGTCACTCATTTCCGTCGGTCTGTCTGTCTGTCGGTCTGTCTGTCGGTCTGTCTGTCTGTCGGTCTGTCTGTCGGTCTGTCTGTATGCGTTTTTCTGTCCTCGTGATCTCAGTAACCGCTGCATGGATTGTGATGAAATTTGGGCAGCGATATGCTGTGGGGTCGTAGTAGGTAATGTAATGTGTAATTTCAAATATTCCCCAAACTTCGTTTTTAGGCGTTTTAGGAGTTCCTGATCATTTTCTACTTTTTTTGGGTGGGGGTTGAAATTGGGGTGGTTGGGGGTTGGGGGGTTGTAAAATTGAAAAATTTGTTGTATTCATAATAGACTACCCACTGACCTGTGAAGGAAGCCCTAGCGACATAAATAACTGTTTTAGGTCTATCCGAACATTGCCTTATGCCTATTACAGAAACTAAAGGACTTAGAATTTTTTCCGATGTATACATACGAGTATTGCTTTAGATCGTTCTATATTATGTAACGAAGAAACTGTTCAATAGATTTTAATGACATTTTGACACAGTATTACTACCGTGTCGAGGATGGAAAATGCGTATGGTTTTTATAAATCGTGCCAGTAGCGGCGCAGAAATAATAAAAAAACTAAAAATATAAAACAGCTCAAACTTCGTTTTTAAGTGTTTTAGAAGTTCCTGATCATTTTCTGAGTTTTTTTGGGAGGGGGTGAAATTGGGGTGGTTGGGGGGTGGGGGGTTGAAAAACTGAAAGATTTGCTGTATTCGTAATACGCTGTCCACTGACCTATGAAGGAAGATCTAGCGACATAAGTCACCTTTTTAGATCCATCTGAACATTGCCGTGCCTATTAGAGAAACCAAAGGACTTAGAATTTTTTCTGGTGTAATCATACGAGTATTGCTTTAGATCGTTCTATATTATGTAACGAAGAAACTGTTGAATTGATTTTAATGAAATTTTGATACAGTATTACTACCGTGGCGAGGATGCAAAATGCGTATGGTTTTTATAAATCGTGCCAGTGGCGGCGCAGAAACAATAAAAAAACTAAAAATATAAAAACAGCTCAAACTTCGTTTTTAGAGGTTCCTGATCATTTACTGAGTTTTTTTGGGTGGGGGCGAAATTCGTGTGGTTGGGGGGTGGAGGGTTGAAAAACCGAAAAATTTGCTGTATTAATAATATAATAATAGGCTGTCCGCTGACCTGTGAAGGAAGACCTAGCGACATAAATCACCTTTTTAGGTCCATCTGAACATTGCCTTGCCTATTACCGAAACTAATAAGGGACTTAGAATTTTTTGTATACATACGGGTATTTATTGCTTTAGATCGTTTTGTATTTTGTAACGTCGAAACTATTAAACTAATTCTAATGAAATTTTGACACATTATTATTATTACTGTGGTGAGGATGGAAAATGCGTATGCTTGTTAGAAATCGTGTCAGTGGCAACGTAGCAATAATCAAAAACCAAACTAAAAATATGAAAACAGCTCAAACTTCGTTTTTAGATGTTTTAGGGGTTCCTGACCGTTTTGTACCTTTTTTGGGTGGGGGTGAAACTGAAAAGTTTGTATTATTGATAATAGGCTGTTCATTGAGCTGTGCAGGAAAGACCTAACGGCATATGACAATTTGGGGGGGGGGGTACTGGCGATGATTTTGTTGCAAGGGGATCTCAGACTAAGGCTTCACGCTATGGGAAAATAATAAACTGGTATCACCGTAATGTGTGGGAAGTACTGAGTCAATCAACTTGACTTCATTTTTTTATGTTCTTTACGATACCCAGCCGTTAATGAATTAATTTTTTCTTGACGTTGTCAATAGTTAGCATCTCTTTCCACCTTACGTATAATTTCTAATAACTTATTGTATGCTTGAAACTCCATACCTTTGTCTTTGTATTCATTGCTCCTAATTTTCCAAAGACAAGGATAATTTCGGAAACATTCTATGAATTCTGTGAGCAGTTCATGTGAGTAAGTTCCGAAATCAGTCATTTTGATAATTTTCCAAAAACAACAAAACTTTTAACCTCGCTTTTAACAAACGTCAAACGCTGCCGAAACAAAATGGTGGCTCGCGGCTCGCAGTGCTGCCACACGTACGAGCCGAGACAAGCTACGAGCAAGATTTCAAACCAGTTGGATCGCCGGCGATTTTGCTCGACGGTTTTAAAGTACGCGTACTTACGGTGACACACAGGCGAAAAACGTCGTCGAGCCGTAAGTACGCGTACTTACTCGTACGTGTATCACCCCTGTAAGATATTTATGTTCTACCCTTTCATCATTCTCTTTCTGTAGACCTTAATGGAAATGTATTATAATATTTTGTATTCTCATAACGTCAGATTTCATTCCATGGAGCGCAGCTAGTCTGTACAGCTTGATATTTACTTGTCAACAAAAAGAGTTGTGTAAACAAAAAGAATAAGACTCATTTCTTTCACTAATTTTCCTTTTACGATCACCATTTCTGATGTTCCTTCAGAGCTCGAGTCGTCTTGGTAAAGTGTAATACGATCTCTCGTGACGCTGGAGGAAAGTTGAAAGTTTTATTTGTTTGGAGGATAAAAGGATTGACTCTAAATTAAATTGAAGGACGTTTATGGTGAATAAGATAAAGTAATATTGCGAATGTAAACAATGTTCGCAGTGGCGCGGAGCGTTGAATCTGTAAAGCCCTAGAACACCATTCTGCAGTGCGAAAGTTTGAGTCCCTAGTGTTTCAAGGTAGGGTGATTCTGTAATCAAGACGGTTTTGTGCTACCTACGTAAAATAATACAAGACTTGTTGACGTTAAGCTTTCTATTCTTTTTTCGTTCACTGTCAAAGTACCCCGACCAAAACAGTTTTCTCGAAACTGTCTAATGGTGAGCTGTTCTAGTCGCATTTTTTGGTCAATAACTGTATCGTGTGATTATTTTAAATTCAGAAGGATTCCACTATGTAACGGTATTCAGGTTTCAAAAGATAACAATATGATTACGCTTCGAATGCAAAGTTGTACTTGAAAAACCTAGAAGTAGTGTGAATGTAGTAGTAGAAGTATTCACAGCAATAGTAGTAATAAGTATTAGTAGTAATCAACGAAGTCGAATAGGTTAGACGAAGCAAAGCTGATGCTCTAGCAGGCGCTATCTACCATGCAGTCCACCCACTCTCCTATATATGGTATCAGTCTTTTCGTTCACCGCACAACCTCCATCGTTTGAGACCGTATCTACTGCTATTTCTCTATGGTCGGTTGTCGGCAGCCTTTCTGCCTCGTCTGTGTCCCCTTGTGAGTCGTAGATGTCTCCTCTCACAGGGTTACCATGTTTGGGTAGTTGCCCCCCAATCTGCGATATTTTTGAGCAGCTTGGGTAAAATTGCAAGGACACCACTTCATGGAGGATTATTTTTCACTGGGAAGTATTTTTTCTATTTAGTCAGCATTATTAGGGATAAAATGAGAAACCGTTTGCCAACGCAGTAGCTATCATAAGAGTTCCATTTCCTTTAATGAAAATCGGCTATGCCGCTTTTAAGCCTAGCGAAAGGATTGATAAATTTAATGTAAATATGTACCAAACTACTGCAGATAACAGATATGTTTTTTAATGACCATCGTAAGTTGACCTGCACGGCATGACTAAGGGGAGCGGGAGGTTCCCTCAGGTAGCAATCGTCATTATTGTGGCTAGTCTAAAAAGGAATATAAAAAATGTATAACAGCGACATTAAATATCATCTGCTGCAATTCTCCCGATGCTGGACCGTCTTTAAGGTGGGGAATAAAATCTGCTATTGTCGGTTGTAGTTATAAATTCTATGAAGTAGATAAATAAATAGCACACTAAGGGCCGATTTTATCAACATGCATATTTAACAAAGAATTTAACAAAGCTTTTCTATTGGGTATTGCGGGCTAGGTTAATAAATATTATCCAATAGTATTTTATCAATATTGAAAACAAAACGTCAAAGCTGGATGACACTTTTCATCATATCCTATATAAGTTTTATAACAAAACTATTGCTGAAACAAGTGTATATTTGTTGCAATATAGGCGATGAATGAAGTTTGCAGTTCGAGACAAAGTCTGCGATCGAAATAAATATCTTTTTGAGTGTTTGAAATTAGATCACAAATCCCAGTAATAAAGTACCCAATCAAATATGTACCGTTGAGGCGATCCTTTGTACAAGATTATGGGTGGTCGAGTGGCATAGTGGCCGACACCGTATCGCTTGGTATCGCTGTAGTCGTGGGTGGTGTTGAGTACTTTGACAGATGCGTATTCTTGAATGGGCTGCTCTGATTGGTCAAAGCCTTTGTTAAAATGCGCCTGTTGATAAAATTGGCCCTAAGTGAATGTAGATTATTCGCTGTTCCCTTTATATATAAAATAAAACAAGTCATAAATAGGATAGAATTGAAGAGTTATAGCAACGCCCTTACTCTTTCACAGAACTCTTTTCGCTGAACAATCTAGGTTGGTCACACGGTAGCAAGTACAGGTTTTTATATTGTAATGTTGAATGCCTAATGGTTGCTTTTAAATATGTAGTTATGTATGCCACTTTGGATTATTTGTGATTTGAAAGGTAAACATTTAGGTATTTAATATCTTATGTAATGAATATTGGACGCTGGAATATATCCAGCTTTTTTCTAATATCATGTTTGGAATTTAAATAAATGAAAAAAAATCTGGGGGATTTTTAATGAGGCAACATGGCAACCCTGTGTTCTCAGCCAGCAGATGCAAGTGTCACGTCCCTGTCACCACCTGCAACGCTTTACTGGATACTATGCAGTATGCACTGGTCTCCCTCAGCAATGATTACCTTTTCAGCCTGTCCAGCTTCTGTTGATGCTTTTGTTTTTTTTTTCCTTTTGAGAGTGCCATACTGATGGACCGTGAAGGACATTCGAGTAGCTGTAATAGTAGCAGGTGCAATGCAAGACGAAGTAGTAGTAGCACTTGTTGTTGCAAGAAACACTTTGTAGAAGAGAATTTCCAGCTTCTGAGATGCCATATTTATCATTGATCCTAACTTTCAGAAGCTATATGACTCGCGAGTTGAGTGACCTTGACCTCCATGCTTAGCGTACTAAAGTGTGATTTTTTTATCAGAATAGGGTCCTTGCACCCAAAAAAATATTGCTCTAAAGCATTCATTGTAACATATTAAACATCATAAAATAAAAGTTTTAGATTTTTTAAGTTGCTTGTGAGACTTATTCCAACTCTAAATTTTGAACTAGTGAAAACGGCACGAAAACAACCTCTAACGTCACAAGACATTATAGGGATGGGATTTGAGATATCATAAACACTTTTTGCTCGATAATTTTGGTTATGACACTTGACAACTTGACGCACGTCATTCGTCATATTTTAATTGAGGTTAGCGTTAGATATCTGGGGTGGGATTCCGTTCTGAATCGAGAAACTCGATCTCGATAGATGATCAACTCGATAGAATTATAAACCCGGATTCTGTTACTCGATCTGTTTTGGCTTCGGAAATCTTCGGGAATTCGATAGTTGAAATGACACATATGAACTAACTATCAAACTAAATCGTTGTTTTTTGGTCCTAACCTCAAATATACCCAGAAAAATTATTTTTTCTCTTTTTTTACTTCTGTGTCATCGGCATTCACTGCTCTGGTCATTAGCCTCATTATTTTGTTTTTGTTTCCTTCTTTTTAATAATAATATTCATAGACATAATACTGTTGCCAATTGCGATAGAGCATCTATTCCAGCAACAGAGAGAACAGCAACACTTGATTAATATATTAATATTAAAAAGGTGATAGATCGTCTGCAAAAAATTACCGTCCCATTAGTCTTGTACCAATTGCTGCCAAATTAGCTGAAAGAATGATCCCGGATAAACTTTTACCCTTCACTACAGAAAATGACCTAATTCAAAGGAATCAACATGGTTTTGTACCTGGACGATCAATAATAACCAACATGTTACACTGCCTCAATGATTGGACCTTATCTCTGGACACAAATACATCAGTTGACGTTATTTACCTTGACTTTTCCAGAGCATTTGATCGCGTTCCTCATAAAAGGCTGCTCTACAAACTTGAACATCTGGGGATTAGAGGGAACCTGTTGATGTGGATTGAAGCATTTCTTGTCGGAAGAACTTTCTCTGTACGTGTTGGTGACAGCTACTCACCTGTCCACGCAGTTACTAGTGGCGTCCCACAGGGCTCCGTCTTGGGCCCTACACTTTTTCTTCTTTACACAAGTGATCTTTCCTTGCATATGTCATCCACGTGCTCTGCATACGCAGACGACACCAAATTATATAACACCACTATAAACTTTACTATGCTTCAACGTGATCTTGATACTGTTGTCCGATGGTCGGAGTCCTGGCTGCTACCACTCAACCTTCTGAAATGCTGCGTTCTACATCTGGGAAAAAACAATCCCAGACACGTGTACAATATTGCTCAATGTACTGTTGAAAAGGTATATAGTCATACTGATCTTGGAGTCATTGTAAATGATCGCCTTAACTGGTCTGAGCACATCCAGCAAGTTGCATCCAAAGCGAAAAGGTTATTATATATGATGGAAAGATCATTTAACGGCTGTAGCATTCGCACTTGTTCATTCTTATTCACAACTTTCGTGAGACCAGTAATGGAGTTTGCTGGTCCGGTGTGGGAGGCAGCCTTCATTCGTGACAAAAACCTGTTGGAGCTAGTCCAGCGTCGTGCTACGCGCATTCCCTTTGGAGCCCGGAGACCCACCTATGATGAACGCCTGAAGTTATTGAGACTCCCAGCATTTGCTGACAGAAAACTTCGAGGTGATCTTATAATCACATTTAGGGCACTGCATGGCCTCTTTAGAACTGACCTTAGGTACATGTTCCAGCTATCCCACAGCAATCTCCGAGGACACAACCTGAAACTACAGAAGGAGCCGTTCAGAACATCAATCCGGCAGTGCTTTATTACCAATCGCGTGTTTGACTCTTGGAACAGACTTCCCGTCGATGTGGTGAACGCAAATTCCGTCACAAGCTTCAAGACCGAATATGACAGGTGGCGTTGTGACCAAAACTCGTAACTGCGGTAGTTTACTGTACCAAACCTACGTAAGACCGTTCATAGAATTTCCCTGGCCTATTTGGCATCCAAACCTACAAAGAGACCGTGATTTGTTGGAAAACCTGCAGAGAAGGGCTAGACGTATTCCTTGTGGCACCCATCACCCTACCTACGAAGAAAGATTAAAGCTGTTCGACCTGGTGCACTTCTGTGATCGATGCCTGAGGGGGGACCTTATTATCGCCTACCGTTCGCTGCACGGTTTATTTGGAACTGACATTTCTTCGCTTTTTTCCATAAACTCGAACCACCTACGGGACATAATTCCAAGCTGTTGAAAGAGAAGTTCTGAACCGTGCCTCGTCAACTCTTCATCTTCCCCTGGACATAGTGAGCGCGTCATTGGTCAACATCTTCAAGAAACTGTACGATAGTTGGTTATGGCAAGGACATCGATAGTTGCTCTAGTCTAGTTGCTAGTGGTCTTTACAATTGTAATTTTTTTTTTGAGTTTATAGCTTTTTAGCTCAACTCATATCTGTTATATAATAATAATAATAATGAAAATTAGAGAAAAAAGCAATCCTTTCGAGCTTCCCGACAATAGGTTTATAGAACTGTTTCGATTAAATAAAAAGTAGGTACATACATGTATATATTTTTATCGAAATTATATAACATAAACAAAAGGTCCTGTAGGCATCTGATTGAGGAAATTCGACCTTTGTTCAGGAAAGATTTTCAAGAAAGAGCATTACTCCGGAGTCTAAGTTCTTTGCTGCCTTGAGATTTTACGCCACAGGTTCATACCAACGATGTATTGGAGAAGAATTTACAGCTGGAATGAGTCAGACATCCATAGTGAAATTGAAGTTATTTTCTAGTTACTGCTGCCACTAATATACCTACTCACAATTACTGTTTAAGTTTCAAAGAACTTAAGTTCAGAGTTCACTATAAAATTTCAATGTTTCTGTAAACAGATGTATAACCTCACTCTTGGGAATCTAAGCACCGAATCGACTGCTCTGCAGCTGTCGAGTATAGATATCGAGTTTATTGTCGAATTGTGACAAACGGAATCGGTACTATCGTTTTTGATATCAAACTCGATATCATTTTTAAAACGGAATCCCATCCCAGGCGTCAACAAGCAACAGTCCAAATCACAAATCAAAATGGCGGCAAATTTGACGTAAGCAGAACCTACCTTGTGTTTCTGTGTCACATAACAACATGTTGTTTTGTGCTTTTTGGGGGTTGTCATTTATAGTTAGAGATAGGTTTAATAATGTCGATTATTGCGTCAACAAGCAACAGTCCAAATCACAAATCAAAATGGCGGCAAATTTGACGTAAGCAGAACCTACCTTGTGTTTCTGTGTCACATAACAACATGTTGTTTTGTGCTTTTTGGGGGTTGTATTTATAGTTAGAGATAGGTTTAATAATGTCGATTATTGTACTATCTTGTGACGTCAGCATCCGTTTTCAGTCACGTGGAAAAATTTGGAAAAACCCCTTATAATTACAAATTTATTCATCCGAACAGAATCAAGAGTGGAGGTTTTATTAGAGACAGCCTTTGAATACGTTTTTATTTCCTCTAAACATACTCTCAATACAAAATTACGACCACTGCAAGTACCCTATTCTTACCGAAGGCTTTTGAACCTTGAGTTGTAACCCACCTATGGATTTCAACTAAAACATAACTGAAACTCAAACAGAATTCTCTATGCTTTCTTCTTCTTCTGAAAAGACATTAAGCTGATTTGATTTAACGCAAAAAATAAGCAAATATCGTTCCACGCAACAAAGAAATTCTTGAACGTCTGTGCAGCATTTCGACGCAGAACGTAGAACGCTGCTGTTGGCTTTATGTGGAAATGAACTCCAGTACCCAATATTAGATGATAATATAAATCGATATTTCTTCTCATAACCCGTTTTCCAATATACGTTTCGACGATGTCACACCTGGGGCGAATTCCGCACCATTATTTAACATTGGCGTCGACACCACAGTACCCTATGAACATTATTTATATTTTACGATAGGAGAGTGACTATTTTACTTCGCCTTTCATGTGCTAGTTTCGTGGCGATAACTGAATCGTAGTTTTTATGCTCAGTAGGAGCACAACATACAGAGCGTACATGATATGACAGGATTTTGCTCAAAAACGGGGTAGCTAATTTTGAGGTGAGGTTATAGCAGACATTCGTGTTCAATTGAAGACACAAGTGGATAAAGGTGTCATGTAGCATTATTTCAAAAATGAGTATTTTTCATTCAATAAGCTTAAAATATGCTTGCATTTCATTCTTAAGTCTCTTTGTTATGTTATTTTCATAAATAACATCGATGTTTATGTGATAAAGGTGTTATGTATGATACTTTTACTTTTCACAGTGGGTAAAGGAGTCAAGGTAACATGATGGTAACATGACACCTTTATCCACTGTTATTACTGTTAAGAGTAAAGTTTCTCTCTAGAGTTCCCAGCATGACACATGAGTTTGAGGTTATGTCATACTGTTTTGTTATGCTTTAGTGTAAGGGTGTTGTTGTTGAATCAGTTTTTTTACTAAGATATAGTCAGTGATGTCTAGAGGAAAATACATTTGAAGACAGAAGTGGATAAAGGTGTCATGTAAAATTTTTTTCAAAAATGTGTATTTTTCATTCAGTAAGCTTAAAATATGCTTCATGTCGCTTTGTTATGTTATTTTCATAAATAACATCGATATCCAGGTGATAAAGGTGTTATGTACAATACTTTTTACTTTTCACAGTGGATAAAGGAGTCAAGGTAAAGCCGGCGCCACATATGCGGGTTTTTGCCGAATATCAATTTTCGCCGTTTTTTCCACCTTGCTCGCCGAATAGCGAGCACGTATCGCCCTTCAGCCGAATAGCATATAATCGGGGTTCGTTGCTCGCCGAATACCGCATATGTGGCGCTGGCTTTATTAGCCGAATAGCAAATAATCGGGGTTCGTTGCTCGCCGAATACCGCATATGTGGCACCGGCTTAAGAAAGAGTATAAAATGGTTCTATGAAAAAATTTTTGAAGACAACGAAGGGCATCCAAAGAAAAAAGAAAAACCAATTAGTGATTAAGCCGGCGCCACATATGCGGTATTCGGCGAGCAACGAACCCCGATTATATGCTATTCGGCTAGCAAGGTTGAAAAAACGGCGAATATTGATATTCGGCAGATACCTGCATATGTGGCACTGGCTTTAGATTAGTTTCAAGTTTTGCATTACTTTTGCAATAAAAAACACCTATGTTTGTGTACGTAGCTCTTTTTTCCATATCCTTTTAATACAGACTATGCCAATTTTTCATGTATAAAGGTGTCATGTACATTCAAAGTCCATTTTCCCGTGAAATATAAAAGTATTTCCAAAGTAAAAAACACACGAAGAAAATATATAACAATGCTTAAAAAATACTGAACTATATGCGCCAAATGTGGTGCATAAAAAAGTTCCAATCGAAAATCTTTAAATCGGTTTTTCTCAGAATAATTATTTTGTGACATAACACCTTTATCCACTTGTGTCTTCAATTCATAAATGACTTTCTCAGCCTAGGATAGGCAATGGTCCTCTAGGGTTACACATTTACATATTCTGTGATGATTAGTGTTCACTAAACATCGACTATCGGCTATCGATAGTACCCCAAAACATCGGCTGGGCCGACGCGCAAACATGGATGTTTCCGGATATGTTGCAGTTGCACAGGTTGTGTTTGTTTTGGTCGGTTTATAAATTAATTTCGGTTGTTTAGCAATTGCTTCGGCAAGTTATATTCATATATCTTTATAATTATAATATAATTTTGGGGTAAAGTTTGAGAATAAAGATTCCTTTATAGTAACATACAAAACATATACATTTATTGAAATAATAGTTTTTATACAGAAGTTGTAAATAATACTTATAAAAATTATAGAGACATCATTTTGACGTTTTAACTGGAATTCGAAAGAAATCTTGTTTGTATTTTTATGAAGGAAAAGTTGCATTGCCAAATTTTCGGGTTTCAGTCGGTTTCTTCTATTTGTCATGATTTCGCCTGCATTAGACCACACGCGTTCATAAGGAACTGTCGTTGCAGGAATGGGCAGGTATTTGAATGCAATGTTTCGAATGTGTGGATTTGGATATGAAGACCGAAATTTAATCGGATCGGTAGATATTCTTAGAAGATCGGCGGATAGATAATGGTGCACTGCAGCCTCGGCATCTGCATAAGGGTTATTATTTGGTGCTCTTCTTTCATTTTCTTGTCGATGCCGAATAAAATCAAATATATATTTGTTTAGCTCAATGAAATTACCTTTTAGTTTTTTTTTCGTGCACATGTTCTCGATCAATAAATACACCGTTTGAGAGAAAAAAGTAAACAAATAACGGTACCGGCTGGATTCATTCATGAATCCGAGGGAACTCTGTGCAATCTTGACGCCGTAGAAAACATCGAAAGGCCTATCGGACGATCGATAATCCATAGCCTATCGGACTATCGATTGCACATCGATGGTTAGTGAGCACTAGTGATGATAGTCTAAACACAAAAGAAGGTTTATAGATACACAGAGCTTTTGAGAATAAATTCGATGAAGTGGTAATTGCTACAAATATTTTTGATCGTAAATTAAAGACGCAATAATCCGCAATAAAAGTACCCACAATACGGTATGAATGCAGAACATGAAGACATTACCACCTTCTTCGTCAATATAATGTTAACACTCATTGAATCAAAGCCTGTTGTTAAATAGTATTATCTATGTTTATAATATTTATGAAGAGTCCGTTTGAGTAGCGGTAAACAAGAGCGAAAGGTCACAAACCACACGCCGGTGACAAACCGGCTGGACGTGGCGCGTTGAAGTCGGGTCACGGATTATATGAAGTGTGGACATGAATGTATGTGAGCTGCGGAAGAACGTTTTTTTGCCAGCAGATCTTGCAACTGACGGAATTTGGGCTCTTAAAAGGTTGAATGAATGACTTTTTGGCAGACCCTGATTGTTAATTTTATTAGAACTAAATGTAGAGTCTCACATGTGAAGTGTAATTATTTGATTATTGTAATACTATTCTTTACCAATACGTATGCATGTGTATCACACTATACTAGATTGTTTTACTAAATACTATACTAGACTGGAATTTGAACAGTTAACAGACATTCTAAGTTTTATCTGGTTAGCGAGTTCATTTTTTATGTACCTATATTTTCCTTGTCACGCAAAATGTTCACATTGTGTATTCTGTGATGTCAGAGTTAATGGCTGTTTAGAAAAATACATACATCTTTCGTTTGTTGAACACGGGTCCAGTGACGCACACAAAAGACAGCTCATCCCTGCAAAACGGCGGAAGTACCATCAATCAAAAAAGAATAGAGGAACATGGACGTGGAAGGCCTTTTTTATATAGCACAGGAAAGTTGTGTATATTTAGCATTGTCCGTTTCACAAAAGTGAACTTTAGCGCCTATTTAAATAAATATTGTTCTATATTAGCTGTTGCAAGAGTGATTGAACCCATTCGTTCATCCTCCCAAGGATCCCTTAGAGCTCAATGTTTAGCCATCTCAATATAGTGAGAAAGGAGGTGTTGTAGCTCAGCGGTATTCCCCTCAGCCTGCCCATGAAAGGCCAGAGTTCCCCTAGAATTACGTACCATTAATACGGTAGACTGTGTACCAGTCGAAAGCAGTTGCTCAATATTTTCATCTTCCTGTTCACATCCCTTGCTTCACTCTTTAAAGTATGTTTTGATCGGCAGAGTCAAATGCTTTGGATAAGTTAAAAAGTAAAGAAATAACGTTTCAACTGATTTTCTCGCTAAAAATCCATGCTGACACACTGACAAGATATTTTATGTAGCCACGAACTGATACAATTAACCATACATAAATTTCTCTAATATTTTTGATAATGTTATGAAATCTGCCTGTCCTCGCGATAGTTTTTTTTGAAAACCGGAAATACAGTTGCCAACTTTAGATCATCGGGATTTATTTGAGATGAACGAGATGGTCAAGTAAATGCTCTTCAATTTGCTGCAATAGAAATACCAAAAGTTCGTCAACGCCTATAATATTATACTATGTTTATCTTTCATGCCGATTAAAATGTCATCCACATCGTTTCCATGAGCGGCTCTACTACTGTTGGTTCAATATATGATAGTGAATTAGATAGCAAAGAGAGATCAATTTTATGAGGCATGCCCATTGAAAAGGCATTAGCAAATGTATTCGATAGCTGTAGTTTGTCAGTGACGATTTTATTATCAATATGCAGTGGAATAGTATGCGTTATTGATCTCCCTAGTTCAGAACTAATTATACTCCACATAGTTTTCGGTTTGCTGGAACACGCGTTGATTTCACTCGCCTTATAATTACCTTTTTCGTTATTATACAATTCAAGTATAGCAGAACCTCCAAAATTTGACTTCATCAAATATAAATCTTTTTGGTGCTGGTTCTGTTTCACTAGAATGTCATCATACCAATAGTTTGAAGTACTCTTCGCGTAACATAAAAGAGCATCACACACACAGAAAAATCTGTCGTTCTGTCAAAGACTTACGCTTGCAATCAATGGGACGTTATAATCAGCATTCCTCAAATACAGCGATGTTTTATGCAATGGGAAGTGTATAGTTGGTAACGAATTATATTGTGTTGTCGATTCAACTACAAGATGTCATTGGATTCCAATGAATAATTCAATCACAGCCTGTTGTTGAATCGAATCTGTGTCTGGTAATTGATTCTGAACTAGTTTCTTTTCCTTGGACCAACAGATTTTATTGCGAGGACCGCTGACTGATTCGTTGCGATGTTTGATTGCGTGATTTTGTATGAAGTTATAAGGAGCATGACATACGAATTAGACATAAGCCTGCACCAGTTGTTACATTATTACCTGAAATATAACTGTCTGACTAATCTAAATACCTACATTCAAATGTGGGTGTTAGCTCTTCTAAGTCTTTAATATATAACGGGACACATTTAAATCACACAACTGCTGATGCAATACGCAAAACCACGAGATGACAACACGGCTAACATCGAAACAACACAACGACACAACCTCGTCCATGTTGGCGGGTTCGCGGCGACAGTAACACTGAGATGATCCCCCTGCTCTTTATTTTTACGTAAATTGAATCGGGACATCAGTCCCGACGAATACTGATTATAGTTCAGCGAACGACAAGGGCCAATGAAACAAAATTAATTTTTATCAGATGAATTATCACGAACTGCTGTTGCAGTTATAATTTTTGTACATTGAATAGATTGTATGCTTTGCTTAAATGGAACATAAGGTAAATTTCGAAAACAAAAGGATATTTTGATTGCATTATGTGTCAATACTGGTATTAGAAAGATTATACATATCATTAGAACGAATATAAAATTATTTTGAATTTATTGACGTACCTGTGATTACTTCGAATATAAGGATTGAATTCTTTCAATTATATGGATTTGAAATAACTGTAGATGTATTTAAAGCGATGGAAAAACATCCAAATACTAAAAATTAATTGGAAACGCAACAGTATTTTTTTCTGTGCAATAACTGATTCACCGCTCCATAAGACGTAAAAGTGAATAAAAAACTTAAATAAAACACCTTTTAAAAGATGTAAAGCTTGGTCAACTTCTGAAACAAGGAAAGCCCTCAAACAGCCATTACTAACCACCAATTTTCCACCCCTCTCTCAGTTTGACGTCTCCCAGATTGAATTTTAAGCGACCGCCGCCATCTCAGTTCCTCATTCTCATTCTCCATCGAGCTCCCAGTCGATTTTTTATCACGGTTTTATTGACCGGCCTCGAATTTAAATGAAATAAAATTCTTTCTATTAGAATGGGATTCCACGGCGCTCGTCCGCGTTCCTCAGAAGCGCGATTCGTCAGTTGGAACGAGAGATTTACAAGTAGGATTTTTTCCTTCTCTCGCTGTCAGTGAAAAATGTATGCACAAAGCATAAGGGGGAAGACGCTTTGTATGCTTATAGTGCAGAAAAATAAGGATATCTAGCAGTGGCAACTTTTATTTCTTAGATAACGGTGTTGTCACCGTACTCCAAAAATTAGATAGATCAGTTATATGTCAAACAGCTGTCAAGTGGGATTTATGATTCCATGATTTTAACGGACATCGAACAACGAAAAAGCTGGTTTAACAATAAAAAACAGACGGTAAAGTAAAGCAGCTACTGATCTGAATCATCCGATCGCAATCAATTACTGTACAAAAGTGAACTACCCTATTTCTGACCAATCCTAGATCACTTTCCGAACGTTAGCATCAGTGATCCAGCTGATCGGGTTAACCCGATCATAGTTTTCGTAAAGGTAATGTTATAATTATCTTCTTGAACAGAACTAAAAATATTAATCAGTAAATACTTCTACAGTGAATGAATTATAAATATGGTTATTTTACATAAGAGTTAACACTCTAAGCAAACAAAAATAAAAATAAATCTTTTATTTCAATAAATATAAAGCTAAATATTCGCTACACGAATGTTGGCAACAGATATTCGCATCCGCATCGGCTTGCGCTATGCGGGTGTTAAGCTTGGAGTGGTAGTGGGGTGCTAAGCCAACACTGTACAACGGAAGTTTTGCAACATCCGTGGTTCAACGGCGGCTTACTTTAAACCCAAGCTTAAGCTTGAATTATACAACCGGCCATAAAAATGCCAAAATAGTTATCGTACGTCCAGAAAATGACTAATAAATGCACCAGAAAGAGTGACAACTTATCTGTCATTCATATTTTAAAGACTGTTACTAATTACTGTAATTTATAAATGAATGAAAGTTTTTCGCATAACACACACCACTGCAGGTAAACTGCGTTTTGCTAACAATCAACCTCTTCAAAGTAAATAATAACTGTTTCAGTTGACATACACTTAAATCCTTAAATACCAAGAGCCGTATTCATAGCCGTCCCTTGAGTAATACTTAAGGTTCCCTTAAGTAACACTCAAGGGTTACACAAGGAATCTCATGTGTGGCTTTCCTTGTATATCTGTTTGCTAGATAGCATATACGGTACGACGGGACTCATTTGGCGACGTTGTCATATGTCAAATATAAGTCAATTTGTTATTCCTATGCCTAGGCATTTTGATGTTTTCTGTTATTTTTTGTTTTGTGACAATATTTCGTGTTTTATGCCGGACATTTTTCCAGATGTGACAGAAACTGACAACACCGTGCTCTGAAATTAACCTACAAAATCGCCTTGACTGAAACGAAATTGTCATGTTGACACGACATGTTGATATTTCGTTACTTCGACTATGAATACGACCCTAAGGATACTTCATTAATCGTACAAAATGCGACCAAGGTGGCTCTTTGAGTTGATAAGTTGCTCATGGTGGTATAAAGTTATAGTTACATTTCATAGATTTTCTTACTTTTGTAAATTACTAAGTTAAATATCTATATTATACTAAAGATAAGAGCAGCTGTTTGATCTAAGCTTCGCTTAATGTAGATTTATTTATAAGTAAATAGAAAACAAAATATCTTTCCTGTTGAATTTAAATTTGGCTGAGAAAACGTAAATATGTTAAGTCGATTTGAATAAAACGTACATTTATACAGTGTTCTAATATACAGGGTAGTGGCTGCAAAAAGACGTTTTGATAGTTACTAAAAGGCTTCAAAAGTTTTGTCGCTCACTAGGGGTAACCGAGTAAGGGACCTCCCCGACTCCCTAGATATGCCAGCCTCTGCTTGCCAAGTTGTACATAACATAATCTTGAGTTAGGGGGACAAAAATAGAGGGTAATTCCGACACGACTAACGCCCCCCTACAATGTAATCTTAAGATATTGCGCCAGAAAAGAGAATTACAGAAGATTTGTTGCCTAGTCTGTTTCTACACAAAACTGCTGCGTTACGTCTAATATACGGCTGCGGCGTTTGATTTAGGGCCGTGTACATAACTAGCTCGACATGGTATACTTCTAGTAGAACGAAAATTCTAGAAATTTCATAAATATAACCACATGTGACTTTTCTAATGCATGTAGGTCAACTCTTAGCATAAAACTAAATAGGTATAACTTTACAGACGTTTTGATATGGGTGTTCATTTCAAAACTTCCCATTCTCGAAAACCGCTGATTAAAAGAAAAAACGCCGAGAAACGTCGAAAGACTTGTCAAATTTTTAACCAAAAACTATTTCGCCCTCTTGTATCCTCTGCTCGCCAGGATCATCCCCTTAAAAATTTTAAATGGCAAGGGGAATCGAATAATATCTTGTTTCAAAGGTATGCCGAAGTCATTTATTTTGACGTTTGATTTTTTAAAATCGGTCCATCCGTTTTCTTTAACTTGTTCAAATAAAATATGAGAATAATACTTTTTATTGCAATAATTGTTCAAATATTTCCTGTAATCAGCCAAATAATGATATAGGCAATTTTCAAATTCCTAACAGGCAGTTTGGATGACCTTCGTCAACGCTTTATCGAAAGCTGTCATGATAGTGACATGTCTCGGCCTTTTTCCTTTTAGTCGGCGGTTTTCTAGGAATCCGGGGTTTGAATTCTTCAATGAGAAATAACTGCTTGAGAAAAACTGTTAAAGCAATTGTCTTTGGACGCTGCTATATTATTGGTCCTCATTTTGGATTATTCCCGGCGTAATAAATAATGTAAATCCAATACTCTGTTTCACAATCAGATAAATATTATGGCATTCATAGTCATAATGTCTTAACAGACTTGTTGTGAACTTGTAAAATGCATTAAGTCGGAGCTGGAGTATTACCGACACGAATACTGTCAATAGTTTTGAGAACTGTAGCACGCCATCGTTCGCGATTTACTATCAGTTCAGTGGCGCTCTTGATACTCCTATCCAGCTACTGTTCCGTCGTATCCACCCAGTGTGTAGGGGAACGGCCACTGCGCTGCCCACTCGTGGCATGACGCTGAACTACAAGTTTCTCCATATTATCGCTTCTGTGAATATGTCCGAAGAATGTAAGCATTCTCGTCGGCACAATGGAGGACAGTCTCTTTGGATTACCCTCCTCATCCAGTATAGAAACTTTAGCTCGATGGGCGGTATAAGGAACTCTCAGCATTCTTCTCCACGTCCACATTTCAAAAGCATCTATGCGAGCTCGATCTGCCTTTCTAGTAGTCCAAGCTAAGGCTGTGGCGTTTAAAAAGCTGTATTTAAGTTACAGTAATACATAATTATTATTAATCAAAAGTAACTTACATACTTTTAATGTATGTAATGTATCCTGAAATCATAAGCTACGGTCAACAGGATAAAACAGAGCTTTATCACCATGCGCTTGGAGATTAAAATTAGCATACATAATTATTCTACTTATATTTCTATTATGTTAGAATATCAGCAACTCAAGGTTATTAGTTTGAACCCTGTACATGGTAGCTTTTGGTGATAACAATTGACCACAATCTTCTTATGTATTTGCTGTAGCTTTAAAAATCAAATCGTCTCCTTTAAAGTGACATTTTAACTTCATTATGTATGTATGTATTTGTTTAATGAATGGATTGAATCTTACTACTAAATCTATTTAGAGTATTTTACAAGTCACAATATTGTTATATAAATACGTTAGTAAGACTTTTTGGCAAAATCTTCAAGAAACACATTACTTATAAGTAAGCAATAATGACTTTCATATATATATTTACCATAACGAGCGACAAATTTGGTGTGATTACATTTGCAATTTTAATTACGTATACAGCTTCATCAAGAGCAGATCACAAAATATTCTCCTTTTTAATTCAAAACGGAAGTACCTGGAAGAACAATTACCACATTTTTACGAAGCAGAAAACCAACGTTACGTAAGACCGAAAAAATATTTTCGTTACATGTTACAGTTGTAAGCTCCACTTCGAATAAAAACTATTTCACTATGAGGTAAAAGAAAAAAATGAATAAGCTAGATGTATCCATATATCTTATACCCCCCATTGAACTAACATTTCCATACTGGATGGGCTCGGTAATCCAAACAGACTATCCTCCATTGTGTCGATGAGAATACTTACATTCTTCGGACATATTCCCGGAAGCGATAATATGGAGAAACTTGTAGTTCAGGGTCACCCCCGAGTGGGCGGCGCCGTGGCCGTTCCCCTACACGCTGGGTGGATACGACGAAACAGTTGCTAGATGTGAGTATCAAAAACGCCACTGAACTGACAGTAAATCGCGAACGATGGCGAGTTGCAGTTCTCAAATCTATTGATAATATTCGTGTCGGCAATACTCTAGCTCCGACTTAATCCATTTTACGAGTTCACAACATGTCTGTTAAGACATTGTGACTATGATGATGATTCGCGCACAAAGCCTAGCTTTTTGCGAGCTAGGACTGATATTTATTTGTATACTTAATATATAAATATACTGATTGATTGATCTTCCCTATACCCAGCAGCAAGTCAAAGTTAGCCTAAGCCAATCACGTGCAAATATTTAATGCATAATTAATCCACCCACAGAAACCCTGATAGATATTTCATTTAGAAGGGTGCTTAGAGATCATCCACATTCATACACATACGCGAGTAGAACCCTTCAAAGGCTTATACGTATTGGTGTTTCCACGTGCAGCATGGCGTTTGCTTTGCAGCATTCATGTCAGCACAGCGATTGCCGCCATTTTAAATATTTACCGATAACGGCACTAGCAAGCAATGCATTAAACCAATATCATGGATTAGTTACTATGGAGAGAACGCTGGGTAGTGATATATGTATGCATTGCTTGAATCATGGCTGTAATGTTGTATTTACTGTATCATAATATACGTCCTCTAAGACTGCGTTTACATGACGTGGAAGCGGCACGGTATGCCACGAGCGGATTGCCAACGCGATATCGCGTTCAAGCCTTTTCACCGAATGAATTTTTGCCACGTATCACGTAGGTACGATTCAAGAGATGCATAATCATCAGTATCTATAGCAGTCTAACATCCCATATAAGGTTGACCTTCATACACCTGTCTACCGGACGAAAATTATATTTTATCAATTGAAATACCTTTATAAAAAAATGCATAGCTATATTTAATTCTAATTATAAATTGTTCTATAAGTTCACTGATTTTACTTGGGATTCTTTACAATGGAGTATTTTTGAAATATTTCTTCTATAGCTCGAATTAAATATAGCTACAAAAGTTTTTTCAGGCAACCTGTTGGTTGGATTTAGAAACATATTTCAAATGATTAAATATATGTAGTTCTCATTTGGTGAAGGTCAATTTTACTTGGTTTCTTCTAGCGAATTTTAGAAAAATATTTTTTATACTTGAAATATTGAATATAACTATGAACATTTTTTTAATGAACCTTGCTGTTGAGTTTTTAGAAACACATTTTAATTGATAAAATATAATTTTCAATTATTAATCAGATCAGCGAAGGTCGATTTTACTTGGAATCCCCTGCAGTGAATTTTAAAGAAATACTTTTTTAAGAATTTTAATTAAATATAGCTATGAACACTTTCATTACCCTGTTGGTAGCGTTGAGAAACATATTTTAATTAATAAAACAATTTTTCTTCGGTAATCAGATCACTGCAGGTCGATTTTACTTGGGATCCTCTGCAGTGAATTTTTTGAAAATATTATTGATAATTGAAATCAAATATAACTATGAACATATTTTTAAACAGCCCTGTTGGTGTGTGTATGTTTAGAAGCATATTTTGTTTGATAAAATATGATTTTCGTCCGGTAAGCTGATTAGTTACGGTTGATTTTATTAGGTATCCTCTAAAGTGATTTTAAAAAAAATGTTTTATAAATCAAAGCATATAGCTACTTATTTTTTTTAGGATTGTTTGGAAACATATCTTAGTCGATAAAGTATAACTTTCATTCGGTAAGCAGATTAGTTAAGGTCGACTTTACTAGGGATCCTCTACAAAGTGATTAAAAAAAATATTATTTGAATTAAATATAGCCTTGACCATTTTATCTTAGGTAATCCTGGCGGTAAGAATTTGAAAGCATATTTTAATTAGTCGATGGAGTTTGGCCGTTACTTAATGGAGATCCATACTAATACAAAAAAATATTTCGGATGAATGATCACCACTTTTGTTTAAAAAAACTTGCGACGATCGTTTCAAACAATTAATATCAAACAATTGTTTGATAAAGACACTGGGTGATATGAATAATACCAGAGTTTAAACTCCGAGTATGATCTCATGAGCATGAGCATAAAGTATAAGTTTGTACTCCATTTCATATGAATAAAAATATTTCGATTTGATGAGTATTTGCTCCTGGTATATAAGAGTAGATACTCGCTATTTAATTTTCAAACTTGACAGCGCCTGTCAAAAGTGTCAGATAACAAACGTTCGCGTTCGGAATATTTCTAAATCTCTGAAGCAGTTAGTCAGCGAGTGCTTGTTGGTACAATGAGTGAAAGCAGTGAGGAAGAAAGTAATAAAAGTTGCGAATCCCAAATGGGGTTTGTGCATATGTTACGGGATTTTCCCATACTTTTGTCTAAGTCACAAACACCAGCTGTCCGACTTTCAAAATCGAAAGCACTCGACGCGATGAAAAGACAATGGGAGCTTAATTTCGGATCACAGATAACGACAAATCAAATGTACAAAAAAATAAATAACGTGAAATCCAGACTCAAGAAAAAAACCGATATCAATAGAACTGGAAATAAGAAAATCATTCTCCAGGATTGGGAAAAGATTTTGTTGCAAATCATGGAAGGCGACACAAATCCAGTTCTTACAAAGATTCCAGGTAAATGAGGTATTTATAAATAATAATAGAAATAATGCGATCAAACTGCATTTCATCTACAAAGTTATCTAGAACCATAAAGTATAGTTCTCTTAAAGCCGAGATTACCTATTATAACTGCTTGAATATTTTTGATATTTTATTTGTCATTACTCTACAAGTCATACTTTTATTTTAGGAGCTTTATCTGTCGACGTACAACAAACAGACACAACTCAAAGCAATAGTGATGAAAGTACAATCCACGGACATTCAAATTCTGTTTCTGAAACGTGTTCCGCAAATGTGGATGCTGTTCGTGAAGTACATCCATCTAAAAAAAAGAAACATAATAAAATTAGTCCTCTTGAAAAATATGAAACGAACGTTACTACACAACTTTCAAATATCGAACTTCAGAGGCTAGTTTTGCTGAAACAATTGAGAGTTTTGGAAATGAAGGAGGAAAAACTAAAGAGAGAGCTAAATCCAGATGTCAGTGAACAATCTACTTCAAACAATTAGTACTATCGTTGACAGTGAAAACGGAAAAACATACATTAATTTGTAGTATTTAAATAGTTTTTTTAAACATTTGCAAAATTAAAACATACGTTGTGAAAGAAAATGTAAACAATAAAAATAATAAATGCGTTGTTTTGTATTTCCACTTCAACTTACTTAAGCTAGAATGATTTCTGCTAAAGCAGATCGCCTCCGTTGGCCGCTTTCTCTAATGTTATTGTCAACTTCATCTTGTACCGGATACGGAACCGGAATATCTTGTAATGGGGGCTCCACTGGATCGAGCTCATCATTTAAATATTTTGCTACATTATGTAACATAGAACAGCATATAACTAGTTTTGGAACTTTTTCTATCGACACCCGAACTTTATATTGAAGCATCGGAAATCGTTGCTTTAGCTGTCCAAAGCATCTTTCAATTATTACACGCTCCTTTGTAAATAAGTTATTATAAGCATGCTCTGCCGGAGTATTAGGGTTTCTAAAGGGCACCATTTGCCAAGGCGCAATGCGTTACCCTCATCTCCTAAAAGTAAAACACTCGATCTCTGAAACTCTCTTTTTGCAATGTTACAAATTTCTGAGTTGCTCCATATCCGTGAATCATGGACAGATCCTGGCCATGATGCGTCTACGCTTGTAAACCACTCGTCTGTATTGCAAGTGGCCTGAACATTGATGCTATGATATCCCTTGCGATTAATATATTCATCACCATGGAGAGGTGGTCTTTTAATTTTAATGTGGGTACAATCGATCACACCCACGGCACATGGAAAAGTGTACTTTCTTTGCCATCTTCTTTTGGCTTCTGTTACATCCGCCGGAGTGCTAGGGAATTTTATCCACCGTCCACATTTTTCTATCATCTGGTCAGCAACTTTTGTCACTACTTTAGAAACAGAAGTTTGGTGAACACCGATATCTTCTGCTACTCCTGTTTGAAATCCCGGATCACCTACGTATCTCAAAAATATTTTCATCTTATCAGTGTTACATATAGCACCACCTCTTGTTTCTTCAGATTCTGCACCCAAAAAATTATTTGATAGCCACTCGACATTTTCTTTACTAAATCGATACAATGCTTCAAAGTCACGATCACACGTACTTCTTCTAGGTTTATAATATTTTTTTGAACGCAAATTAAACACGAACTCAGCCATAACTCTGCCGCGGTCAAACTTAAGTCTGGTGACTGTCAGACTTCAAAATTCTGGAGTATATTCTCATCCTAAAGAGCATAAACACATTTTTATTCATATCAAAAATGAGAATATACTCACAAGAAGTTGTACATAAGAGTACCTACTCAAGTGGAGTATTTGCTTCTGGTTTTTATTCATACCACGTGGAGTATATGCTCCAAATTTTTGAGTATAAACTTAATGCTCATTTTTATTCATAAGACCCACTGGGTGATATGAATAACACCAGAGTTTAAACTCCGAGTATGTTCTCATGAGCATGAGCATAAGGTATAAGTTTGTACTCCATTCCATATGAATGAAAATATTTCGATTTGATGAGTTTCTGCTCCTGGTATATAAGAGTAGATACTCGCCATTTCAAACTTGACAGAGCCTGTCAGAAGTGTCAGATAACAAACGTTCGTGTTCGGCACATTTCTAAATCTCTGATAATATTATCGAAGCTGTCAGTCCGCGAATATATGTTGATACAATGAGTGAAAGCAGTGAGGAAAAAAGTAATAAAAGTTGCGAATCCCAAATGGGATTTGTGCATACTATGTTACGTGTTTTTCCCATACTTTTGTCCAAGTCACAAGACCAGCTGTTGTAAGCATGCTCTGCCGGAGTATTAGGGTTTCTAAACGCCACCATTAGCCACGGCGCAATGCCGTATCCCTCATCTCCTAAAAGTGAAGCATTTGATCTCTGAAACTCTTTCTTTGCAATGTTAAAAATTTCTGTGTTGCTCCATATCCGTGAATCATGGACAGATCCTCGCCATGATGCGTCTACGCTTGCAAACCACTCGTCTGCATTGCAAGTGGCCTGAACATTGATGCTATGATATCTCTCGCGATTAATATATTCATCACCATGAAGAGGTGATTATTTAATTTTAATGTGGGTGCAATCGATCACACCCACGGCACATGGAAAAGTGTACTTTCCTTGCCATTTTCTTTTGGCTTCTGTAAAAGGAGTGATACACGTACGAACTTTAAGTACGCGGTTTTTAAGTTCGCGAACTTACTCGGCTCGACGCGGTGACACACGTGAAGCTGAAATCACGCATTTTGATGATTTTCCTAAATAAACAAAACTTTTAACAAACGCCAAACACAACAAGCGTTGCGGATCGATAGCCTGCCGAAGCAGAGTGGTGGCTCGCGGCTCACAGTACGAGCCGGGACAAGCTACGAGCAAGATTTCAAACCAGTTGGCTCGCCGGCGGTTTGCGCGACGGTTTTAAAGTACGCGTACTTACGGTGACACACAGGCGAAAAAGGTCGTCGAGCCATAAGTACGCGTACTTGCTCGTACGTGTATCAGCCCTTTAACATCCGCCGGAGTGCTAGGGAAAAAATTCCCTAGCACTCCGGATGGATAAAAATCCACCGTCCACATTTTTTTGTCACCTGGTCAGCAACTTTTGTCACTAGAAACAGAAGTTTGGTGAACACCAATATCTTCTGCTACTCCTGTTTGAAATCCCGGATCACCTACGTATCTCAAAGATATCTTATCAGTATTACATATAGCACCACCTCTTGTTTCTTCAGATTCTACGCCCAAAAAATTAATTGATATAGCCACTCGACATTTTCTTTACTAAAGGCTTTAAAGTCACGATCACACGAGCTTCTCCTAGGTTTATAATATTTTTTGAACGCAAATTAAACACGAACTCAGCCATAACTCTGCCGCGGTCAAACTGGAGTCTGGTGACTATCAGACTTCAAAATTCTGGACTATATTCTCATTCTAAAGAGCATAAACACATTTTTATTCATATCAAAAATGAGGAGTATCTACTCAAGTGGAGTATTTGCTTCTGGTTTTTATTCATACCACGTGGAGTATTTACTCCAAATTTTTGAGTACAAACTTAATGCTCATTTTTATTCGAAAGACCCATTGTGTGTCGAAATGATCGTCGCAAGTTTTTTTTTTAATAAAAGTAGTGATCATTCATCGGAAATACTTTTTTGCATATTTTAATTAATAAAATATAATTTTCATCTGACAGACAGGTCGGTGAAGGTCAACCTTATATAGGATCCTCTGCTATAGCCAGTATGGTTCCGCGAACTACCGTATTTATCGAGTACGTAGCTATGTTGAATGTAGACTCGGAACTTTTTACAGCGAATGAATACCAATAAATACTTCAAAACAATTCGCCATGGACATAGTGAAAACCATCACGGTACCTTTCACGAAGCAATGGAATGCAAAAATCACCAAGGCACCATTTCTCTTCGGCAAGCAAATAGAAGTTGCCAGCAGATTCGTAACACTTTTTCTGTACGGCTTTACAACGGTGTGCAATCTGATACAATTTTTGCCGACTTTAGTAAAGTGTTCGACAAAATATACCATAAACTACTAATATTTAAATCGGCTGGAATGGGTTTGTCAAATGATCTGGTGTGTCTCAATCAGTCTTAGTTTTCAAATCGTAAATGGTATATCAAACACCTAGGAAATCTTGTAAATTCTCTCCAACATCAGGGTTCGCCAAGGATATTATTCACTAGGACCATTACTATGTGTCATATTCAGCGTGTCTTATTACTTACTTACTTTCTGTTGTAAATGGCGTCCTGTAAATTTATGCGAATGTCACCAATTAACCTTGATAAGATTGTAAGTTGGCGTGATGCAAATAACCTTAAAACGAATATATAAGAGTGCACTTGCATGATATTTACAAGAAAAGTATCTCTAGTAGAATATCAGCATACTATAGATCAAGCATCACTGTCAAGAATGAACGAATACAAATATTTTGCAATAACTTTCGACATACTTCTGTGCAATTGCTAGAGCCACAACACAACAGAAGCTTAACTACGTCAAAAAAAGTCCAATTTCATGAAAATGTACGGAAAAAAGTTGAACCACCTGAGTCTACTTGTAATAGCCCCTAAAATGGATTTGAGAAAGACTCCCACACACGGCATTGAATTGTGTACATAGCTTGGATCCCCATCAAAACTTTTAGATTTATAGGATGCCAGATTGAAAGTTTTCGTCAGGCCGACGAAAAAATAAATCATTCGGCCATTTATATTAAATATAGTTTCAGACGAAATTCTGTATCGTGCACGGCTGTAGTCGTATCCACTTTTTTACTGTTTTTCTTTCAAAATGAGTCGGCATAAAGGAGAGATGGATTACTGAATTTTTCCATTAGGCTCCATCACTGGGTCAGAGGAATTCGGAAACAGGCAAAAACACTCTGCTTCCGCTTAATTTTTCCACGTCCTCGAAAATATAATAAAAAATTTGGTGCATTCTATCTCACCCATATGAAAGCTGAATGCACCCCTTTTTTTGTTTCATGCCATCCCTTGTGATAGCGTTTCAAACAGTACATGCTCATTACTGGTGTCTAAAGGTACAGATACACTTACACATGCTCAAAATTAGCATGCTTATTTCGAGCAAGGTACGTACAAACATGCTACGAAGTAGCAGTTGCTCATTAATAGCATGCTTATGTGCTCGATTTTAGCATGTGTATCTATACCTTAATGGATATATGAATGAGAAGAGGAGAAGGAGAAAGGATCTGTGGTGACCAGAACCACCAGTGCATAGGCTTACAAGCGGGCCCTTACGCACCTCTCCCTACCCTAGTTCAGCCCTCATCGCAAAGGTGAGGATGGCCTTAGGTCCTGCTCCCTGCCGTTATATCCTCAGGTTCAACAACCCTTGAACCTACTATAGTCTGCCAGTGATACCCACACAGCGTGTACATGTCGGGTCGCTGGTGACCCGCATCACAGGTGACGTTTGAAGGTGTTAGGGCTAGATAGCATGCCAACAAGTAACCTTAGCCGGCTTCTGTCCAGTGAGAGATAGACCGCCACACCTTGGTCAGAGGTCCTAAAGTAGGTCCTACAGCTTGTCGGAAATGTCCAGACATTTCTCTCCATCTCATACGATGTTGATTTTGTAACCACACTTTTATCGTCCTTAAATGGTACCTGTTGCCAGCCCCACAGCCGGCTTAGAACCCAGGAAATTATTCCTCCACCCTCTTCATTAACGCTTCATTACTGCAAACTCCAGAATGACCCCGCACCCACCTGATGGCTTACCAAAATGTCATTCAAGTCCTTTCTACATTGCAGACCGAGCTTGACGTAAACCTACAAGCAATTAATACTTTTAATGCTTTTACTTCCCACACCGATAGGTAAGGGGAGTATTGTGATCGCGAAAATTTTCGATTTTGAGATAATACGTTTTTTGAGCGTTTTATGATGTCTACATAACGAAAATCCACGTCACTCGTTTCCGTCGGTCCGTCTGTCTGTCGGTCTGTCTGTCTGTCTGTCTGTACGCGTTTTCCTAGCCTCGTAATCTCAGTAACCGTTGCATGGATTGTGATGAAATTGAAAAATCTGTTGCATTCTTAATAGACTGCCCACTAACCTGTGAAGAAAGACTTAGCGACATAAATAACTTTTTTAAGTCCATCCGAATATTGCTTTGCCTACTGCAGAAACCAAAGGACAGGAATTTTTTTCTGGTGTAAATATACGAGTATTGCTTCAGATCGTTCTGTATTGTGTAACAAAGAAACTGTTGAATTGATTTTAATAAAATTTTGACACAGTATTACTTCGGTGGCGAAGATAGAAAATGCGTACGGTTTTTATAAATCGTACCAGTGGCCGCGCAGAAATAATAAAAAAACTAAAAATATAAAAACCGCTAAAACTACGTTTTCGAGCATATTAAAGGTTCCTGATCATTTTCTAAGTTTTTTGGGTGGGGGTAAAATTGAGATGGCTTGGGGGTGGGGGATTAAAAAACTGAAAAATTTGTTGTATTCATAATAGGCTGTCTACTGACATGTGAAGGAGAGACCCAGCGGCATAACACAATTTTGGGGGGGACTGGCGATGATTTGGTTGCAAATGGATCTCAGACTATAGCTTCATGCTATAGGAAAATAATAAACTGGTATCACCGTAATGTGTAGGAAGTACTGAGTCAATCAACTTGACTTCACTTTCAATTCTGCCTGGCCGTCAGAGCAGATAATAATCCGCCTCCTAGGGCTCTGAGTTTCGTGAATATGAGAGGCACAAACTGAAATCGCACACATTTCTGTTTGAAAGACTGTAGTGGCATATTGTATCCCCCAAGAGAAGAAGAGACTGGTGACTAAGTGCAGGTCCAGTTGTGGTCCTTTCAATTTAAGATATACTGGAACCATTATAAAATGGACAAACTACGTAACGTTACTCAACAGTAGTTTGTTTATAATAGCAAGCGGTAAGTACGTGTACCGTGTTCGATTGATTCACGCCATAACGAGGCTACAACGGTGATGAATCATTTTTTTCACAAAGTGCATCAAACATACATATCGCATTATACCGATCTAGTGACAAAATTTATTTTTTGGAAATTTCCGTATCGCAAAACAATTTTTGAGAGTAACCTCATGAGTAACTCGGCAAAAAAGGTTATTCTATGGTACAGGTATTCTATGTACTAGTGTACACAGCGACACGGTCAGCATTAATTTTGGCCAATGATTGTCTATCTTGTGCTCTTCTGAGTACAGTATAAAGCCCGCTACTCACTATTCGATAATGCGCCAATTCGTCGCAGTAATTCACGAAGCATTGCTTAGTAAGTATGATGCGCTGCGCCGATGCGTTTCTTTGTGCGGCGCTTCGCCAGACTGCGCCTTGATGTCGGTATTTGGACGTAACATCAAAGGAAAAATGAACGATGAAGAGAATATTTTTAAATTCATACAAAAAATACAAGCGTATCTACGTTTATGGAATCCAAGTGACAAAACCAAAAAATCGGAATAAGGTGCATGATGCTTTCTTCTTTTTACATGAATTCGAAATAACCACATAACAAGCCTAAGCTGCAGCGAGAAGAAGCAGGTCTTCTTCAGAATTCATTTTTACTACTATAAAAGCTTTTTTGGTCGCACTTCGCACAATGGACGAACTTCCATGCATCATCGAAGCGAAGTGAAATAACGCATAATGAGTAGGATGTAATACGTTGGATGGTCGAAGCACGAATTAATGAAATGAACCGACGAATCGCATTTACGAAACGAATCAACGAATAGTGGATAGCGGGCTTAAGAATCCAGTTTCTCAGCCATGAGTTTTTTCTGCACAGCGACCCTCTTTTGCCTTCGATTTTGCCTTCTTTTATCAGTTTATGTTAAGGTCATATTTACTGTTCCTCATGATATGTGCAAAATAGGCGGTTCTTCTTTTCTGATGATGGATCACGTTCGTCGTTCATTAGGCGCAGGACTTCGATGTTTTTAGTGCTGTCTCTCCAAGGTATTCTTAATATTTGGCGGTACACTGCACGTCTAAAAGCCTCCATTATATTTATTGTAGTGATCTTCATCGTACACGCTAGGACTCCATACAGAAGCTCTGGGAAAACATAATATTTAACGAAACACCATCTTATTTGGACATTCAGAATTTTATCGCTCAACAGACTACGCATTTTGAGAAATTTTATTCTGGACATCTCGATTCTATTTTCAGATTCTGGTTTGGAATACTTTGTCTCCAGCTACCCAAATATCTTCTCCCCCGTGTGGGGGCGGGTTAGAATATCTCCCATCGTATATCCTGCGTGTCGTAAAAGACGACTAAAAGGAACCGAACTACTGTCGGTATAAGCGGTAACCTCTTCTCAATCAACAGCTTTGGGTGGACCAGTTGAGAAAAGTCAGGACATCTTCTTGTCCTTGGGGTGAGAAATTGCCCCTAAAGGCGGATGAACCAGTAGATACCATCTGGTCAACGGCATGAGGATGCAGAAAGCAAATGGGAAACTATTGCATTAAAGATATCTTAAAGATATCCAAAGAGAAACTCGAAAACAAGAGAATACTCCAGCTCCGACTTAATGCGTTTTACGAGTTCACAACATGTCTGTTAAGACATTGTGACTATGATGATGGTGACCCAAATATCTAAATCTCTGAAGCCTTGATATAGACGTTTCGTCAACTTTTGCGGACCATCCAAGATGGCGGAATAGTCATTTTTAATACGTTTCTACAATATGGGTATCAAATGAGAGAGCTTGTTGAGATTAGCTCAAAAAATAATGTGACATCACTTTGAATCCAATATGGCGGACCATGCAAGATGGTGGAATAGTTATTTCTCATGCACTTCTGCAATATGGATATCAAATGAAAGGGCTTGTTGAGAGTAACTTGAAAAGTAATGTGACGTTATTCTAAATCCAATTCATCCAAGATGGCGGAATAGTCATTCTTTAGGCACTTCTGCACTATGGGTACCAAATGGAAGGACTCAATCCAATATGGCGGACTATTGGAGTTTCTTATGCTTCCCTACAGTACGGGTATTTAATGATGAAAGGGTTCGCTGGGAATAAAAATGCGGGTTAATAACTAAAAAGTAAGAAATACATGAAAAGAAATAAATATTCAAAAAAGCTTTTATTTAAATGCGCTAAGAATAATAAAATTAAATTTTAACCATTAACTTATAGCCTCATTATGCACAATTTATATGATCATAAGAGCTTGGCGCGAGGTTTGCGTTAGTATTTAATGAAGCTGAAATTCAAAAGAAATTAAGATTAGCAGATGAAGTTACTCAATCAAGTAGATACTTGTTCGTGTACACAAGTAAACCGCGCAACAAGCTTTTATGATCATATAAAGTGTGTACAATGAGGCTATAAGTTGACAGCTAAAATTTTATTTTCTTCTTTTTAGAGCATCTAAATAAACGCTTTTTTCAAACGTTTTTTCTTTTAATTTTTTTACTTCTAATTCAAGCGCTTTGAGATCGTGTACCGCTAAAAATTTTTGAGGGCCCCTGTTTACGTCGATAGCTTTTGAACGTAAAACGTACTAATTCAATCAACTGGCGCAGTCTGTGAAAAGCAGACCGGCAAAAAGTCAACCGATATAATCGAAAAACTATCAAACACTTAGGCTACAGCAGCAGCTCAATGAGTGAGCTGTCTAAAACAGCCTGGCTCTGATTGTATACCGGGCGCCGACAAGAGGTTCCACTTTAATTGTAAACAGGGTTGGCGGACCAATTAGCGGATCAATCGGATGGTTAAACGGTACGGTTGCGTGCATATTACCAATTAGCGATGGTTTTCGTTAGCGCAGTCACTTGATGGATCTGGAAACGGAATGAAAGATAACCGCAGACCGATAAATGATTTAAGGTATGCCAATGACAGTCATACTCGCACACAAGAATATATCGTTTCATCAATTACTCACGCTTTTAATCGATTAAATCTTACATTCTGTATTCCTCAAATACAGCAATGTTTAATCCACTGCGAATGATATATTTGGTAACTGAATGTATCATGTTGTCGATCCAACGACCAGGTACTATTGAATTTCAATGAGTGCTTCAACTACAATCTTTCAATGAATCCAACCCATGATTCTAAGATACTTTCATTTCCATGAATAAACACCTTCTTTCGTTAAGACAAAATATCGAGTTGTTTGGTTGCTTCATTTACCGCGTGTTTCCTCATACTTCGCCATCCCTATTATCTTTTATATTTAAAGAGAAAAAAAAACGGATTTGATTACAGAACTAATCAAAGATTAAGAATGTGGATCTTGCCGGTCAAGTTTTTGGTCCATTTTTTTGTTCACCCCCTCTACTCTTCTATTCTTTTTCGGACAGGGATTCTGTTGAGTATATCAGGCAAAATAATTTTAATAAATATTATCGTAATAATTTACAGTTTGTTCTAACGGTAAAAGTCAGGATGGATTCTCATTTAATAAAAAAACAAACAAAAATTAAAGTAATAATTTTTAATTTTTTATTAATTAAAAATATGTTATACAATGTGCCCGGTCATCGGTGTCGGAGCCTTTAGGGAAATGAGATACAGTATCTTTTTAAAGATTAATCACCCCCCATAAGTAGTTTTTCTCCCATCATAATAAAATGATAGCCATTTTGTTTTTTTAATCGAAGCTTGAGTGTTGTATTAATTTAGCCATAGTTAGTCATGTAGAGGTCCCAAAAACACAAAAGAAATCCCATTCGATAACGAAGCATGTAGACCATAAATTAGTGGTAAATATTTTCCAAATTTTATTTCATAAAAGAACAAAAACATTGTTAAAAGAAAATAATTATGTAACTTTTCCGTGTTTTTACAGTTCCAGCTTTTTCACAAAATCTGAGCTGTTAAGCTACAATGTTTTTATTTCTAAGCGATAGTATATGATTTTTCCTAAACTACTTTACTTAGGGCACATCTTAGCCCTAGTTTAGAAGGTAAGATGGTCTGAATATGACCCTTTATTGTTGAGTTGATAATCGGCGGTAATTTTATTAACGGTATTTACTAAAAATTGAGGGTTCAGAAAGTGTATTGAAAATGTTTTGCACTAAAATCACCCAAATATCAATTTTCCACTGTGTAGACTTGTTCTTTAAGATGCCGCGTTAAAAACGTATCCAGGGGAGTTAAATCTGGACTATTTGGTGGCCACAAAGCTGGTCAGTATAGCCCAATCCATGTTTGATATCGGTCACAGGCGCAACACTATGCGGGGGAGCACCGTCTAGCTGCCAAATGTTGGTGCTAAATTGCCTTAAGAGGATACCTTCCAGATATTTCTCAATTTCATTTTGCAAGAAATTTAGGTATCTTTCCTCTGTTAGTCCACCTCGAAAAATAATTGATCCAATCAATCGGCTATTGAGGCCACAGCAAACATGAATTGCTAGTCGTCCCTCTGTTTTTCTTTCTGCTAGACTCCGAGGATTTTGGGTGCCCCAAAGATGACGATTATCGTGCACTGCTAAATATCCAAGTAGTTGTAAAAGTGGCCTCATCAGTTCCCAAAATCTTTTTGAAAATATAAGGATCTTCTTCTAATAGTCCTATCATATCTTCGCAAAATCGCAACCCTCTGATAAGTCAATTCTTGAACGGGTAAAATTTTATACGGGTGGTATACGCATTTGTTAAGAGTCAAATGTATTTTTTTCTCGACTTTAAAATATTTTCTTGCAGTTTCAGTAGAGGTTCCAGGATTTTCTATAAATTAATACAAAATATCAAACTCTTCATTTCCATCGAATGGAACTATTCGTAGTTTTCATTTTAAATATTTTCTTTCCCTAAAACACCTACCACACATGCAGGCTTTACCTCGTCCTTACTTGTGCAAACTAGTTCATATCGGGAAGCCCGTGCGTGTGGACACTAGATGCTAAAACGGACAGTGGACAGTAAATGGTAAAACGGTAGCTCGCGCAAACCGAAAAGCTCGACTTGTGTAAATTTCAGCCTGCTGAAAGTTTTGGCTTGCGCCAACTGGTTTGTCGGTAAAGCCTATGTGTGTGGATCATAGGGTTCAATTTTAAGGATAGCAGCACCTATATTATGAAATAGTCACTTTCCGAGTTATTAAATAATGGAGGTTTGCGCGAGCGAGTGGTGTGGACACTCAGCGGTATACAGTCTTGTTTGCATACCGTGCAGGCAAGTCGCTGTGTGTGGCCGCCGCTTTCGGTATACCTGTGTAGCGATTCTGTAACTCTAAGCGAAGCGATAGCGTCATATTCCCAACGCTTTCGCTCGTTTCGGTATTCCATAAATGTCTTCGTTCCGACTCAGATATAATGAACGCAGACGAACGTTATAAGCGATAGCGAGAGATTTTGTATCTCGTTTGTCAAGTTTTGGCGTTATTATTGCTGTGTGTCAAAGTGACAATTCGCTTAAATTTATTTGTATAGTTAATTACCAGCAATGAATCGAAGAGAAAAAACTAATCCTTCGCAATGGTCGGCATTGCTGGATTTCGCAGAGTCTCATCCAAAGATATTTAAGCCAACTCGTGAATGCTCGTGAGTCATCGAGCTCCATGCTAAAAGCGTAACGAAGCGTTAAACGTTGGTTATGGAATGCCGTCAAAAATCGTTTTCGTAAACGATTAGCTTCGCTTTCGTCTGCTTTCGTTACTATAGCGAAAGTTACAGAATCGCTATACTGAACGTACCTCTTGAAAGTACAGTAGATCGATTCTGTAACTTTCGCTATAGTAACGCAAGCAGGCGAAGACGAAGCTAATCAATTACGAAAACAATTTTTGACGCCATTCCATAACTAAAGTTTAACGCTTCGTTACGCTTTCGGCATGGAGCTCGATGACTCACGAGCAATCACGAGTTGGCTTAAATATATCTCTGGATGAAACTCTGCAAAATCCAGCAATGCCGACCATTGCGAAGGCTTAGTTTTTTCTCTTCGATTCATTGCTTGTTAATTAAGTACACAAATAAATTTAAGCAAATTGTCACTTTGACACACAGCAATAATAACGTCAAAGCTTGACAAACGAGATCCAAAATCTTTCGCTATCGCTTATACCGTTCGTCTGCGTTCGTTATGTCCGAGTCGGAACGAAGACATTTATGGAATACCGAAACGAGCGAAAGCGTTGAAGAATGTCGCTATCGCTTCGCTATCGCTTCGCTTAGAGTTACAGAATTCCCCCACTGGTTCGTCAAATAATGCCCTGCACTGTTTTCGTACTTAAGACATATTATTATTTTTATAAAAAAAGTTATAATTTCAAATTTTTTATTTTCATTATAATAGTTTAAACGCATTTTCTAAAATATTTTTCTGTGCGCGGGTAATTCTGAGGGTCCTTAAATAGTAATTGTTTATTGCTCAACGTATGAAAATATCCAATTACAGGACAATATAGAAGAAAGCCATACATATAATAAAATATTATGTAGCTTAGAAAGGAAGTACAAAGACGTATGACTAATCAAAGTTTGTAATTAAATAATAATGAATAGAATGTAGGGGATCAAAGAAATAAGTTAACTTTCTGAGCGATATTCTTATCGATATTTAATAAGGTATAAAAGGATCCCTGGATATAATCAATTAATTAATTAACGGAAATTTCGGAGTGCATGTTGAGGTTCTAACTTCCTACCATGATATTTGCCAATAACTGTGGTGAAGCGCGCGAGTAAACCGCTCTCGAACAGGAAAATTGGAAATTGATTAAAAGCTCATTCGATTAAGTACGTTGCATGGAAAATCGCGACAGGTTAGTGCATAATTATGTTTAGTAAAGTTTTTTAAACTTATAGGGTGACTGCCTCTCTAATTCATTACGGCTTACTAGCCCATAAATGAAACCACGTTTCTTGAAGCAAATAGTTTGCTAACGTTCCTAGCAGTTCGTTGATCCATTCCATTATTTTCTCAAGATTTAGGATCTTAGACTATCATATTTTTCGGTTCTGTACTGTCTCTTAAATGAAGCAAAAATAAAGGGTTTTTCAACTAGGACGGGTCGACCTTGGTAGGCTGTGGCGGCTATGTTGTTTTGACAGCGTGTGTCTAATCTAGTGATTTATGATTAGTGACTTATGCCAAATCACCATGACAGGTTACACAATTGAGCAGCGAGTACAAATGATAAAACTTTATTATCAAAACGAGTGTTCACTAGTGCAGACCATGCGCGCGTTACGCCCATTTTACGGAAGACGCGGGGGTCCTTCGAAGTCGACTTTGCAACGTTTGGTGTGGAAATTCGAGACGACTGGTTCAGTTAACAATCAGCCAACACCCTTACGTCAAAGGAGTTCCAGATCAGCCAAGAACGTTGCCGCTGTCCGTGAGGGTCCAAGAGAACCCAAGGAAGTCAATTCCTCGCCGTTCACAAGAACTTGGCCTTTCGCAGACTTCAACCTGGAGAATTTTGCGCCGGGGCTTGGGCCTACATCCATACAAGATCCAACTTACCCAGGAGCTCAAACATGATGACCATAGACAACGTCGTGTGTTCGCTGACTGGGCTTCGGAGCGTTTGGAAGAAGACCCCAATTTCGGCCGAAAAATAATCTTTAGTGACGAGGCGCATTTTTTGATGAATGGCTATGTTAACAAGCAGAATTGCCGTATATGGGACAACGCTAATCCTCACGAGATTCAGCAGGCAAAAATGCATCCACAGAAAGTTACTGTTTGGTGCGGATTCTGGGCCGACGGCGTTATTGGTCCGTACTTTTTTGAAAACGGCGTTGGCGAAGCCATTACCATTACCGGCGTGGACTACAGAAGGATGCTAATGGATTTCTTTTATCCCAAATTAAACAACATGGAGGTGAACGACATGTGGTTCCAGCAGGATGGCGCTACCTGCCACACAGCGGAGGCCGCGTTGGCCCTTCTGCACGAACGATTTGGGGTATGGTTATCTCTCGCAGAGCTGACGTGAATTGACCACCAAGATCTTGCGATTTAACCCCACTAGACTTTTTCTTGTGGGGTTTTCTGAAGTCACAGGTCTATGCCAATCAGCTGGAGTCTACCGCTGCCCTTATGGTGAACATAATCCAGTCCATGGCTCGAATTCAGCCGGATTTATGCAGCAGAGTTATTGAAAATTGGACCACTCGGATCCGTGCCACCGTGAGAAGCCGCGGAGGACATTTGAACGATGTGATATTCCACACCTAATGGCATACATGGGCCTTCCAAACAAAAACAAAAATTATTTGCAAAGCTTGTTTTATTTCATTTTAACATCAACCCGTCCTTATTGAAAAACCCTTTAGAATGTCAAGGCAGTACAGACATTGTGTCTAAAATTGCGGTTCATTTTAAGTAACAGTTCCTTAAAGTCGCGTCGTTGCTATGGTATTCTCCCGGGTATTCTTGAGCGGTGAAGCAAGTTTCAAATAGCCAGGACCTCTAAGTACTGGGCTATAAAGCAAAAAGAGAGTACGGAACTGAAAGTGTAGCTGAGAGTTTATAGTGGCTCCACCTTTTAAGTGATACATTCATGGTAGAGGGCTTTCGGGATAATCAGTCTGTTGTAAACGTAGCTAAAACCTGACTTCTTCTCTGAAATACGGGCCTTACATATTATGCACATGTGTATGTGTATGTCTGTTTCTGTGAAAGTGCAGCACGTTAAAATTAAACCAGAAGCAGTCGGTTGAGAGAATAGGGTACTTGCAGTGGTCATAAATTTGGATTAAGAGTAGGAAAAAATAATGAAAAGGCTATCTATAACAAAATGTCTACTGTTGCTGCTGTTTAGATGAATTGATCTGCAAGCACAGTTTATGGTTTTTCCAAATTTTCTCGCGTGAAATGGGTCATATTATGAAAGGGTGAGGTTGCCCATATTGACCCAAATTTTGATAAATTGCCCGCACATCTGTGTCATTAAAAAAAATAAAATAAATTTATAATACAAAACAGATCTCTCAGCCTTGAGGAATATTTTGAGTAGCATAGATCATATTTATATTCGTTAACAACAAGAGAAAAGCAAAATTAAGATGGTGTTGAACTCGTGGTCTCTTAAATTGAACCTGCCCTCAGATCATGAAAAAGTACGGATAATGCTTCCAGGAAAACAGATCAAACTGAACTAATCTCTCTTCAATAAATGTTCGTAAGTACCGAAACATAATTTTTTTTCTAATAGTTGCTAACAAAATGTATGAGAAAATTCTGTACTGCAAGAGATGAACATTTGAATATTTTCTTTTTTGGTCCAACACAAATATATTTTCTATGAAATCAAGTATGGCAGTGCAGGCACTGAATCATTTCAACTTGGTCTTCAGTCTTGCGGTCAGTACAGGAGAATTAGAAATTTGGAGTGGCCTTAATTGAGCCAGGGTTCAATTAGAGGTTGCTTAAGCGGTTCAGTATGAGCAACTGTCTCCAAAATCAAGACTAACCCCATATTTAAATACATTTATGCCAACACTATTGTTAGTTAGCACTATAAAACACTGCTGTCTAATATACAAATTATAAAATTGAAAGGGCAAATCTACACCGTTTTAGTTAGATTTGAAGCCTTCACCAATTTCATAAAATATTACATTGCGCGTGGTCAAAACCTTCAACACTTCACTGATAATTATGTTTTACATTCTCCTAATCTAAATATCAACTGAGTCGCAAAAAAGTTCAAAGATGTAGTGCCAAATACCCGGTGGCAACATTGCTAAGGTTTACGGGGAGTAACAAAAAAGGCAATTTAATTTGGAAAAGAGTTCAATATGGGCAACCGCACCCCAATCAGCGATCGAGCAGACGTTGTTTATAGCTCATGGCTGGAGCGTGAGTTACGAAAACTAGTGTTTATAGGCAGTATTACCTGTATAGAAGTAGTTTGGTAATCGCTGGAAAGCAAGAGTTAGGCCAGGTTTCATAATCATTCACTAATGCCTTGATTAGCAAATGTACCTATTAACTCAATCATTCCATTAAAGTGATGCCCATTTCATAATCCATTTGAAAACGTCGATTAATTAACAGGCAATAAAATTTGGTTGGTATACCTGAAAGGTTTTATGCCACATTTTGTGCTGTTTAAACGACATTATGACATTTTTCTCAACCTATAAAAGGAATGTGTCAGATTGTGACATAAGTTTTCGTGTTTGCAATTCTATCAATATTATTATAGCATTATTACTCATAAAGAAAGGTATAGAATCAAAGCCACAAAAAGCAAAAAGTGCGCGTGGTAGTAACATTACTAAAGAAGAGGAGCTGCTACTCACTCGTACAGTAGCAATATTCAAAAGCATTATAGAACGCAAAATTTACAGATAAGGTGAACAATCAGGAGAAGGTAGATATCTGATGAGTGAGGATATGATACACTCGTCTAAAAATACATAAAATAGAGATGAATAAAGGAAATATTCTGCAATTAAGATGCATACTTGCTTTTAACTGTGTTCAAAAGCAGAATCGATATAATCTGTGAAATGAATTACTATTATACTACTATTATAAATACTGATAGATGTGAAGACCCACTGTCAACTCAACCTTAACCTAATGAAATTCTGATAAGTGTGTCAACTCTTAAACGTCATACAAACGACATATCAGATTTATAAGTTGATTTTCGAATTAATGCGCTTTAACTGGCCGAGGGCGAGCCATTACCTTAGTGGACAATTATGTCATTTTAATCTGTCAGTTAGCGATTATGAAAACCCTTTATTTTCTAATGCTCGGATTAAAGATAATGGGTGAATTAAGTTTGATTATGAAACCAGGCCTTAACCACACAAACTCCACAGAGCTATGTTTTGAGACCAGGTCAAAAGAACAAGACTCATTGCAGCGAACGTGTTTTGTATTAGCTGACTGACTTAAAATTGCTCCAAATTAAACCGGGGCGCTGAAAAATGAGCTTGTTGACATTCACTCCGCAAATCGACTGCAAAATTGATCGGCAACTCCGCAACTTCCAAGTCAACTCCCATAAATAACAACGCCAGCCGGTTTACGGCACGCGATCACCTAAGGTGAGCTTCGAAGCTTACGGTCATCTTTCAAACAACCGACGGAAAACAATCGGCCTTTGCAGTTTTGACAATTCCATTTATATCCTGTTTACGAATAATGGAGAAATATAAATGTAGTGCCTCAGACCGAACGGAAATATCGCTAGCATTACGCGTCTGTATAAATCCTTTATTACTTCCACTATTTCTTACCGGCATCTTTTGTGAAACGGAACCCGATATTTCACAACGACTCCTTGTAGCTTTGCTGGAAAATGGTGAAACGGAAGGCAAGTTTACGAGGTATAGAAATGATGTATGAACAAGCGTTTCTGTTTACCTCTTGCGGCTAAGCACCTTCATATTTAATATGACACTGTATGCTTTGGCGCACCAACAGCCGAACCTTTTACTTCCCACACCGATAGGTGAGGGGAGTATTATGATCGCGAAAATTTTCGATTTTGAGATAATACGCGTTTTGGGCGTTTTATGATATCTATATAACGAAAATCCACGCCACTCATTTCCGTCGGCCTGTCTGTCTGTCTGTCGCTTTTTTCTAGCCTCGTAATCTCAGCAACCGCTGCATGGATTGTGATGAAATTTAGGCAGTGATATGCTGTGGGGTCATAGTAGGTAATGTTCCTATAATTTTGAAAATCGTTATACGGGGGACGGAGTTAATTAGCAAAAAACAAACAATTTCAAATATGCCTCCGACTTCGTTTTTAGGCGTTTTATGGGTTCCTGATCATTTTTTACTTTTCTTGGGTGGGGGTGAATTTGAGATGGTTGGGGGTGGGGGGTTGTAAAACAGAAAAATTTGTTCTATTCGTGAGGGGCTGTCTATTGATATGTGAATGAAAAACCTAGCGGCATGGTACACTTTTTTAGGTCCATCCGAACGTTGCACGCTTATTATAGAAACCACGGGAAAAATTGTTCAATTGATTTCAATGAAATTTTGACACAGTATTACTACAGCGACGAGGATGAAAGACGCGTATGTTTTGGAAAAATCGGGTCAGTGACGGCGCGGTAATAATAAAAAAACTAAAAATATAAAAACAGCTCAAACTCTGTTTTTAGGCGTTTTAGGGGTTTATGATCATTTTCTACGTTTTTTTGGGTGAGGGTGAATTTGGGGTAGTTGGACGGTGGAGGATGGAGGCGACTTAGAATTTGTGATGTATACATAGGAGTATTGTTTTAGATCGTTCTATATTGCTTAACGCGAAAATTATTGAATTGATTTTAATCAGTATTACTACAACAGCGAGGATGGAACACGCGTATGTTTTGGAAAAATAGTGTCAGTGGCGGCGCAGTTCTAATAAAAAAACTAAAAATATAAAAACAGCTCAAACCTTGTTTTAGGCGTTTTACGGGTTCCTGATCATTTTCAATTTTTGGGTGTGGTGAAATCAGGGTTGTTGTGGGGTGGGAAGTTGTAAAACTGAAAAATTTGTTGTATTTATAATAGTCTGTCCATCGACCTGTAGAAGAAATACCTAGCGGCAGATTACACTTTTTAGGTCCATCCGAACATATCCAGGGAATAATTTTGTGATCTGTACAATACTGTACATATTTGCTTTATTTTGTTCTATAATAATAAAATTTTGAGACAGAATTTATTACCGCGGCGAGAATAGAAAACGACTGTGCTTTTGAAAAACCGTGACAGGGGCGACGCAGCAATAATCAAAAAACCAAAAATATAAAATCAGCTCAAACTTCGCTTTTAGACGGGTCGGAGGCTCTTGATCGTTACGCATCGTCCAGTTGAAGCATGCAGAAAAAACTGTGGCGTCCTAGTTCCTGAGGAGGGAGACGCAAGAAACTATTTACGAGGGTTTTTGTGTTGGATGTTATTTTTGCGGGCGGGTGGGCGATAATTTAGTTGCAAGGTTATTTCAGACTATAACTTCATGCAATGGGAAATAATCAAATGGTATCATCATTATGTGTGGGAAGTACTGAGTCAATCAACTTGACTCCATTTTTTAACAACCTGACACACACAGAGCTATGTTAGCATATCCAGGGAAGAATTTCAAGCACTAAATCATAAAATACTATATAGGGTGACAAATTTATACTGCGAAGTTTGATACCTCCGTTATTATGGCAGATACAAAAAAACTTTCAAAAAAAAGTTGTAGATAAGTAGACAAAGCTAAGGTCTACATTTTAGAATTATTTTATAATATACAGGGTTATTAATAAAGTCACGGCATACCAAAGTTGTGTTTTGCTTCCCACACCGATAGGTGAGGCGAGCATTGTGATCGCGAAAATTTTCGATTTTGAGATAATACGCTTTTTGTACGTTTTATAATGTCTACATAACGAAAATCCGCGTCACTCATTTCCGTCCGTCTGTCTGTCTGTCGGTCTGTCTGTCTGTCTGTTGGCGTTTTTCTACCCTCGTAATCTCAGTGACCGCCGCATGGATTGTGATGAAATTTGGGCAGCGATATGCTGTGGGATCGTAGTAGGTAATGTTCCTATAATTTTGAAAATCGGTGCATGGGCGGCGAAGTAATTAGCAAAAAACAAAGAAAAATAAATATTGCTAAAACTTTGTTTTTAGGCGTTTTAGGGTTTCCTGATCATTTTTTACTTTTTTTGGGTGGGAGTGGAATTTGGGGGGGTTGGGGGGGGGGCGGGATGTTGTAGAATTGAAAAATATGTTGCTTCCACTGACCTGGGAAGGAAGATCTAATGACATAAATAACTCTTTTAGGTCCATCCGAACACTGCCTTGCCTATTACAGAAACCAAAGGAGGAAACTGTTGAATTGATTTTAATGGATATTTGACACAGTATTACCACCGTGGCGAGGATGGAAAATGCGTATGACTTTTATAAATCGTGCCAGTGGCGGCGCAGAAATAATAATAAAAACTAAGAATATAAAAACAGCTCAAACTCCATTTTTAAGCGGTCCTGGTCATTTTCTGCGTTTTTTCTTTGGGTGGGTGTGAAATTGGGGTGGTTGGGGGGTGGAAAGGTGAAAAACGGATCTCAAACAACTAATAAACTGGTATCACAGTAATGTGTGGGAAGTACTGAGTCAATCAACTTGACTTCACTTTTTTCAAACGGAACAAAATTTGAATTGTGCTCGCTTTCCGTATTCCGGAAATATAGGAATATATTAGACTATACAGGGTAATTTCAGAGATGTGGCTAATTTTTATGTGAACATGAATTCATCACCCTGTATCTTAAAAAATCAATAACTGGGAGCTTGATCCTCAATGCTGGTGGTTATCTAGTTTTGTGTAAGATTGTCAATTCTCTGCTATCTTTGATTCTATATACAAGGTAAACAAAAACTAGCGACGATAATTTTCTTTGTTAATTCAAACAGAATGCCCTGTATTTTATAGCATCGTCAGAAGGTTCTTACAAAATACTTACATTTTTATTTAGCATTCCCCATACGTAAATGTATGCAGTTATGGAGCTGTTTCTATTTGAAGCAGTAAAACGATTCCTAATAATACTACATTTTTGCCAAATATTGAAAGTTTCTCAGAGTTGGCCATGGCTACCGTGGTTGTTATACTGTTTTAACTTTTTTAGAAAAGAACTAACTTAAGGTTGGTAGGACTCGAAGGACGGTAAAGAAAGAACTAACAGGGAGTCGCAACTGGAAATCAATTAAACATTGTTCGCTATCCCCCGTGTGGGGGCGGGTTAGAATATCTCCCATCGTATACCCTGCGTGTCGTAAACGGCGACTAAAAGGAACCGAACTACTGTCGGTATAAGCCGTAACAACCAACAACTTTGGGTGGACGAGTTGAGAAGAGTCAGGACACCTTCTTGTCCTTGGGGTGAGAAATTGCCCCTAGAGGCGGATGAACCAGTAGAGACCATCTGTTCAACGGCATGAGGATGCAGAAAGCAAGTGGGAAACTACTGCATTAAAGGTCTTAAGGATATCCCAAGACAAACTCGTAACATGAGTATATGCACTTTACGAGTTCACAACATGTCTGTTAAGACATTGTGACTATGATGATGATGATAGCTATAAGATAAGAGCCAATCACTTTCGCATACTTACCCAAAATCTATTTTCTCGTTTTTGATACGTTCACACATAACCCTTGTAATAACTAATATAGTCTTGTTAAAGATTCTGTAGTTTCATTTTCGGATAATTTTTGTAATTGATATGTGCTTTTCAATTTGCTAGTTGCCAACAGTAATAGTCAATTGACACTTAATCACAACTGAAATATTAATTTCAATTATTTAACAAATATAACAAGCATATCATCCATGGCCAACTCTAACAAAAACCAGACTTTAGCAAAAATATTGTTTTACTACTTCAAACCTAAATAACTCCATAACTGTTACATTTAAGTGTAGGGAATGCTTATAAAAGTGGAAGTATATTGTAAGAACTTTCTGCCAATGCTACAAAATACATTGTTCCATTTAAAATAACAAAGAAAATTATGGTTGTGAGTTTTCGTTCACCCTGTATACAAAATCAAAGATAGCAGAGAATAATTTTAGACAAAACTAGATAGCCACGAAATTGTTCTAACATTCGAATATTATTTCGAATTCGAAGGTTTCGCTACCTACTACAATACTTTAAATGAATACATACAGGGTGTCCCACGACGATTAAGGCAAGCAATATATCGGAACTGGACAGCAATAGCGAACTACAACATTGGAGGTGTAAATTAGAGCAAATATAGTATCTTTTCTTATTATCGCGTCACCCAATGAGGTTTTTGTTTTTGATCACGTGACGTCCGATTCGAAATTTTTAATGGGACACCCTGTATATTTGTGACTTTTTTGTTCCTCCCGATAAAATAATTCCAACAAACTAGCACACTTGGGGTCTAAAATGATTAATTCAAGAGATACTGGTACTTAAAAGACTATACCACTACCATTATGAAATACTACCAAAATAATTTAACTGTAGGGGTATATGTTATAATCAATGGTTTGTTGGAATTGTTTTATCGGGAGGAACAAGAATACTAACAAATATACAGGGTGTCCCATTAAAAATTTTGAATCGAACGTCACGCGATCAAAAACAAATACCTCATTGGGTGACACAATAACAAAAAATGATACTATATTTGCTCTGATTTACACCCCCAAAATTATAATTCGCTACTGCTGCCCAGTTCCGATATATTGCTTGTCTTAATCGTCGTGGGACACTCTGTATAAATAAGGATGAGCTCGTGAACTTCCCGCTTCAAGAATTCAATGAAAACTTCCACACAAAACTGATGCACGCAATTCACCTTATTCTCTAAGCTCACGGTCGTCCTTCAAACAAACGGTAAACAATCAGCCCCAGTTGTGAGAGTTCCATTTATAGTTTGTTTACGAATAATAGAGAAATATGAATGTAGTGCTTTAGAGCAAACGGAAATATCGATACAATTACACGTCGGTATAAATCCTCTATTGCTTTTAGTATTTCTTTACGTGGAATGGAGCTCAATATTTTACGACGGCTGCTTGTAGCTTTGCCGGAACACGTAAAATGGAGGACAAGTTTACGAGGTATAAAAATGATACATGAACAGAGCTTACTTTTCAGTATTGTAAATAAGCCGTAAAGGGTCGGAACAAAGCGAATTTCTTTTCGTTTGAGGTATGACGCTAAGAGGAAGTTGATCTGCTTGTTTATGTCATGACAATTACAACGTTTAGGGGCATTTTTGCTATTGGATTTCAATCAAACAGTGCTTACAGTAATGACTGTATCAAAAAAATTAATTGGATGGACGTTTTTGGACTCGAATGACGCATCTGAGAATGATGTCTAACTATAGGGCCTCACCAAACTTTTGCGTATCCAATTTTTGATCTCGAGGCATACGAGGTGTGACAGGAATGAATGATCGAAAGACACAGAGAGGTTTCTGGTGACCAGAACCACCAGTGCATAGGCCTACAAGTGAGCCTTTATGTACCCCTCCTTGCCATAGTTCTCAAGTCCAGCCCTCTTCGCAAAAGTAAGGATGGCCTTTGGCCCTGCCCATCTTATACTGCGGTGAAAGGGACACCGCAGAAGACACGATCTTCTTCTGCGATAAGTGGACTACAATAAGGCAAAGGCTGTGGTCGGAGCTAGGGACAACGTTAGATGCTGGCAACATCATACATGATGTGATGGCCAGTGAAGTTCGTTTCAGAGCAGTTGAAGGTATGATTGTAAAAGTTATAAGAGAAAAGGATAAAGACGAGAGATTGTTTAAAAACCAAGTTCTACGGGCAATAAGACTGAACTCCTAATCTCCCTAACATGGAGGACGGGGGAGTAGGAAACAAGATCACAAGAACTAAGATGACATCACTACTTGAGAAGAATATCAGGCGCCTGATGATAGCAGGGTAGCGATGGTTTCCCGGTGCCACTCAATCCAGAACTTGCACTAGGAGCCTGGCGAAGCACCCAAAAAAAGTCTGAGATAGAGTCGCCCCATCTTGGCCAAATTTCCTAAAATAAGTTCTCTAGCTTGACAGAGATGTTGAGAGATTCCGCTCCATCTCATAAGATGCTGATTTTGCCACACTTCTGTTTTGAGCTTCGTTTTTGGCCCACAGACCACAGCGCTGGAGCCTTTGTCGGAAAGTGAGCCGTCTGTGTATCAGAATGGCCCTCCTTCCTCAAAAGGCCACCTGTCGCTTCACACCCATTTGTTCTTTGTAGGATACTTCACCATTTGCAGTCGAAGCAATATATAGGAGAAATTATATCACTCCTCATATATGAAGGCTAGGGTTATCCCTTTGCAGTTCCGAGAGGATTGCAGAGTGTTCCCTGCCAGGATTTACAAAGGACCAACTGCCCTGACTCCACAATCGGAACGCAGACGCCCTTGCCTCCCCTTGAACTGCCAAGTCGAGTGGAGGGAGATTCAGTAGTGCTTCTAGCGCACAACGCAGTCATGTGTACTGCACTTATTAAGTCAATCGTTGAATTTTATTTAGCTTAGCTTTGTTTGTTTCCGTCCTTACACATGGTCACCACATGATTCATACCACAGCATAGTAAATAACCAGCACAATATCTCTGAGGATTTCCTATATAAAAATGGTTCCCAGAAAATTTCGCCTTGGGATGATTTTACGGCTGTGAAGTTTGAGTAGAGCTGCGAAATGAAAATATCGATACCGGTACCAACTCCATATTTTTTAGCCAAATAGGCGCGTTTGGTTCGTACAGAGAATTTTGTGCAATTGATTACACCCCTCAATAATTATATATATAATCATTTTCGATACCGATACCCCTACAAAAGTATCGATACCAGCTCGGAATCGCTCAAAAAGTATCCAAGATAAAAATACTCGATATTAATGCAGAAGTACAAGTATACCTGAGATATTGTGCTTGTTGTTTACTATGATGTGATTCATACAGTAAGGACGACCTTACCATTGTAGTATATGTAGAAAATCACCTTGGGGGTCAGGGCCTAATTCACTCCTAGAACCCTTCTACATGCCCGTAACGAATTACGCGCCTTATTGACCTTATGTTCTATGTGACAGAAAAGTGATGAGCCTGATTTTTTAGTTATCAAGGTTGGGCAGCTACAGACCGATAAATATGTTGTTCCCACACTTGGAAGCAGCGGTATGGTCTTCAATATATCTGTGATACATTTTAGATATTCTCTAATGTCCCGAAATGTTGTTCTTTGGGAACATCCTTCAGTGTCAGAAAAAGTTGTCACAGTTACTGAGGTTAGGTGAATAGTGGTTCCTCTTCTTAATATATCTATACATACATCTCTGTGTTTTTTACCCTTACGTAGCTCTGATAGCGGGCCCACATCTGTTAATTTTTTACTGGTCAAGCAAATCCAATATTAGCATTTCCATTGGAAAAACTATCCTCGAACTATACTGAGCTAACCTACATTTAAACGAAGCAATGAAGTACTTTAACTACTCAGAACTCACCGTTTTATCGGAAGGATCCCCAAGACTATGCGTTAAGGATCATCACTCACCTGAAACAATAAAACCAATGAATTAAACATTATTCCAACAGTATCGAGGTGAAGAAATAACATTAAAGTAAATGTATCAGGCCACAATATAAGAGTGATGATGTTTCCTTCCGGTCAGTTAGATCTTTAGTATCAATCCTCAGCTGCATTGGCTGGTACAATGGTACCTTTCTTTTCAGGAAAGACTACCCTTAAAACGATAAAGTTAATATGACGTAAAACGTCAGCGAAAAAAGTTAGAAAAATACTCATCATCCACTTGGCCTGAAATAAATAGCACCTTGCCACATATTTTTTATAAAATAGAATTTATGGTCTTCTGATCATTATACACTCATGTAAAATGAGTTATAAGAAACGTTAACGTAAATATAAATAGTAATTTATTTATTTATTGATCACCCAAACAGACATGTCTAGTTACATGGGTGTGATTGATATTATATGGGTAAGATTCCACAGAATGACAGAAGTTTTATTGTGCTATACAAAATTAAGAAGTAACAAATGAATATTGAATATTATATTTTCACTTTATTAATGTCTGAGATAGTAAATCACTCAGTAACAATAGAATAGAATAGAATATTTATTAAGCTAGAGAATGTCAATGCATTTTTAGCGTGTCAAGTCATAAGTTCCAGTACATAAAATATAGATATACAGTAAACATGCAGATGTAAAACGCGTACAATTTGATACATACACGTAACGAACAGACTATAAATTAAACATTAATAATAAATAATTACAAGTTATTAATTAATTAAAAGTCAATTAAAATGTAAGTATTAGCAGCTGCTGCTTAAATTCATCAAAACTGTATGGGGCCATGTCCATACAAAGATGTTTGAGTTTTCGTTTGAAGCCGCTCATTGGAAGGGACGTAATACTTGGAGGTAATAAGTTAAAAAGTCTATTCCCATAACTCTGGACTTGGATATTCGTGTACGGGGCTGGATTAATTTATATTTCCCTCGTGTATTGTGGCTATTTATGCTCTCTAATGTTTGATATTTGTTAATGTTATTTTTAATATATACTAAATTTTCATAAATAAATACAATACATTTCACTCCTCAGTCAGAGGTTCCTATGCTGGCTCTACCTAGTGACATCTGAAGTCGAACGCGGTCGGAAATTTTTACTGACCCAACCCAACAGATTTCCTTCTCTGACACAGATACGAGCCGCTCCGTACTATCATATCAGTAGACGGTGACAGTGGAACCGTGAGTTGCGGTGACGATCCTACGTATCTGGTCGACGACGCTTTGCAAGCTGGGTTGCCATGACCGCCATGGCTCAGCTGGCAGAGCGTCGGACTATAATCCGTAGGTCGCAGATTCAAATCTCGCCAGTAGTCGGATCATTTTCCTGCATTTTTATGGTAGCATCTTAATTTAAGAGCCCGACATGCGGCAAATATAATAAAAGAGGCTAATACAGGTAATATTACAGACACTCCATTCATCATTTATGGATGTCTTTTTGAAACTAGATGAAGTCTCTAACCGTAGAAATGTTCCTATATATTTTGAAATTATCCGCAAACAACAAGCACCTGGAGTGGCCCAATACACTAGGCAAATCGCTAATAAAACAGGCACACTTACTCTTGAGGACCGGTCAAATAGAGGGCGTTCTAGAACGCGGCGGCCCGGCGTTCTCTAACGCCGCGTTACCGCATTCCGTTGTTTGTAAAAACAAACAGGCCTGTTTGACGGGATGAGCAAAAGCGTTACGCCAATTTTTGTCAAGATATCTAGTGATTCAAACATAGATAAGCTCAAGGCACGGTCAACTAGAGGGCATTCTACAACGCCGTAAGCCGTAGCATTCCAATGTATTGTTAGAGAACGGCGGAACGCCGCATTCTAGAACGCCCTCTACTTGACCGGGCCTTAAGATCGAAAAATCTCTGTATTGGTCGACGGCTTATCCTCTTCCACCTATAACATCAATGCTGGGGTTCCACAGGGATCAGTATTGGCTCAGGCATTGTTTCTGCCTCACATCAATGATCCTTGTAGGCATCATGAACAGTAGACCAATCTCTGTGGTCGAGCTGGAACACAGAAGGCTGGCAGCGACTGCTTTGATTTCAAAGAATCTACAGACGATTACCGCTCAAAAATATGGTAGAACTGAATGTTACCAAGAGCCAGTATTATACGCTATCAAATAAGAAGTACGCTAGCCAGCACCTGGTTCTAATGAACAATCAGGCTCTGACAAGGAGTCACTCATTTAAGTTCTTAGCACTTAACATTACGGAAAACTTCATCTGGCACGAACACGTTGCGTTAAATGTAATAGCTGCCAGTAGTAAAAAGCTTATATACCTACTTCTCACCATCTAACCTCCCCACGCTTTATAAACCCCAGATAAGGCCTGACCTCGAGTATTGCTCTCATGTCTGGGAAGCTGCTGCCGACACTACCCTGCTTCACGATGTGCACAGAAGGGCAATTCGACTAATTGGTGACCCGGCCACAACGCTCCACCTCCAGCCACTTTCTCACCGACGTGCGGTTGATGACCTCTCACTCTTCTACCGACGCGACTGCTGCATCTTATTCTACCGCGGTGGTTTTTCGTATATCAAGAACCGAGCAGTACTACTGCATATTTATTATCAGGGTTTCCAACGCTTGAAATAGAATGCCAGAAGATGTATTTTGTTGGGCCTGCGGGTGTTGGCCTATTCAAGTGTAGCGTTAACAAACTTCCCTTAACATAATCTTTAGGTCTGCTCAGTTATAAAAAAGTGGAGTCAAGTTGATTGACTCAGTACTTCCCACACATAATGATGATACCATTTTATTATTTCTCCATTGCATGAAGCTATAGTTTGAAATCCCCTTGCAACTAAATCATCGCCCACCTACCCGCAAAAACAACATCCAACATAAAAACCCTCGTAAATAGTTTCTTGTGTCTGCTTCCTAGGACGCCACAGTTTTTTCTGCATACTTCAACTGGACAATGCGAAAGGATCAAGAGCCTCCAACCCGTTTGAGCTATTTTATATCTTTGGTTCTTTTATTATTGCTGCGCCGCCACTTACACGGTTTTTCAAAAACAGAGTCGTTTTCCATTCTTGCCGCGGTAATAAATTCTATGTCAAAATTTCATTAAAGTCAATTCAATAATTTTCGCTTTACGCAATATACATAGAACAAAATAAAGCAAAACTCCTATGTACAGATCACAAAATTGGTTTCTGTAATAGACACGCCAATGTTCAAATGCACCTAAAAAAGTGTAATATGACGCCAGGTATTTCTTCTACAGGTCAACGGATAGACTATTATGAATATAACAAATTTTTCAGTTTCACAACCCCCCACCCCCCAACCGCCCCGATTTCACCCAACCCAAAGAGAAGTTTAAATGATCAGGAAACCGTAAAACGCTCAAAAACAAAGTTTGAGCTGTTTTTATATTTTTACCTCGCCGCGGTAGTAATACTGTGAAAAAATGAAATCAATTGAACAATTTTCGCGTTACGCATTATCGAACGATCTAAAACCATACCTACTCGTATGTGTACATCACAAATTCAAAGTCCCGTGGTTACTGTAACAAGCATTCAACGTTCGGATGGACCTAAAATAGTGTAACTTGCCGCTGGGTTTTTCATTTACCTATTAATGGACAGCCCATTACGAATACAACAGATGTTTCAGTTTTACAACCCCCCACCCCCCAACCACACCAAATTCACCCCCACCCAAGAAAAAGTAGAAAATGATCAGGAACCCCTAAAGCGCCTAAAAACGAAGTTTGAGGCATATTTGAATTTTTTTGTTTTTTGCTAATTACTCCGCCCCCCGATTTCCAAAATAACAGGAACACTGCCTACTACGACCCCACATCATGTTGCTACCGAAATTGCAACACAATCAATGTAGCGGTTACTGAGATTACGCGGCTAGAAAAACGCGTACAGACGGACCGACAGACCAACAGACCAACAGACCAACAGACCAATAGACCAACAGACCAACAGACCGACAGACCAACAGACCGACAGACCAACAGACCGACAGACCAACAGACCGACAGACAGACAGACCGACAGACAGATCGACGGAAATGAATGACGTGGATTTTCGTTACATCATAAATCGAAAATTTTGGCGATCACAATGCTCGGCTCACCTATTGGTGTGGGAAGTCAAACGAAGTCTTCAGCCATATTCCACCTAACGAGAAAAGTGAAGCAGCTTAGCGGGATTTCCCTCACCCTGGCAAGCCTTTTCACAAAGAGCTTTGCCTAATTTTGCTGCAGAAGCGAGGCAGGTTTCGCTTACGCTAGAGAAATGAGAAGTTCAAGGCCTAACGTACATCGTTGCTTCCTGAGCCTTCGGTAGGTGAAATTACAGGAGCGCCTGAATTAAACATCGTATCGTAACAATAAAATGGAATTCATCCATAGAGACGAACGTCTGGACACACTTTCATACATTTAAAGTTCGCCAAACTGCCTTCAAGATAGTGTAGGTATGCCGCTAAAAGGAGGTTCAGGAAACGTTAACGTTGAGCTCATACATTTTGATGACGCATTTAACCCCGGACGCAGATGGAAGGCAATTCGATTTTCGATACCGCTAGCAGTGCATTTGATGTCTTCGGATGCTCCGTCAACATGTTGCTATAAAGGCAAATGAGAAAAAAATAGAGCCAACTAGATTAACTCGGTACTTTCAAAAGATTTTCTGCAGAACGGGGCATCTGCAGAGATAGCGGACAACTACCATTGTCCCTGAAGTACCGCAAGGTAATCAGTGATAGAGATGAACCAACTTCCACAGTACAGATGAGAAACTCCAAGACGAACGGATGAAACCGTATTTCTCGTCACCAGCTGGTGAACTGCACGGGTATTAACGCTGAGAAGAAGCGGGATACCGCGCGGTTGCGGTCATCCATCCAAGTACTTACCGTGCCTGCGCTGCTTAGCGTCAGAGACCACCCCGTGCTATATGTATACGTAATCTGCAGACGCTCAAAGGGATAGCCCCACGATATGGTTTTTTGGGTTTAATGACCAATAGGAAGCTACTTTAGGAGAAGACTATATATCTCATTTCCAACAAAAAAAGTAATATAAGGTAGGGTCCGATTTTCAACTGTGTCAGAGATATTTAAGTTTTATTTATTTATTTTCAAGAAGCGCTTGCCATTGATGACTGGTTACAGTGTTCTTTTACTTCAATAAATTATACCGCTTACAATTATTATTTAGCTCAATCACGCAAATAACACAATCATATCTATGAGTAGACAGAAGGAAATTCTGCCGGTGCGCCATCTAGTACCCGATGGCGCACCGGCAGAATTTCCTTCTGTCTACTCGCACATCTTTCACATGTTTATTAAACATGGAAAAATTGATGCTCTCTATTTCCGTCAATCGACCTATGGCGCACTGATGATCGCTAATAAGCGTGAAACAGCTGTCTGCGTACTGGTGGATTGACGGAGGTATAGAGCAACCCTCGTAATCATATCTATGTCATTACAATTAATCATAACCATGCCATACAAGCCACACGTCAACTATGTTTTTACTGAAGACGATTTAGCAAACGAGAATTCATTTTTTTCTATTTCAAGTATCCATATAATGAAAAAGTAGCTTTTTTGACTACAAACAAAATTTTACAGCGCCAGAATGACAGCCAACATTTCAAACCGATATAAAATTGAAAAAAATACAAATTTAGCCGATAGGCCGAATTTAACTAAGTCTTTATGTTAGACTTACTAAGCATCGATAAACTGAAAACATTATTCATATGCACTTTAGATTTTTCATGGGTCTTCATTTTCTCCCATATATGAATAAGATCACCCGTGCCTTTTTTCGCCCAAGTGTCATCGCCTCCAAATAGAACACACACAAAGCAACACAGTTCGTTAACTTCTTCACAGTCACTTATCCAACTGGTTTCATCATAAATAATATTATTAAATTTAAGACAACGCGATTTCTGTCCACTATCAATAAGTCTTTCAATTTTTCTTCCAGCGTCAGCTCCCATCATGTGAGTTGCGACGATGCCACGTGTTGCCCGGTGCAAGCATTTATGCACTGAGACGCTATTGCCATTTCGTATAAAAAAAAAGTCGTTGGAAACTTACATAGAATAAGAAAAGTCTAAGAGATAGATCAATATGTTTTTGTCGAAAATTAAGCCACTGGAACCGAATACTCTTTACTTGGAGAGATTTTTTTCTGTATTTGAAAGAAAACTAGATATCTCAGAAAGAGTTGAAAATCGGACGCTAGAACACCCTGTATAAGTCTGTAGTTTACAAGGACTATTTAGTATTCGATTGACTCATATAAAGTGCAGACGCAATTTATGCTAGGCTTTAATCTACATTAGTAAGACGCGCGTGAGTGAAAGGCTCAATATATTCAATTTTTAGTCATAACTAGACTTAAAATTATTCTGCATAAGACAAAAAATCCTAAAGTAGTTCAAACAATTCGCTATCAATAAATGCTTTTTATACACTTTTTCAGCTTTACCTGTATGACCGTTTTTTGTTTATCTGTGGTCGGACCGAACACTGAACGCTTAAACTTAAGCTAACAAATTAGTAAACACATTTTGTTTAAAAAAACTAAAACACACGATTAAAAAAAAAGTTTATAATAATTTTTAAAATGAGCTTAAAAAATAACGAACGAAAAATGCTAGTATGATTGTGAAAAAAGCATGGGCGCTTTGTGCCATATTATTTGTAAATGGAGCGCCCTATGCTTTTCTCACAATGATACTAGTATCTTTTGTTCATGATTGTTTTAAGTTTATTTTAAAAATCATTTCAAAATGTTTGGTCCGATGTTCTTTAAAAGCGCTTGTTTAGTTCTTCGGGGTAAAAACTATAGGGTCTCCTTCAAGAAAAATGACTTGACCGTAAAGTGACCTTCAAGATACGCAACCTGTATAACTTTAAATGTATAACTGTCAGAATAAGAGCCAAAATTTAAGAAAAATGTGGTTTAGGTGCTTCTGTCAACCTCTAAATGACTAGGAAATAGTACGCTTCCTCCTTTTGAAAGTCAGGGGAGCTTCAGAAAATTAGACGCATTACTTCAAAAGCAATAGGGTACTTGCAGAGGTCGTGAAGTCGTCTCGGAAGTATACGCAGCGTAAAGAAAGCCATATCAAGAAGCAGTAGGAAACAAAAAACATGATTTTACTGACGGCCAAAAAAAGATATTTGCAAAATAAAATAAGGATATATTCAAATCTTTCCACGTGACTTAAAACGAGGGCAGACGTCACAGGTATCTTATCGATATCGACAATCGATACTGTTACAGCGCAGGTCAGTGAGATTCAACTGCAAACTAGAGATGATCTGAATTCTTTAACAATGCGACTCAATTTATGGATACTTAAACATATTTGAAACAGGCAATTAACCCACTAGCATTTTCGTTACATACATTTTTATATCTAATAGGTATCACAGTTCATCCTATTTGTGACCGATATATACCGATATATACTAATCGAAGCCGTCATTCTATTTCGGCGCATCCCATTATTAATGAATCCAAAGATAGAATCTAATTCAAGCCCATCCTTACAAAGTGAATTAGTAATCTAGCCTAACTTTTATTCTTTTGACTTTTGTACTTTTGTGTGTGACTGTGTCTTGTGGTTATAATGATCAATGTCAAAATGTTACGTTAGCATTGGCTATCGGTATCGAATATCAGTCCTTTACATCCCATCACTATAGGATATCACTGACATCAGAGGTTGTTTGCGCGGCATTTTCCGGCATTTGAAATAATTTTTTGAATATCTCTCACACGATTCCAAAAAACCAAACAAGTGATTTTGTCATGTTTACTAGGCTCTAAGGAACGCATAAACGACATAATATTTTTTTCTGCAAGTACCCTATTCTCATTAGACTTAGGTCAAAATATTAAGTGCACGTTATTTTGGAACTAACTAGATGAATCGCCTACCTGATCTAAGTGTCCTTTTCACACGCTTGGCACCACTTGACTGCACAAGTACACAAATCTCTCCCTATCTTTACTGCGATCCAAAAGCTTTCCAGTCTCTCCAACCAATCCGAGTAAGTGTAAACAAGTTAGATATCTCAAGCTTCTACCACAATAAATCCGGTGTATCCAAAGTACTTCCCAGCAACATACCACGTATATAATTTCTTGAAACGGAGAAGTGTTATAAAGCTAAGCGCGTCAGTATCGTGGCCGAAGAAAATTTAATATCGCCTGGACGTTTTTACTGCCTCCACACGACAGATATAACACCATCGGAATCTGCTTTATATGCACCAGGAACTCGCGCTTACGTTTTATGCAGCTGCAGGAGTTTATTGGGATGATGCTGCTTGGCTGCCTCTTCGTAACGGAGTGAGAGAATAAATTCTTAAAGCTTATGTTGTGGCAAGCTATGTTTATTCTCTTTTTTAAGCTCTTTCATATTTAAGTGTGTTTTTTACTTTTATCACGTTTTTCCTATTTTTGTCGTAAAACAAATTGGTGAGCGTTAAACGAAGACACGTAATATCAATAAAACAAGACACTAAATTAGTGAAGGTAAACATTGGTTTGGCGCTGATCAGTTTTTGACTTGCCTGTTGTCTGTATGGCCCCCAACTATAGCACAGAAACGGGGCATGCTCGACCGCGTCTACACCGTGCAGACACTCGAAAAGGCCCACGCCCAGACAGTGCCTGCGTTAGGAAATAGGACGTCTGTCGATGACTGCATTCCGTCCATTCTTTCATGGACGGTATTAGTCGTTTAGACCAGTGTGCGACATCAGTATTCTCGTTCCATAGACTTTGCCACTTACTTGCTGTCTGTCTTTTAGCTTCAAGGTGGCATATCGCATTGCCTACTTGACCATGGTGGATCAGTGTCCTCTCCTTGGCCAGCAAGTATAATGGTGGTATCGCCGCTATAACTTGCAGGGCTCTTGTAGATACCGTGCGATAAGCACTGGCCACCCTTAGCAGAGACTTTCTCTGAAAGCTGTCCAAGACTTTCTGATACCTTTTCCTACTCGTGGCTTTATACGACACAGGAGCTCCGGGAGTGCCCTTTTGTTGCTACTGGACCCCCCTACATTTGGCATCAGTCATGATAGTAGCGCCGTCTTCTTCTCAGCCTTTGCCACTACCCTTTTAATGTGTTTTCCGGAACATCTCTCGTTATCTAGTGTAACTCCGAGTTACACTATGGACTTGCTTGTTGGGACTTGCACTCCTTTTAGTTGGAAGATCACTTTAGCTCACTTGCTCCTTGGGCCGCGCGTTATAACTGCCTCCGTTTTCCCAGGAGCCAATTCAAGCTTGTGATCGCACATTGACCTGTCAATCTTGCACAGCGATGTGTTGGCTTTAGGGACAACCTCTGCCTCTTCATTTGCCACAATCTTCGGCACATGCAACCTTATTTACGCCGCTAGGCAGCGCTGATCAGTGATATAGATACATTATCATTATGGTGGAGGGGGAGTTGGGAGGTAATTAGCAAATGCTCATAATAATATGAGATATTATATAGTTCAGCTTTATTTTTGGTTCCAAAAGGGATACGTTAATTCATTGAACAGCGAGCATGAATCTATGATCGCCTCTCGGTAATATTACGAATGACAGATATTAGTTAATGCTTCTTTAACAAGATTTTGCTCACGGCAAGTTACAATGATAATTGTAAAACACCGATTTCATCAAACAAGGCTACGCCATTCTAACAAACCATGAGATCAGCGTATAAATCATTTTCTGACAGTAATAATCAAATCCGTCCAATTTATTGAAAATAAAATCTGAAGTTTCAACAGAATTTCTTACCTTCCTGCAAAGTTTGAAATTATTCAACCCTTCGACGTATAATGGATATCGACTTATTTTTCTAATAGGTGACACATCAAGTTAGCTTGCCATACTATGTCAAAGAAGGCTCCTGGGATGAAACAATAGCAACCTTATGAGTTCCGTTTTTATCTTGCTGGAAAATAGGATCTTGTCGTTCTTGAAGGCAGGAGGAATTAACTCTTAAGTCTTGATTAGTGTAGCCCTGAGTATTTAGTTGTTTTTCATGGAAACAGTATTTATTGGTATACAGTCAACAGACCTCCCAGCAGTCTCAGTTACTCTTTGACTTAAAAAAGACACATATTCGCTTTGACCGCAAACCCCCGGAGTTTACTTCAAGGTTACTTCAAGCGATAATTTGAGATTTGTTAAATTGTACCAAGAAGCAGTGTTGCCAACTGGATTTTACCGTTTTTAGTAGATGGCGCTAACGAAAATTAGTACAACAGTAGAATTCTCGTTATTAAGAAATCAACGCTTTTTCAGAGCGCTTCAGTGCCAGCCAGCATGACTAATCATTTGCGCTTTTGTGCTAACTAGTTATTCGTTGGTGTTTTCAGCGAAGAAGCGTTTTTCAAGCGTCACTCAAACCCCTTTGGACACCATATTCCTCTTTTGCCTGGTCTTAGGCTATTGTTTTTTAGGTGAAGTTGCTCTAGGAACTTTTTGTTTATGAAAATAATACAATGAAACAGAAATAAATCTTTATTTTTTAGAAATCAATATCAATCAACCACTCTGTTTTAAAATTTTGAGCATATTTCATCTTCTTGCTCAGTGACGATAGATTTTTTTTCATTTTCAGAATCCCTATCATCAAAATTATTTCTCTTTTCACTTAAAAAAATCAAATTGTAATTAGCTATTCGGTATATAACATACATTTTACATATCTTACCTCATTCTGGTTGATCGTGATTCGTGAACGGAAAAGAATCATTGGAAATTCTGTATTAAAGTTTGAGGAACTATGCACACTCTTATGCCAAATAGAGTCAATATTGAATTCAAACACTTGAACACTTTTAAAGTAGAGATAACAAAAACAACCAACAACCCCTGTTTACAAACGTAAGATGTTAAAACACGAAACACGCGATAGCGTTACTGTATCTGTGTGTGGCTGGCTTCAGATGCTCCAAGAAAACCGAACCCTGTTCCCTGCACTACACTACCAAGTCAAGTGTTACAGTGGCTCGCTACTTAATCGCGCTGCCTGCCAAATAGTAGACGGGACGAATGGATGTGTCAGAACAATTACATACAGGCTTCAGAAGATTTATAAATGAAACCAGTGGAAAAATCAGTAGTGATGCGGTTATTCAGTGAATTTGAAAATGGTATTCCATATATCAGTAGATTTGCAACACAAATCAGTAGATCAGTAGACTAAGGGTGAATTCAGTAGGTATACTGATTTTTCAGTAGGGTTGGCATCACTTCCAAGAAGCCCACATCGCAATAACGTTCTACTAGTCCGTTACCACTGGCTAAGGGCTCATCACCTAGGTTTAGTTCCTGAAAAAACAGACGCAGTGATACTACAAGGATATCGGATGAAGAGGGAGGACGTTACCTGGACGTTACCTTCCAGATTAGAGGCAGGATGATAGTTCCCAGTAAGTGCGTGAAGTACTTGGATTTTTATATAGGCAACGAGAGGTGCTTCTCACACCGCATTGAGAAGTCAACCCAGTAGGCAGAAGAATAGCAATGCTCTCTAGACTGTTCCTACCAAACATCAGTGGACTCAGCAGTAGAAAAAGAGCACTCCTGAATGGAATCGTTTAGTTGATTGTCCTTTAAGGAGCGACAGTTTAGCACAATTCACCCAAGAGAAAAAAGAACATGTGCAAGAGTTGGACAGGCTGCTAAGGACGTCTCTGATAAGGGTAAACAATGACTACCGCACAGTATCCCGTAACGCTTTGCAAGTGGTGACAGGGACACCACCCTTACATCAGCTGGCTGAAGAGAGAAGAGACAACTCCGCTTCACAAGTGGACACAGAGATCAAGTGAAAAGATTGCAGACCCATGTACCATAGAGAGGTGGCAGCAGATATGGTCCTATGTTTCCTGGTTCAGGTTCTAACGGCACATGGCCCGTTCCAAATCTAGCAAAAAGGGTAACAAGCGCTCTTCGAGTATGATAAGTGTTTTACATATAGACAGGAAGTCTATGCTAACCTACCTGAAGATCTTAAGACAAATAACACGGTGAGACCGAAGATTTCCTATAGAGCTTATTGGAAGACGATCCGCTGCATGGTCAAAAAAATCCTCAAGGTCAAAGAAAAACGAAGAGGCGATAATTAAACCATAAGATGAACGAGCTCGGACCTGGCCTACATTAATATTGTTATATCGTTCGACGAAGGTTCAGGAAGTGGTAGGAGAGCTTAGATGTAAGAAAAGAGGGAACGGGCTTTAACCGTCCAGGCCGTGGTGGCATGTCAGGTGGACGCAATTGCGTCCGTTTGACAGGTCTTAGGACTCAAGCTGGTACAACTTCAGGAGGGCAGATTCTCTCTCACACCTTCGGGTGCGCGGGTGCTTCTGTCCTTTGCCAATTTTCCTAAAACCTCTATAATAAAACAACAAAAACCAGTCCATTACCATGTACCTCATCATATCTAGGCATATATCTAGGGGGACCGCTAAAAATCTAATCCAAAAATGTTCCCCCACTGCGACGCCGACGAATATTTTGTGATAACCCTAATCTGGTCCCCCCCAAACTAAATAAATGTTATATAATGACACTAAAAATGCATCACTCCCCCTCCCGATGAATCAAGTCTTCTGGTAAAAAAATGAAGAGGTGGCAACCCTAATCTAGATCCCTCCCGAAACTTAATCCTGAATACGCGCCTTGCACCCAAAGATCTCTAAGATGTCATCGAGTCACTTCCTGCATTGTAAGACGTTACAGTCCATGTGTTTAGTGCTTTGATTGCCGCCTAGCTATCAGTATTGATAGTCTGTTTTCCGTGAATACAAAAAGCCCCTCAACTAAAAGTGCAAGTACAAAAGTCTCTTTGCAAGAAAACCGTCTGTGTAAGACTTGTCCTGCTCATTTGAATAGCTTCTGACTTCCCCCTCCCAATCTCTACTTATTGGTCACGGCACTATAAATGCATTTCAAAGCGAATAACTTCTCGCAAATACAATGCAATTCTAAGGGGATTGTAGTGTGCCCCTTACCTGGGTTTAGAACGGCTCAGCTACAATGGCTCCGTAATCAAAGCACACATTCCTTAGCTTTTCTCTCAGGGATTAGGTCTAATGAAAGCAGATTAAGCAGTGCTTCGACTGCACGGGAATCTTTGATAATAACCCTTCACAATACTTCACACGTCATTTTGTTATTATCTCTATCTCTATAGAGTGTTGACTGTAAATGGGCAAACAAATGAAAGAAAAGCTTCATCGTGAACATCGCGCAGTATCTGAATCTCAAATAGAGTAGTTAATCCAAGTAAATCTCTCCAGATAATAGTAGGCAGCCGTATATAGTAGCCATATCGCGTTCAACTGTTTATCCAAATAAGTAGCTCAGAAGCACACGGGCTTCAAGACTAATGGCGGCTACACACGTTCCGGCAGGCCTGTCAGTTCGAACTGAATGGTCCGCCGACGTCCGGTCGCCTGAGCGTGTGTATGGTCCGGTCTACCTGTCAGTTACGACTGATCAGGCGACCGGAGAAGAATCACATATATGTTCGTCCCTCCGTCCGGCCTGACGTCCGGTCGCCTGAGCGTGTGTATGGTCCGGTCTACCTGTCAGTTACGACTGATCAGGCGACCGGAGAAGAATCACATATATGTTCGTCCATCCGGCCGACCTGACGCACTACCATTGGTCCATTCAAAAAGAAAGGGACAGACAGCTGGTGTTTCCACGACATTTGGATCTCGATACGATCCCAAAAAATAGCGAATCGACCTTGAACAGGAAACGTTATGAAAACGTATCCAATTTGTTTCCACTATATAGTGAGTAATTCTTCGATATCTCGCAATATATACCTGATAGAAGAAAATATCAAATACAAAAGTTATTTGGTTAAGACGAACATAAAAAAACATAAAAATATTTTGAAATATACAGGGTGTTGCGGGAAAGTAGGGCAGTGGTCGAATTGATTTTTTTATATGGAACCATAACTTTTTTTTAATTTTTCTAGTTTCCATCATCGATCTCTATTTAACCCTAAAATATTTTTGGGATTGGCTGCGATGTTGCCAAGTTATAACTTATTTTCTAATAATTTGCGGATTTGCAAGGTCGTAAGTAATACGTCCAAATTGATATATTTCTTGAACTCTTCTCAATAATATTATACAGCGCGTTACTTGAATATTAAGTGAATATTATTTTGGATGTTATCAGCAATGCGCATCTACAGGGTGTTTTTGGCAGAATTTTAAATTAAGGCAATTTGAAGGTCATTTTACTCTGTTTTTTAAATGAATGTTTTATTCTAAATCGAAATATCTACTAATACCCTATCTCGCTTTGTAATATTTTTCTTCGCGTTTGCGACGTTGCCAAGTTATACATTATTTTACCAAATTTTCAAACAAATATCTATGATTTTTATTAATAGAACACCCTGTATATTTTATTTAACATAGAAGTACTCCCTAGTAATGGTTTACGGCGTGAACAAGTTTTAACTGGTTTTCCTAAAGTAATAAAACCTTTTTCCTTACACACACTGCCTATTTCGAGTACCAGATCAGTAAAAGGTACACGAACGCTTAAATATCTCCAAAACTTGCTCAGCTGGAACGAGAAAATCTATATCTGCAGGTTTTCTAACATGCAGAATTCAAAAATTATAACAGCAGCGTTGCCAGATTTACCACTTTTACGTTACACGTCATAATTTTGTTATTTTCAATAAAATCCTCTACTTATCTTTATTGCAATGAATTGCGCATGTCGAATTTAGTAGGATTTCGTAACTTCAAAATTTTGTTTCTATTGATTACTGAGATACGGCAACACCACTTTTTCAGTAAAAAGTACCGGAACGCTTGAATATCCAAAACTGCCATCCCTGAAGCGAAAATTATCAATATCGTAGAGTTTTTTTACAGCAAAATTCAAAAATGCTAACATCAGTGTTGTCAGATTTACCACTTTTACGTTAGACTTCATAAATAGGGCATTTCATTCAAAGTAATGACGTGAAACGTAAAATTGGAAAATCTGACAATGCCGATGTTAGCATTTTTGAATTCTGCATGTTCAAAAACCCCTACGTATTGAATTTCAGCGCTCCAGCTGTGGCAGTTTTGGAAACATTCAAGCGTTCCGGTACTGTTTACTGAAAAAGCAGTGTTGCCGTATCTCAGTAATTAATAGAATCAAAATTTTGAAATTGTGAGACTTTACTAAATTCGACATACGCAATTCATTGCAATAAAGATAAGTAGAGGATTCTATTGAAAATAACAAAATTATGACGAGTTACGTAAAAGTGGTAAAATCTGGCAACGCTGCTGTTAGAACTTTTGAATTCTGAATGTTCCAAAACCTGCAGTTATTGATTTTCTTGTTCCAGCTGTGCAAGTTTTGAAGATATTTAAGCGTTCCTGTACCTTTTACTGACCTCTGGTATTCGAAATAGCAGCATGTGCAAGGAAAACGGTTTTATTATTTTAGGAACACCAGTTAAAACTTGTTCACGCTATAGACCATTACTAGAGAGTACTTTTATGTTAAATAAAATATACAGTGTGTTCCATTAATAAAAATCGGGGATATTTGTTTGAAAATTTGGAAAAATAATTTATAACTTGGCAACGTCGCAAACACGAAAAAAAATATTACAAGGCGAGATAGGTTATTCGTGGGTATTTTGATTTAAAATAAAACATACATTGTTACATTTAAAAAACAAAGTAAAATGACCATCAAATTGCCGTAATTTAAAATTCTGCCAAAACCACCCTGTAGATGCACATTGCTGATAACATCCAAAATAATATTCATTTAATATTCAAGTAACTCGCCGTATAATAATATTGGGAAAAGGTGAAGGAATATATCAATTTGGACGTATTACTTGCGACCTTGCAAATCCGGAAATTAATAGAAAATAAATAATAACTTGGCAACGTTGCAACGGATCCCAAAAATATTTTAGGGTTGAATAGAAATAAATGATGGAAACTAGAAGAATTTAAAAAAAGTTATAGTACTAAACAAGTTGATCACTATACAATACTTTCCCGCAACACCCTATATATTTCAAAATGTTTTTAGGATATGCGTCTTAAGTAACCAAATAACCTTTGTACTTGACATTTTCTTCTATCAGGTACACCTTGCCAGATATCGAGAAATTACACACAAAATGTTTTAAAAGCCCGTGGAAACGTAGCAGCTGATATATTTCACATTCGCCTGAACGTGTGGAGGGCCGTCAGCCAATCAGAGGCGACCGGTCTTTAGGCGGCCTTGTTCAGTTCGAACTGACAGGCCTGCCGGAACGTGTGGGGGCGAGGCGACCGGTCTTCAGGCAGACCGTTCAGTTTGAACTGACAGGCCTGCCGGAACGTGTGTAGCCGACATTAGAAAACAACAGAGTTCTACGGATCAAAGCTCAACCGGCTGTTTATATTTTAGTCCGGGGAGCTCAACCGGAGTTGCTTTGTCGTGCAGCAGTGAACAGCATTGATGGCGGTTATACAGAGTCATTGGCGGATTTAAAAGGGGTGAAAAGGTTATTTACCCTAATTTAATAAAACCTGCACAAGTGACCCATTTCATTTATTCATATACAGGGTGTTTGGCAGAGGGTCAGCCAAACTTGGTGGGAGTATATATAAGCCCATTTCAAAGATATTTTATTGCTAGACCTGCGTTGTAAATATCCCTAATTTTTTTATATCATTGTTTTGTAATATTTTTAAGAATTTACAAAAATAGACATTTGCTTTACTGTATTTGTTTTTCAAATGTATATTAAACTTATTTTTTCGGGCATATTTGATCTGTGGAGTATAATTTTTCAAGTGAAGTAATAATTAGTCACAAATACTACCGGAAATAATGACTTGTGAGCTAGCATTGCTACCAAACATGTTAAAAAATTAGAGTGGTTAATTTCAACTACTAAATGTAAAAAATTAATAAACGCGATAAGGTTGTTCAAGTGCTTTTAAAAACTTCTCTACTTACCATCAAGCTCAAGTAGATAATCAAAATTAATGACAGTAAGGATGAATGCAGTCAAAAGAAGAAATTATTATTTTATTTTTATCATTACAAAGCCATATTAAGGTTTGTTGAAAGTGTGCCCCTCTGCTTCTAATACATGCCCCACATCGTCGCGTGATTTGGGTTGTGATGGTGCGGAGCCACATCTCTTCTCTCATTGTCACAAAGGCTGAATCAATTTTTTGAACCAGGTCGTTAATTCATTTCTACTTCGTTAAAGTTCTTTTGCACGTCACCATACATGGAAGTCGAGTGTGGAATCGTCCGGGGGTCGTGGGGGCAATGCGATGGGGCCTAAGTATCTGATCTACTAGTGGAGGAAGGTGTCTTCCAGGAATACGATTAGTCTATCGCCTTTGATTATAGGTACAACGACCGTAGTTCCATGAGATCATTTTACGTAGCACAAATCTAGATATGAACCATTCATTCCTTGGAAAAGACAATGACATGGTCAAAAATCTTGTGGAGAAGTAATTACCCTTGTTACCCCCACCCTTTGCATATGCCTGCATACGTTCGAAATTCGAGTACTATATAGGGCATGTACGAGTATTAGAAGCAGAGGGGTGGTTTCTCGTCTTGACTGCATTTATCCTTAATGTCATCTATTTTGACAAGTTACTTGAGCTTGGTGATACACGTAGCATGTCTATGTAAACAGTAATAAGTAGAGTAGTTTTTTTTAAAAGCACTTGAACAACTCTATCGCATTTTTTTTTTTTTTTTACTTCTGTGTCATCGGCATCGACTACTTTGGTCATTAGCCTCGTATTCTGTGTAGGCTTTGTTACTGTTTCCCGGCGCCACTTAGGAACAGCACTGTTAATTAGAAGCCAACAGTGAATGCTCAGGTGGGGATTCTCGCTGAGCTTTTTTTTTTTATGGATATTTATTTTTGGCTGAAAAAACCAGAAATAAATTTCCGCCTCTAACGAGAATCGAACCCGGGACCTTCCGGTCACGAGTCCTCGACCCTAACCACTGGGCCAACCCACCCCCCCTCTATCGCATTTATTTATTTTTTTTATATAAAGGTTATATAAAGGTTATTTCGGTAGTATTTTTGACTAATCATTATTCTAGTTGGAAAAGGATACTCCACAGACCAAAAATAAGCAGAAAAATAAGTTAAAAAAGCATTTAAAAAGATACAGAATCAGAAACGTTTAGGGCACGAGTCTAGTAATTAAATATCTTCGAAGTGGGCCTATCTATATGCAACGGAGTTTGGTTAACCCTCTATCAAACGCCCTGTGTATTCACGTGGTTTCGTGGCACTCATACAAGAATCACAAACGAATGCCCACACATTCGCTAAGAGTAATTATATTTTTATCCAAATTAAAGCGCCGCACATCTGCCAAGTCAGGCCAAACTGACGCTTATTCTCAAAAAAGTTTTTTGCGCTCTTGCGTCATATCACTACGAAAATCTGTAACATCTCTCGTGAACTACTCAAGGCTAAAGAAAGAAGGGTAGTTAGCGAATAATGGGCAAGGATCGCAACTTGATTTGTAAATTTCCAAAGGCATCATCACTATAAAATTCGTCACTTCTAGATGAAGCCTGGCAAGACAAATAAGGGGCATCCGGAAGTGAAGAATTTTTCGGAGAGATCGCAAAGTTAAAAAAGAAGTCCCTTAAAAATTACAGTCATCTGGGCAATATTAAGATAATTTAACAGGTGCTGGTGTTTTCCAAGTATTCTTTATTTTAATCCGGTTTGGGTAATATTTTAATTTAGGTTGTCCTAAGTTCGCCATATTTTATGTTTTACTCATAGTTCTAGTCGCGACTTTTTATGCGTGCGAATTTGCTCTACTATGTATTCCACTGTTGAGGGTTGACGTGTGACGATGTGTAATTTTGATTGGCTAAGGTGTCGCTGCTCTTGTTATTTATGTAGTAGAATCCCTAGATAAGAAATATCAGGGCTTGTACAATGCGTTTCGTGAGTTTGGACATTTCTTCATAGGCGTATAGTATTCAACGAAAGGAGTGATTTTTGCCACTAACATATAAACGAAATGCTGAGGGTATCAAGATATTGACCGATAATTTCTAATTCCGTCCCTGTGCGATTAGATCAAAATAGACACAAAAACGCAGATGGTTACGGAGCATACGTAGCAGTGCGTTTTTGACGTGCTAAATCGACCGTTAAAAACAACAAAAGTGGTGCAACCGTTATAACTATAATGAACTGGTGGACATGACTTTAGTGTATGTGAATGTGGTGAAAATACCTCTTAGATATCGCGAGTGTATTCCGGTCGTTTTTCTGACCATATTCACCCTGCATAGATGTTTGTATTTACACCATGGTGGACGCTGGAAGGCCTAGAGAGCTTCGAATATTCCAAACTGAAGAAATACTTGCGCTTTTCAGTTTTGCGGCGCGAATTTCAAACTGTATCTATAAAACGCATGTGACAGGACCGCACTTAAAAGTCCGCAGCGAACGAATAGTAAGTATTTCCTTACAATTTTTTTATCTGCTGCTGACACACATTAGCTTTGTCATTTGAATGTCAGTTGTTGTCCGAAAAGAAAAGTCTCAACATTGAAAACACCCTGTATGTTTGGAGACACAACATGTAGCATTGATAACGGTTCCTAAAGTGCTGTTTCGCAGGGCTTGAAAATTCGTAGACCGGCTCTAGCCAAAAAACACTAAACCGGATAATATGTGCAAAAAACTGCTGGAGATATAATTATTTCATGAAGTCCAACCCTATTCATCGGACGTAATTTTGAGCTTCTGCGCAATAGTGGGTGTTGTTGCTTTAGTTAAGTTTTCAAGATACTTCAACAGTCAATACATGCATTATAGTTTTTAACAGCACTAGCACTCATACCAAGGTTACGATCGTAGATAGAGAGCATGACAATCATCAAGAAATAAAGTCTATAGGCCGTTGTGAGGTAGTTCAAAGCTTGTGTACCTCGGTTCTTTGATCGACAATTCGGGTAGCTGTGAGAATGAGATTCGACGGCATATTCAACAGGCACGGGTAGCCATGACCAAGCTTACTAAAGTATGGCGTGACCATAACATCACTAAAGCTACCAAAATGTCGCTGGTTCAGTCTCTTCTGTTCTCCGTATTTTTGTATGCCTCGGAAACTTGGACTGCTAAACAGGCAGATCGAGTTCGCATAGATGCTTTTGAAATGTGGACGTGTAGGAGAATGCTGAGAATTTCTTATACCGCCCATCGAACTAATGTTTCCATGCTAGATGAGCTCGGTAATCCAAAGAGATTATCCTCTATGGTATCGACGAGAATGCTCACATTCTTCGGACATATCCACAGAAGCGATAATATGGAGAAACTTGTAGTTCAAGGTCACGCCTCGAGTGCGCGGCGCCGTGGCCGTTTGGTTACACGCTGGGTGGATACGACGAAACAGTTGCTAGATACGAGTATCAAGAGCGTCACTGAACTGCAATGCTCTAGCTCCAACTTAATGCATTTTACGAGTTCACAACGTGTCTGTTAAGACATTGTGACTATGATGATGAGTACTCATAAAAGAATAGTATTATCCGGTGCACTTCTTTGGAAAAATGTTCAATATGGAAAAATAACAAACACACCTACAACAAAGAAAGCTATCAGCAGTTACCATCCAGTTCTGATGTGAAAGAGTGCTGATCAGGATCCTCACCGACTTTAGAAGATATGAAACTATAAAATTTCTTTGTGAGGTATTATAATTATTATCTAATGTACGCCTATAACATATACCACAAGGCTGAGCCTTCTAGGGATGGCATTATCTGTATCTTGCAAATAAATGAATTATCTACTCTAAAGGTTCTGGATTCCGTATATATGTTGGTGGTTTTGACGAGTACGGTAGGAAACACTCTCTATACCAACAAACGTAGGAATATGATGCCTTGCCTCACATCTGAGTCAGTAAAATATTCAGTTGAAACGCAGTTTTCTTATCATTTGTATAACAAAGCTTTTTGGTCGATATAATAAATATGAACCTGCGTTCGGTCTGTATAGCTAGTAACCTACAAAATGTATTTTATCAATGGTGTACACATCCATACAACAATAGAGATAGATATGTGCAGTACATTATGACAAACGTTGCAAAGTCAATTTGTTATTATTACCATATATGTATCTGGGTGAAGCGAAATTAATTGTTTGTGTGGTAATTCACTTATTAATATCCCAATTATTGAAGCTCTGTTCCTGTGTAAAATATTCATATTGAATAAATGAGCAATGACGATACAGCTACAGGGCGAACTAGCTTAGCGACGTCAAAGGTATTTGTTTGGATGCACACACATACAAAGATATTTTCAATTCAAGAATTCTGATAATCTTGTAAAGATATACTAACGACAAGAACATCAGTCTGTTCTTGTTCTGAGGAAGTTTTTTTGATCAGGTAATTATGGCAAATTTAAACCAATAAAAATATTTTTTTGATTTTAATACTCATTCGAAAGAAATATGATGTGACTAAGAATATAATTTTCTTTACAAATACAATTTTAATACTTCTCGACCAAGCACTTCATGAAGTTTTAGTAAGCATATACCACATTTTCCAACTGAGCGCCTATTACTTCCATCAAGAGTGGTCTTCAAGTAGCTCCAAAGAAAGAAGTCTGCTGGGGCAGTTAAGTCAGAAGATTAATGGACCAGGAAACAATTTCCTCATAATACTCATTGTGGCTCGTGCTGCGTGTACTGTTGCACCGTCTTGTTGAAACCACATGTTCACCAAGCCCCGCTCCTCCAACTCTAGCACTAAAAAGGCATTAATCCTGGCGATGTAACGTTCGCTAGTCACAGTGACCATATTACCCTCGGCGTTCTCAAAAAAATACGGCCCAATCACTCCTCCCGCGTGAACGCCGCACCACACAGTGGCTTTTAGTGGATGTAGTGGCTCTTCGTGCATCACACGCGGATTTTCAGTACCCCAAAAACGAAGATTTTGCTTATGACGTAACCGCTCAATTGGAAATGCGCCTCATCGCTCACGATGATTTTCGACACAAAATCATCTGCTTCGTTGTTGAGATTCAGGATGGCTCGACAGTAATTCACACGCGACTGACGGTCACAAGGCACTAACTGATGCACTATTTGCACTTTATACGGGGCCATGTGTAAGTCTTTCACCAAAATTCGCTGTACGGTTCATCTGGTGATGCCCAATTGCGTGGCCCACCGTCTGGTTGATGTTTCTTGGTTACAGCAACATCGCCGCCACAGCCGCGATATTCTCGGCAGAACGACCCGTCCGGTGACGTCCACATCCTGCAAGGTCCTTTGTGGTCCCAGTCTCTTCGAGTCGAGCAGCTAATCGGCGGAACGTTTGCCCAGTTGGCGCGACACGATTCGGAAATCGACGCTGAAATGCACACTGCGCTAACACCACCGATCGATTATTGGTCAGAAACTGTCTAGTTCACAAATGTCAAATATGATTGACGTGCGACTCCATTTGCAAAAATTATAAAATCTTCCGATATGGTGATTAGTTTTGCGCCACCTAGTATTTAGTTTTTAGCTCGGTTTTTAGGTTTCAAGATTATCATATACTTGATTTAAGATTTCGGTATTCGTACTTTCAAGACTTTCTCAGGTTTAAATTTAAAATATTTATTTATTGAACCCTACCTATATAGTGATCAGTAATCTTTTAAGATAATTATAGTGCTACGCGTATAAGAGGATATGGTATACTTGAATGAAAGTATATTATATTCTTTATCCAAGAATTTACTTTTATGTGTGCATATGCAACTTATTTACCCGAAAGCTTGAATGTTTTCCTTCATGCTGTAGTTGCGCATATTTTTTCTTTAAGAAAAATTACTTATACAGGTTGGTGGTTGCTGGTTGGTGGTTTTCTTTCGTCTTTTACTAAAATTACTTATTAAGTAAGCTAACACGTTTGGGCGCGACACTACTAAGAAAAATAATATCATGTAGCTCATCAGTCCTATTAGTGAAGAAAAGAATTGCTGTTTCTTCCTTAGTCACCTATAGAAAAACGGTCACAGATGAGGCAGGAAGAATGAGCAAAAGATGGAGAGAGATAAAAGCGCCTGCGAGGAATAGGTCAGACTGGGGTCAGCTTGTAGAGGCCCTATGTTCATTATTGGAATAATGGAATTATACAGGGTTGGGATAAAGTATGGAACCAAGCAAATAACTTTGGAACGGAAAGAGTGATATTGCTGAAAATTTGCAGGCAAGTGTATTGACGTCTAGTGCATCCGAAGACATTATGTTAGCTATTAATATACTTCCGGTTTAACCGGAAGTACCGTCAACTTTTTTAATTTAAATGGGACACCCTGTGTATTTTTGCAGATTTTAATTCATATTTTTGTTCCGAATACGTCCATAGTGGGTTTAGCATTAGTTTCTGTAAAAACGGGAAAGATAAAGCTTCTTTATCATTTCAGGTGTTTAAAATGCCCGTCATTCAAAGTCGGTTTTGGGGCTCGCGTGAGATCTCACAAAGAAGTGTGTCAACTTTTAATGATTTACGTCCCGACAGGGGTCCTATAACACGTTTGACGGTGACTAAAAAAAAAATACAAAAAAATTACCTTAAACGGGAAGACCGCAGACCGCCACGGACGAATTTGTGAGACAAATTTTTTAAGAAACCGAGGGGTGAACACATATCCAAAAAAGTGTACACCTACATCCCCCTTTTCAAGCAAATCCCCTACATCCTAATTAAATCCTTGGAAATCCTTGGTACCTCCTGATAAATCCCTCTACATCCCTGTAAATCCCTGGACATCCGGGTAATTCCTCAGTAAATCCCCCTGGATTTCAAGAAATCCTTTGTAATTCCTTGTACATCCTGCCCTGTTGGTAATGGAGAATAACAAAACAATCATAGCAAACCTATATTTCCTATTCTATACAGTGATAGTAATACCGAACAAGAAGTGAAGTAAAGATTACAGCAAATAAGTTGAATAGAAAACTTATCATTAGTCAGTCATGGGAAGGTTATTTTATTTTATATGACAATAAAACTGAAAAAAGAGAAAATAAACTTCAAAAACACTGACAAAAGTCAGTCATGTAGTATGCGACAAGGGATGAAACGCGCTTGTTTTTCTTGCTTTGGTTATAGATTTTATCGCCCCTTTTCCTTCTGTTATGTTTCGACAACGATAGTTTTTCTACCCTGTTTTCCATAACGTTGGAATTGTTCAGGGTAAAGCGCCTCAGGTGATTTACACTGACTCTATTTTTTTTATTTTATCGAGTAGCCAGCACAGAGGCTATTTTCTTCTCGTTTTCGTTTATTGTAACACGAACCATGGATCCGATTTACTTCGAGTACTTCCGAAGATATATGGAAAAATCGAATTTTCCCGATTTCGTTTTTATTTTTTTCTCAACTTGTGCAACTTTTCCTGCTCTATAAGCTGATCTTATTAGAATAATTTCAATCTGACGTTTCTTTTCTTAGCAACCATCATCACTTTGGCAATCTTTGGTTTCTAAAATACTTGACAACTTTTTTTATATCCCTAAAAAACTCTAATTTTAATTCTAAATACAACGATGTATCGCATTTACCAGACGTTTCAGATTCAAAAAGACATATTCAATGTTACTTGATGAGGATTATGAAGAATCAAAACGTCGTTTCACAAATCGAATTATGTCATCATGTAGACGAGGAAAAATGCTATAGGATTTTGCAACTTATTTATTAAGATAAGAAAAAAATAAGTAAGCAATATGTTTATCATCAAAATACAAGATATTTATTATATACACAACTAAACAAAAAAATCATTATAACTATACATATTGTCACTGGCGCCGCCAGAAAATTGTACTACAGGCGGGGGGCGACTTCGGTTTTTGGTTATACAAGTTTTCTATCTTCGCTGCTCCAGGGGGGCGGCCCACTGCCCCCCTCTGCTGGCGCCCATGCATATTGTTTAATCTTATGTTCAAAAAGTCCTCCTTCATCTTCTTGGGCAAACGTAGCAACGATAAACGGTTTCGTCCATTACATTATCTAACATTCTTGGAGTTATTCTCCCAACGGCGGCTTGAACCTCGGCTCTAAGTTGTTCTACATTTTCGTACGTATTCCAGTACACTTTGTTGTCGAGGAAACCCCATAGAACAAAATCCAACGGCGTGATGTCGGAAGATCGTGTAGGCCACCTTATGGGGCCATTAGTGGCAATTAATTTATTTTGGAAATGCTCAGTTAGACATTACATATTGATCCGAGAATTATGGAAAGGTGCTCCATCCTGCTGGAACAATATACGGTTATTTACCGCCAGAGGAATATTGTCCAGAATATCTTCAATATCATTATTCAAGAACTGGTAGTATCTTTCTGCATTTAAAGCACCTTCATAAATTATTGGTCCGATAATCCTTGTTCCCGAAATCCCACACCACATACTGAAATCAAACCAATATTGGCGCCGTACACGATGTTCATTTTGAGTTGCCCAATAGTGTCGATTATTTCGGTTAAATATGCCATTGTTGCAAAAATAACTTTCATCTGACCAAGAATAGTGTTCGGAAATTCACGATTTTCATCACAAATCTTTGTCAGCCACTAGTAGTACTAAACTAGGACAAATTCGGAATCTAAATGGACTATAACCTTTTTTTGTGAAGTATTCTTTGAGCATTTGACCTAGGCACATTCTGCTCTGTTTCGACTGACCTTAATCCTACAGTATCATCTTCTTGTACAGCCAACAAAACGTTTATTGTTTGTTCTGGATTGTGTTTCTTTAGTCTATGAAACACTGGCTTTTGAAAGGCACCATATTCTTTTAAGTTTGTGAGAAGTCTTTTGAAAATGGATCGATTTGGTTGACGTCACTCAGGATATTTGAGCAAATATTGCCTTTTAGCATAGAAACAATTTGTATGGCCTTCAATATAGCAACATAACATGTCTAATTTTTCTTCATTTGAAAAATGTGGCATTATTAACAATACTTACAAAATCACTAGACAAAGAAATTAAGCAATTTGTGATTTTCAAAATAATTCTACTTCAAAATTACGCTGTATCGAACAGAACTTGCAGATCGTAACGATTTATTTGAACAACTGCGTTTCAAAGCCTACTTGTTCAAGTAAAAAATGAATATTTTGTAGCCGAGGTTCAAGCGGCCATTTCAAGAATAAGTCCAGGGATGCTAGATACCATAATGTACGAAATTGTTTACCACTGCTAAGTTTGCCTAGAAAATGAAGGAGGACTTTTTGAACATAAGATTAAATAATATGTATAGTTATGATTTTTTTGGTAGTGTTTAAAATAATAATAATAATAATATTTTGTAATTTGATGATAACATATTGCTTACTTATTTTTTCCGTATTTTAATAGAGAAGATAAATCAAAATAAAATTCAAAATGCTCTGGCATTTTTTCTCCTCTCTATGATGACGTAATCCATTTTTGACCCGACGTTTTGTTTGTTCGTGATCCTCATCAAATAACACTGAAGATGTCTTTTTGAATACGATACGTCGGTTAAATGAAAATAGCGATCGATCGTTGTATCAGATTGGAAGTCTAATAAGATCAGTATCAGTTAATATAGCAGAAAAAGTTGCAACTGGAATGTGAAATTTGCATTGTCATATCTTTCCAAATAAGGTGAGAAAAAAAATAAAAAAGAAATCGGGAAAATTCGATTTCTCCCAAATATCTTCGGAAGTACTCAGAATTCTAAAATGTTGCGCCATATTGCAGGGTTGAGCAAGGCGCAACTTTTCTCTGGTTTAATCATCATTATAAATCTTCTGCTTTACGAGATCCCTGTAGTGTGCATTCTTATGGAGAGTATATTGCACTTGCTTTTTCACTTTGAAAGCACAGAACTGAAGGGCACTTGAAAGAATACGTGTAATCTAAAATGTGAGGTTATGAAATTAGTAAGGTTACGCATGCGCATTTGCTACTACATCCTTAGTACATCCCCAGGAAATCCTGTAATTCCTCGGCAAATCCCGTACATCCTTGGTACATCCCTGTACATCCTAACAATGTTGATGAAATCCCTGTACATCCTTAGTAAATCCTGGTAATTCCTTCTGGGTGTACACCATAAATCCCCATGTGTTCACCCCTCGTAAGAAACAAATATTAAACCCACTATGGACGTATTCGGAAAAAAAAGATGAATTAAAATCGGCAAAAATATACAGGGTGTCCCATTTAAATTAAAAAAGTTGACGGTGCTTCCGGTTAAACCGGAAGTACATTAATAGCTAACATAATGTCTTCGGATGCATCAGACGTCACTACACTTGCCTGCAAATTTTCAGCAATATCACTCTTTCCGTTCCAAAGTTATTTGCTTGGTTCCATACTTTATCCCAACCCTGTATATAATAGCTTTTAGGAATTTTAAATTAGTTTTACATTGTTCTGTAAGGGCACTTCTAAGATTTGTTGGTACCTCACAAGTCACTCTTTCACCAATAAACTTAGGACAGTCCATTAATATGTGTTTGAAAGTTAATCTGATATCACGCACAGCGCACCGTTTATGGCGTTTTGTTCTTAATACCTATGTATGTGAGCAGTTTCGTCAAATATTACAAAGTTTTTAACTTCCCCCAACAAGGAAGGGGTAAGTTATTAGAATCGGCTCATTTTCGCAAATTTTACCGAAATCAACGTGCGCGGTGCCATTTTCAAGGTAAAGTCACCTCCTGACTCATTTTCTGAAAAGAAAATGCTACGTTATATTATTATATTTCCGAGTAACCCCCACCATTGGATCATAGATTTGCACCGAAAGATAGAGAATAAAAACCTCTTTATGGCAGTAAAATTATTTGGATAATTTTTGCAGACAGTTACTGTCATTTTATAGTGCGAAAATTTGCTACTTTCTATTAATTTTTATTCCGCCATTCTAAAAATTTTGTGGCATGCGCGGTTATGCCTTCGATATAAGAAATATGCTCTTTTGAGTAATCCCCACTCCCCACGCCTTTTTTATCATCGCAGCGGCACCAAAAGCTAGATTTTTGTTTCTAATTATAACCCTTTTTTATAGTGACCATGTTTGAAAAGAATCGGTTTTTGATATCCGTCTGTGTGTCTATTCGTCCGCGATTTTGTTCTACAAGGATTACTCAAAAGCGCCTCAAGGGATTGCTCCCAAATTTGACCAAATTGAATTAATAAAGGTCCTTTCGAGTTGAAAAGGTTTTGATACCGATCGAACAATGGAAGGTGGAAAAGGGTGGGGGTGCACAAAAAAAGGTAATACAACATATAAATTTGATAGTTCCAGTTGAAAGAGAATGTCTATGTCAAAAACGATATATCATATGTTAGTTTTTTGGAGGATAAAAAAATTAAATAAATTGAAATACTCAAATGTATGAACAACAACCACTTGGGTCGGGAAAGTTCGTAGAACGAGGTCTGCCCCATCAAACACCCACATTTTTGTACTGGAATACTAGGAAATAATGAAGATCCATCAAACGACACCAGTATCTCATTTTATCTGGGCTTGACGTCTTCAACTTTGTTTATAAATTCATTAGGATTAACTACTGACCGACTTTCAAAGGGTACACGCCGCTCTAATTGATGGTAATTCCAAATACCACTTTAAACGGCATTAAGAGTAAAAGATACTTATTATATTTATTTCAAGGCAGTCTCTTCGACTGTAACCAAGTTTCCTTAAAACCTGAACGTTTAAATGTTTTTCAGTGCGAGTGACCTTTTTCCTGGCTATAAATAGCGAATAACTCTTGGAAATCGTTAGAGCTTTGCTTTAGCGTTTTTTAAAAGGATGCATTTTATTGCTCCATCCTAATCGTGAAAGGAACGAGGCAAGGATTTATAAACTAATTAAAAAAGTGGTCCAGTTTGTTATTTTCTTCATGATAAATTTGCCTTCAGCGGTATTTGCGTATAAAGCCTAATTAATCTTTACGGAGGTTTGCGGTCGTTTCTATGGCGACCTAATTTTTTGCTTGCTACCCCGGTGCCTTGGAAAAGAGGCAGACAAACTGCTAACGACTACTTATTTCGAGCACACAGAAGCAGCAGGGTAAAGTTCTTGAAAAGACAGAAGTGCTTCCGAATGACTACATAGTAGGAAAGTACCGATACAGCTCCATATATAATCGGAAAGATTCAAACAGGCAGGTGCAGAATATGTGAGCTATACAAGAATTGAATCTCAAATTTATATAAAAATTAGTACACGAGGATGTATTAGAAAGTTTTTGCTTTAATTTTGTTTTTAGTGGTTCTAAGGGCAAAAAACGATCCCATGAAATATAGACTCGTGGCTCTTCTCAGCATCATGTCTAAGGTTATCGATACCGTCATTAACACACAGCTTCTGAAATTCCTGGACAATAAACACAACAAAAATGATCGCCACTACTGCTTCCGTAAGCATGGGTCTACAGCAGGTGGCCTCCTGTTGAATAACAATTGAAAATCATGGCGAACCCCGTGCTGTTGGACTTGACATATCGAAAGCCTTCAACAGAGTTTGGCATGAGAGACTTCTGGTCAAGCTTGCTGCTTACCGATCTTTGTTTGATGTAGTTGAAGGCCGCTCCATCAGACGTATTTTCAATAAACGCCTCAACGGTCTGTCCTATCCCCAACACTGTTTCTGCTGTACATCAACAAGCTGCTGGAAATAACATCTAATCCAATTTTCAGCTTCGCAGACAACAGTACATTAATATCGTGATAAGTCACTATCATCCCAGGAGACGGTAGGTCGGCGACAGCAACGTGCCTCACAGATCAACGTATATATCAAAACAATAATTGTCAAGAGGGGATTAGTAAATAAAGTTAGTTTAACTCACTGACAAAAACGTCTCACGTTGGCTTACCAACTGGGGATGTTGAGGGTCACCAAATAGTAGAGTCACCTTCCATCAAGCTTTTGGGGATCAACATCAACAATAACATGTCCTGACATGAGAAGCTTGGAGCACCAGAGCAATTACTGCTGCTCTACAAGATCCAACCATCATTGGAGTACTGCTCTTATGTATGGGGATGCGCTCCGAAGCACTCTCTAAGACCACTGTACACTATCCATAAGAGAGTAACTACACTAATAGATAAAATTCCAAAATTTTATAATTTTCGCCTATATTTCAAGATAGCTACACAATTTTTCCAACTCCGTCCTAGTAGTGCTACAATGTCAAAACTTCATTACAGCCAAGTACTTCCATATAACAAGTATTCTGAAAAGCCCACATATTTTGCAAAAGAAGTAGTTGCTTCATACTCCACCCTCACTGTAACCCTAATTTCACCCCATCTCGGGAAAAGATGGAAAGGACAGAAACTGGCAAGACAACTAAAAATGAAATTCGGAGTAATTATGGGAATCTAGGTTTTTGATAAGTACATCGAATTCATTGTACCGATAAAAAAGAATGTTTCAGCATTACCTACACCCCACAGGACGAAATCCCAAATTTTATTATTTCAAAATCGGTGGAGCGATGATGGAGATTATGCTGTTAGAATAATGCCAATGGACAGACGAACAGATAGCCACATATAGTCAGATAGACATTAGCACAGATAGTATAATTTCAATCCTGTATGGGCAGGTGCCAAATATGCTGTTTCACTTATTTGCTTATACTTCGGTGGCAGTCGAAAATATTTGCTGGTTTTGGGTGTCAGTATTCCTGTCATGTCAAGGTCCCATACTACAGTTTCTAGCAGCGTAATATACTATTTAAACGTCGAACGAGAGCACTCAAGGTCATCCAAAATGGCGCCTTCGACATCAAAGGAAGATCTAATACGCCGCTGATGGCTGTCGCTTTTCGTTAGTTCTTCTTTATTTTCGAATTTCAGCACTAAGTAATATCGAGACAAAACCTGAAGTTGCCGGGCAACTGCGGAGGGATATTTGTGATAATCTGGCATTTGACGTAATCTAGCATTCGTGACTCAGATTCTATGGAGCTCTACATGAAGATGAGTGCCAATGCTTGTCTTAAAGAAAATCGGAGGATAGTACAAGGCTAGTAATATTTTATAGCACAATGAGCATTAGTACACTAGGAGTCTTCAACGGAACTAGCGTAGAAACCGCCTAACAGGGGCTAGCTATCATAGCCGTTGAACAACAATGTATCCAGTCATTCACCCGACGTGTACACGCTGTGGTGAGGAGGAAGAGTCCTCGGCACTCATTCTATGTTGCTGTGAAGCCCTTGAGTATCACAGGCAGACCATACTAGGTTCAAGGGTTCTTGTTCCTAGGGATATAAGATGGGCAGGACACAAGGTCATCCTTAACTTTGTGATGAGGGCTGGACTTGATAACTAGGATAAGGAGTGGTGGTTCTGGTCACCAAAAAGCCTTTGTTCCTCTTCCATTCGTCCTTCCAACTATTCATATTTCAATATTTATTACCTTTAGGGCCTGTTTCACCGGTCCCTGATAAGTGTCAGACAGCCTATCTGTCAGATAATGCCATATAAATAACATAGGCCTGTCTGACATATATGCCACAGCATAGTAAACAACCAGCATGATATCTCTGAGGATTTCCCATATAAGATTGGTTCCCACAGAATTTGACCTTGAGATGATTTTACGGATGTGAAGTTTGGGTAGAAATGCGAAAATGAAAATATCGATACCGGTACCAACTCGATCTTTTTTAGCCAAATAGGCGCGTTTGGTTCATACAGAGCATTTTGTGCAACTGATTACACCCCTCAATAATTATATAATTATTTTCGATACCGATATAAAGGTATCGCTACCAGCTTGGAATGCCTCAAAAAGTGTCGATGCCAAAAATGCTCGATATTAGGGCAGAAGTATGTTAGCATCCCTACAAAAAATCATCCGAAAGGGGGGATGCCCGTGTAATTGCCACCAACCTGAGTTATTGTGCTGGTTGTTTACTATGCCGTGTATAAGCTATCTGACTCTTATCTCGAACCGGCGAAACCGGTCCTAATGGACTAGTATCACGAGGTTAAGAACAATGATTTAATTATGATGACCGCTTAGTGCATACAAAAATAAACGTTCTGCTGCATTTCGTTACTTTCTACATCATTTTGTTTTTTAGTAATTCCATTCTAAAGTTTAAAGAAATGAATTCAAATTCAGCCAATCAGTGTCAACCGCGCGAATTATCAGCAGTGCATTGTTGCCAAGAACAGCTCCGACTCGCAAAACATTTACATTTCACATAAACATGTTATTTGCTATCCCAAGTGTTATAAATATTTTGAAACTCACTTCTTAGCTTTCACATTTCTCATCTCCGTATTGAAGAACTGCATATTATCCACATAAAAGTCGTTCACCATAGCCATATCAACTTTAGGCAGGTTATCTGAATCTGCTTTTGTGAATCCACTATCGATTTTACTCATACTTGTTGGTTATGTTATGATAAAATAACTTGAAACCTAGTAAAATGGAATAAAAGGATATCCTGTACAAATTAATGCAAACAAATAATAATAACTTTAAGATTGTTGAAAATTACAGCCAAAGCCCAATGGAATTTGGAAATGACAATGACCGAATGACGATTGATTGACAGGATTGACGGATCAGGAACCTTAACTTGGCTTTCGGAAGGGCTGTTCCAAATTATGGTTCTATCACCGTCCTAGACCTGTTTCCATCAAGCCTCGCCCATTTTACAGTTCTAAAAACGGTGATTGGTTGGTGCACCAGCGTACCAACCAATCATCGATTCTAGAATCACAAAATGGGCGGGGCATGATGAAAACAGTTCTAGGACGGTGATAGAACCGTAATTTGGAACAGCCCTGGAGTTTCGGATCACGGGACATTAAAACCACAAAACATATCAGACGGGAACAGAAGACAAGATAGATGAGCCAGCCCGCGTACAGCTCCGGCATTTCGCGCGCCATCAGAATGCGGCAACACAGCACACATATCTGTCTCTTGATTGGCTGTTCGCCTATAGGGCAGTGACGTCACTGTCCTAGGAGAATTCAAATATTTTCCTCATTTTCACGGCTTTCCTGTGCCCAAAAAAATCGGAGAAAAAAATGAGATGCTTTTTATGATGTACTCTGTCATATGCAACCAGAAATAAAATTCATGATACTAGTCCATTGTCAAAAACCTAAGTTATGAGATCACAAACCCTTTATATAAACCTGACAGTATAAAGGTAACCGCTTCCCTCAGAACTATAATGTTTTTCTAGTTTTGTACCGCTCGCTAACCAAGATGACTGGCGGTTTTTTTCTGATAGCTTATTGTGCATCGGTTACCGGAAAGCGCCCACAAGCTCTTGTTTCCCCTTAGTCCTTTGAACATTACCATTGTTGCACGAATAGAGGTCAACTGCATCATAAAATCTAGTAACATAAATATCTTACTCGCTCCCTCAATCATCTACAAATTTGAAGCTATGGTCAAATCAAAATCACACTACGGCCTCTTTCTCGTACTCAGTACATGTTTGGTTGCATTTGTTCTTAAAATCGCTATCTGCCCTCAGAAAAACAACGTTTTAGTTAGAAAGTCAACCGCTGGATAGAGTATAGCAAGTTCATCATGATGCTTGCGATGTTCTTTTTAATACAAGTTTAATCGTGGAAACTACTTTGTCTAATCGTCTGCAATTGCCTTGGGAAATGGCGTTCCTTTCATCGATATCGCTGGCCGTTAAGTCCTTTTAAAAGCAGTTCATCTTGTATTAGGCAATTAGTAGATTGGCTCTTCTAAGCCTTCCGAGCATTGGTAGATCTATAGGGCGACGGAATAGGGCAGATTAGTAGTAACAGTGCTCATCGAAAACTGTATGCTTCTAATTTATTTATTTAGATAGTTAAATGGAAATACTTGGCTGTAATGAAATATTGACATCGTAGCACTACTAGGACGTAGTTTGAAGAATTGTGTAGGTAGTTCTTAAAATACATGCGAAAATTCAAAAATTTTGGAAGCTCTTATTATTAATATGCGTCTATCATAGATTAACATGTTATTGGGTTTCTCTAATATTTAAAAATTATGTGGCTGTTTATTTAAAAACGACCAAAGTAATTTTCCCTTACATGCAGCTCAAGGTCATCTTGCTCAGTTTCACGTAATAACTGACTAGGAACTAGGTCGACGATAGAGGAGCGGATGTAACAGAAGTTGACGCATTGGGATTTTGCGCATCTGTAGTCAGCCTGTGGAACATTACTGACTAAAAGATGGTGCAGACGCCTTATAGATTGTTGATATTATACAGGAGCGTAGCGCTTAACAGGCCTGACATCCAACTATTCGGAATTTGATTTTTTTGTGAAATTTATTCACTTAAGCTACCGTTTTAATTATCGTTATATTGATCAAAAGCAACTGTCAATCTATACAGGGTATTAAGAATCGCCTTAACTGTGATGTTAATAAAAGAGAGAAAATGTTTGTAACTGATGCAGCAGGTACCGGGAAAACTTTTCTCTTCAACCAATTGAAAAACCAAATTAACCGATGCTAGGGAAAAAATAGAGCTCTCACTGGAGTAACAGTACAGTTGGTCGGTGAATGATGTACACTCCAGCAGATCAAATATGTTTACAGTTTCATAGTAGTGACAGTAGTGACATAAACTGGTACTGTCATACCTGAAGCCTTGAAAAATAATAATATACTTATGAAATGGCTTCGAATGAGCTAGCAAAAAAATTGGCACGCTATCCTCGCAAAACGCAGCAATATTTTTGTGGTTAAGGTTCCTCTTTTACATATCCTACAACCTGTCTTGAACCATGGAGCCATAATACGAAAGAGTCTTTAAAAGCTTGCTTAGTCCTCTTCATATACCTATTTGTTAAATATTTTTTTTTATGTGTGTAGTTCTTGTAATGATTATTTACTGCAAATATCAGGCTCGTAACCGTTATTAATGTTTATATGGTTTAATTAATTATCTGGTATTGTTGGTTGGAATAGCGTTGTAGTTAGATTATATTTATGATAGCATGTGGTAAATATACTTTTGGTTTCTCTGGGTTGAGTTGAAAAATACCCTTAGGGTAACACTTCAACTTTTCGATTTTGCCAATTTGTTTCAATGCGTATGGTAATATTGAGTGTTGATTTTGTTACTTATTTCTTACCTACTGAGGTTTTTTTTTATCGCCAGAATCGAATAAAGGCCTGAGACAGACATAATTATTATTATTATGTGGTTCCTTTGTAGAGGGATTTGAGATTTTATAAGCCATTGAAGTCAAATTATAACTTATAGAGAAGCTGAACGTGTTTAGAAGTGAGCAAGAAATCATGCCAATATTTAAAGGCCAGTTACTGGATATCTGTTCAGACCAAAACAGAAATTAAATATTATTATAGTAGATAGCATTAAAAGCACTTCGAATGGATGTACAGCAAAAATAGCTGAAAAAAATTTAGGCCGGAACGTCGTATCTACAGGGTGTCCGGATATTCAACCGACAACGCTTGACAGGTAATAGACCTCACTTTTCTATGAACATGGAGATAGGAACATGCTTAATTTTCGAGATACAGGGTGTCAAAGTTTTACTTTTATCTCCGTTTTTTTCTAAATTATTTGCAATTATACGGGCCAGCGATCTAAAAATACGTATTGGTGGGTTTTTTAAGGCCAGAAATCGAAATTCAGCCACCGTTTTGCTACCATATATAGAGGGCGCCACTTACGGCACATCGAACTCTTTTAAATAAACAAAACTTTTTTTTGGTTTGGCGCAACAGTGTGAGTATTAAAAAATCGTTTCCGCAATATGTTTTAGTAAAAAAGGTATATACTTTATTTAAGCCGCTACAGGTAACCGTTTTCGAGATAACCTTCATTGAAATTTCCCAGGCACCCCAAACAGCTGTAGAATGTGATCGAAAGAATTATCGCGATTCTTGAACGAATAATACCAGATCAAAAACATGTTTTAAACATATCAAATTTTAAAATAGGTGGTGTTGAAGTTTAAGAATACTTCGTTAATGGTATTTAAAAGTAGGGCCCCTATATTCATTGGTGCGGAAATACCGATAACTCAGTCGCAATGAAAACGCCAATGAAGGTTATCTCGAAAACGGTTATCTCTGGGGACTTAAATAAACTATACCTTTTTCACCTAAAACGATCCAGGAAATTATTTTTTCGATACTAACATTGATGCACCAAACCAAAAAAGACTTTTGTTAATTTAAAGGAATTCGATGTGCCGTAGATGGCTTCCTCTATTCATAGCAAAACCGTGGTTGCTTTAGACTTCTCGCCTTAAAAAACCCCCCAATACGTAATTCTAGATCGTTGCGTCATTTTATTGCGGGATAATTGAGAGAAAACGAAAATAAAAGTAAAAATTTGACACCCTGTATCTTCAAAATTAAGCATTTTATGGCTTCATGTTACTATCACAATGTTCATAAAAATGTGAGGTCTATCACCTGCCAAGCATTATCTGGACACCCTGTATAATCATCTCTATGATAAGAACCGAAAACTACACTACTATAGTAGAACGGCAAGAAACATTATAAATTTCTAAACCACACTAATGCATATAATGGCAAATTCATTAATTGGATATACTCGACTGCAATGTCCCCGGCAGTCTTTCTCGTTGCAGGAATGTACTATGTTCTGAACATGTCACTGATTAAAGTTACCAAAGTATCTTGTTTAGAACGACCTTACCCGTTATAAAGCACAGATTTGTCTGCCACTGGTCTCGTTAAGTTCCAGAGAAAATACATGGGTTTATTTCAACGAAATTGCTATTAATGGTTGGTCGTAAAAAGATAGTTAAATGCGGAGAATGTCTCTGATTTCTGTAAGAAATGGCGATAAAATCCTATAGCTTCCGGAGCATAATTGATATCGATTTCAGATTACGAAACGATATGCAAAAGAAGTGATTTAAAGACAATACGAGATGGAGTTTACAGATTTACAGACTAATGACCCCTGATTGATGTGATATCAGCTTACGCGAGTATGCTTGGGCGTAAACTAGAGCAGAGATCATACTATTTCCCACAAAATGCTATTAGTATACCGTTACTTAACACTAACGGAAGCTCAGATTCACCCCACACATCACCATACATGAGGAAGAAACTGCTAGTGCTACTACCATCCGCGTAGTCTCATAAACCGCTGCACCGATTTGGATGAAATTTGGCGTGCGGTACGCCGTGTAGAAATGAAAAACGAAAAAGTACCAAAGCCTATCCAGACTTTGTTTTAGAGGTACCTCAGGGGTGAAATTGAGTTTGTGGCGATGGTGGGGATGGTGGATCTCCGATATTTTTTTGGTCGGTTATTTTCGGAACAATGATAATAATTAAGCAATGCGAAAACGGCATCGCTAGACAAAACAAGAATGTATGGAAAGTACTGAGTCAGTAAACCTTAGAATTCATACTGCCTTTTTTTCGGGTCCAGAAATGATAACCACAGCAAAAATCCTCCACAGCGAAACAACAAATGGTATGACAAATGCAACGAACGCTACCTCTTTATCTCCGACGGACAAAGAATAGTTCAGAGACTATGCAACGAGCAAATTCGTTTCGAACCAACAGCCCGATGTAAGTAATACTGGAAACAAAACACAACAAATTAGAACAGCTAGGCCCGATTTTATCAACACGCGCATTTTAACAAAGGCTTTGACCAATCAGAGCAGTCCATTGAAGAACATGCATCTGCCAAAGTTCTCTGAAAATTATTGATTTCTCATGAAGTTTACCTCAAAAAGGCGAAAATGACATGGTTTATATACATTCGACCATTATGAACCATCTAGTATCTTTTCCAGCCTGATTTTCCATCCTAAATGGGTGGAAAATTGCATTTTCTTGTTTAACAAATAAAATTCGCTTCGCGCCGCTTCACCCCAGTGTGCGGACATCGGTTAAATGACGCTTCGCCATGCGCCGCTTCCGTTCGCGACGCTTCGTCTAAGTGTGCGAGCACGTTTATTTTATTCTGAAATCAAGGACCATGATAAAGATGTCTATACAGAAAGGTTGCTGGTTGTTCATTTTGTTTGACAAAAAAAAATAAATACACGTGATATTTTACTAGACCTCCCCTCCCCCCTTGTGATATTTTGTCAAAACCCTCCCTCCCCCCCCCTTCAAGCCACACGTGAGTAATGGACGGTCCCTTAGCGGGTAAAAATGGTGGATGCGCGTCGCTGTACATTCACCATTTGTCACAGTTCGAGAAGACTAATGAATGTTCGCTTGGCGCGTAGGTATGGGGAGAACAAGAAAGTATGTGTAACCTCATGGGGTGGTTTCCGCAGCGCGTCTCTAGGTTAATTAGGGATTATGACCATCGGAGCGTCGCATGCGGTCGCAATGGAGGCCGGCCACAAACGATCTGCGGCCTCGCATCCGGACAATGCTCGTTAATTGACCATAAATCGCCGGGATCTCCGGACAAATCCCCCACCACGCCACTCTGTGGAGGCACAAAGTGTTGCCCCATCGTCGTTCGGAGGATTTGCTGCTACTGCTTGTAGTCTGATTTTTGCACGCGGTCCCGCTGAGCTACCCAGCTGCTAACTCTAAGCCGAACGGATTGGGAGCTCCGTGTTGCGCACCTTGCAAATATTCGTATGCCCGTAGACTAAGCTGGTTTTCAGCTACGGTTTTTGTATGCAAAGTGATTCAAACGTATCTCGAAAGATTAGCGTAAATATTTGATTAAAAGAATACAACCGTGCTTCAAAGTTATACTCAACGCCCTGCAGTTGAGGCAAGATGCTCCCATCCACGAGCTGTTTCTCATCTTCACTATCTCCGCAGCGTTCTGTTTTGAGATGAACCATGGCACATTCGTCTGTCCTGAACTCCATTCTAATGGCTTGACTCTAATCCTTCACTATCCTCAGCGGCTGCTGTAAATCGCGTTGTCCGCACAGAGTTTCAGGTCATCCACGTAAAACAAATGAGTGACCTTGTGCCTCCGGCGATTCGGCGTGCCACAGCTGTATCCCTTAGTAAACTGCTCAACTTAATTATAGGCACATTTTGGATACTTTTTTCTCCACCCTTATGTTCTCAATGAAAATACGGTTTAAACGTACACATAGCCCTGAGTTTTCTTTTAAACGGCAGTGTAAATTGCATCGTAATCACATAATATGTGGCGTCGCTAAGATATGTAGAGGCACTAGGTGTTCAAAATAAAAGTTGCTAGATTTTTCGTACGAGTTTGACCATCAAATTCACTGAGTTGCAAGCCACTTTTATTGTTTTTTTTTTGTAAGGCTAAGAGTGTATGAAGTGTCTTAAAACTGTTCATGTCATCGTATCACCCTATGTGACCCCCAAGGCTCTGACCCATTTGTAACATCGCACTCCTGCATTTTCAAATTTCAACCGCAAGATTTCGCATCGTAAAATTTGGAAAGGAACATTATCCAGTACAGGGTGTCCCAAAAAATAGTGTCAAGCGGAAGTCCAGAGATAGAGCACACCTAGAAGTATCTGAATCATCCCCATGTATGTTATGCAATTTTTTGTAGTTTCCGAGTTATGAATTTTTTCTAAATCTTAGAGAATTCTCTACCTCGACAACTTAAAACTGTTCCAAAAGAAAAATTAAAAGACTTTTCCAAACTCTCTTTTTTGCTAATTAATCTTTAAGAGTTTACTGTTCATACAAAGTCATGAAAGTTATAGTGTAAAGTGAAAAATTTACGTTCTGTAAATTATGACTTAGATTTTCGACTCGCAATTAAAAATCTAAAGAGGTGATTTCATGATTTCTATACAGGTCTAAAAACTTCTTCAGACTCTCAGCTATCATAATCATTAAAAAAAGGAGTACTTAATGGGGCTACTTTGTCTCCAATCGACCTTCAACGACAAGAGGTGGAGATTTCTTGAAATTAGCGATGGGATTTGAAATGAAACAATAACTAAGTTTAAGGAGCTAATAGCCGAATGATTGTCAGTGCCGCAATAGAAAACATTCAGTGCGACCAGAATATCGATAGATGACCATCTGTGTCACTTTGCTAAGATTTTTTGTTACATGTATGACTTCTTTTTTGTAAGTGGGAAATTGTAAAGTGAAACGAAATTATCAAATTTCTTCACTAAGTTTATTAAATTTCACAAGAAATTTTCAAAATGTCTACCTCCTTGTTCCATGCATAATCTACATCTTCTGAATAAATTGTTTTTAAATTAACAAAAGCTCTTTGATTGTTTTTTATTCTTTCTTCAGCATGTGCTAATTTGTTGCACCACCACCTATCCATTTGTTGCAGAGTCTCTTGCAGAAAACAGCATCCTTAAATTCAGTTGTCGTGCACTCAAGGTTCGTAGGAATAGCCAAGTAGTCAGACAACAGAAACAACACCAATCCAAACAAAAGAGTATCGTTTTAAAGCCGCAAAGACAGACAGACGACTGAATAAAGACAACGAAAACAACCAATGCAATGACAAATTTTGAAATGACATCACAACAATATCAAAGCTATCTCTTTCTAACATCGCCATCGTTTACTGCGTTAGCATTAGCCCTTTTTGTTGGCGCTCAGGTAAGAATGCGCTCCTTGTGATTTTTTAGCAAGAAATAGGATCTTTTTTAACAAAAGTTTAATTTATGCAACGTTTTTAACGCTTATTATTGTGGTACTGACAATCAATCTGCTATTAACGCGTTAACATAAGTTATTGATGAATTGAAAAACACATCGCTAATTTCAAGAAATCTTCGCCTCTTGTCTTTGAAGGTCAATTGTAGCGAAAGTAGCCCCATTAAGTACTCCTTTTTTTAATGATTATGATAGCTGAGAGTCTGAAGAAGTTTTTAGACCTACTTAAAAACTATGAAATCACCTCTTTGGATTTTTAATTGCGAGTTGAAGATTTAAGTCATAATTATCAGATCGTAAATTTTTCACCGACACTAAAATTTTTATGACTTACATCAAAGTTGCGAAGCCGATTATTTTATGTATGAACAGCAAACTTTTGGAGATTAATTATCAAAAAAGATAATTTGGAAAAGTCTTTCAATTTTTCTTTTGGAACAGTTTTAAGTTGCCGAGGTAGAGAATTCTCTGAAATTCAGAAGAAAATTCATAACACGGAAACTACAAAAAATTGCATGACATATATGGGGGTGATTCAGATACTTCTAGGTGTGCTCTATCTCTGTAGATATCTACTAAACTTTAAACTGAGAAAAAAGCTAATTGAAATGCTGGTGATGTCCTGCTTGAGTTACTGCAACATCTTATACTTCCCATGTCTTGACCAGGTAACAAAAAATAGACTACAGATTATGCAAAACAACTGTATACGTTTTATATGTGGTTTGAGGAAATTCGATCATGTGTCTCAGAAGTATATTATGCTGAAGTGGCTCAGGCTCGACACATTAGTAGTATATCATTATTTAGTATTTATTCACAAAGTACTAACCACATCAAAGCCCGAGTATTTGAAAGAAAAAATTACATTTAATCATGTGGTACACGATAGGTTAATTAGGAATAGGTATATAATAAGGACCCCACCTCACAGCACTTCTCTTTTCCAACGCAGCTTCTCATACAATGCAGCAGTTCTGTATAACAAATTAGATAATAGTTGCAAGCTTATGAATTTGTCCAGCTTTAAAAGATGTGTGAAACGGAAGTTGTTGTCTAATTTATTTTAATTTCTTATGTTTAAGTTTAAGCACTGTATATTCAAGCTTGGTTATGATGTTTAGTCTCCTTTTCTTTCTTTTCCTGTAGTATATACTTGACGTAGTATAACATCGCTTGGGTTCACTCTTGCTTTGTTGACACATCTGGTTAAGTGTAAGAGTAGCTATGCTAAACTTCGCCAGATGTGTCCCACTTTTTGTGATACATTACATGTATTCACTTTTTTTGAATAAAGACGTTACTACTACTACTACTACTACTACTACTTCAGCTTGACACTATTTTTTGGGACATCCTGTATAAAGGGATAGCAAGAGATGACATTTGACATTTCATTGCCAAAAGTATTCACCACTATCACCGAAGTGGATGAACTTCACGCGTCACCACGACCCCATATGGTTGCTCGCCATTGGGATCTCCGTGAATTGTCTGAGTAGGTTGAGTTGAAACTGACATATAATAAATGTTAAATGCCTAGCCCAATATCTTTGTATCAGCGATCACTTCTCATATTCACTCCATTGTTATATTTCACGTCTTCTCTGTGGAAAGATTTGCAACGCTTCCGGAGGTGGTACTACCCCATATGTATGTCGCTCTAGTTAGTGCGTTCATCTTCATTTTGACTGGGGATAGCAGCTTCTGCAAAGAGCTGGCCAAGTGGCCAACCTGCAGCCAGGTGTATGACTGCTTTTCGATAATGTGGTCTTGTGTTACACGTATCTATGTTTTCCATGGAGTTCTTTCTTGTTGTGATTCTATGTGATTGTGTGCGTCTTCTGCGTGGTCCGGACAAGAAAGGGCGAATGCTGTGTAATTTTTCACTGCTTCTACAATTTCCACAAAAAAATAGAAAATGATCAGGAATCCCTAAGACGCCTAAAAACGAAGTTTAAGCTGTTTTCATATTTTTAGTTTCTTTAATATTGCTGCACCGCCACTGAGACGATTTCTAAAAATCATACGCTTTTTCCATCACACGAGTAGTAATGCTGTGCCGAAATTTGATTAACATTGAGGCAGTAGTTTTCAGATCATAAAATACAGAACGATCTAAAGCAACACTCGTATGTATACATCAGAAAATTCCCTTGGTTTCTGCAATAAACAAGGCAATGTTCGGATGGACCTATAAAAGTGTATTATACCACTAGGTCTTTCTCTCTCAGGTCAATGGACAGCCTATTATTAGTACAACGAATTTTTCAGCCTTACAAGCCCCCAACCACCCCAATTTCGTCCCCCCCCCCCCCCCAAAGAAAAGTAATGTAATGTAATGTAAGTTTGTTTGCTGAGAAAAACATGTCTGAGTGTTTTTATTTGCTTTGTGTGAGTGTGTCTAGAATTCCTCTGCCCCCTTGTTTTCTGACTATGATAATCCTATTATTATTGTAATTATTACTATACAAGATCCGTGTTCTTGTAGCTCGCGTTTCGAGATTTTTCGACATATTCCTCCACATAAATATTTCAGATCGGGCTATTGCTATTTTGTTCTGTCGAGATTTGTATTTTATTGGAGTCTGAGAACTAGAGCATCCACTCTATATAACAAGTTATAACTGGAAAGCCATAACCGCTAGACGCGAGCTCTAGCCGAAATTCCGAAGATTCGCCCCGCGTGATATATGTGATTAATTTAAAAGTTGAGACTACTCCAAAATGGTGGCGTGATATGATATTGCCATCCAACCGACGTCGCAAAGATATATGTATACGGGAAAATTTTAAACTAATCTAACTTTATCTCTGCTATGCAGTGTCGCCTACCGTGGAATTTTAAGTGATCCAGGAAGCACTGGGTAACAAGGTGGATAATTACATAACGTCTCGTCTGTGCATGCCGAAGGGCTTTCCTTATTGAAAACTGAATGTCTGGCTTTATGGTGATGTAATCCGAGCACTAGCTTAGATTCATTTCCAATAATACTGATGTGAAAGTTGCCTGTATTTTGAATGTGTTAAAGGTTCAAAAATGTAGAGGATGGGTCAACCACTACCTACCTTATCTCAAAAACTATACGATGTAGGACAAAAATTTACATACAAAAGTTGTCTGATATAAGTTAGATTTTATTTTTATTATAATTTTGTATACACTGGGTGGTCCGTTGTGCCTGAACTTTCTTATTTCAAATGGAGTGCCCTATATATTTTTCGATTTTCATATTACGCTCTTAATTCTAAATATTGCTGCGGTTAAGTTTTTTCAAATTCTGTCTGGCTTTTGTGGAAATCCAAATAGCATATTTTTTTCAAAAAATCTATTTCTAGAAACCACTGTTTAGATGCTCTATAAACACATGTCAGTGCCACTATGATCTAAAAGATCAACTAGGAAATTAAATTCATCATTTTTTGTATATTTATTGAGAAATAATATACTGGATGTTTGCTTGAGGTCATTGGAAAAACCAATTTTTCAAACACCGATATTATAACTATTGCAAATGGAATTACCTGTATACGATGGTTTGGTCGAATTCACTGCTTGACTTTCTGTGTTTTCATATAAGTATGCCTTATAGCTAAAGCTGGAAGATTCCAAATAATTTGACGTTTTTTAATCGAATTTATTGTTTTTTTAATTAAATTCGAAATACTCTAGATGGAAAGGCCCCCTATATATTTTAGTATTGTCGAATAATCGACTAATTCTCTATGTTTTTATATCAATAAGTCCTATGAGTAAAGTTGATAGATTCGAAATATTTTGAATTCTTTCAATTCAAGCCGATATTCCTCTTACGGAAATTCGAAACACTTATAGTAGGCTTTGAGCCTTGAGCCTGATATCAAACTTGTTGAATTTCGAAGCAACATTAAGCTTGAAGATTTTTATCAAAACGCAAGTTGTTATTTCATTAAAGTTTTTAAAATGTCATACGGTGTGGATGAACCGAAGGCTTTACGAGTTACATCAGTAATAATAGAAATTCGCTAGTTGCGTTACGGGATTATCAAACATTTGTATCCTAATAATAGATTGTCGACTAAAAGAATATCTGCAAGGATTTTGTGGGATATCGCAAACGTAAGACTGGTCAGTAAAGGTATAAACCGTCCAAAAAATTACCAAAATGGAGAAAAACAGCTTTGCTACTACTTTGAAGAAGTTTATGGAACATCTCAAAGAAGTGCAAAACTGGGTCTATACCTTTTCCAGCAATAGCTTCAAAAGAATCAAATTACATTCCCAAAGCATCAATCGTAAATTCAAACTATTACACAGAAAAGAATACTGTTGCGTTTCCGATTAATTGTTAGTATTTGGATGTTTTTCCATCGCTTTAAATATATTTAGAGTTGTTTCATTGAAAGAATTCAATCCTCATATTCGAAGTAATCACAGGTACGCAAATAAATTCAAAATAATTTTATATTCGTTCTAACGATACGTATAATCCTTCTAATACCAGTATTGAGATAATTATAATGCAATCAAAACATCCTTCTGTTTTCGAAATATACCCTATGTTTCATTTAAGCAAAGCATACAATCTATTCAATGTACAAAAATTATTACTGCAACAGCAGTGCGTGATAATTCACCTGATAAAAATTAATTTTGTTTCAATGGCCCTTGTTGTTCGCTGAACTATAATCAGTATTCGGCGGGACTGATGTCCCGATTTGATGAACGTAAAAAGAAAGACGAGGAGGATTATCTCAGTGCTATCCGTTATCTGCGCCAACATGGACGAGGTTGTTCGGTAACGGGTTGTTCCGTTGTGTTGTTTCGGTGTTAGCCGTGTTGTGTCATCTCGTGGTTTTGCGTATTGCATCAGCAATTGTGTGATTTAAATGTGTCCAGCTATATATTAAATGGAGGACCTAGTGAGAAATTGGGGCTTAGAATAGCTAACACCCACATTTGAATGTAGACATTTAGATTAGTCAGACAGTTATATTTCAGGTAAAAATGGTGGAGGTTTATGTCTAATTCTTATATCATGCTTCTTATAACTTCATACAAAAATCACACAATTAAACATCCAAACGAATCAATCAGCTGTCCTCGCAATAAAATCTGTTTGTCCAAGGAAAAGAAAGTAGTTTAGAATCAATTATCAAATACATATTCGATTGAACGACAGGTTGCGATTGAATTATTCATTGGAATCCAATGACACCTTGTAGTTAAATCGACAATACGATATAATTCGTTACCAACTATATATATGTACTTGCCATTTGATAAAACATCGCTGTATTTGAGGAATGCTGAGTGTAACGTCCCATTGAATCCAAGCGTAAGTCTTTGACAAAACGACAAATGTTTCTGTGTGTAGGTATAATATTACATCTTACGGGATTTTCGACAAAAGGATTGATGAAGATTGTTGATCCTGAACCTATTCTGTTAACTTACTAAATTGATAACGATGATGCCCCAGAGAACACTGCTAAAACATTTTTTTAATACTTACAAGCAAAATATTAAGATATATGATATTAAATAAGATATCATTATTTTGATGCTCAGTCACGCAGCCCTCTCGCGTTCTGGATCCAAGATTGAAAGTACTTGAATATGCTTCTATTCAGAATGGTGGCAGATTTTCACGAGGTAAGAGCATCTACAATTTATAGCAGTGAATTTTCCAACTAAAGGTCTGCCACTCAGGTACTAAAACAAAATTTATTAGACAGTTTTATGTTCTATAAATGAACTTACAGAAATGGAAACTATTAGCTAATTGGAGATAAAATAGGACTTCTGTGGTTGTAAATGTGCGAGATAAATCCATTTTGGTGAAACTCACAAATGCTAAAATATAGGGCTTGACAACTTTCCATCATTTGGATTTTTGATGATCATAGGGAACGGTTTCGTCCAGTTTAGTGCATGTCAGTGGTAAAGAAAGCTGAGTATTAGTTTTTCACATTTTTGTTACCACACTCTCTGAAGTAATTAATATACAACGAAAATCTCAAAAAGATCAAATCTGGGAGTTCTCCTTAAATTGTGTAAATTCCTGCGTACACCAAAGATTTCTGTTATAGTTTTTCTTCTTCAGATTATTTTATCTAGGGATGTAAGAAGAGGAAATTTGAAATTCGAGAACGACCATAACAATAACCTTGCCCTCAATGTCGCTGCTCAGTCGAATTAAAACGTAACACATTTAGATTTATTACTCAGGTTGAACTGTAAATAAGATTTTCCCTCTCACCTACTAACTTTGTTACGCAAAAGTCCACTTAGGACTTACAGTACGTTACTGCCTTTGATTATGCTTGGATAGTCTTTTTCTTCTGTTTTGCTGCATAATTTTAACGAGCATGAATGAATGAAAGAGGGAGAGAGGCTTTCTAGTGACCAGAACCACTAGTGCAATACAAACGGCGCACCTCTCCTTACCCTAGTGCCCAAGTTCAGCCCTCATCGCAAAGGTGAGGATGGCTTTGGGTCCTGCCCGTCTTATATCCTCAGCTTCCAGATCCCTTGAACCGAGAATAGTCTGCCTGTCATACCCAATGGCTTCACAGCAACATAGAATGTGTGCCGAGGATTCTTCCTCCTCGTCACACGTCAGATCTCTTGCCGCCCCCATCACACACAAGTGACGTTTGAAGGTGTTATGGCCGTATGTAACATATAACCTTAGCCGGCTTCTGTCCAGTGAAAGACATAACCGCCTCACCTTGGCCAGAAGTCCTAAAATAAGTTCTCTAGCTTGACGGAGATGTGCAGAAATTCTCTTGCATCTAATAAGATGCTGACTCTGCAACTATACCTCGGTTTTTCTTCTGCCGGTACCTACTGCCAACCCCAGTGCTACTCAGAACCCAAGAAATTATTCCTCGACCTTCACCTTGTGAGCGCGTCCGCCATTTCATTGCCACCCACTCCAGCATGACTCGGCACCCACATAAGTGGCACCTGATGTCTTGCCGAAATGTCATCCAAGACCTTTCTACAAAGCAGAACGGTGGTGTAAGTCTAAAAGCACTTAATTCTTTTAATGGTTGCCTGGCTGCAAAGGAGATTTTGATCCGAGTGCTAGGCCCCTGAATTTCGTGAATACGAAAGGCACAAGCTAAAGTCGCATATATCTCTGCTTGAAATACCGTAGTGTATCCCCCAAGAGAAAGAGAGAGGGCTTTGTTTTTGTCTTACAGACCCCAGCGTTGGAGCCTTCGTCCGTAAGTGAGCCGTCCGTGTACCCCCTCCCTCAAAAGGCCGCCTGCCGCTTGCCCCCCACTCTTCCGCTGTAGGCTGCTTCATAAATTTGCAGTCAAAGCGATATTTAGGAGAAACCACTCCTCATATTATGTAGGATAGGGTCATACCTTTGCAGTCCCAAAAGGATGACAGATGGGTGTCCCCTGCCAGGATTCACAGAGTACCAACTACCTCCACTCCACAATCGGAACGCAGACGCCCTTGCCTGCCCTTGAACTACTAAGTCGAGTGGAGGGAGATTCAGCAGTGCTTCTAGCGTGCTCAACGGAGTCATGCGTAATGCACTTGATATACTAACACAAGTCAAGCGTTGAATTATATTTAGCTTTTCTTTGATTGTTTCTATCTTCAAACATGGCTACCACACCAGTGATCCATATTATAATAAGGACGGACTTATGATTGTAGTTTAGAGCCAGAACATCACCTTGGGAGTTAGGCCCCAATTCACTTCTACAACCCTTCTGCATGCCCAATACGAATTGGACCATACTTACTGAACTGTTTCAAGAAAATAATATTCAAATATTGTACTTTACTGACACTGGATCGCCCTCCTAGGTGAAGGTGAAGGTCAAGTGCAAGTTTCCCATCGCTTTGCTAGTAAAGTTACCTATAGTTTTATCGTGAATCTTTTTTAGTAGGTACCTAACTCGTATCATGAAATTCAGGTTCAAGGCTTTGACTGTGTGGAGGCCTTTAGATAGTTGTCAAGGTCATTCGCAAATTTCTCATTTTTCTGTTCCAATATTAAAAAATGTAGTTTCCCATTTAAGAAATTCGACTTGTCAAGGTCAGCACTGGACTGTCGAATGAATTCTTAGAAACTCTGTCCGATTTTTTTGTCCGGATCAGTATTTCTGCTAGATGGGGAGTCGAGAACTTTTTTAATACTCCATATGTTTCCACAAATATAAAAGAAAATTCATCCCGATGTCTGAATTTCGCGCCAATAAGCAGGAACGTGGAAGAAAGCACGAAAAAATAAAAAAGTTATTTACTATTCTATAACACGATACTGAAAACTCAAAAGGATAAAGACCGAGCCTAGAGATAAACTTCATCTGACCTTCCTTCAGGCCAATAAACATCAATTTCGGGCCAAGTTACACAAAGCGTCTTAACGTTTGCCCGCGTTCGGTCCAGCTCGGCGTTATCGGCAGTTTTATCGAATCGTCGATAACTCTCCGCGGCGCCGGCTCCAACTCCTGCTCCGGTGGCCATTTTTCCGGGTCCCCGGAGCTTTCTGCAACCGATTACCGGCTCATTTCCACGCTATTTGCGAATGCCGAACCCGCCGCGCCGCTACCTCAATACTTTGTTTCTAGTGTACACTTCCGACTGCAAAAACGGAATCAACCAAAGGATATTGGATCCCCGTCAAAGTGGTTGTCACCAATTTTATGCACGGATGTATGAGAATTTAACGACTAGATACAAATTTCTCTGTCCATAGCATCACTTTATAGCCTTTTTATAGTTCTTAAGCTATAAGGAAATGTCAAACGCCAAAAACATGTATTACATCACGTATGGGGCAGAAACATGGGATATCAGTATAGTAATCGCAATAAAATCTTGTCAGCTGAAATGGACTTTCAAGACGGAGTTGCAGAAAGTCTAGATTAGACAGGGTCAGAAATGAAACAATCCAGGAAATCAAGAAAACAGACTCAAATCTGATAGATAGGATCCATCAAAAGAACTGACGTGGTTTGGACACACAAAACGAATGGGAGAACATAGATGGCTTCGACGAATACTAGAATGGGTGCCACAAGAGGACGACCGAGAAGAAGCTGGAGAGACAAGATAGATAAAGTTGTGGAATTGAGGGATTTGGACGAAACTGGGAACGGAGAGGCGGCTAAGACCGTAAAACAAATGCGTATTATATTATATCATGAATGAATGAAACAAGGTGATAGGCTTTCTGGTGACCCACCAGTACGTAGGCATACAAGCGAGCCCTTATGTACATTTCCTCAACCTAGTTTCTCATCGTGAAGGTGAGAATGGCCTTGGGTCCTGCCCATCTTATATCCTCAGATTCAAGGACCCCTGAACCTAGTATAGTCTGCCTGTGATACTTAAGGGCTTCTCGGCGACATTTATAACGTGTGCCAAGGGCTCTCTCTCCTGGCCACAGTGTGCACATGTCGGGTCGTTAGCCACTACTATCACATATGTCCGTTTAAAGATACCAGGCCCACAAGTAACTTTGGCTGGCTTCTGTCCGGCAGGCTTCTGTCCAGCAAGAAACAGCTTGGCCAGATGTCCTAAAATAAGACCTCTAACTTGACGGAGATGTTCCTCTCCATCTCATAAGATGTTAATTTGGCATCTGTTTTCCTTCCTTCCTCCTAATGATATCTGCTGCTAACCCTCGCCTTGCGAACGCGTCCGCCATTTCATTGCCACCAACTCCAGCATGTCTCGGCACCTAATGTCTTGCCGAAATGTCATCCGAGACCTTTCTACATTGCAGAATGAGCCATGATGTAAACCTACAAGTGCTCAATGCCTTTGATGCTGCCTGGCGGTCAGAGCAGATAGTAATTCGCCTTCTAGGCCCCTGAATTTCGTGATCCCGAGAGGCACAAGCTAAAGTCGCGCATATTTCTGCTTGGAGTACCGTGGTGCATCTCCCAAGAGAAAGAAGAGGCTTTGTTTTTCACCCACATACCACACCGTCGGAGCCTATTATATAATAATAACTTACCTAAAGGCATGGATACCTGAAGAGACAATTGCCACACAATGAATGAAACTTGGATTTTAAGAAAAATGGCTACCGCTGTCTTTCGGGTACTATAGTTACTCAGATTACTTGTTAATTTTGATCTATGTGCCTCTAATAACGATGTTAGGTAATGTATTTATGTATAAGAACTTAAAAAAAATTATTTGTGCATAAAGGGTGTATGTACGTTGGACGTAATTTGCTTTTATGGCTCCCACAGCCATACGCACTTAATACATAAATAAATATTAGTTAAGACAGAATTGGGATATCTTGCTCTCCAAATCTAGCAACCTCCAATTAAATGGGTGCTAGAATGCAAAATTTATACGCACAAATACTTATGTATACATAAACAGATTTAATATTCCAGTATTTCATGCATCATCATGACCATGACATTATTTAGGTCATAGTCAACATCATGATCGAATTTAAAATTTTCCCTCTTTCCATTTACGGGGTCAAAAACTAAGGGCACATTAAGAAAATCTATTCACGTAGTAGGTCGAAATTGCACTACCCAACTAAATTCTAACATATTTCGTCTCAGTAATTTTTTTCCTGGGACAGTATTTTCTTAGATTGAGGGGGATCCGGAAGTTTTTCAACAATTTATGATCGTAACATTTGTGCTTAGCTTATTCTTAGATAATTCCAATAAAATTTTCCGACTCAAGTTGTTTGCTACCTGCAACTATGTTGTTTTTGTTGTTTTTAAGTGACATATAATTTTACACCTTCTCTCTGACTGACATGAGTATGACCAGTTCAATTCTAGTGCCCTGCTAGTCTTAGAAAATCTAAAAGCTCTGCTTTTAGCCCTAGGCCGTTTGACTGCTCAAATTCCAATATAGTGAAATTCAATCAGAGCAGACGAGTCCTTACCAAGGGAAACAGGAACATAGCTTCTAATAAAGTAGATGCATTCCCTGCGTCTATTCAGAGTGAGCTGAATGGGAAAATTTATGTACCTCTTGGGAACGGGTAGCTTTGATATATCAACTCAGTATACACTGGTCGCTGAAATACGGTGCTTTTTAAGCCAATGCTTCGCTTGACTCGATTTGATCAAAGATATTTATTGCCATCGTACGCAAATATGCTGCTCGATTCAAATTTATAGCGAGGCTTTAACAGTGTTCTTTTTAATTTGCCTTTTTCCATTTGCTTTTTTCTGTTTAAGAGCGTATCTGACTATTAATGGTGCACAGGATGCTCAACGCTGCTGAGCGGTTGGATTTGAATTACATCATTATCTGAGTTTAACAAGTAAACAAAATCCATAGTAAAGTCATTAAAACGAATACTATGTGCCAGCCGGCTAGCTAAGATTATTAAACGTTGAATAATTGCTTTACAAATACTAGACACACAATGAACACGAGTATAGATCTGATTGTCATTCTCTATATTTTGACGTCTTAGGGTACAAACATAGTAGAGCGGCGAAGTGAGAGGCTAGTGGCGAGAGCGAGGGCTGTTTTCTGTTATATTCGATTGTACTCTGTTGTTTAGTTTTATTTTCTATTGTTTTTGATTGCTTTCTCTCGTTTTTGGATGTTATCTGTCCTTTTTGGTTGTTTTATGTTGACTTTGGCTGTTATCTGTTTGTTTTCTGTTGCTTTGAGCTGTTGTTCCTCTCTTATTTTCTGTTATATTCGGTTGTTTTCTATTGTCTCTGATTGTATTCTGTTATTTCTGGCTGTTTTATGTTTATTTTCTGTTGTTTATAGCTGTTTCCTTTTGTACCTGATCCTATTCTGCTGTCTTGTCTTGTTTTTGGTTGTTGTGCAATGTTTTTGGCTGTTTTCTGTTGTATTAGGTTGTATTCTATTGTTTTGATTTGCTTTCGGTTGTTTTTTGCCATTTCCGGCTATTTTTTGTTTATTTTCTGTAGTTTTGAGCTAGCTGCCTTCTGTTGCTTTATGTAATTTTCTGTTGTATTCGGTTGTACTCTGTTGTTTTGTGTCATTTTCTGCTCTGTTTGGTTGTATTATGTTCTTTTATGTTGTTCTATGTTAGGTACCTTGTTTCACACAAATGCACACATAGTAGCGCGTGAAGCGAGAGTTACCGCCCGCGGCAATTTGGAGGGGCAACTATACGTCATGAGCAAAAAGCTGTTCTTAGAGATGTGCCGGTTCAAAATTGCCATACCGATCTATTCCACAGACCATAAAAATAGATACAAGTCCTTGTATCGCGCGATCAGGCCCCACGCTGTTTGTTGTAAATGCTGTACAGTAAATCCAGTGGGGCTATTTGAGAGAGAGAAACATAGATGAGTGGAACTATCCTTAGTCTAAGATCCGAATATAAAACGACCTTCACCGAACTGGTTAATGGATAAAAAGCATTTTGTATTGAATTTAATATGTTAGAAAACATATCTCGAGTGGGTTGGCTGAAAAATTTCAGTCCAGGATATGAAGCCCATAGAATATGCAAACGTTAGGTTGGCTACGTTTTTCCCGTCCCAACTATAGGGTAGGCAGGTATAAACAGGTAAATCAATAATAGTAATTTCCACCGGTGTGGTTAATGCATGAAACTTATATCAATTTCAATTCAGAACAATGAGGCAAACTGTTCCAATACAATGATGCACATCATTTACGAGTGTATCGCTATCCTTTTCAATTTCACGGACACATAACATGCGCACTCTCTTTCATTCAATGGCCGAGCTACACGCAGCTGCTATGCTGCGTCCTTTGTTAATACACGGGATAGTTCGCTCGGACCTCTTTGGCGCACGTATTCACTGGCAGCAATATTTTGATCTTTAAAATTCGACAACCGGAATTCCAGACTGATTTTTTGCAGACAACCCTATATCAACGTGTTTGCCATAAAAATTATCTTTATTTTGATATAAGTTTCATGCATTTACCACACCGGTGCAAATTACTATCACTGATTTACCTGTTTATACCTGCCTACCCTATAGTTGGGACGGGAAAAACGTAGCCAACCTAACGTTTGCATATTCTATGGGCTTCATACTTTCGATTGGTATGTGATTTGTCTATTAACCAAACCAGTGAAATGTTTAAAAAAGAATAATTTTTCAATATTCAATTAATCATATCCTGACTGAAATTTTTCAGCCAGCCCACTCGCGATATGTTTTTTAACATATTAAATTTAATCTAAAATGCTTTTTATCCATTAACCAGTTCGGTGAAGGTCGTTTTATATTCGGATCTTCTACTACCTAGGAGCCTCAATCGTCGACAACAATCAGTTCTATGCCATCTCCGCATCGGTCACTGTAGACTGACCCATTCCTACCCCCTATCCGGCGCCCTATCCCAGGTGCACAGTAAGCAATATGAAGTTAACTGTAGAACATCTCCTAATTGAATGCCAACTCCTTAGTGATATTTGTCAAGAACTACATATTATGTCCCGGAATATAAAAAACCCTCGTCGCAGGTGAATGGTAAAAGGTAATGATATTTCTGATGCGAATGAATACACTCCTTGCAATATAATGACCATAAATGACCGCAATGCTATATAAACACCACGACTGCGGCTAATGACCACGCTAGTTGATGCCGATGGAAAAAAAATATAAGGCTGCATGTATGCGAATGCTTCTGTCCTTGCGATCAGGCCAATCTTCCTAAACCCTCTATAAAAAAAACTACTATAGTTGAATCGAATGACACAAATGTGAATACTACATTAAGTTTAAAGACCAGCAATAAGCTGGTGCTCCACCGGGATTCATACGTCACGGATTGCACGGTGTTCCCTAATGAGAGGAGGTAGCTGACGATGGGACGTGATGAAAAATGCTAATGCGGAGCGGCATTCCGCTGCCGTGTCTGGAGCTACACCATTACCTCAGCGTTTTATTATAAGAGCGAATTCAGTTTTATATTCAAATAGGATTCCGTCCGGCGTACCGCGCGCCGCGTCGGCGGCAAGAAGACGCGTCTCGACGCCGTCCTACAGGAGAGAGAACATCTGCACATCATCCTCGAAATTAAATTGGAATCATTCGCGCCATTTAGAATTCTGCCCGCGCGCAACCTGGGATGATGGTGATGTGCTTCGTCTCTTATAGTTCAGGCGGCCCAACTCTCGGGGCGGCCATTTATGGAAGAGCTTTGACGAAGAAGATCTATTGGCACTTACAGGTAAGCTTTTAGCAAAAAGAGGATTATTTAAAGAAATTAAAGTTAACAGGTCGTATTCATAAAATAGAACATTTGCTTTTACTTGTAGAAATTGAAGCACTTATCCCACATTCTGTTCTGGATTGAAGGTGTTGCTCTAAAGGAAACGGTTTCACTTTTTTGGTGCTTATAAACAGAAGCATTCCACGTAGCACTAGATTTCTTCAAATATTCTTCAAATCTCCCATATCATGTTCCATGAATATTCAGCAGACTCATAGATTGTTCGTTATTTGCCTTGATTACTCTGGAATATCAAAATAATATTCTCTATAGAATATTATTTCATTCACTTTGGATAATCATCAGTGATTATTCGTTTAGTGACTGAATGGGCCTATACCGTGATCTCAGACTGATCAATTTATTTACTGCGGTATTATTTTTGATGATACATAGGACCGTTTACTGTAAAATGTCAGCAGAAAACTTGATCCAAATGAGAATAACACTAAAAAGAAAATTGTACTGTAATTTGAAATAGCCGATGATGGCGTCACCTGTAGGGAACCAACGAGAAGCGTCCTTTCTGTAGGGAACCAATGAGAAGCGTCCTTTCGTGGTCCGATGACTCGAGCGGATGCTATTGTTTTGTACCAGTGAGCTCTTCTTGGTTCCCTACAGGTGACGTCACGACCTGGGCGGGAAGTGTATGTATTCAAAAAATTCAATATTTAGAGCAATTTCTTTCGGTTATAAATACGATAGAAAAATTTTGTAAAATTATTTATGGCATCTACGTGGTGTCAGGGTTCGTTTAATCCAATAAACCAAAAATGTGGTATAGGCCCATTATTCCAGAATATTCCAGTAGTATTAATCTTATGTCATCTACTTAGAACATTATGTGGCCGTTTGATTAAGAATCTTCTAGTAATATTTGTGACAGAAACTTTTCTAAATGTTGGAAAATATATAATATGAGGTATCGTTAATTTATAAATGGGTTCATTTCAAAAAGTTATTTATTACATGCCTAACCATTACAAGCTACACGGATTGCTGACATGATAACATTAGTAAAGCATTTTATTCCATGGTCTGCTTTGTGGACTCTATGACGTTTTTCATTTGTCAGTTGTCAATATTGTCAGCCTCTAACACATTATTATTCGCTCCATTTTTGAATGAGCATGTGGGTCTGCGCATTTCAAGATTTGATTTTATTCGTTAACGACCAAGGAATTGTGTTTAACAATGATTTACACTCAATTTTGTGGAATTCAGTTGCTAGTCACTATAAATTGTGTGAGGCTGTTCCAAATCATGGTCACCCACTATGGCGTATGGTTCTTTATATAATGTGAGTAGAATTTTTAGGTTCAAGTCAATCAGTTTACACTTTATGCTAGACTGATGTGTCTTACTCACTTCCCCTTTGTGACTATCTGCCATTAGTAGGTGCCTTTATTTTTGGGGTAGTGTTTACAATAGGTAACCTATAAATCTTACATATATCAGGTAATTCTGATAAAATGTTCCTAGATTATTCAAAAACATTCTAGCTCGATTATTCATATACTACTCGTGTGGATTATTCGGTGGAATATTATAAGGATAGCATGTTTTTCCCCTTTCGAAGGTTTAGAAAATATTCTATAAATATTCTTATTATCGATGGAATTTTTTTAGAATATTTTAACATCTGGAGTGAAAGTGAAAAGAATAATCTCATATCAGCCAGTGCTAGGTGGGATTTGCTTCAAAATTCAAGGATTTGCTTCAGTAAACATGCATCTAGTCCAGAACAGCTTTTAACCATTCACTTTATCCATGAGTATGCACTTGAAGGGCCAAGGTGTTTTTAGTTGGAGAGTGAGCGCGTTATTTATTAAATTTGAATATACCATGACGGATGTAGTGCACGTACGCATACGGAAAGTGTACAAAGAGAGACGAAATCCACGTGAGTGCGTTTCTGGAACTCTCTTTCGGTTTGAGGAAAACGTGCAGTGGTTAGATGTTTACTTCATTGGCGAAAATCTGGAAACCCAGGGAGGGGCGCTTTTGCCAGTACATAAAATGAAAATGCTTTTACGGTACATGGCTGATCCGGTTTTCCAGAACGCTATAGGTGAGGAACTGGGATGTACACAACCTACAGCCTTCAGAATTGTCGATATCACTCTCCGTCTCACTGTTGACAAGGCGGCTGACTAGACCAAGTTCCTCGATTGAAAATGAAGTGATGGCAGCCAAAATGAAACGGTCAACGAAATAATGTAGTTTCTTTGATTTTTTGCTTAAAGTTGAGGTTTTTCCAATATTTCAGTGTTTTGCACTTTTGGAAATGAACTTACGCTCAAATTACTCCTCGGCTGTGGCTTGTACCTCTACTTGGTAGCCTGACAGTTCCTCATTACTTCCCATCCTTATCACAGCTATCGAATATAATCTCTGAACTGAGTGTAAAACTTAGCAGTACCAGCAGACACTCTGTACCTAACCTAACATCAATAATGCTTTGCGCATACTCATAATAGTGTGTGCCTACCTTTTCCTTCTTTCTGCTAGGATTTGTTTGCAAAGAAAAGGAAAGATTTTGAATACTAAATAGAGCAAATCCTTTCTACCTTTTCCTTGTAAGCTCTACCTTTTCCTCCTATCTTTGCCTTTGAAGGAAACATTTCGTTTTTATAAATACGGACTATTATCTGTAACCTTCGATGAAGTACAGAATAATATTTGTAAGACACAGTATTAGGGATTTCCGTTTACGAGAGTTGTTGCTAGATGAAATTAACTTTTTTTCAAACCTTTTCTTGTTCCTAAACATTAGTACTGTTGTTTTTTAATAACTAAAATATTTTGATTGAGAATATTGCAGTACTGTATTATAGAGCTGTACATTTTATGAAAGTACGTGATTGAGAGTACTTTTATCATCGATCAGTAACACTATAGGAAAATACTGAAGATAGTATATCGTGAACTATATTTCAAGCGAAACATCTGAAAACAGCCCGCATTCTTTTGCCTTGCATGCTTTCTGTCGCCAAACAATACATACCTAGGTATCTACCCTCAAAAATTTAAAAAATGTTATCGTTTATTTTAGAAAGTGGTTTACTATAAAAAATCAGAATTTTAACGTGCGCCCTTATGATAAATTCGCGTTTTTTGCATTTATTTATATATTCGTTTATTCATTTTAACAACTTTATTTGGGCGAAATTTAGCCTTAGGCTATTCTTACATTTTTACCTTGGAGGGGACTTTAAAAAGAAAAAGCTTGTGATCCTTCACCTCACTAGGTGAACTAGGGAACTAGGACTTTCGCATAATTTGTTTGCTGGGTAACAGCTCTACATTACAATTCAAGAAAATCAATTTAAAGGTAGAATAACATATTTTAAGTTGCTCATAAAGTCATAAATCAGGTCATAACTTAGTAGTTAACTAAATATATTATATATTAGGAAGCTGTACACACCAGAGCAGCTACTGCTGCTCTACAAGGCACAGATCCGACCACCGCTGGAGTATTGCTCCCATGTGTGGGGATGCGCTCCCAAGCACTCTCTAAAGCTTCTGGATACCATCCAGAAGAGAGCAATTAGACTAATCGATACGCCTAACCTCACAAAAGACCTCCATAGCCTGGAACATCGAAGAAGGGTGGCTGACCTATCCCTGTTCTACAGATTCTATCACAGAAGATGTTCGAGTGAGCTCTCCCAGGTAATAACAGCAAAGGCCGCCCGAACGAGGAACACTAGAGAGGCTCTGCGAGCTCACCCTTACCAGGTCGAGGTCCCTACTCCACGAACCAGTCTCCTCCAGCATTCCTTCTTTTGGAGAACTTCGACGCTGTGGAACGAGCTGCCAGGGAATTTGTTTCCCGCCGGCTACAACCTGCAGCGCTTCAAATCTAACGTGCACCGACACTTATCCTCTCGCAGCGCTTCTACAGCGACATAGGCTTTTAGCCTTTGCGGGAGGCTGTCCATAAAAAAAAAAAAAAAAAACTTTGAAACCGCTGGCTTTGAAGGCGACATTCAGGTTACTACTAGTTCTCGATAAGGAAGATTACTTTTTCGATCATTTTTACCATGGAGGGGTCTTTAAAAGAAAAAGCTTGTGATTCTTCACCTCACTAGGTGAACTAGGGAACTAGGACCTTCGCATAATTTGTTTGTTAGGTATCAGCTCTACATTACAATTCAAAAAATAAACTCACTTATTTTTAGTTTCTCGAGTATTGTTTTAGAAATTTACCCTTGTGATTCAGACACTGACTATGGGTATAGATTGCCTGTATCGTTTAGAGCTACATCACTATTGGTAAAAGCAATTACAGGTACCTGATGCTGTAATCTGTTGTTCACGGTTATGTACTTATTCCAGCTTCGCTGATAAACCGCATCCAAACTGAAATTATGTAGGGCTTGGGAAGAGGCAAAGACAAAGGGGGGCAAGGGGTAACGTATTGCGCCTACCTCTCATTAATTCAATTTTCCTATATCTCACCGCACCAGTCGGTTGCGCCCTACATGTTTACCTATCAGGGTTTTGTGTTGAGGGTATAGAGCGGAAACTGGATTGATAGCATTCAGCAAACACAGTGACGTTGCATAAACTTTGTGATGGGACAGATTACGACGAATCAGCAATGTAGTTTTATTTATATTTAATATAGATGGCTGACAGAAACTTGATACTCTGGCGAGTGAAATATATAGGTCATTTTACAAACTAAAAATAGTTGGAGGAAGTATAACAAAAACTCCGAACAATTCCAATTTTTTGGATTAATTTCAATATTTATATCGCAATAGTAGAAGTAGTTCAAAGTACCTCGGTTCTTTGATCGACAATTCGGGTAGCTGTGAAAATGAGATTCGACGGCGCATTCAACAGGCATGTGTGGCCATGACAAAGCTTACTAGAACATGGCGTGACCATAACATCACTAAAGCTACCAAAATGTCGCTGGTTCAGTCTCTTGCGCTCTCCATATTTTTGTATGCCTCGAAAACTTGGACTGTTAAAAAGGCAGATCGAGCTCGCATAGATGCTTTTGAAATGTGGACGTGGAGGAGAATGCTGAGAGTTCCTTATACTGCCCATCGGACTAACGTTTCCATACTGGATGAGCTCGGTAATCCAAAGAGACTATCCTCCATGGTGTCGACGAGAATGCTTACATTCTTCGGACATATACACAGAAGCGATAATATGGAAAAACTTGTAGTTCTGGTCACGCCCCGAGTGGGCGGCACCGTGGCCGTTCCCCTGAAGCTGAAGCCACTGAACTGATAGTAAATCGCGAGAGATGGCGAGCTACAGTTCTCAGAACTATTGATAATATCCGTGTCTGTTAAGACATTGTGACTATAATGATGATATCGCAATCAGAGCAACTGGCGATTGATATTGATGGACAAGCTTCATTTCCACTGATTTTTTGAATTCTTCACCGCCTCCGGTACTTATATTTGGACTATTTAGTGCAAGTAAAACATTTTTATTTTGATACTTATAACTTTTGAATTATATCGAGAAAAAAAGAACTCAAAAAATGTATTATACTTAAAAATTATATATGATCTTTTTCTGTACCTACCATAAAAAAATATTCAAAACCCCAAGTAACTTACCTATGTACCAAGATGAACATGGTACTTCCCATGGTAGTCTCGTAGATCTTTATCACTGGATCGTTTTTGAAGATCCAAATCTGGGAAAATCTAATAGCGTTCCGTAAATAAAGCAATTGTGTATGACGCCATCCAGCAGACCACTCAAAAGGCCATTTAAGGACGAAAAATGCCATCCCCGGAATCTCGTTCTGTAGAAAAATAACATTTTGATCTCGAACGCACAAAAGAAAGCTCGTGGAGTGACCTTAATAGCACAATCTCTCCAATTACCTTTTCAGACTGAAGTATTAATGCCGAACAAAAGACAGTTTAAATAAATTTCGCTGGACAAAGGATAAGGTTGACCTAACGACTAGCGGCAAAGGCCGGGTTGCAGAGCAATATGCTGCCAAAGAATACAGCTGTGCAAATTGGCCGTTACAGAGAAATGAAAAAATAAGGATGTGAATTAAAGCGGTACCTCTAAGCTACAAACGCAATAACACGAGGTGTGACAATAACCTCACAAGATTTGAATTGCGCGCCATGATTTATGATTCTAAATGGCACCCAGCACTCATCATCGTCATAGTCACAATGTTTTAACAGACATGTTGTGAACTCGTAAAGTGCATTAAGTTGGAGCTAGAGTATTACCGACTCGAATATTATCAGTAGTTTTGAGAACTGTAGCTCGCCATCGTTCGCGATTTACTGTCAGTTCAGTGGCGCTCTTGATACTCATATCCAGCAACTGTTTCGTCGTATCCACCCAGCGTGTAGGGCAACGGCCACGGCGCCGCCCAGTCGGGGCATGACCCTGAACTACAAGTTTCTCCAAATTATCGCTTCTGTGTATACGTCCGAAGAATGTAAGCATTGTCGTCGACACAATGGAGGATAGTCTCTTTGGATTACCGAGCTCATCCAGTATGGAAACGTTAGTTCGTTGGGCGGTATAAGGAACTCTCAGCATTCGGTCGACAGAATTTTCCTAATTCATCTACGGTAAACAAAATATCGAAAAATTCCTTCCACACTGATGAGAACGTATTTACTGTTCTTAAAGGGAATTCGCACATCTTCTACTAATACTCAGGCTGGCACATCTGACTAGGAGGTATCTGTGGTATACACCATTGGCAAGCTAGGATCTAGAATACCAATATAAACGCATCGCACGCAGATAGCCGATAGCATTTAACAGGTTGTAGATAGAAAACAGTATCCCCTACCTCCCACCCATCCTTTACATCACGTGTGCTTCAGAGTTACCAGTGGTGGCGAGTTTTTGCCAACCGAGTTAGCAACCAAAAATCGTAGCTTTTGGTGGTCCGAAACATACAGTTGATGACTCTTGGCTATTTCTAAGTTCCACTATATTGGTTCCTCTTCAGACATAGGGGATAGATGCATGAAGCGGCAATATTGCCAATTGTTTTACAATGGACACTTTGACCTTAGTGACTCTTCAAGGGGAAAGAGCAGGTGACTAAATTGGTCGACCTTCGTTATCGTTACGCATGCTCAAAATAAACGACGAAATTCGTCATTTCTGGTGGTCAAAAAACGACCCAGTGTCTTAAGAGTCGCCATTATTTGGAAAGCTAGAGTTGATTCGTTATTAGAAGACGGCCCTTAGAAGTTTTAAGACCAATTGATCTCACTGGGAAGTTGTTTCAATTCCAATCAGAGAGAGAGAGAGAGAGAGAGAGAGAGTTAAAACTAAAATATTTCTTTTACTGAAGTAAAGAAATAGGTAGTAATGTTCATGTATTATAAACTGTACACCCATTTCCGTCAATGTCTTCGTGACGGTACCCAGCTGAAATAATTATACAGCGTTGGGTGAAGCTAGTAGGCTGAGAGTATTGAAACAGTCCTATACCCAGTCCAGTCAGTCCTATACACTGGTGTGTTGATGTAATATGCTCCTTGTCTAAAGGGCCCCACAGACATCGTTCTTTTTCATCAGGTTTGCACGACGTGCCAACCGATCACACTCATTTCGGTCCGTGTGTGCCGAAAAACCGTCGTGTTGACCGTCGTTCCAAAAAATCTGTCCAAGCTTGATTTTACCCGTCGGTTTCGAACGCCATCGTGCAACTCGGTACATGTGTGGCCGTTCGTCGTGCAATCACGACGGGATTTTGCAGTGTCGTTCTGGTTTCAGCTATAATTTGTAGAGCTTGGGGGGATATCGCAACTGAAAATTTCAAATCCTCGTAGCTTTTACCCGTAGCAAGGAATCTCAATGTAGCTGTCAGACGTTCATGAGGTGAAATACTTTATCTCATCCAAGTATCCTGTTTTTTTATTAGAGGTGCTACTGAATTAAGTAATTCTAAGTATGTTTCTTTATCCATCCTCAAATAATTGTACCAATCCCCTGGTTCCAGACGCAATTTTTCTAATAGATTTATATGGGAGAATTGGCCTCTTTTTAAAAGCCACTGTTTCACCCATTTAGAACGTTTTTTCTTGCTGTATTTCACTTTAATAGCTAAAGCCGCCGCCAATGATAAAGTATTATTCATGTTTAACGGACCAAAAATTTGCGAGAAACTGAAAGAAACCCGAACAGTGTGTGGAGGTATCGTTCCATCGGTTTAACCGACATCGGTTGGCACGTCGTGCAAACCTGATGAAAAAGAACGATGTCTGTGGGGCCCTTAAGGCTTTTCGAATGACCTGAGACTCCGCGAGGATCACAATACGGCGACATGCAATACTCGCTTTTAATAAGACATTAAAAAAATGGAAATTTGGTTGCAAACGGTACCTCGTAGTGAAATAAAAAATTCGTAAATACTTAAACTTGTTCTCCCATCACCACGCTTGAGTCCTATCTAGCAGCGGTCTCAGAGGCATATCACATTACAGAATTATTTTTATGCCTATTTTCTTTTTATTTGCAGTACCATACACTCAAAAACTAGCATTCATCATATTTTGTATTTTTTCTGCTTAATATGTATTACGTGTAGTATAACTAAAAAAACATTCAAGATTTTGTTTATATTTTATGTATAGTACTCAAAACTCACTGAGCTTAGTTATTGTGTATTTTTTCGAGGCTTCTTTAGCAGTAGTATTTTTAATTTTACTTTTTGTTACTATATTATGAGTTATTTCTTTCTTACACTCCTAACTACCTTTGCATCGATATATTCCATTTTTTTTGTCACTATGAATTGGTTTGAGCCCAGCACAAGATTTTTCTTCTTGTGCATTTTTCAAATTTATTGTGAAACTTTTATCTATGATTGAAATATATCCACATATCTGTGTATTGATTCCTTGTCACAATAAACTACTACTATTAATGTGCCCCACCACTTGCTTTCTTACTGGCCTGGCTGTGAATGTAGTTGGAATATAGAATATGAGGGGTTGCTGTGACTGTTTTTAACTGACGGATTTGCCCGTATGTCTCTTCTGTGTTAGTTGAATCGGAGATTTCACACTTCATATCCAACTTTGCCAATTCTATATAGGTACCTTATAGTGTAAATCTTTTTTTAGTCAAGAGATAATAAATACCTTTAGAACCAATAACTGGTGACTTAACATGATTGAGCAGATTAAACCTTATGTTTATCTGTGGAAATATCCGTAGATAATCCCCTATCATAGGCGAGAAACTTCAATAGTGACAACTGGACCATATTTTATAGCATCACTGGTATATTGGAGGTTGTTAATGCCGAGAACCAAGCGAAAAACCACCCAAACGCGGTGTTCCCAACCGGTCACTCATCCAAGTACTAGACGCGCTTTATGCTGCTTAGCTTAGGGGATCGCCCGGCTACGGTTGGGTTTGCTATTTTATAGCCCTTACTTAGCGATATTTGCGTTTTTCGGAACCTCTGAAGAAACGAGTATATACCACAAAGATATTAGACATATTGACCAGTGTTTCTGATCAATTTACAAACTATGCACATCATTTGGATAAATTATGCATCTAATATATCTAGTACTACATAATAACCAGCTCGTTGGTTAGTATGTAAACTAACCAATCCTCTTTGGTTACTTTAGTTCAGAACAATAATTTTTAGTCAAAGGTAAAGTTTATTCGTAGGTAAAACATACAATTGCTATTCGATTTGATTCTCTGTAAATAGTATTCATCACATGATAATCATTCTTGTTATTAGCGTTAGGTCATTGTTCGCGTATTCTCTTTATATGTTGCAGAAGTAGCTGTTGGGTTGAGCTACCTACCAGTCGCGTCCCCAGGTTGCGGATAGGGGTGCGCCGCGGTGTCCTTCCAGATGCTGCGGTTAGGAACGTGATAAGTTGACGCTGCAGGAATAAAACCCTGGTATGTGTCAACAAAAGCGTTCCCGCGGACAAGCTCCCACGTGTTTGTGCCGTGCGTGGCGACCCGTGTCGTTGGATGAAGGGTACCTGGCAGTTGAGGGGGCCGTGCCTACCAACACACTGCTTCGGTCTGGATTTCAACTAGACGGGCGGTCAGGAGCTAACCCACTCCTGATCAATCGGCTGTGCCGTACCGTCAGAGGTCCGGTAGGGTGAGCCTTCGGGGGTGGAGGGGCGCTTTAGGGGGCTGTGGATCTGGGAGTACGGTGGCCCCGTATTCTCAGTGAAGCATAACCTTCTCTAAGCGTTGCACGCCTCTGGGGGCTATGTTTACCTGGTAGCCTTGGTGATCATACGGGCTTGCCGTATGACATCCCCGAGTGGGGCTCCGTGGTGGGTGGGGAGCCAGGTAAATGAATAATAAAAATACCTGTATGGATAACATTACAGCCAAAAATTCTCAACCAGCCAAGTCTGATTCAGACTCGGCAAAACGAAAACACCGTAGGGGTAAAAGAATCAGTGGGGCTGAAGCCAAGAGGAGGAGGAAAGCGCGTGAGGAGGCAGAGCGGGCAGCTTCGGCTGCTCGACCCTCCGAACGCACTACTCCACCGCTGACTCAACCTGCTGCAGGGCCGTCTGGTGTGCCTCCACCTAGGAAGGATCATCATCCTACTAGGGCGGTAGAGCACCCTAAAGTACGGCCAATGCCCCAAGAGAGGAAAGATGTGAACCCGAAAGGTGTTCCACCTTCCAAAAAACGTATTAGGTCAGGGACCTCCTCGGACTCTACACCAAGAGGCCGGAAGAAGGTCAGAGTAGGTCTCGAATCGAGGCCTGCCACGCTGACCTATAAGGACGCAGCTCTTGCTCATCTAAGAGTTGCTATTATTGACAAGAAAAATCCTTATGGGAAAATTCCCCAGGACAAGGAGGTTCTTGTCAAAAAGTTAATGACGGAGGAACTGGACAAAACTATTCTGTCCACCTCCAACAGCATGGAGAAGCCACCTACGTTCCGCTCATGGACATACTCTGGTGAAATTATCAGGGTTGTCTGTGAGGACGAGAACACACTAGAGTGGCTAACACGTACTGTGGCAGGCCTGGAGGGCGTAGGAGGCGCCACCCTTGCCGTTGTGCAGGCTGACCGGCTGCCAAGGCTGACAAAGGCCACCCTTTGGATCCCCGTGGATGCTGACAGCGTTCACGAGGAGAAAGAGGTTGTGACCCGTCGCCTTGCTGCACAAAACCCGCCAGTCAACGTCAAGGAGTGGTGCCTCTTCCACTACGAGGCAAAAAAGGAGCCGAAAGGGCACCTACTCATCTTCGGCATCGGTGATGAGGATGTTAAGACCTTGAGAGCGAGGGAGCTGAGAATGAGCTACCTCTTCCAGTCTCTCATCATCAAGGTCAAGCCTGAAGGGACGTCAGCTGTAACACAGCAGACCCTAACTAAGGAGGACAACAAAAATGTCAACCTTAGTAAACCGGAGGCTGGAGAGCTGGAGCTGACACCCGAAGTTGCTGATAGGCAGCCAAGGGAAGGCGGCTGCACCGTTCCAACTCCAACCAACACCTCTGAGGGGCTGGCAGTAAGTGTCAGACCCACCTCCTCTACTGCTGAGGAGACAATGGAGGTGAACTAATCGAGCTACCAATGGCTGGATCACCGCAAAGGGTAAGAATAGTTCAGTGCAACCTGCACCACAGCAGAGCGGCGACAGCTACGCTGTGCCGCCGCCTGGATGTGGAGCAGGATGTACTGGCATTAATCCAGGAACCATGGATAGTCAAGTCCAAAATCTGCGGACTAGCAAATCTTAATGGACGTGTTTTCAGCACTCCCACAAACGAACAACCAAGGACGACAGTCTACGTTCCTCGCAACATAATAGCCCAGCCATTGCAACACCTGTCATCTTCAGACCTAACAGCAGTTAAGGTGCAGTGCAATTTGGCAGGTAAAACTACCGCTGCTGTTCTCGCATCAGTGTATCTCCCCCAAGACTCAGCTACCCTACCACCAACCAGAGAAATGGAGAACCTGATAGAACACTGCCGAACCCAAAACTGGGAAGTCATTCTGGGCTGCGACGCCAACGCACACCATGTGACATGGGGCAGTGAGAACAACAACGCTAGAGGTAAGTCACTTTACGACTATATTATAGGTAACAATCTCTTTATAATTAACAGGGGATGTGCACCGACATTTATTAACTCTAGGAGTCAAACCATAATCGATATAACGGTAGCTTCACCTCGTATATCCAATTCAATCCTAGGGTGGCATGTATCAGATTCTGCTACCATGTCAGACCATCGGTGGATAAACTATGAAATAAATCTCACGAAGGCGCCAAAGAGACTACTCAGGGATCCTCGGAAGACGGACAGGAGTAAATACCAACGCCATCTACGTGGGTCCCTTGAGGAAGTCGACGTAGGAATGTCTAAAAACAACGGCCAAATAGAACAATATGTCAGTTCTATTCAAAGAGCCGTGATAAAGGCCTTTGAAGAATCCTGCCCCTTGAGAGCCGCACAACAGCCTGGCGAAGCCACAAAGTGGTGGAACCAGGAGTTGAGTGACCTCAAGAAGACGGCCAGGAAATCATTCAATCGAGCAAAAATGACAAAACTTGTCTCAGACTGGAACCAATACAAGGTTCATCTAAAGCAGTTTAAAAAATTAGTAAGACAAAAACAAAGAGAAGCATGGAGAGCGTACTGTGAAGAAATCGAGGATTACTCACATACCGCTAGGCTCTGCAAAATCCTTGCCAAAGACCGAGACACGGATTTATGTCTACTCAAGTATGAGGACGGCACTACGACTGCTGACCTTCATGAAAGCCTGAAGTTGCTTATGCAAACTCACTTCCCCAACTCTGTTGATGTAAGGGGAAGGGAATGGCCAATTGAAAATGAAACAGAACCTTCGGACCTGGATTGGCAGCAAGCCAACCAAATAGTTACTGAAGACAAAGTAGGATGGGCAATACAGACCTTCTCACCCTTCAAATCGCCAGGCATTGATGGCATTCATCCCGCCCTACTGCAGTGGGGCTTGGACGAACTGTTGCCGCACCTGACGAGGATGTTCAGGATGTGTCTAGCGCACCGCTACATCCCAAAACTCTGGAGGGAGGTGAAGGTGGTATTTATCCCAAAGATAGGTAGAATGGACTATACCACACCTAAAGCCTACCGTCCTATTAGTCTGACATCGTTTTTGCTCAAGACGATGGAGAGACTATGCGAACGATACCTAAGGGATGCTATCTTGCAGTCACAGCCGCTGCATCACAACCAACATGCATACACCCCGGGCAGATCCACCGACACAGCTCTCCACCTGGTTGCTGGTCGAATTGAAAAGTCTCTCGACATCAGAGAGTCTACCCTCGGAGTGTTTATAGACATCGAAGGTGCTTTCGATAGAACTACCTTCTCTGTAATCGTAGCTGCCCTGACAGCCAGAGGAGTTCCTCAAATTGTCAGCAGCTGGATATCGAACATGCTCTCAAAAAGAGCTGTTAGGATCAGTGCGGATGGCATTGTTGTCAGAGGAATGGTCGCAAGAGGCTGTCCGCAGGGAGGGGTCCTATCTCCACTGCTCTGGAACTTAGTTCTAGACAGCCTTTTACGCCGCCTCAGCGACAAAGGCTTCTACACAATAGCGTACGCGGATGACTTGACAATACTTCTAAGCGGTAAGTTCGAGGGCGTTCTATGCGATACAATGCAGGGAGCCCTAAAAATAATAGAGAAATGGTGTGAGGAGAACTCGTTATCGATCAACCCCCGTAAGACCGAGATGGTTCTTTTCACGAGAAAAAGGAGTATAGGGGCATTAAAAGCACCTGTTCTCCTAAACACTGCACTAAGTTTCGCGACGGAGGTCAAGTATCTGGGGGTGACCTTTGACGCTAAACTCACATGGAATCTTCACCTGGAAAGAAGACTAAAAAAGGCATACATCTCCTATGGACAGTGCCGCAGAATTATGGGCAAGACCTGGGGATTGAAACCTAGGGTAGCCATGTGGATATATACTGCTATAGTAAGACCGATGATAGCCTATGGAGCCGTCGTCTGGTGGCCCAAAAGCCAACAGACGACAGCAAAACTCAAGCTCAGTCAGATGCAAAGAACTGCGTGCCTAAGTGTGACTGGAGCTATGCGCACAACACCAACTAGAGCGATCGAGGTGATGCTATGCCTGCCACCACTAGATATGCATCTACAAGAAGTGGCTCTGGCGGCCATGGCGCGCCTCAACACTCTTGGTATAAACCCAGAAGTAGGTTGTGGGGAAACTAGACGTCTCCTGTGGCTGAGGGCTATCAAATCTATGCCCCAAATACAGGCGAGCACAGATAGTATTTCCCCTCGATTTGTTTTTGATAGACCCTACTCAATATACGCAAATAGTGAAAACCAGACCTCCGATGAAGGAACAATTAATATTTTCACGGATGGATCAAAACGTAAGGAAGGGGCAGGCTGCGGAGTTTTCTCGAGAAGCCTGCGGTTTCATCTTAAGTGGACTATGGACAAACGTGCCAGTATAGTTCAGACAGAACTATCGGGCATAACCATAGCCGCAAACGAGATTACTCGCAGACAGATATCGAGAAAAACCATCAAGATCTACACAGATAGTAGACAATCATTAGTGGCCCTGAAGAGTCATAAGATAACTTCGAGGTCACTATGGGATTGCCACCAAGCACTTGTAGGGGCCTCCCATGCAAACCGCATCATGGTATGCTGGATTAAAAGTCACTCGGGATGCAGTGGCAACGAAAAAGCTGACGAACTGGCTAGAAAGGCTGCGGGCCTGAAAATCTTCGGCCCCAGCCCCTCAAGCTTATTACCTTCGACAGCGAAATCGCAAATGATTAAAGAGTACACCCATCAGAAATTCAAGGAATTATGGGATGGAACAAACACCTGCCAACTTGCCAGGGAACTTTTAAATTACCCTAGTAAGGATGCAGCAAAGAGCTACCTGGCGATGCCCAGAAGTAAACTACGCACTGTTGTAGGGATCTTAACGGGACATTGCCAGCTTCGGAAACCCCTCTTTAACATGGGAGTAAGCGACACACCTCTCTGCAGAGGCTGTGAACAGGAAGATGAGACGGTGCATCACGTCCTTTGTGACTGCCCCAGCGTCTCATCACTTCGAGAATCCATTCTGGGTGAAAGGTGGCCAATCTTGGCCTCCTTGAGGAAAATCCCCCTTGGTGCAATCACCCTGTTTTTCAAACGACTGGGATGGCTGCAAGCCTAGGCGGCGATACCTCCAGGGAGGATGCACAAAGGGCCCAATGGGGCCTAAGTGCTGTGGTCTCTAGACTGCCCTCCCATGATTACAGAATACAGAATATGTTGCAGAAGTACATTAAATCCCTGTCATTCATTAATTTTGAATTTTGGGACTTCTTCTTCTAATAGTAACTTTTCAAATGGCTGTTGCTGATCCATTTTTGGTAACTAGATACCAGTTCTTAAGCAAATTTGACAAGGCATGACAGTAAACCATACCAACACGTCACACTTGCACTTGCCATAAACATAACCTCACTTTTCTGTTGAATTGACCAAAAAAAATTAATTAGTGTGCATACTAACCAAGAAGTTGGTTAATTTACATACTAACCGAGTTGGTTATTATGTATAACTAGAGATATTAGGTGCATACCTTATCCCAGTGATGTGGATAGTTTGTAAACCGACCAGAAACACCGGTTAATATGTGTGATATCTCTATACTTTAGTGGCATATCTTGTATAGTTTGTAAGCTAGCAAACCAACCAATATCCATAGCTATTTTAGTTGAAATATGATTTTCCATCAAAATAACGAGATATTTGGATAGTTTGTAAAATATCCTGCTAGTATATAAACTATTAAAGTAAACGCTTTAACCGTAACATATACAAGGTATATCCTTCGAGGGTTGCAATATTTGTACTTGTTACAAATAAATGAAATGAAAATAAAATATAGTCTCTTTTGTTTATTTTGCCACAAATATTGGTATAAGATCACAAACTTGATAATTTAGATATTTGTTTGTAGCACTAGCCGTGCTGTAAATCAACAAGTGAGTTATTACCATTACCGCGAGTTGAATACTATTCTTTATCTACGACATAAATACATAATAATTACTAACTAGGGACAACTTAACTGAATCATATGTGTTTCCAAGGGATCGGTACTGGTATCTAGTAGGCGTAGTTCATAACCCACGGCTGGAGCGTGAGTTATGAATCATAACACGCTGTTTGTTTATATATAGTGCTACCTGGCCAAAGTAGTTTGGTAATCGCAATGGGAGTAGATAAAGACTGTTAAAATAAGAACCATGGATTGTAGTGGCATACTGAAAGCACGACAATAACTTTGACAGAAATGATCATTGCCAACAGACATACGACACGACTTTGCTGCTAATGCGCGTACCCTTGTCCAATATTTGTAACGAAATATTTGATCGTTTGATATAAGGGAATAATTAGATAATTCCCATTTTTACAATAATTTCTTGCCAAGTGTCTTGTCCAATATTTAGGATGAAAATTATAACAGCCTTTACTATTCTACCCATTCACTGTCTATGCGCTTGCCTAGGCCTGTAGAATATAACTTTCGCGCCATGCTAAATCCATGAGTATTTTCCATCGCACTCAGCAGTAAATTCGAAATGCGCAGCTAACTCTTAACGCAATAACCAGCGACTAAGCACGATTAAGCAAATTATCAACAAGTTTATTAGATATCTGTAAGCGTAGCTCGTTTTGCAGCGTCAACGCTCTGAAATATCGCCTGTCCACCCCTACGTAAACCGCACCCTAACTTTGCCATTAGCAATTGCATCCACTCTGTTTACCGTTTATTTACTGCTATGAATTCCCTAGGTGCAATTTGCGATGTTTTACGTCGCATCGGTTGAGCGCTGCCAGAGGAAATGAACTCGGAGCGGATAACGGTGGTCTAGCCGCTGGGGCCCCCTAACTCAGGGACCAGTTTGTCAGATCAACTGTTGGTTGGTTGTTCTCCAGAATGAATTGTTGTTGTTGTCGAAAAACGAAGCAAGGAAGTTGCGATGAACTTGTGTCTTGTGACACATCTTTTTAAAGCTACTGACGAATACTTCATAACCCTAAAATATAAAGTCAATATCTTTACCTACTACAAAATGGCGGAATATGTATCATGAATTTTTCTATAACTGCATATAATAGAGGAAGGCATAAAAACCTTCTATTTTTGCGCGATTTTTTTGGGCACGGAAAATCCGAGAAAATGAGGAAAATATTTGAATCCCTCTAGAACCATGACGTTACGGTTCCATAGGGTAACATCCAATCGGGAATGTAGGTATGTGTGCCGTGTTGCCTTTCTAAATTGAGTACCTTAGATTCAATGTATACCTTTATGTGATCCTCTACACCCGCAAAAGGTGAATTCTGTAACTCTAAGCGAAGCGATAGCGACATTCTTCCAATGCTTTCTCTCTTTTCGATATTCCATAGATGTCTTCGTTTCGACTCGGACATGACGAACGCAGACGAACGGTATAAGCGATAGCGAAAGATTTTGGATCTCGTTTGTCAAGTTTTGACGTTATTATTGCTGTGTGTCAAAGTGACAATTTGCTTAAATTTATTTGTGTACTTAATTAACAATCAATAAGGATTTTTTCGCAAGATCTCGGTCTAACAGTGTGTACTACAGGGAACAGAACTGGAAATTTTCGCGCCAAGCGGGGATAGGGGAAGACGGATGTGACGTCATTCGAATATGACAAGGTCACGAAATACTGGGAACTGAATTCCTACCCGACAGACGTAGGTGAGGTACTGGCGGGTGACATTTTGTTATGTCAATAGGGAGGCGGTTCCCTTGCGGGAACTAGAACTGCCGTGGAGATGGAACCCGTCTGTCACCGGCCCATTCCCTGTTCCTTTTACACCGAGATCTCGCGAAATTTTTTTTCGAAGACTACGCCCAGCCATCATATTGAAATCTTCATCTATCAATTTTACTCCAAAATATAGTACTCGGGTATCAATTTCATTATCCCAAGTTTCATTCTTTTGAGTTAACCCGTTCAAAAAAATAAAAGGGAAGAATTGTCTACCTATCGAGATTATTTACAAACTTTGTCAGAGAGTTAAAATTTTTAATTTTTTGTAAAGCAAATACAAATAGATATTTCAAACATTCCTCAGGAGTAGCTTTCTTAATTAAGTACGAGGAGTTGCAGAATATCATATTTGGTGATTCACTCACAGCATTATTTTTAGAATTTAGAACACCGTAAATTTTAGTATTTAATGCTGCAAAATACTGATCGATCTAGGCGCTCAAACCTCATATTCCACTTAAGCGCCCAAATGAATGTAAGGAAATTATGACAGTTCTAATTGTAAATCCCAATCCTCCTTCCTATGATAAAATTATGACTAAAATGTAATATCAACGTAGCATAGTTTGAACTAACATGGACTTAATTACGTCATGTTCAAACTGTAAGGTGGAATTGCCTCATAAATTGCCATTCAGTGATGCTCTGACTAAAGTTTACATTCCTAATTAGGTTCAGGCATCTAGCACAGCTCCTTAGTAAAGCTGCCATGGGCGCACGTACAATTTTTTCCAAGGGAGTCAAATTATTTCCTGAATTATTCTCCAGGTCTGGTGAATGAGATCTGTTTAACTAGCTAGTGTTTGAGATCGTCACAGATAATTTATTAATAGTTAATTCTAAGCATTGCGTTCGTATAAAAATATAATAATAAATATAACAGTGTAAATAATTATAAAAGTGTTGATAACAAATAAAATACAACTTCTAAAACTCCTGTGATTGTCTATAAATTTCATTGCGCTTTACTGGCTAATCAAAAAAAACATACTTAAACATAAATTTTACTGAGTTTTAGCCTTCTCGATGGCCTTCATTAGAGTACAAAATTCAACAAGAAATTAATTTTAAAAATGACATGATTTCATAGCTGCGACAGAAAGCATTTCTTAAATTTGGTTAATTTTGAAGGTGGAGTCAAAACAAAATTACATAACTAAATGGAGCCAGTTCTCTACAGTATTATAGTTTTAAACGAATAGTAAAGTAATTTGCATATTTAGTGGAGTCACGATTACATTTTTGTTTTGTCAGTTGACTGAAACTTGGTAAGGTTGAGTATGATTCAAGGAAATATTTGACCAACGTTCTACAAGTCAAGGAGTGAGCCATAAGTTTTTCCAGGTTTTCTTATAGTTTTTCAGTATCTAAAAATTTCAAACGCAGCTCCCTACCCAGCAAATAGAGTTGTATGGACCGTGAATGGACTATTACTGTTTAAATAGGCCCATTTTTAGGCTATACATCACAAATTCGTCTATTCACAACCCCTGCGCGGACCACGCTAGTGTCAACTATTTAAGGCGACTCCTACGGAGAGCATAAACGGTGATTTTCAAGTGATTTAATCCCAATTCCTGACGCTCTAGTTTTCAATATTTTTGCATGACATTTAACATGAAGTATAAAAGGAAATTAAACAGGAGGCTATCGAAGCATTTTTTGAGAAAAATTGATTGAACATGAAATATGATCGCTTGAAGTTGCCTATTTTCTTAGTCAACTTTGTAATTTTTTTAAGAAAAGCCCAGAAGCAAAAATTAACAGGTGCTTCGATATCACTCTGGGGAATTTCCTTCTAAACATCATGTGAAAATTTCATGTAAAAATATTGGAAAATGAAGCGTCAGGAATTGGAATAAAAAACATCTGCAAATCGCCTTCCTCTTCAAATTTGCAAATTTCGGGCGACGCGCTAACATGACTGTTTCCATTTCTTTCTAATGCAGCGCGCACCTGTTTATTTATCACGCCCATCGTCGGTTCCTTTTCAGCTATCCGCATCTTCTGGAAAAACTATTCCGGATTGTAGGAGCAGCGTTAAAACCAGACAACTGTAGGTGCACATTCAAAATAATATTCAAGTAACTAGCTGTATAAATATTATTGAGAAAAGTTAAAGGAATATATCAATATGGACGTATCACTTGCGAATTTGCATTTTCGATAATAAATATAATTATTTTCACCTTCTACGACTTTCTGCATTACTATGTTGTAGAGTGCATTCTTTAATGTCCCCCCTTTTATTTTTTGAACGCGTCAACTCAAAAAATTGAAACTTAGGATATCGATACTTACCTTTTATTTTTTGAACGGGTCAAACTCAAAAACTTGAAACTTAGGATAAAGAAATTGATGCATGAATACTATATTTTGGAGTAAAATTGACCGATAAAACTTCAAGACGGCGGCTCGATTTTTTATTCCAATGGACGAGGGTTGGCCATTTTAGAAATAGTTCACGTGATAAATAAGGTAAAGGATAAAATCGAAAACTGAATGACAGTATTCAAACTGAATAATGACGTTAGTTGTCATACTAAAATTTTTGCCACCTGATCGGCAGATTTCCAATTGGCAGGCAGGGTGAAACAAATATTTCTAGATGTATCGATATTAACGTATTTCTGTTAGGTAATTATTGAATGCTCCGCCACTTTGTAGTAGGTGAAGATATTGACTTTGTATTCTGAAGTATTTATTCGTCAAGAGCTTCAAAAAGATGTGTCACAAGACCCCCTTTTTGATTTGATTTTTTTTTTCAAGATGGCGCCGAGCCGCTACATTGAAAGCTCCGTCTGCCAATTATTTTCCAAAATATAGAATTCATGCATCAATTTCATTATCTTAAGCTTCAATTAATTGAGTTGAACCATTCAAAAATTAAAAGATAAGTATCAATATTACATCAAGAACCGAGCGGTACAACCGCACATTTATTCCCAGAGCGTCCAAGGCTTGGAATTGACTGCCAGGAGATGTATTTATTGGGCCTGCGGGTGTTGGCCCATTCAAATCCTGCGTTAACGGACTTCCATAATATAACTCTTTTACAGCAACTGCGGTACTCTGGTATTTAGGCTCTGCCTACGCGGTCAGCTCAGTTATAAAAAAAAAATCATTTTCTAACATATGAAGATATTCTAGAGTTATGAAGGATTCGTTAGAAGCTTCAAAGACCCCGCCTCGGCGGCACCTTGAAGGTTTCATCTGTCAATTTTACTCCAAATTATAGTATTCATGCATCAATTTCATTATCTCAAGTTTCAATTTTTTGAGTTGACCTGTTCAAAAAAAAGAGGAGCGGGGGACATTGAAGACAATCACTATTATATTTTGTATAGATAATTACGTTTTTATCATTACTCAGGTTACATTATAACTCAACTGTACCATAGGAGTGTCAGCACTGATTGGGACCTGAAAAAAAAGTAAACTCATCCAACAGCTGCTCTGTCCGCAACTTGATACCAGTTCAATCAGTGTGTGTCCTGTGTTTGCCAGTTAGAAGCTACCAACCTCACAGACTGCGCTACTGGAGCATCGCGCAACCGTGATTTCCTAAATCCGCCCATTCCATAACGCAATTTAAACTTTCAAATCCTGCCGCGTCAATTCTTACAGACTCTCGTGCCTGAAAGCGTATTAAATACCTGGGAATTTGCGTCTACCAGCCAGACAGAGGAGTTAATAGGTTTCAAAAATAGAAGACGCTTACCGCGGAATTACCTACAGTGTTCCTGAGAGCGGTAACTCATGAGTGGAGTATTCACTATACTCGCTGCTTCTAATCGCTCTCACGAGCTCTGAAAGTATTCCGTGGAAAGGGGAGTAATTTAGTTCTTGAATTAAATCGCAAGCTTAAAAGGATACAACAGGAAGGCAGATTCAGTGCTGACAAATATTTTGTGACAAAGTTTGTAGATTTGCTAGTGTTCTCAGTGCCTGTACCTTTCTATATATAGTTGGCGTGAAAATTGCGACTTGGGAGAAAACTTGCAATAGAGCAGCTAAAGCTAAAATTTATTTCACCAAGTGCCGATTTTTCAATGTAGCTAAGTGTTGCCATTACGTTATGAATAAATAACAGCTATGGTTCCTGCTAAATTCGGTCCCGTTTTTCATGTCATTTTGAAATGATAGCTACGTAGTTGTCAGATGCTGTTATCACAACATACTAAACGATCACCAGGAGGATTTCCTATACAGGGTGGGCCAATAGTGCGTGGACGGAGGATTGTGGGCTTATTGAAAAATATTTCAAAAATCTGTCACTTGACCGTGGTAGGCACCCTTGAGGGCTATAACGTAAAAATATTTTCACTTAAATTCTGACGTTTATACAGGGTGATTCATATCAAACATACATTTTTTTGAATGGAACCCCCTATATATTATTGCATATTTGGATTCCTTGGCCAATTCTAGTGTGACTTTATGTATCACATATGGTACTTTAAACGAGCCGTTTAGGCGCAAATCACCATTTTTGGTATAAGTAGGTATCAGAAAAAAATTGAATATCGCAGCGATCATAAAACTTAGAAGGCCGTGACTTTGCGGTACGACTAAGCATGAAATGCGTCACCTAAGGTCAGACGGCTAAATTTGAATTCTTTTTGTACTTGGAGAAATCGATAGATTAATTAAGAAAACTTCAATCACAGATAACTTGATTTTTTCAAATGGGAATGCCTATTTTGGTTTCAAGAATCAAACGTAAAATTTGATTACCTTTCTAACGATATAGCATTCTTGATATCAATCTTTCTTGGTTTTTATTTTATTTCAAATTTTCAGTCAAATCGGCGTTTTTCAATTTTCCTGCATGCAAGCAACCTAGTAGGCCATGAAAAATAAACAAAACCTCGGTAATATGGAAGAAAGCAACTAACTTAGTAGAAAGATGCAAACTAACCTGAGCAGCGAGGCAAGATTATCAAAATTCCTTACAACATATTAGCTCTAACCAGAAACAATAGTGGTAACAAGAACGCTCATTTTTCACAGCCTACTAGCTATTAGCCAATTTCCAAAGTCAGCAAAAAAATATTTAATCAAAGGAAAACTACTAGTGATTGTTGCTGGCGGTAGAATATCTATGTCTTCTGAATAAATTTTCACATTTAATGCTATGAAAAAGTAGCCATTTCCATAAGTCAAAAGTAATGATACCTCTGACTGGAACCCTTCAAATTCTTCTTCTACTTATTAGCAAAATCGTGGAAAATGAAACTTGATTTGCAGTCTGTTTGAATTGCAAAACATAATTTAGTTTGTGGAAAACTACATGAAATAATCGCAATTACAACATAGCGTAATTAAAAAATTCTAACAATTATTTCAATAGATGTTCAGAATGCTCCAGCAGGAGATATCTTCACTTTTGACTTAACTAAACGGAAATGACTAATCTTTTTATCCCATTAAATGTGAAATTTCATTCTAAACATGTTAGACTGTAAGCAAAAATCGCTGGTAGTTGTCCTTTTGTTTCAAAGTTTTTAATCGTTTTGGAAAGTTGTCAAGCTCTAGTAGATCTCAATAGCTAGTAGGCTGTGAAAAACAAACACTTCTGTCATACCCCAGCTACTCATTGACATTAGATATCTTGCCGCTGCTGTATCCGGTTAGAGTTAATATGTTGTAAGAAATTTTCATAATCTTGCCTCGTTGCTCTAGTTAGCTTGCATCTTTCTACTAAGTTAGTTGGTTTCTTCCATATTAACGAGCTTTTGTTTATTTTTCATGGCCTACTAGGTTGCTTGCATGCAGGAAAATTGAAAAACGCCGATTTCACTGAAAATTTGAAATAAAATGAAAACCAAGAAAGATTGATATCAAGAATGCTATATCGTTAGAAAGGTAATCAAATTTTACGTTTGATTCTTGAAACCAAAATAGGCAATCCCATTTGAAAAAATAAAGTTATCTGTGATTGAAGTTTCCTTAATTAATCTATCGATTTCTCCAAGCACAAAAAGAATTCAAATTTAGCCGTCTGACCTTAGGTGACGCATTTCATGCTTAGTCGTACCGCAAAGTCACGGCCTCCTAGGTTTTATAATCGCTGCGATATTCAATTTTTTTCTGATACCTACTTATACCAAAAATGGTGATTTGCGCCTAAACGGTTCGTTTAAAGTTCCATGTGTGATACATAAAGTCACACTAGAATTGGCCAAGGAATCCAAATATGCAATAATATATAGGGGGTTCCATTAAAAAAAATGTAAGTTTGATATGAATCACCCTGTATAAACGTCAGAATTTAAGTGAAGATATTTTTACGTAATAGCCCTCAAGGGTCCCTACCAAGATCAAGTGACAGATTTTTGGAATATTTTTCAGTAAGCCCACAATCCTCCGTCCACGCACTATTGGCCCACCCTGTATAGTTGAGGCAATGACGCGTAATTTTAGTGTCCGTGAAGAAATCGGATGACGCTTGGTTCCGCAGGCAGTTCGGAAACGTTTTTGTCATTACACCATAACCCTAACGTGTGTGTAACGTGTGAGAGATCGTAGTGTTAAAGCGTGAAAAAATATCGTTAAAAAATAATAATAAAAATGCGGTAGCTAGCTACAGGCTAATGTTCCAAAAAATCATCATCCGAAATCTATGCGAGGTTTGCGCGTACCGATTTTTTTAAAATGAAAACAAAAAAATCGCGACGATTCCGATCGAAATTTATTGGAAAATTTTTGGCTTTTCTTGTACATAACACAAAAAATACTGTAGTCCATTTCTGCTTGGCAACTTATGAGAAATTTGAGCTTAATGTTCGATTTTTCAAGCCGTTTTCGTTAGAAATCGTTAAAAAATTGGTCATATTGTTTAAAACGGATGACGTTTTTTATACAAGTCCTTGGGAGGTCCAACTATGACATGCATCAATGTCATCTGTGTTTATTATGTTCAAATCCATTTTTCAAACCCTATAGGGGGTGACATGAAAGGATACGGAAGGCGTTCAATAATGTCACCCCCTATAGGAAGTAAAAACCGATGCCGTTACCCAAAAGCAGAAAGAGCAGGCCTGGAAAAAACTAGCGGAAAAATACAATGCTTCTACTATCTATTCTAATACATAAAGTGTTGTCCTTTTTTGCAAGTCTGGACCTAGTGGAAAACTCTAGGTCATCCATACTAAAACAATTTGGCTTTCCTTGACGGTATACGTTCTTCTTTCGGAATTACAAAATTCGACTACCTCTTCATCATCGGAGCAGGTGTATGCAGAGCCCCCCATCCCTGATCGACGCGTGAAGCGCTGCATCAGGGGTGTGAACTGAAAGGTGTAGCACCCCCTTAACGAAGCCCTTCACCAGACGATCCACAGACCGGACCAAATAATTTTATTTGAGAAAGTCATTGTAACTCCCGCCGTTTACCCGCGCTTGCTTGAATTTCTCCGGGTTGACATTCATAGCACTGGACCGAAATCACATTGAGTCAATACCCGCTGGGGCCATCTCAATGCTTTGTTTCGCCCGGAGTCATCACCTTCTTAGGGTGCCATCTCTCAACAGGTCTATTTAACAATGGAACTAGTCCCGAAAATTCTTGAATCATGATATGCGTTGTCTTCCAACCGACATTTTCCCTCAATGGGTCCCTGCATTATCAGTCTCAAAATTTCATATTTATTTCCCCTCATCACATGTCTTAAGTATCAGAGTTTTTTTTTTCAATGAAGACCAATTCTGGATGTTTTTCTACGGAGCATGCGTCTATATATCCACATTTCAAAGGAATGCAGCTTTCTTATATTTTCTTTTTTGAGGGTCCAGGCTTCAAATCCATACACCAACAAATCATAAAAATCTTTCATTTTAAAACACGCTGTTTACACGGCTTTCAAGATATGACCTAAGGTTACCTGACATGACTGGCAGAAAGAACCTCAAGTTACGGATACGGTAATACAAGTTCCAGTTATTATGCAACGTTTGAACCAGCTGTGAAAAGAATTAGGTGTTAATGGGTAAACATTTTAAGTAAACTTTGAACTCAGACTTCATTTATCATGTATGTAACATTGCGGAAGTGAAATACTTTGTCTCATAGTTTTGGCTACAAAGCTCATATAAGCTATTTATGCTATGTCTTCACCAGTGCCAAATAGTATCAGAGGCATGCTCGAAATGTTTGTCAATTTTATTTCCTACTCCTTCATTGTTGATCTACCATATGTCACATTTGTCATTTAAAATTCGGCCTTCCTGACAAGTATCGCTTTTGAGAAAATCGGTGTACAAACACACAGTTAATCGAAAAAGGTGATACTCATAAGACTGTTCAGCAACTTTTGTCTTCAGCCTAGGCGAAGTATGATTCATTCAGTACATAAATCTTGTATTCCCAAGAACAACATTCAGTGCACTCTGTGCACTATCAAACTTAGTTGGTTCGCTGTTGAAAAAACAGCATTTACAGTGGACGTTAAGGAATTCGAGGAAGTTCTGAAGCTAATTAAGAAACAAAACTTTATTCAACAATTTATGGCTTAATTTAACTGCAACTGAGAAACAGTTCCCAGTGCATCCGTACGATACATAAATTTTGCAAAGTTCGGTAGTTCCGCTGTACAGGATGTTTGTATCTTCTACTTATACCTTGTTGCTGGTTTCAATAGTAACAGAGATCAAGGTTGGATAGCTACAACGATTGGTAGATATGTCACGCTTTTTTTTTGTAGTTAAGGGGTTAGGGATCAGTAATGGTTGCCGCTCACCCTTAAGGCTTAAGGCCGCTGTACAATTGCGCGGGAACGGGAACGGAAACGACAACGAGAAGAAACTTGGAACTGTACAGGCAGGAGGCACAATGAAACTCGGGCAATGAGAACGGCAGCAAGCCCGTATGCTTACGAAGTATCTTGCAGATGACAAGCGATGGGCAAAAATCGCGCAATATCTGCTGTCAAACGTAAATTTCCTATTATGCAACAACGTCAACAACGTATAACCTACAATCTTGACGGTCCTGTTGTTTTCGTGTTGCTGTTGCTTGGCATCTGCTTAGTGACAGCAGTCGCGAATTTTTCAATAATAAGGCTGCCTTATCACGTATCTTGCAGATGACGAGCAATGAGCGAAAATCGCGCAATATCTGCTGTCAAACGTAAATTTCCTATTATGCAACAACGTCAACAACGTATAACCTACAATCTTGACGGTCCTGTTGTTGTCCTGTTGCTGTTGCTCGGCATCTGCTCAGTGACAGCAGTCGCGAATTTTTCAATAATAAGGCTGCCATATCACGTATCTTGCAGACGACAAGCGATGGGCAAAAATCGCGCAATATCTGCTGTCAAACGTAAATTTCGTAGTATGCAACAACGTCAACAACGTATGACCTACAATCTTGAGGGTCTTTTTGCTGTCGTGTTGCTGTTGCTCGACATCTGCTCAGTGACAGCAGTCGCGAATTTTTCAATAATAAGGCTGCCGTAACACGTATCTTGCAGACGATAAGCGACGGGCGAAAATCGTGCAATATCTGCTGTCAAACGTGAATTTCATATTACGCAACGACGTCATTGAGACGGACAACAACATAATATATAACCTACAGTTTTGACGGTCCTGTTGCGGTCGTGTCGCTGTCGCGAATTTTTAAATAATAAGGCTGCCGGTAATGTGAACAAAAAGCTTGGCTAAGATTCAACTTTCCCGTTCCCGAGACCAATAGGATTTCTGGGGCGAGCCATTAGCTAGCACATAGCTTGTGTCATTATTAATAAGACTTTTCGTATCCTATGTATATGCCACAATTGAGATGGACGACAGAATCTATCTGTGTCTTATTTGGTTTATCGGTTATCCATTATTATTTTGTGTTCGTTATCGTCTTTTTACCGTTGTTTGCCGTTTTATTGTTCATTTATTGTTGTTGCTGTCCAATGTGCGTAATGATGAACTACTAATTGGTTGAACAGTGCGCGGATTTGAATGATAAGTCTATTGGAAGCGATGACCCTCTGATGGTGCCAATAGAGTTGCCAGAATCGCAACCAGGTAGTTTTCACAGTTCCCCATCAGTTGAGTGAAATAATTTAAAGTACTGCTTCCCAATATCTATATGTTGCTACTACTAGTAGGAGTTTTGCCAGCTAGGCACTAACAGGCAATTTCATTTATTCGTCTGAGACCTAAATCACACTGACGAGCTTTAATAAAAGCGAAACGACGTCGTCTGTGATTGGTTCTCGGATGAATTAATGAAATTGCTACTCTTTAATTCAGTTAAGTTGCTTTTTGGCATAAACCGAATGTCGGGAGTGTTAAATGAGTGTTCCACAAAAAAGAGTCTGTTTGTTGTCGTATCCCGCAGGTTCCTATACCAGATGCTTTTGCACGGGTCACATAAACAGTACTCGGTTCCTCAGATTAAACGCTCAGGTACCGGCTTTGGTAGATAGATGGCGAACCAATCCTTTTTTAAAGTACTGCTTCCCAATATCTATATGTTCCTACTTCTAGTACGAATTTTGCCAGCTAGGCACTAACAGCCAATTTCATTGGTTCGTCTGAGACCTAAATCACACTGACGAGCTTCAATAAAAGCGAAACGACGTCGTCTGTGATTAGTTCTCGGATAAATGAATGAAACTGCTACTCTTTAATTAACTTAAGTTGGCTTTGTATGGGATCTCAGTGTCCACGACTCTTGGCATTCTATCGGGTGACATGTCAAGCATGTCGGACCGCAGGTTGTCAAGTATCGTCGCGTGTTTCATGACGGGGTGGTAAAACCAGTTTCCATGACACGGCATTCTGTATGTAGCCATTTTTGCCTTTCAAGAGGTGGAATATTCAGCAATACCCCCAACGCGCTTTACTGATCTATCAACAAAAGAACTGTTTAGATACAAATATTTTGTTCAATACTCGGTCGTTTTCAGGTTTTTGTAAAACCTGTATGCATAAAATAAAGGTCTACCTAAATAATTTGACCTATCGCTTTCCTTGAAATTCATAGATCTGCCACTGGCAGCATTGAGTTTTATTTTGTTTCTGTTCGAATATCCAAGGAAGAATCGGCGGACGAGGTAAAGTAGGTGAGAGTAGTATTTTCCTTCTGTGCAATAAACACATATACGGGAATTTCCTGGTTCGCCTTTGTGAATGGAATCCTATTTGCAAGGAAATTCGGTTTTACAACTTCTCTCTTCCGTCTATTTTTCATTTAAAGAGTATCGCATTACAGCATATAGATATACACAAACAGAGGCGTTGCTGCCGTGGGATGCCGAACAGTCTAACCACTCCGAACCGATTTTTGTTAACATGATATACATACTTAGTCCCGGTTTCATAATCAAACTTGATTCATCCATTATGTTTAATCCGAGCATAAGGAAATAAATGGTTTTTATAATCGCTAACTGACAGATTAAAATGACATAATTGTCCAATAAGGTAATGGCTCGCCCTCGGCCAGCTAAAGCGCATTAATTGAAAAATCAACCTATAAATTTGACATGTCGTTTGTATGACGTTTAAGAGTTGACACACATACATATTAGAATTTTAAAAGGTTAAGGTTGAGTTGACAGCGGGTCACTTTATCAGTGTTTATAAAATTTATTTCACAGATTACATCGATTCATAGCTGCTTTTGAGCACACATTAAACACAAAGCAAGTATTCATCTAATAGTATAATCTTTTCATTATTCAAATCTACATTCATTTGTATTACTCATCAAGTACCTACCTACATTTTCCTGGTTGTTCACTTTATCTCTAAATTTGCGTTCTATAATGCTTTCGAACGTTGCTACTGTACGAATGAGTAGCAACTCCTCTTATTTAGTAAATGTACTACCATGCGCACGTTTTGTTTTTTGTGGCTTTGGTTCCATACCTTTCTTTATGAGTAATAATGCTATAATAATATTGATGGAATTGCAAACACAAACATTTATGTCACAGTCTGACACAATCACTTTTATAGGTTAAGCAAAATGTCACAATGTCGTTCAAACAGCACAAAATGTGGCATAAAACTACTTCTTTCATGTGTACCAACCACATTTTATTGCCTGTTAATTAATTGACGTTTCCAAATGCATTATGAAACGCGCATCACTTTAGTGGAATGATTAAGTCAATAGGTACATTTGCTAATCAACGCATTAGTGAATGATTATGAAACCGGGCCTTAGTTTGATTTCATTGCCGTGATTAAGTAATTCAAAATTAGTTTGTAGAGAAGTAAGCTTCAAGTAGCTGAACGCATTAGAAAGCTTGAAAGCAGCAATGCAGTCAAATGGTTTAATAAATATGGACAGAGGCTCAATTGCAAATAGCTTGTTAATCGCCTTAGTTTCTTGAAGTTGTTATCTGTCACATCACTCGTAGCTAAAGCATATTTAAATTGTTTGCAGGGATTGTATATTTAAAGTAAGAATAAGGATTTGTAACTGGAAAGGACAAGGAATCGCAATGAAGGCACACCATGTTGTGGATAAGGATAATGGTCCCACTACGTACAGTTAGTAACTTGTACTTTGGAAATCTCTGCTGAATCAGTCAAACGGTTGCTCTTATGACTATACAGGGTGAGTTAGGAGTAACGCATCAAACTCTAGAAGAGTGAAAATTTAGATAGTTTAAAGCACTTGGGAGCTAGTTAGTAGCGCTTGTATGCTGTCGGTGCTTTTTGGTATTTTGGCCGTACTATTCCCATTATTTGTTTATTCTGGTACAGAATTGCAATTTCTAGATATATACGGTCAACGTTTTGCTAAGGTGAAACGACTAAAAATCTAAAAACCGTACTAGCTAAATCGACCTTTCCATTTTAACTGTCAAAATTTGGACTGACAACTAGTTTGTAGTGTAGTAAGCTTTGAAACTACATACTTATGAAAATTTAGGAAGGACACACTGATAGCAAACCTTTAATTTTAAAATTCCGGCTAAGCAAGACAAATCACTGGTAAGCAGAATGAATATGTATTTATTTTTGGATGAGAAACGTACGATCAATCAGCAAGATGAGCCATAGAGACAACCACGGGCATCTTTATTTTGCTCCAACTAGAACGAGCATAAAAAAATCTCTAATTAGGCGTCAAAATCGGGTTCAAAGAGTGTTCTTTATTTCATATTTGACTATAGAACAAAGCCCTATAGCGGTCTTCTAAAGCAAATATCTGGCAGCACTATATTGTTCGACGTAGTTATTTTTCGCAAACAAGTATTTTTGGGAGAAATATAATGTGAGGTAATTTTTGCTCGACCACGTTTTTTAATTAGCTGCAGGATAAAGCTTTAATAGAAGATACACAGTTCATAGAGCTTTTATTCCAGTGGAGTGGTGTTAGAAGGTTCATATTTTGTGGATCTTTTTACATACACCAATACGCAATTCTGATAAACACCGAAGATTGATATTTATGATATGATATTTATAATATGCCAATTATGTATAGACTACAGTATATATCTCAATAAATAATTATACGATGGCAGTATTCAGTTGGTTTTGTTTCAGGAAACAAGTGCGTAACGAAAAATCATTAATTCTTTTTAAATAGCAATGTAGTCTTTCATTATACGTCATATAATTGAGATTTTTTTCTCGTCAACGACCTAATATGTTAGTACCAAAGTACAGTAAAATGTTCAAAAAAATGTTTGACCTTTATTATGTTTAATACGTCAATAACATTAATATAGTATGTATTTTATATGAAAATTAAGAAATTAAGTTGTACGTTTCCTATTAAACGACAAAAAAAAAATTACCAATGAAACGGTTTTCACCACAACAGGTGTTCCAATTATGCAGCATTAACTGCAACACAGCAGCCCAACTTATCACGAAAAGCTTGAAAAGAATTTCTGGGCATTGTGGAAAATTTTTTGATACTCATTAAGATGAAAACCATTTCACTGCTAAAGTCATCATGTCTTTAAGGCATACTAACAAAAGTACATGCCCATTTGTTGTAACCATGTAATAAAGTTTTTATTTTGTTTCAAAATTTTCCTGTATTTGGGTACCGACATATCCTGTCGTTGAAAAGGAAAAAACTCTATCAAATAAGCCCAATGGAAAACTAATTGTTTTTCGTTGCTCATTTGTTCTCTAAGACAAAAACAACTTAATACTGCCGTATTGTGGGAAATACAATCTTAAACAACTTTCATACGACATAAAAATTATACAATCATTATTTACTGAAATATGTGGTAGACATATTCTATATATAATGTAAAACTGTATATGATATAACACGTCAGTATTACTGAGAAATGAAACTGTGTATCAGTATAATAGTTAATAACTATTTGAAGAATTCTTGGAACACGTTGAATGGAACACAACCATTGTGAAACAGCAAAAGCATTTTATAGTATATCATGCTCTGAAATCGGCATAAAAACTACCAAGGTCCACTTGGGCAATACCTAGTCTACCAGTGGTTAAAAATGCCATCGGCTAACGAAAACAATCCATTTCATATTCAGCTGTTCAAGTCAGAATCTTTTGATAACCAGTTTAGTGTCAACTTTGAAATACATAAGCTTAACCATTGGTTAACATTAGTTTGTTGGTTAAGTGACTAACAGAGATTACCAACAATTGGCAAACCTTTGGAGCCCATTATACCCAATCGACAAAGTTGGATCTGCAGTGCAAAATCTCCAAATCAACTAACGGAGAAGGTACACATGGACCTAACCCCTCAATCATCCTACATTTTCACTAAATTTACAGCCAGGCGCAAATTCCGGTGAAGCGCGTTGATGTCTTATTCAAAGCGAGTATGGCATATTGCCAGGCATATTGCCAGGTTGCAAGTATGCTTGTAGCCAGCTCTTGATATGAAAACCGCCAGAAATCTCCAATTTTTGGCACACATGAATGAAAGTTGCCAGAAGTGGCGAATTCGTGGTTGCAAACGTGAAAAATGTCAAAAACGAAACGCTCAGTGTGACGTATTCTGTGAGTGAGGGTGACCTATGGATAGAGACAATTATTGTAGAATCATTGTGATACTGTCGAACTCCCAGGTCGCTTAAAGGGCCTTGGACTCGTGGAGGAGACTACATCAAAACTTATGATATGGGACTATTTCAATACTCTCAGCTTACTAGCTTCGCGCAACGCTGTAAATCTCAGTTGGGTACCAGGCCACCAAAGTATTGATGGCAATGAGTGTACAGTATGTTGAAAATGCATTAACGTTCCTACCTATTCACTTTCTGACTATCTGATTGGAACTAAAACATGTTATCCGTGAGATCAATAATTCATCTTTTCACATAATGTTTACCTTAAGACATTGGGGCGTTTCTGCAGCACCAGAAATAACGAATTTCGTGGCTGTTGTTATTTTGAGCATGCGCAGTGATAAGAAATGGGTGAATGATTTCAAATAAATATAAGGAAGGTCGACTAATTTTACTTGCCTGCTCTTTCTTGAAGAGTCTCTATGGTCAAAGTGTCAATTATAAAACAACTGGCAATATCTTCGCTTCATGCGGGTAGCCATTATTTTTGAGGGGAAAATTAATGAAATGGAAGTTAGAAATAGTCAAAAGTAGGGATTCATCAAGCCAAGTAGCTTCAGTTTTCTCTTAGATACTTGACTTCAAGCTTTTGAAAATTTGATATTTGACTTGACTTCGATCTGAACTACTTGACTTGATATCAAGTAAAATCAAACTACTTGATATACTTGATATCGATCTGTAAAATGCGAATCGAAGCGTTAAAATAGGGGAATCGCCGAGGTTGCGACAGTAAGAAGGCACCCGATGACTTTAAAACTTTAACGCCAACCGACACAGAGTGGTCGTTAATTGAACAAATTTGCCAGCACCTTAATGTTTTTAAAAGTATTTCCGTCATTTTTGCTGCTCGATGGACTAGACTCGTGGGCTATGGAACTTGACAATAAACCTGATCGAGACGAAACCGATGAACAGAGTATAAATAGTATTCAAGCGGCAAGGGACAGTACTGAAGATATTTTAGAATGATGGAAAAGACACGAAGTATTTTTCCAAACCTTGCCGCATTGACCAAAGACTTTTTGGCAATGTTAGCTTCTTCAGCTCCATTTGATAGGGAGTTTTCTAGAGCTGCCTTAACTCTTCGATCAATTCGGTGTCTCAAATCATGGATAGCAAATGAGGATATTAATTTTTTTTTACTTCTGTGTCATCGTCATCGACTGCTCTTGGGCATTAGCCTCATGTTCTGTGTAGGCTTTGTTACTGTTTCCCGGCGTCACTCTAGGAACAGCACTGTTAATTAGAGGCCAACAGTGAAGCCTCAGGTGGGGAGTCTTCGCTGAGCCTTTTTTATGGATATTTATTTTTGATTGAAAAAACCAGAAATAAATTTCCGCCTCTAACGAGAATCGAGCCCGAGACCTTCCGGTCACGAGCCTTCGACTCTAACCACTGAGCCAACCCACCCCGATTTGAGTTTGTTGTTTTTCTATACGAATTCTATTATTGTCAGAATTCAGAATATTTCGTATTTTTATTTATTATTACATTCATTATTACATTCATTATTTAACTAAGTTTGTTGGAGTTTTCGTTTTTGGATGTTTTTTTTTAAATAAAAGATATATACATAGATTTTTATTGTTATTACGTTTTGGCAGTTGATCAGATTAATATCAAGAACTATTTTTTTCAAGAAAAATCAAGTAGTTAGCTTGAAAAACTTGATTCTCAAGTTGCTTGATGTGTAACTACTTGACTTTACTTGAATTTCGAAAACAAATACTTGACTTGATCTTGACTTGATATCAAGTCAAGTCAAGTAGCTTGAAAATCAAGTCAAGTCATGAATCTCTCGTCAAAAGTCGCCAACACACTATGTGTCTTACGCCACCAAAAGTGGTCAATCTCCCAGCTACGATTTTTGGTCGCTAACTCGGTTTCGAAATCGCCATTTTGGCAGGGGTATGGGATATTGTGTTTCTCTCTTCAACCTGTTTAAGGCTATCATCGGCTATCTGCGTCCGATGAGGTTATGTCGGCATTCTTAAGCCCGGCTTGATATGCTATATGCTATAAAGTAATAACAACCAGGCATGCGAGATAAAACGTGACTACTCCACGTTAAACCTCTAAGCACCAATTTTCCTCGTTTCACCTCATCATCTGGGCGTCGGTGCCACTTAAACTTGAAAAAGTTCCGAAAAGTTTCAGCACCATAAAAATTTGACACCCACCCGGTTGAATCGCTCCCAAGGTGTTCTGCTGAACGTATTTAAAAGTATGTTAATATGGATAATGCAAAGGAGCAACTTCCCAACTTCAAGTCTCCTAGGAGTTTATTAAAAGATGTTTCAGAAAATTAGTTTGAAGCTTTAATAGAGTCTGGGGTAAACCGGATGAAGGCTAGGTAACTCGATTACCGCTCGGTGTCCTGGCATTTTTTCAAAGGGGCTCCCGACTGCTTGCTACTGCGCTACGTCAGATAACAGCAAACTATGCAGGAAGGCAGCGTCTTTGAGGATTTTGTTTACAAAGCATCGCGCTTGATTGAATGTCGGAGACGTTTTTGGGGAATATTTTGTCATTTAATTATCGGCAGGTACCTGGATGGAAGTCTGTTGGGTTTAATAGGTTCATTCATCCAGGTTGAGGTAAACTTACAAGTTGAGGAAAGAATGGAAAATGGTTAAAACTGAGATCTTCATAGTTTAATAATTTATCTAAACTAAATGGATAACCCTGCACCTTGTTTTAATACGTTTTCTAACGTAGGTGGGAGTTTTATTTGAATTTCAAGTCCTCGACTTTGGGATTTATAGTTAAATTCAAATATGAACATATACAGGGTGTCCCACGACGACTAAGACAAGCAATATATCGGAACTGGGCAGTAGTAGCGAATTATAATTTTGGGGGTGTAAATTAGAGCAAATATAGTATCTTTTCTTGTATTGTGTCACCCAATGAGGTATTTGTTTTTGGTCACGTGACGTCCGATTCAAAAATTTTAATGGGACACCCTGTATATTTGTGACTTCTTGTGTTCCTCCCGATAAAGCAATTCCAACAAACTAGCACACTTGGGGTCTAAAGTGATTAACTCAACAGCTGCAGGTACTTACTTAATTTTTTACAAATAAGAATGTCTATATGAGGTTCCCATTTAAGTGCCTCATCTACCGTTATTCCCAGCAAAGTCACTGAGCCTTTGGTGACAACGTTTCTATTAGTCGACAGTACAAGTTCCTTAGATTTCTCTTTGTTCATTTTCAAGTGACTTCCGGTGAACCACCCTTCAGCTCTATTTTCTGCGTCTGATGCTAAGTTTTTCAGAATGGTAAAATCAGCAAAACACACACATTTGATTGGTGCAAGGTGATGGAAAATATCGTATAAGTAAATGACGAAAAGGTCCTCATATTGATCCTTGCGGGACACCACGATTATTAGGTTTTAGTGCTGAGTTCCATTCAAATGAACCGCCTGTGACCTGTTTTCTAAGCAAGAACGGAAAAATTCTAACGAGTGGCCCCTGATGCCGTAGAATTCAAGTTTATGTAACAGAATGTCATGCGACACACAGTCAAACGCCTTAGAAAGGTCGCACAGTGTCATTATGGAAATGTTTGCCTTCCTCAAAACCTTCAACCACTGAGCAAATAATATCAAAAGCTGCTTGAGTTGTAACACTTTGGTCGAAATCCGAACTGGTTATCATTTAACAACCCATTAGACTCAAAGAAAGATAATAGCCTTGTCTTTATGACTATTTCGAATATCTTTGCAAAAAATGGGAATTATAGATATTGGTCTGTAATTATCATTGAGACAAGAATCACCTTTTTTGTAGATGGGAATCACTTTACTGATCTTAAGCGCTACCAGTATTTGGAACAGAGTTTTTCCTGGACGCCTATCTCGGAAAACGCCGATATTGCATATCCGCCAAGGTCTATTTAACTGCTCCAGACTTTTGGTTTTGGGGTTATCTCAAAGATAGGATATTTGTAAATAATCCTCGAACACTAGAAGCATTAAAGGACGACATCCGGAAAGAAATTGAGAGAATACACATGAAATGTTGGCGAAAGTTATGAAAATGCTTTAAAAACAGGTTATCATTGCATTAATGCTGGGGGCGGCCATTTGCTCGATATTTTTTTTATTGTGTAACAGAACAAATTTTTAGAGTTTAAACAAATACTTCTCATTTATAATATGACTGTTTTTTAATTAATCTTACTTTTATGTAAAAAAGAAATAGAATGAAAACTATCCATCCTAAATAATTTTGAACAAGAAACTTTTATGGAAAAATGTTAAAATAAATAAAACAGCTATATGCATGGTAACATTCACCCCCTTGGCCCCATGGTCAGCCCTTCAAGTTTTTAAACTTGGATGCGCCTCTGATACTAGATTTAAAAATTTATAATAGTTTAGGTGTAAAATGAATCGTTTTGGAGCTGTAATTGATTTTCATTTAATAACAGTACCGATTGATCACAAATAAAATGCCTGTACGAAAAGCGGTCCTTTTTTGTTTCACGTTGATTAAATGAAGTGTCAAATAAATGTATTTCACCTAACTTAACTAGTAGTCGTACGTAGTATCTGAACCGTGAAAATGGTGTACAGCATACAGGAAGGGGTTGAAATTGAAGTCTAAAGCATTACTTATGGACCAACTGTACAGGGTGTCCCGTTAGTGTGTTATTCTTCGATATCTCGAAAGGTATACCTGATAGAAGAAAATGTCAAATACAAAAGTCATTTGGTTACTTAGACGCATATTCTAAAAATATTTTGAAATATAGAGGGTGTTGCGGGAAAGTAGGATAGTGATCAACTTGATTTTTTTATACGGAACTATTACTTTTTCTTAAATTCTTCTAGTTTCTATCATTGATCTCTATCTAATCCTAAAATATTTTTGAGATCGGTTGCGACGTTGCCAAGTTATAATTTCTTTTCTATTAATTTCCGGATTTGCAAGGTCGCACGTAATACGTCCACATTGATATATTCCTTTAACTTTTCTCAATAATATTATACAGCGAATATTAAGTGGATATTATTTTGGATGTTACCAGCAATTTGTATTTACAGGGTGTTTTTGGCAGAATTTTAAATTACGGCAATTTGAAGGTCATTTTACTTTGTTTTTTTAAATGTAACACCCTGTATGTTTTATTTTAAGTCGAAATATCAACTAATAACCTATCTCGCTTTGCAATATTTTTTTTCGCGTTTGCGGCATCGCGAAGATATAAACTATTTTTCCAAATTTTTAAACAAATATCCCCGATTTTAATTTATTTTAAATATAATCCTCTACTCACCTTTATTGCAATGAAGTGCACATGTCGAACTTAGTAAGATCTCATAATTTCAAAATTTTGTTTCTGTTAATTATTGAGATACGGCAACACCGCTTTTTCAGTAAACAATACCGGAACGCTTAAATATTTCCAAAACTGGCACAGCTGGAACGGTGAAATTCAATACTTGGAGGTTTTTGAACATACAGAATTCAAAAACGCTATCAGTGTTGTCAGATTTACCACCTTTACGTTAGACTTCATAAATAGGGCATTCCATTCAAAATTATGACGTAAAATTGATAAATTTGACAACACTGATGTTAGCTTTTTTGATTTCTGTATATTCAAAAACTCCCAAGTATTGAATTTGACCTCTCCAGCTGTGGCAGTTTTGAAAATATTTAAGCGTTCCGGTACCGTTTACTCAAAAAGCGGTGTTGCCGTATCTCAGTAATTAATAGAAACAAAATTTTGAAATTATGAGATCTTACTTAACTCGACGCGCGCAACTCATTGCAATAAAAATAAGTAGAGGATTCTATTTAAAATAAATTAAAATCGGGGATACTTGTTTAAAAATTTGGAAGAATAATTTATAACTTGGCAACGTCGCAAACGCTAAAAAATTATATTACAAAGCGAGATAGGGTATTAGTAGATATTTCGATTTAAAATAAAAAATACAGGGTGTTACATATAAAAAAACAAAGTAAAATGACCTTCAGGTTGCCGTAACTTAAAATTCTGCCAAAAACACCCTGTAAACACAAATTGCTGGTAACATCTAAAATAATATCCAATTAGTATTCAAGTAACTCGCTGTATAATATTATTGAGAAGAGTTGAAGGAATACATCAATTTGGACGTATTACTTGCGACCTTGCAAATCCGAAAATTAATAGAAAATAAATTATAACATGGCAACGTCACAACCGATCCCAAAAATATTTTAGGGTGAAATAGAGATAAATGATGGAAACTAGAGGAATTTGAAAAAAAGGGTATAGTTCCATATAAAAAATCAATTTGATCACTATCCTACTTTCCCGCAACACCCTGTATATTTCAAAATATTTTCAGAATATGCGTCTTAAGTAACCAAATAACTTTTGTATTTGACATTTTCTTCTACCAGGTATACCTTGCGAGATATCGAAGAATTACGTACTAACTGGACACCCTGTATAGAGTAAGAATTTTAAATTGAATTAATACATTAATGGACCGGATGGGAAAAAGCTGCCGACGCCAAAGTCTTGGGGCTCAAGCCTCTTTGTGACTTGCCTTCTGGAGCTGTGACAAGACTATTGAGAGAGTGCACTCAAAAAGCTTCTGAGGCTGAATGGTATAATACTTCTTAGCTGCAATAGTGGACAGGTAATACTACCTCCGAATTGCGACTGGTGCTGTTACTGAACACTACCTGCTAAGGAAACATCTCTACAATATAGGTAGATGATACAGCACACTGCAGAGTATGTAACAGGATGATGAGAGTGCTTGGCAGCAGATGTTTGATTGCCCAGCTGTCTTATCAACCCGAGAATTCATTCTGGAGGAAAGTTGCGACCTTCTATAGCAATCGTAAGGGGAATCCCACTGAGCTGCATCGTCACCTTCCTAGATAGGAGGGGATAGCTGACCTCAGTTTTAAGGGATCCTTGGGAGGATATACAGGGTTATTCTCGTTATTCGATACGGAGCATTATGGCTAAAGTGTTTGATAAAAAAGAAAATAATAATTTCGGATGGATAGAGACCCATAAAGGCTACATTTTAAAAATATTTTCATGTTATACAGGGTTTCTCAAAAGCACGAAATGTATCAAAGTTATGTTTTTTAAATGCAACACCCCATATATTATTGCATATTCAGATTGCTTGGTGAAATCTAGTGTAACTTTATGTATCATATATGGGATCTAAAGCGAACCGTTTAGGTGTAAATCACCATTTTCGGTATAAGTAGATATCAGGAAAAAATTGAATATCGCAGAGATTATAAAATATTATTATAAATATATAATATATTTTGCCGTACTACTAAGCATAAAATGCGTCAGGTTTGCTGAGACTGTCAAATTTAAATTACGATTATGCTTGGAGAAATCGGTCGATTAATTAAGGAAACTTCGATCAGCGATAACTTGATTTGTTCAAATGGGAATGCCTATTTTTTTATACGGTTGAACGTAGAATTTGATAGCCTTTCTAACCATATAAGGTTGTGAATACCAATCTCTGATAGTTTTCATTTAATTTTAAATTTTCAAACAAATGGGCGATTTTCAATTTTCCTACCTATAAGCAACGTAGCAGGCTATGAAATATAAACAAAAACCTCTTCAGGTAGAAGAAAACAACCAACTTAGCTGAAAAATACACACGAACTAGACTAAAGGGACAAGATTATAAAAATTCCTCACAACAAACAAAGTCTAACCAGAAACAACGGCGGTAACATAACTTTAGTCAAAGAGCAGCTGGAGTATGGCAGAAATGAATTTTTTCACGGCCTATTACCTACTGCAATGTACTAGAGATTGGCAATCTCCAAAGCCATTAAACATTTTGAAATGAAACTAAAACTACTAGACAATGTTGTAGGCAGTTTATTAGTTTCATCATAAAATATCACATTTAATGATATAAAAAACTATGCAATTCTGTCAAAACTCATGTCAAAAGTACCTCTGACTGGAGTTTTGAAAATTCTTCAGTACCTATTAGCAAGATCGCAGAAAATGAAGAATGAATTAAAATTTGTTCAAATCATAAAGCATAACATAAATAATGCACACTAACTCTACTAAAGGGGCAAGATTATAAAAATTCCTTACAACAAACCAACTCTCCCAGAAGCAACTGCGATAACATCTCTAAGGTCAAAGAGAAGCTGGAGTATGGCAGTAATAGATATTTCTTACAGTCTACTGGCTACCGCAATTTACTAGAGGTTAAAAATTTCCAAGTCAATCAAAAACCCTCATATGAAACAAAAACAACCAGCGACTGTTGCTCCAGCACGCAACTATCAATCATATGTAATGGTGTAAAAAAGTACTAATTTGCGTCGAAGTCGATACTCCCGACTGGAGCCCTTCTATTTTTCAATATCTATTAGCAATATTGCAAAAAAAGAATACTGACAAATCAGATTTAAATTTTCTGCCATTTAAGTTATAATTTGAACAAATTCTAATTCATTCTTCATTTTCTGCGATCTTGCTAACAGGTACTGAAGAATTTTAAGAACTCCAGTCAGAGGTACTTTTGACTTGAGTTTTGACAGAATTGCATACTTTTTTATATCATTAAATGTGAAATTTTATTATGAAAATAAACTGCTTACAACATTCTCTAGTAGCTTTTGTTTTATTTCAAAATGTTTAATGTTTTTGGAAATTGCCAATCTCTAGCACATTGTAGTAGCTAGTAGGCCGTGAAAAAATCCATTTCTGCCATACTCCAGCTTCTCTTTGACCAAAGATATGTTACCGCCGTTGTTTCTGGTTAGACCTTGTTTGTTGTGGGTACTTTTTATAATCTTGTACCTTTAGTCCAGTTCGTGTGTATTTTTCAGCTAGTTAGTTGTTTTCTTCTAACTGAACAGGTTTTTGTTTGTATTTCATGGCCTGCTACGTTGCTTATAGGTAGGAAAATTGAAAAACGCCGATTTGTTTGAAAATTTAAAATTAAATGAAAACTACCAGAGATTGATATCCACAACCTTACATCATTAGAAAGGTTATCAAATTCTACGTTTAACCGTATAAAAAAAATTAGGCATACCCATTTGAAAAAATCAAGTTAGGTAAAGTCCAGCCTTCCAGATTTTATAATCTCTGCGATATTAAATTTTTTCCTGATATCTACTTATACCGAAAATGGTGATTTACACCTAAACGGTTCGCTTTAAGTCATATGTGTGAAGCATAAAGTCACACTAGAATTCACCAGGAAATCTAAATATGCAATAATATATGGGGTGTTCCATTTAAAAAAACATAACTTTGATACATTTTGTGCTTTTGGGACACCCTGTATAACATGAAAATATTTTTGAAATGTAGCCTTTATGGGTCTCTATCCATCCGAAATTATTATTTTCTTTTTTATCAAATACTTTAGCCATAATGCTCCGTGTCGAATAACGTAAATAACCCTGTACAATGGAGCCCACTGGGATCCAAGTGCTATAATTTTGGCAGATCATCCCCCTTCTGATACAGAATCTGCGATTTTATATGAAAGCAGCGACACCTTCGCTCAAATTTTGCCGCAGCGGCTAACGCGTTGCCTCCAATTGTCATGTTCGTTCTACTATTTCTCGAATGACCAGACTATATTTGGAATTTCATCATCTGACCTCTGATTGTAACAGCACAGCATGTTAGTTTGTTGCGTCAGTTGGACGCTGTAAAGTACTTGCCATGCGCGAGGTTGTAGGTACTTTCGAAATGAGCGTCACTGCATGTCAAATACCGAGGCAACTTACTTGGGGATATTTTTTTGTTCATCGACATATCCGAAGAATTAGCGGGTGTTATGTGTCACATCAAATATCAGATAATTCATTAAGAAATAAAGTTAACATTAACAAAGAAGATCTGAACTCACCATTTCAGGATAGAGAAAGAGAGACTTAGGCATCATCACTCACCTGTAAAAAAAGAAAAAATTTATCAATTGTCTTTATGTACTATTCGAAGACTATCTATACTACTAATACTAATACTAATAAATTTGATAGTACATTGCCTAATTAGGCAGGTGTTCTTCATCACGGAAGGTAAGCTAAATTTTTGATTATCACCTATGAATACGTATTTTCTTTACTACTCTAAATATTCTACAAAAAAATGCAGTGAAGTTCAGTGACTCAGTACTTCACACACATCACGGTAACACCATATTATTATTTTCCCGTAGCATAAAGCTACAGTCTGAGCTCTATTTGCAACTAAATCATTGCCCACCCGCCAGCCCGCAAAAACATGTCGCTTGGTTTTTCATACATGCTTCTACGTTGATATTCGCTGGTGTGTGGGCAAAAAGTGACATACATGTGCGATGTGCATTTTCTGTTTCAACTTGAATTCAATATGCACGCCCATACATGAATGAACATACATGTATGTCGGTGTGTGGATTAACCTCACTGTGTCTTAACGTGATTATCCTGTTCAGTGTCGCGTAGGTAATATCATAGATTATATATAACGTACGATTTTCAAAATGTCTGATTTGAGAAGTTTCTTAAGAGATTTCATGACAGAGTTCATTGAACTTTATTAAAGTTTTGACTGCCTGTGGTAAACGAAATGCAAAAATTACATGAATAGAATTAAAAAAGATGTACCTACTATTGAATAAACTACGGGAGATTCGTAATTCCTCCGATTCGCTAAATAGCGTAGCATGACTTGTAATCGTTCATGGGGTTATATAGCAGACCTGAGTATTGTGTCCTGCTTCTCAATTATTGGAGCTACTAAATCAAGCAGCATACGATAACTGGCTTCATCCATCCTTAAATAGTTTCTCCAACCATCCGATTGGAATTCTTCTAGTCAATTTATATGTGTGAAAAATTGTCGTTTTGAAAGTCATTCCTCCACCCACTTTGTGGGGGTCTGCCGTTATTTGATTTGTTTCTATTTTTTTGACAATGCACGCGTAAGCCACTGTCATCAAAATTAACTTGTCTTCACTGCTCATCGTTCGTAATCAAACTACATGTTTGACACTCAAACAGCCTTGTTTGTGGACAACAGCGTACTTACCGTCATGCTTAGTTTGAGCTTCGCATATTAGTTTGACAGTCCTGTATGTCAAACATGTACGCCGGTCTATGGCCGCCTTTACACAGGACAATGGGCAGTCTATCATGTATATAACCAATTTTTCATACAAACCTCCACCCCGAACCAGCCCAGTTTTCACCCACATCAAAAAACTGATCAGAAACCCCTAAAACGCCTAAGTTTAACCTATTCTTGTATTGTATTTTTGTGTTTTTTGATTATTCCTCTGCCGCCTCTGATGATTTTTCTGAAAACCATACGCGTTTACCATTCCACGTTGCACAATTCAGAACGACCTAAAGCAATCCTCTTATGTATACATCAGAAATGTCTAAGTCCCTTGGTTTCTTTAATAGGCGAGGCAATGTTCGGATGGACCTAAAAAAGTGTACTATGCCGCTAAGTTTTTCTTTTGTAGGTCAGTGAACAGCCTATTATGAATACAACTAACTTTTCAGTTTTAGAACCCCCCTCCATCCCAATTTCACCCCCACCCAAAAAAAAGTAGAAAATGGTCAGGAACCCCTAAAACGCTTAAAAACGAAGTTTGAGGTATATTTGGATTTTTTTGTTTTTTGCTAATGACTCCGCCGCCCAAACACTGATTTTCTAAAGTAAAGCAGCATTATGTACTACGACACCATAGCACATCACTACCCAAATTTCATCACAAGCCAAGCAGCGGCTACTCATATTACGAGGCTAGAAATACGCCAACAGACAAACAGACAGACCGACGGAAAAGAGTGACGTGGATTTCCGTTATGTAGATAGCATTAAACGATCAAAAAGCGTATTATCTCAAAATCCAAAATTTTGCGATATATTGATGTAGGAAGCAAAATATCAAATAACAAACCCTCGCCCATTTTTTTAAGAAATGTTGGTATCTGTAAATGTTTTAATTTTTCAGAATTAGAAAAATTTATAAAACATATATATTTGAACTGTGCATACATTATTTTAAAAATTAAGCGTTTTTAATTCTACAGCTTTTTAAATCATTAAAATTCTTAGAAATTTTATAATTCTTCACTTTTTCAAAAATTCAAACAAACGCTCACTCCACTACAGCCACCGCATATAGGCAAATTGCCCGCCCTCCAAGAACTCTGGCTTAACCACAACACAACTAGTATCATGAGTTTGAAAACAGTGACTAAATCATTATAACCTCTTAGTGTATACAAAAATGGGTGTACTGTTGCATGTCGTTACTCTCCACATCGTTTTGTTTACTAGTAATTCCATTTTAAAAATTAAAAAAAGAAATTTACATATATCCAATCGGTGCGATGCGCGCCATACAACAGCTGTGCATTGTTGCCTCGTCAACTTCTAAATCGCGGTATTGACGCAATTTTCACGGGGTCGTCGAAACGGAATGCCCGTGTGCCCGGTGCAATTCAGTCACCCACCCAAGTGCTAACCGCGCACAAGGCTGCTGCTGCCTCACTATTCGAAGACAGACGCTGTTCATCGCGCAGCCACGTGGGCGCCCTTTTTTGCCACTTACGTAGCTTCACAAACTCTTAGGTCACGGATCTGGACCAACTAACATAGATATTTTTTCTCATCAACATTAAGAAAGTCTACATTAAAAAATCCAGCCTCAGTTTAATGGTCCGATGAAAATTAATGCCACCTCCCGGACCATATCGCGGCTACTGTGCGACCTTCTACGATCATGAAGCTGGCGCTGAATCGTTTCTCTTAGGACTGTGCAGACAAACATAGTTCTTGATTACTCCTTGTAACCTATGCGAATTCGTTGGCTTCACTGGCCGTATATATCAAACTATGTATTTTTTAGCATGTGTAGAGGATCACATAAAGGTATGCATTGAATATTGGCTGTTCTCCTATAGCCTCATGACGTGAAACATGTGTTAGCAAAAGGCAGAAAGTTCTGCCTGTGCGCCATCTAGTACCCGAAGGTAAAGGCAACCAAAGAGAAACGCTACTATCAGCAGTAAACTCTTTGGTGGAACGACAAGGCTCGTCCGCTTTTAGCCACCAGAGGCACGGGCTCTGTACGCAGCAGCGTATGAACGGATTGACGGAGGTATAGAGCAACCCTCGTATATCGGCTTTCATACGATGCTGCGTACAGAGCCCGTGCCTCTGGTGGCTAAAAGCGGACGAGCCTTGTCGTTCCACCAAAGAGTTTACTGCTGTTAGTAGCGTTTCTCTTTGGTTGCCGTTAGCTTCGGGTACTAGATGGCACACAGGCAGAACTTTCTGCCTTTTGCTAACACATGTTTCACGTGTTTTGTTAACATGAAAACCTGATGCTCTCTATTTCCGTCAATCGACCTATGGCGCACTGATGATCGCAAATAAGCGTAAAACAGCTGTCTGCGTACTGGTGGATTGACGGAGGTATAGAGCAACCCTCGTATATCGGCCTTCATACGCTGCTGCGTACAGAGCCCGTGCCTCTGGTGGCTAAAAGCGGACGAGCCTTGTCGTTCCACCAAAGAGTTTACTGCTGTTAGTAGCGTTTCTCTTTGGTTGCCGTTACCTTCGGGTACTAGATGGCGCACAGGCAGAACTTTCTGCCTTTTGCTAACCCATGTTTCACATGTTTTGTTAACATGAAAACCTGATGCTCTCTATTTCCGTCAATCGACCTATGGCGCACTGATGATCGCAAATAAGCGTGAAACAGCTGTCTGCGTACGGCTGGATTGACGGAGGTATAGAGCAACCCTCGAGAAGGTTCTTATGCCATACTCTATCATATACAGCCATGAAAAAAATTCATGATATTAGTCCATTGCAGAGTCTACCTTCAGAGATCGGCCAATTGAGCAACCTGACCCGCCTGGACCTTTCCAAAAACCGGCCAGAGTTCCTGTCCGAGGACATCGCCGGTCTGGAGAGTCTGACCGACCTCCATCTCTCCTAGAACGTGCTGGAGACGTTGCCCGACGGGATCGGCAAGCTGGAGAAGCTCACTATACTCAAGGTGGACCAGAGCAGGCTGACTTCGCTCAACCTGTGCATAAGCCATCGCCATAACCTTCAGGAGCTGATCCTTACCAAGAATTTTCTCAGCGAGCTTTCTGTTGAGGTTAGTTAAATGACGGCTATCCGTTAGTCCTATCTAAAGACGTCCGAGTGGTTTAAGAAGATCTGAATGTTTGTTCTGGCATGTTCTTCTTTCTTGAGGTCTTCATTTTTCACATTACCTTTGTCATTAGCTTCTAAGACGACCGTAATAAATTTACTACTGTTGACACAATTTACATCTGATTATTTCGATGAGCAGGGGCAAGTCGACGTTATTTGCACCGAGTTTGCTAAGGCATTTGACAGAATTGATCATCAAATTCCGGTTCAAAAACTTCCTTGATTTGGATTTCATTCGTCAAGCCTTCGACTACTTCAAAGTTCTTTGAACGACAGGCGTTTGTCGCTTACAAATGTTATCGTCCGCATATGTAGATGAATCGGGGGACCGCAAGGTTCTAATATTGGGCCACTGCTATTTATTTTATGCATTGATGACATCATTAAATCACTTAGTTGTAACACGCTGCTTTTCGCAGATGATCTTAAAATTTTCAGCAGTATTAGATCCATTAAAAACTGTGTAGCATTGCAAGGCGATGTATTTGAGATTGAGACTTAGTGACAAACAAACAACTTCTCTAAAATTCTAAAATTTCTCAATGTTTACTATTTTGGGCTTGTAGCTCGAAACTTCCCTTGTAACTCGCATACAAAACAAATATAATATTCTCACATATTTGGAAGAATATCCATCAGAATGGAAACATTTTTAAGTGCATTCTCTTTGTCCTCCTGTCCAGCATTTTTCCATAATGCACTGGTAACAGAGAACGCCAACTCTCCAAGTGCGGTTTTGCAGCGAGTACACACGTGTACCGTTGTTGGTGCAGTAATTATTTTCTAGACTAAAAGCGTCATTTGCCAACAGGCTCATTTAAAATGTTATGCCGGAAGTTTTGTTTATTTCGCCCTGCAGTTTGGTTCCGACAGACATGAATGCTCGATGAATTTTGTTATGTAGTTATATAATATTACGGTTTTTGGTCTACCATCTGTTATCCTATCATTATACGCCGTGTTCATTATGTACGGAACTGGCTTAGTATCTCTAAAAACCGGTTGTACGAATACCGGTTTAGCACAAACTTTATTAATCCTAAGCTTAGCTAAGCTTAGGCTCAAAGTTGATATCAGGTGTACAATCGCCGGTTTAGTTAAACCTGGCTAAACTTCGTTTTAGCGAACCGAAATGGAGGTTAAAGGTAGTGCCAATCGACTCGATTTAACGTCCTGAGGCAAACGAGACCATTTCCAGACCGAGGAAACGCTCCGGTGAAAAAGTACGGCACTTTAAAGTTTCAGTACCTAACCTAACTTAACCCGACCGGTCAAATTGTTGACGTCACAATGGGTTAAATGAGGTTTAAAGGAGTGTTAATTGACTCGGTTTGACGCCTTGAGCGGGATTAGACCATACCCAGACTAAGAAAGCGGTCTGATAAAGATCTACGCCTCTTTGAAGTTTCCAACCTAACCTAAAAACGATTTCAAAATTTCGATACTTTTTCCACAAAATATATGGTCAATTCGAAAGTACTTGACGAGTAGGGTACAACGACATTAGAAGCAACACCAAGAAATGAAAAATAAAAATGTTATGATACTTTGAATTCTTAATGCTCCTAGAAATTATGTTTTTTTTATTAAGCGGTATCAACTACATAGTTATTAGCCGCATACTTGGTTTCGAGTTGACACATTATTGTAGTGACTGCGTAATTCTAGTTTTAATCACATCAGATTTTGGTGAACATGTTAGTCAGTTGCGTGAATTTCAAAACATTTTTAATGGATTCCACAGAATTGATACAACAACGGAGATTATTTGGCAAATTAAGCTGCATGCGGTAATGTTCATATTGAGAACAGTCTAACAGAATATGCTTCTTTGTAATGGTTTCTTGGCATGACGAACACAGGGGTGGTGACTCGCCTCTTAGACGGTGCATTGAGGTGATGTTGGTATGACCCATTCTACTCGTACATAAGTCAAGTTATTACTACTTTGCCCACGTCTTTTCATATTGAGGTGAAAAGGCCGCGGGTAGACGTTATCCTTCACTTCAAGTAGCTTTACTTGGGACCTACTATAGCGGTATTGCTATTTAGCCAATATTTATCCCTTAAGCCATTTCTTACCGTCTTGTGTGCGTACCGGAACATTATCTGCATGTAGTTGTTGTGCAACATTCGTAGCAGCTAGATCTGCTGCTTCATTATCTATAATTCCGACGTCACTTGGTGTCCAAACGAAAGTAATTTTCTTTTCCATACGGTCTAGGTGATTCAATGCCATTAAGATAGAGAGGATGAGCGGATCTCTACTGAAAACATTGCTGAGTGCTTGGATGGAGCTGAGTGAGTCAATACATATCAAAAAATTCTTTGTGGTCAACTTCCGTCGCAAAATTTAGTGCTTGCAGGATAGCATATAATTCGGCAGTGTAAAGTGAGACTTTGATTGGTAACGTCCATGAGTGACCGTTGCCATGATGACATATAGCACTTCCTACTCCAGAATCAGTTTTCGAACCGTCTGTGAAGATGCATAAGGCGTTTGGGTATGCATCTACTACAGAGTGAAATATAGCTCTTAATATGGCAGGATTTGTGGAGGATTTGTTGTGCTGCAAGCAGTCTAGCCGAACTCCAATCGGAACTATTTTCCACGGAGAGATATCTCTGGGAACTACGGTATGAATTCTTGGAAGTGGAGTATCAAGGTCGCTAAGTATCTCGTGCAAACGAACTGCCATTGGTCTTGTGATTGTGGTTCTGTTTGAATACATTTCTTGTTCCTGTTAAACAAAATCTGATGGTTTGGATGGTTTGGTTGCGACCATATTTTTAATACGTAGTTCATCATCAGCTGTCCTCTACGATAATGGAGTGGGAGGATTCCTGCCTCACTACATAGCGAGAGAATAGGAGTTGTACGGAGTGCACCCAAACCACAAGAGTGGATTAGATCTAGGGCTTTCACTCTCGATGGTCGAGCTAATGAGCATACGACGCATCCATAATCCATCTTAGACATTACAAGTGTTTTATATAAATAAAGTAGAACTTCGCGATCACTTCCCCAAAGAATACTAGAAAGAGCACGGATGATATTCATAGATCTTTTGCACCGTTGCTCCAGATCCACAATATGGTGAGACCATCTCAGTTTTGAATCCGAGATAAGCCCTAAAAATTTCATATTATCTTTGCATTCTCGATGATGGTTCTGGAGATGCAAGCGTGGGTGGTCATGAAGGGACCTTTATCTACAAAAATGCATAAAGTTTGTTTTTGAGGATAAAAGCTGCAAACCCATCATTTCTGCATTTTTTGCAAGGCGATCGATAGGTACTTGCAAATTACTTTCAATATCGTCTATAGAAGTACTTGCATAGTATATGGCTATATCGTCAACATATAATGACCTGCCTATGTTAGATGCCAGACCGTCTGTTAGATAGTTGACAGCAATTATGAACAGCGTGACGCTCAAGGTGGATCCTTGGGGTACCCCATTTTCTAGCGACATCAGGTGTGAGAACTGGCTTCCATTTTTAACCTTGAATTTTCGATGACTTAAGAAGGACTGTATGAATCTCGGGAGGTTTCCCTGTAGATTCCAGCTTTTCAAAGTGCTCAGGATATTGAAACTCCAGGTCAGGTCAAATGCCTTCTCCAAATCGAAAAACACGGCCACAAAGTGTGGAAATCATTTATAAGATTATTTTTCTCACAGAACCACATTAGACGCTTACTAACAATTTTTTCCAAGGTTTTACTAAGACAGGATAATAAAGAAATAGGACGGTAGCTTGACGCTAGTTTGGGATCTTTTCCTGTTTCAATATGGGGAGTATGGTGGCGATGCTCCACTTCCATATTATATTGTACAGCTGTAAGAGCTGTTCTTTTGCTGAATTTGACAGCTGACGTATCAATTCGTAGTGGATGCCATCGTCTCCTGGAGCGGTATTTTTTGTTTCTGACAGTGCACATTCAAATTGAGTCATTGTTATGCTCCTATTGCATTCTGCTTGGGGTTGTTCACCAAAGTCAATGTAGTGTTCTTTTTGTTCTTTATGGACAAGGAAGGCTAGATTATAGTTGTCATCAGTACTTGTTTGTTGGAAATGGTTGGCAAATGCATTGGCCATGTCTTTTCCGTCATAGGCCAACTGATTTTCTACTTCTAGCACCCGTGATACCGGAAGCAGTTTTCTTCCTTTGATTGCCCTTATTTTGTTCCAAATCTGAGAGTGAGGAGTATCTATTGTAATGGTAGAGGCATATTGTTCCCAGGATTTTCTTTTGCTGGATAGGCTGAGCTGGCGTGCTTTTGCTCGGAGGCGTTTGAATGCAATCATGTTGTCTTGAGTAGGATGACGTTTGAAAGTATTTAAGGCAGTTTTTTGCTTTCTTATTGCCTCTGATAGTTCGACGTTCCATCACGGGACTGAAATCCTGTTCGTAGGCCGTCTAGACAGTGGAATAGATGCTGACGCGGCTTCAACGATTGTTTCTGTAAATTGCTTAATCGCTGCTTTTCTTTGTATATGTGCCACTTTGCTTTCTCCAATACCCATTTTCTTGGCCGTTTGTTGTTGATTGTTCGACCTGCGCACTCAATTAGAGTAGGGAGATGATCAGAGGAGGTACCGCTATTCAGACATCTCCATCCAAACAGATTAGCTATGTTTGGAGAGCATATTGCTAGATCTATAGCTGATAAGATATGAGACCTTGAATTGTTATATGAACCTTGTCCTGTATTCAAAACTATAAGGTTGAAGTTGTCGATCACGAGTTCAATAGTTCTCCCTCTAGCGCTAGTTGTTGCTGGCCCCCATATAGGGTTATGGGAATTGAAATCCCCTACCATAAGAAAAGGCTCGGGTAGTTGCAGAATAACGTTTTCTAAGTCTGTTTGTGTCCAATTGGTATCAGGTAGGTATATGTTACACATGGTGAACTTTAGAGGATGCAGTACGTTTATAGCTACTGCTTGTAGGCTTGTGTTCAGTGGTAGCTCCCTTACCGGGAGACTGTCTCTAAGAAATGTTGCCACAAATTAGGTTTAAGTTGAATTAGGTTTGTTTACTTGCATAGATAGGGGGGCCTGGGGGGGCTGACCCTCCCAGACGTTACTAATTTTGTAAATTTTGAATACTTTATGCAGCATACCCCAGGTAGGCAGGCTAGGTCACCTGTTCACTTTTTTCGGTGTGCCGGAATAGGTCCCAGGCGCAGACCCTCGAAGACCTTTTTTGGCTTAATTTCCGAAACTGAGAATCAAAATGAACGTTGTTTCAGTCTATTAATTGGTACAATTTGAGTCAGGACATCAAACCGAGTCGACTGACACCCCTTTTTAGCCCGACCGTATTATTTGGGCTATATCAGGTAAGGTATTGAAACCAAGTTTTGAATACTTTTATCTTCATTCCTACCTCATTTAAGGCATAATCATCACCATTCAGACTAGTCATACTGATATACTGAAAGAAACGCCGGATTTTCCGAGAAAATGTAAAATAATCATAGACCTCAGAGCATAGACGAAAACGTCACCAAGTGTCAAAAATTACTCGTCATTAGCAGAATTTGTACTCAGTACAGCCCTGTATTCCTTCAAAGCTTAAAATTGATACATCAAGACTCAATCTGGAGTATTTTTAGTTATCACTAGCCGGACAGCTGTTCACTGTTGACACGGCTGACAGGTGGCTGACAGTTTAAAGTATCGGGTAACAGGGTATACTTATAATACATGATAATTACGAATTATTGACAACTTAACCTTACTTCTGTAAAATAAGTACTGTACAGCGTAAAATTATCGTTTGGCGTCTCATGGTGTGGTCACCTTTGCAGTTATTATAACGTGTATTTAATCATATGCGTTTCCAAGAGATCGGTACTGGTATCTAGTAGGAGTTGTTCATAACCCACGGCAAGAGCATGAGTTATGAATAATTCACGCTGTTTGTTTATAGGAACGATGTTCAAATGTAGTTGGGTAATCGTATAACTAACGTAACTTAATGGGAGTAGATAAAAATAAGTTATTGTTATCTTATTTTCAGCTATCCTCAAGCTGTCCAAAAAGAGACAATTCGAACAATGCCCATACTGCCAGCAGAAAGTTCATGGAACCGCTCATATTCAGACACCCAAACTCTACCAAACAAGCAAAACTGTTTTGCGTTACATATTAAGCAGACGTGTTCGCAAATGGCATTTTCAATTTAAAAAATAATTACTGCAGCCGCGGCTGTTGTATACAGTTGCTATGAATTCGCAGACTTCCTAAAAGCGACAGTTCGCATTTGCAGAGCGTCATGGAAAGCGTTTGGGACCTGTGCTGGCGAAAAAACAATTCGACATGATTATGCTTATACCAAGCATAATGAAGAATCAGTATATATTCGAAGAAACAAATTTGTTGCTAAAACAAAGACGTTTCAACAGGAGCCTGATAAATTGTCCAGATCCAGCCGCTTTTTCACCGACGTGCGGTTGCTGACCTTTCAATTTTTTTCGATTTATGTAGACATGACATGTCTATGTACCACTTTAATACATGAAATGTAGGAAAATAGGCCCACGTGTGCTTAAGAGAAAATCTTTATCTATGTAAATCTTATGGAACTGGATATTACCTACTGTAATTAGTATATTTTACGGATGAAGTAAAAACACGATGGAGTCATTCCAACAGACTGCCTTTTAAAAAGGAATCCTGTTCAATTAGGTACATTGTGAAAACCACCTCATGTTAATAATTATTGATTGCTATAGTCAAATTGTGATAAGAACAACGCCCACAAATTCAACTAAATACTAATATGAATTATTGTACATGTACGTGTAATATCACAGTAATAACTGAATATATTAATGAACATCAAATTCTAATATAAAGTCGTACGCCACTGCCCTTTGATTGTAATGCGCTGAAGCTGTCGCTCACTGTTTACTTCTATCATTGTCCCTTATAGTTAAGACAATAACGCATAATTTTAGTGTCCGTAAAGAAACCGGATGACGCTTGATATTTCAGTTCAAAAAGCAGTTTGAAAACTTTTTTGTCATTGCACCATTACCCTAAAGTGAGGGGGATCGGAAATAGAGGGTGTGTTAAAACGTGAAAAAAAAATCGATAAGTAATAGAATGAAAATGCGGTAATATTTTAGTACACCTACCAGCTAATGTTGCAAAAAATCGTCATCCGAAATCTACGGGCGGTTTACGCGTACCAATTTTTTTAAAATGAAAATAAAAAAAAAATCGCAACGAAATCGTCGAAGCTTGATGAAAAAAATTCTGGCTTTTTTTTGTAGATAACACAAAAAATGCCATCCGTGTTTGCTGGGCAGTTTATGAGAAATTTGAGCTTAAAATTTGATTTTTCACTTCATTTTCTTGAGAAATCCACAAAATATTGCTCTTATTATTTAAAACGGATGACGTTTTTTATGCTCTTGGGAGGTCCAACTCTGACATCTATCAATATGATCCGTTTTTATTATGTTTAACTGCATTTTTCAACCCCTATACGGGGTGACATGATTGAACGCCTTCCGTATCCATTCATGCTACCGCATTTCATTCGGTTACTTACCGTTTTTTTTTTCACGGTTTAACATCCCCCTCTATCTTCGATCCCTCTCACCTTAAGGTTATGGTGCAATGACAAAAAAGTTTCCAAACTGCCTCTAGAACTCAAATACCAAGCGTCATTTGGTTTCTTTACGGATACTAAAATTACACATGGTTGCTCTGAATATTACGTCTTGGCTACTCAGCAACCTGTGGCTTCTTGACTATGTCCAGGTATTGATCACGACTAACATGCTCTATTTACACCAAACAGTTGGACCATTTCTGATGCAAAAATATTCAAATAGTTGACTACCATTATTGAGATAAATAATTGTCCAGTATGGCGACAAAACTTAATGTGCCTCGGCAATTAGCAAAGCATCGCTATCTCCTGCCGTAGCACACTGTCACAATAAAACCGAGTTTTTAAAAGCATATTTGCCTATACCGGACTGCGTCCGCTGGGTGTAATTTTTCGGAACGAATTTAACGGACTAATTCGGACCTGGAAGTTCGTTACATTTTTAATTTCAGTAATTACCCAAATTACAGCGTTTAGCGAACGGACTCTGTCCCTGCGCTATCATACACCAGGGAAACTGGATTACCTCCTCCAAAATACATGCAACGATTCCAGATAGCGCCATATGGCCTGTTGAATGATTTACGTTCATTATCAGAGAAAGGATGACTTAATCGAAAGGTTTAACAAAAATGAAAATCATTATTACTAATGAATTAAACAGAACAAAAAAGAGGATATATAAATCTATGGTGGAGCCAGTGGTCACATATGGAGCAGAGGTGTGGGATGTTAGCAGAAATAGGAAGAAGCTGCAGGCTACAGAAATGGATTATATGAGAAGAAGCTGTAGAGCGACAAGGAGGGATAGAATCCGCAATGACGTGATAAGAGGCAGAATGGGGCTAGATTCAAAAAAGACAGCTTGTATGGTTTGGTCATGTTAATAGGATGACAGACGAAAGATGGCCTAAGCGAGTACTAAAATGGACACCACCCGAAAGAAGAAAGAGAGGACGACACAGGAGAAGCTGGAGAGACGACGTGAATGAAGCCATGAAGGGCAGAAATCTAGAAGAGAATATCGTCTATGATCGTAAATTATGTAAAATGGGGGCGGAGAAACGACGACAGTTGTAAAAATCTGTGAATATATAATTATTACTATTAGGTTGCTCAACAGGCCGCGAAGCCTTAGGGCAAAAAAGAGTACAGTACTGATCTTATACTGCTCAATTTTATGTAACTTAACATTTACTACGTTTCTATGGGCTTTCGAAACGTTTTCAAAACATTTTGAGTTTGCAAATATATAGTGGAAACGTCAATTCGATGCGTTCTTAAAACGTTTTCTGTTCAGTGTTGATTTTGGGATCGTATCGAGGTCCAAATGTCGTGGAAACACCAGCTGTCACTTTCAAAATGTTTTGAAATGAACTATGCACTATGCGTTGCTGCCTAATGTTGCTGTCATCACGTTATTGAATTTTGTTCAAATTCGAAACTGAAGATTCATAATAAACAACAAAATAGAGGTTAAAAAACTAGGAAATGACGTTTGTCAAGAGCGTCAGTTTCAAACGTTTTGAATGCGTTTCGAAAGTCGTTTTTAAATCTATAGTGGAAACACCGACAATCCAAAATCACGGTTTTGAAAGCCCGTGGAAACGTAGTAATTGTCTCTGGGTGCTTGTTTCCATTGCTTCACCGCCTATTTCTAAGTATACCCTGCACTATTCCACGCAACCTATTTCTGCCTGCCGCCTTCTCTTTGCAGTGTTTAATATCAATTTTCTTTAAAACATCTTCTGCCTTCTTCAGCCATCTCTCTCTTAGTCTACCCTTCCTTTTTTGCCTGTTGGCCTCAGGTTGGGGACTAGTTTTGAAACTCTCATTCCACTCAGCCTCTCCACATGTCCTGCGCTTTGACGACTGCTATAATATTGGGGTTCTTATACATTTCATTTCATTTATTTGTAACAAGTACGAATATTGCCGCCTTCTAGGTCTGGTCTGTTCTTTTCCTCCATCCCTGGTTTGTCCTTACGCCTCCATGAATAGCTCTCAGCATATTTCTTTCCCATTTTATAATCTTTCTTCATCATGGATGTACAAATAGTTACTTAGAGTCCTTTATAGACATAAGTAGACAATAGGGAACGTCAGCCCTCAAAAAGTGGGTGAACAATAACATAGATGAACGGTGGAGGCAAAGTGAGGGATGTAAACAAACCAAGGATTTTATAGCCGGTCTGAACAAATCAAGATCTGCATGGCTACGGCATCAAGGCCGATGGGCAATCAGAAATCTCGTGGGTGTTCTGAGGGAAGAAGACTCCTTATGTATGGACTGTGGAGAGGCCGGCGTGCAATGTGAGTTGCTAGGCGGGCTGAGATACTCTGATACTCTGATATGGTTTTCTTGCCAGTGTCTTTCGGAAATCCCGCAAATAGTTCTGGTCCTATGAACACAGAATGTGCGAGAGTGTCGGCCAATACATTGCCTTCCACTCCGCTATGACATGGGACCCAAATCAAAGTTACTCTGTCCCTTGTTTAAAGTTGATTGAGAATATGTATGAAGTTTTGAGTCAACCCGTTTGGAGCACAGTGCTATTCGTCTATTGGCTATCTGAAAAGATTTTTATAGATTTATTTGTTAGGGACCTTTTGTTCAGCTCCATGTCTCCCAACTCCATGGCTATCATTTCTGCTTCGAGAATTGTGGTACATCTCTCAAGGTATACCTACTAAGATTTCAACTCTTGGATTAGTACCAGCCCCTGTTCCAAATACTGACTTGGAGCCATCCGTGAATAGCGCAAGGTCGGAGGATGATATGAAATCGTCACTTCTCTCCCATTCGTCTCTTCCTGGTAAAAAGACGTTGTAGGATCTTTCCGTGTGCGTTTGAGGAACCATAGAGTCCAAAACTATTTCCGTATTTGTAGCGTCAATATTTTGCTCCATATTTTTGCTCAACATTTTGAACACACTTTTTTGCCAGTGTACAGCCTTCTCAATTTGCAGAGTTACCATTATGGATGTATTGCTTCATCTCTCATAGAGTTTGAGAATACTAGTTTATAATAATACAATAACCGCATTAAAAACTGGAAAAATAAAAATTTTAGTTTAGTTTAACTGAGCTACGGCTGTAGTCGCACCCAATGTGGACTCCTCTCCGATTTTTCTCATTTGCACAGAAGTTCATAAAGTTGGTGACCAGCTTCGCTGTAACTTCCAGCTATGCCGGTCTGGGGATATAATTAATGTGAGGCCGCTGCAATTAAAGAGTTCCCGAAGGACAGATTGCACACTGTCGGCAACTGCCCTACGAATAAAGTTCCACTACAAACCTTCTTGAGGGCTTTTGAATTCGTTAACAAGGGTATACAATTATGAAACCTATAATAATGGGTTTATCTGAGGTACGTGATACTAAGTGAGGCAAACGGCTAGAGGGGTAGAAAATGGAAGGCACTAACAAGCTTTGGTATACCGGGTTTTGCATACAAGTGTCTAAGTAAGTAAGAGAATTTTCTTGCATAAGTATATAGACTGACATGTATTTTTTATTTTATTTATTTACATAATTTAATATTTATTTCATAAATAAATGTGATAAAAGTTGACATAAGCAAATAAACTTTTTGTTATTATATTTATTTACCAAATTTAACATTTATTTATCATAAATAAATATGATAAAAGTTCTGTATGCAAGTATATCTAATTTAACTTAAGGGTCTAGGGTATAGCGCGCGAAATGGAGAATTCAAGAAAATACGTATTCCCGTGTTAGCGAGGAGGTGTGGCCGCCTGTTACCTTTCCCCAGTGTCTATGTCTGAGAGAATATGAGTCCAAAAATCCAAACGTAAGGTCAAAAGGTCCAAAGGTAAGGTCCAAAGGTCACCATAAAAATAAATTTCGCATTTCGAAGCTTCTGACGTTACGTTTATACTTACAGTAACGGTTCAAAAAGCAAATTGAAGAAGAAAGTCTGCACTTAGTCACTCGATTGCCCTTTTTTTATATCGTGTTTGGTTGTTAAATTACACACATTTGAAGGATGAATGATTTTGCATTGCGAGTTTTTTGCACACTAAAAAAATTTTTGAAAAAATTGATGCCATTCATCAAGGTCTTAGCTATCACCATCTGAAACACTGTGTATGTAGTTTGAAAAACAAGTGAGATCTGTTAGAAATGGGAATCTATGCTTTACATGGCAGATGCATATGTATAACTGTGGGAAGCCTTAACTCATAAAAATCAAATTTCGGAAAACATGTAAAACAAGGAGGCCTCAAAAACAACAACGAGGATTGTGGACATCTAAGCTAAAATTTTTGGTTGACAAAGACAGTTATTCTTCACTTTGAGCCAGTTGATTGTGAGCCCAACGCAGTTTAACTGCAGCAAGGCCACTGTCTTTTATGCAAAAAGCTGTGATTTTCTTGTACGCTAACGGGATACGGGTAGCATTAGGTAAACGACATCCGTTTTGCCAATGGTATCTTGCTAATAGCCCAGAGTAGCGCGGTCCTACAAAGAATGATGGACAAAATCGTGAAAAGCAGTTGAGAATCAGGTATTTCGCTTGACATAGTACAAATATATCAAAAATAAAAAAAATATCAAAAAAAAAACAAAATTCATGATCCTAGGTACCATTTTGAATAAAGTTGGAGGCCACAAATATGCGGAGAGTATTATGCTCTAGAGATCTGAACATCAAACTCAAGATCAGACTGGCCAGATGTTACGTTTTCTCAATCCTTCTCTATGGGATGGAGTAGTGGATAACGCACAAAGTTTATCTTAAAAGACCCGAGGCTTCCGAAATGTGGGCATATGAATGCAATAAATGATACTAAGGCGTATGAATAAAGAAACGGAGATAATAGAAAATGAAAAAACTTTCATACATGGGCCACGTTATGCGTGATGGAAGTTGTACAACTAATAATACATATGTATACGGAAAAATATAAGGAGTAAGAGGTGCTGGGAGAAGATGCACTTCATAACTGAAAAAGTGGCAGTGGTATCACTGCACATGAGCAGCCTTATCTAAAGTAAGAATCGCCTTGATAATGACCAACCTTCTTAGAGTAGACGGCAGGTAATGAAGAACAAGAAAGGGATACTATTATCTTATTTAGCAAACAAATTTATCAACTTTGGTGCAAGCAAAAAACAAGTCTTTGCCTTCTTATCTACTGCACATAGTTTACCACGTCGCGCGTCGTTACATTCAGAATGGACATACTTTTAAAGCTGTCAATATGCTTCAATAATTAATTGCTTTTTTTCTATACACATATACTAATAATGAGTATTTATACTGGTAATCCAAGCACAGCCACTGCAGATCCTTTATATAGATATATTCTCGCGTGCAAACGTTGATGTCTGTTACGGATGATAGTCCACACGATTTGCTTTGTATAGAGCTTTGAATGCCCACCTGCGGATCAAGCATCGTAGTTGAGCTTATTGACTGTTTGCAGTAATGCTACAACCGGCAACAGCTTAGCGTATCCCGTGGAATATAAAATTACCCGGTATATTGGACATTAACAGGTCTCCATTAGTGCAGGACCAGGAAACTGGGGTAATTAGGCCGCGTCTTCACTAGCTGAGGCAGCCTCGAGGGGGATGACGGATTGACTATAAATCACAGATATGTTTGGATACAGGCGAGAAGCTACATTCGGTAAACAGGTGCCACTGCAGGAAGCGATAGTTGCCTAGGAAATTGAGTTACAGGTTTAACACAGTATTTGTCTTCGCTCTCCGACGTTGCCACATATTCGCAAGGTTAAATACACATACGCATGTGCTTGTCACTGTCTCTAATGTATAACAGAAAAATAGAACAGTGCGTCACCCACACTCTCGAAGTATCTTGAGAATCATCATCTAATGGACGTCAGTAGTTATTCCATCATGTGGAGGATAGCTGCCTAGGAAATTGAGTTACAGGTTTAACACAGTATTTGTCTTCGCTCTCCGACGTTGCCACATATTCGCAAGGTTAAATACACATACGCATGTGCTTGTCACTGTCTCTAATGTATAACAGAAAAATAGAACAGTGCGTCACCCACACTCTCGAAGTATCTTGAGAATCATCATCTAATGGACGTCAGTAGTTATTCCATCATGTGGAGGATAGCTGCCTAGGAAATTGAGTTACAGGTTTAACACAGTATTTGTCTTCGCTCTCCGATGTTGCCACATATTCACAAGGTTAAATACACATATAGATAATTATGCTTGTCACTGTCTCTAATGTATAACAGAGTTATAGATAAGTGCATCAGCCACACTTTGGAAATTCCTTGAGCATCATCATCTAATGGACGAGAGTCATTCTGTCATGTGGAGGACAGTTGCCTAGGAAATTGAGTTACACGTTTAACACGGTATTTGTCTTCACTCTCCGACGTTGTCACATATTCGCAAGGTTAAATACACATATAAATAATTATGCTTGTCACTGTGTCTAATGTATAACAGAGTTATAAAATAGTGCGTCACCCACACTTTCAAAATATCTTGAGCATCATAATCTAATGGATTTCAGTAGTTATTCCATCATGTGGAGGATAGTTGCCTAGGAAATTGAGTTACAGGTTTAACACAGTATTTGTCTTCGCTCTCCGACGCTGCCACATATTCGCAAGGTTAAATACACATATACATATGCTTGTCACTGTCTCTAATGTATAACAGAAAGATAGAATGGTGCGTCACCCACACTATCGAAATACCTTGAGCATCATCACCTAATGAACGACAGTCATTCCATCATGTGGAGGGGCATATATCTCGGTATTGGAACCAGACAGAATGCCAAGACTCATGGACACCAAGATCCCATATGAGGTCAACCTAAGCGACAGATCGGAATGGGCTCTAGGAGAACCTCGACATAATATGTCGAATGGTATCACCTGGTACAGTTACTACGTTTATATGGGGATTCAATTCGAATTGAATACGATGCCATTCCGGCGTTTCCTGTGTTTACATGTTTAGTTTTCAGATCGATTTGAATCCATTTCGTGAAGTGGCGAGCAAGCAGTCAAAACTATCCTAACCTATAAATCTCACATAACCTACAACCTAGCCTTGTTTTCGTTGAGTACTCGACCAAGAATAATAAAACCGACGTACCCGAACTTTAGAACCATTGTGTGTTCACGATTTTGTTCTCTTTGTGGTTTTCGTGTTTAGAAAAGATATTACAGATTCAGAGAGACCGTACGCGCAGTCGCCGATTCGGTTTCAATACCGCTGCCTCTTTACATGGATTTCAGTCCTATACGATCCACATTCGATCCCAGAAAAGAGCGGTATCGACCTTGAAACTCAATTCACTTTCGATCCAAATTTTGCAGTGTTTACATGCAGTATTCAATACCAAAATCGAATTCAGTTCGAACTGAATTCCACATTTAAACGTAGTAAGTGATAGTTCCAAAAACTCACCAGGTACAGGAGGAGGCATATACGGTGGTATGCCTGGGGGGAACGTAAGAGTACGTCCGAGGTGCACGCTGGTTTTCTGAGCGCCGATCGCCGCCGACTCTGCGTGCCTATCGTCCCATGTCGCAGAGCGGGACTGGCCATAATGCACCTGCGTACTGGCAGTCTGACTCAGATCTATTCCAGAATGATTTGTTCATTCTGGTTTCAGACAACCTGCAGCTTGTGCTGCATTTTTGTTTCTTTTAGTGCTTCGATGATGAATATCGAGGAGTTGATCTCAAAAGTTCATCTGAATCCTCCAATAGTGTTTCCAAAATAAAATAAAATATATCTGGGCTCATTCTGAAATATTCAAAAAATCTGATTTCGTCGGCAAGTAATTGCGGAAAAAGGTGTTTGTAATCCCCGTAAGGACTACTTAATTTATTTATAGGGTGAACTCTACTTCTTATTGGTTTTAACTTCACTGTAACATTCTCACTAAGCAGCAATAAAGTTGCAACCAGTTTTCTTGTAAGGTCCATGGTACACTGCTGTTTTGTTGGCAAGTTCTGTCTGCTCTGACAGTCTGCTTGCATATTGACCACATCTAAGCTGCTGCCCGTAGTCAGACAGTCGGCGCTGAGAATCCGCGTCTGATAATCCACTTTTACCAACGTGCATCTTGGACGTACCCTAAGTATCCGCCTAGGTAAAGTGGCTACCGTTTTATAGACAGAAATAACAACGGCAGACTGTGCATAGACAAAGAATACAGCAAAAGGACTATCTAAGTAAACACAGATAGCCGAGCGGCTCAAATGGCCTTGGCAAGTAACCACTATACATTAAAAATACTATGGGATTCCCACAGTATCATAAAGACACTGGCAAAGACCTACAAAGTAACACTATATTGGGTTCCTAGTCACATAAGGATAAATGAGAGGGTCGACAGGTGTGCCAAGGAAGACGCAGAACTCCATCTGATCGGGCCAGAACTAGCATGTGGTATACTACAACATGGTATCGGCAGCTGTCACCAGTTGGGTGTCAAATGAACTCCAGAAGCGCTGAGATAGAGTGGTGGGGAATGTTCAGACTAAGAGGATGCTGAGGGAACCCTCGTGTTCTAATATCGTAGACCCTCTCATATTGAGCAGGAAGGAACTACGAAAGATGGTTGGATTTATAACTGGCCATTGGGTGTTCAGTGCACACTCTCAAAAGCTGGGGATTGAACTGGCAAACCCATTATGTAGGAAGCGCGATGAGGCAGAGGGAATAGTTAAGCATGTTATCTTCGGTTGTCCTACCTCAAGTGAAAGTAGGAACTGCTATCTGAATGTAGACCAGAAGGGAAGACAGGAGAGCATAGTCCTATGCATCTCAAAGTTTGCAAAGTATTTAGGATGAGGCTCTGTTCGATCCCTTTGACCAGGAGTGCATAATAAGCCTTAAGGCTGAGCGGCAACTATAAGGGCACCTGGACCGTAATCCACTCACTACAAACCACGATACTGTAAGGGTATTGGCTCAGCTGCAGCATGTGGATCTCCTAAACAGGCTTTCGTCCCATGACCCTCTATAGAAGTGTTGGAAAAGTTTGATGGCGGGCATGGGAGATAGTGTTTTCTTCTCCAGATTCTTCCTTTCAAAATTACACAATATGGGCCAAGATCAAGTTCGGAATGCCTCGTTATTCCAATACTTTCTCCATAGGCTTCGGAAGCAAAACAAGAATGCGTGGAAAATATTGAGTCGGTCTGGTTGTATGCATGTCTTTTTTCTGGAAAGAATCCAAATATTGGACGTCCATGTGTTAGAATATTAGAAAGCAACTATGCAACGTCCTACATTTCAGCAGTCGCTTTGCCTTCGATCGAATTCCAGGGATGCTGAGGCATGGAACGTTATTTTCTGCTATACGGCCACATTATTGCATCTGTCCGAGCAACGCCAACTGGATGCCAACGTGTGTCTTTGCAGAACGGCGATCGGTATTCCGCAGGCTTCAAATAACTATTCAGAATCCTGCATGGCAAATAAAAACCCTACAGCTTTTATACATATATCGGCTCCAACGATTCAGCAGTCAATCTATATAGGTTTATTTTATTGGTAATTCGATACAGATATTTGGGATGGCAATAGTAGACGTCGTAAGCCATAAAAATGACCATATAATACCATGTCCAATTCTAATAGTTTCCGAGATAAGATTTTCATTAAAATGCAGACATCCAAACGAAAACCCTAATAAAATAAAATGTTATTGTCAGATTTTAAAATTTTTAGTATCAGTCCTTATAAAATATGCTACTACGTCATTATTAACTAAAAGAAAGAACTGTGTATCAAACATTTCACGAGATGCTGTCAAAATCAGCATGTGTTGAAAAGTGGTTTGAAGAACCGTTACAAAAATGAATTTATCTTTAAAAGTCACGAAATAATTAATCGTGCACCTTACGGTAAAAGCATCTTTCTAGTTATCCATTGGTATCATAAATTTGATGTAAATATGGTGAACATAGGCAATACGATTGCATTTAAGCTCTAAAAGCATAATGGATCTACGAGAGTCATCGGATTCCTAATGTTTGTTGTGGGGGTTCTTGAAAAGTGTGCTTTTGCATTATGATTAGCCATAAAAAGTGATCAGTCAACCAACAGTTTCATACGAGGTCTCAAAATTGTATAAAGTTAGAAGAATAGTTCAAGTTGTGATTTAAAATGGATCTCGCAAACTGTTCGATACACGATCACCTTCTTTCAGTCGATGACGACTTAGGGCCGGTTGCACAAATGCGGGTTTAACACAAGCTTTGTTATACCTAAACTTAGCTATGCTCAGGCTTAAAGTCGACATCCGTTATCCAATCGTCGGCTCAGTTAAACCTGGTTGATAATGCAATTCACTACGGTTGGCACCGATGAAGCAATACGTACTGACATAATCATCTGAAAAATTACCTTTTTTGGTTAGTCATGTGTGACACTTTGTGCCAAATTCGGGCAATGACCGTCTCTGTCTCTCATTAGCGCTCTCTTAGTTAAACTAGACACAACATCATTCAAAAAATATGACCTAATAGAGTGAAAAGCAATTTGAAGGTTCCTCCTTGACACATCATGTCATTTGTATCAGGTTAGGTTTAAACCTTAGCTAAGCTAGCGTTGAGCTTCGGATTACATAAGCTCGTGTTAAGCTTGGAGTGGGGGGCTAATCCAGTATTGTACAACAAGCGTTTTGCAATTGACGTGGTTTATTAGGGTTTTTGTTTGGAAGTATGCATTTTAATTAAAATCTCTAAAATTCAATTTATCTCCGAGACTATTAGAAATTGCGATCAACTTTATAGCTTACCACCTCTACTATCACCTCCCCAAATAACTGTATCGAATTACCAATCATCCTGTATAAAACAGCTTTTTGACCATTTCCAAATAATTTTCATGTACATGATTTGGATACTTGACAAACAAATGGGCCTTGCCATGGTGCCAAGTCTGTTTGTCGGTCGGCTCCTAGGGGAAAAAACGGCAGTAGTGACAATTAATTCTTGTTGCCTAGTTTGACTTCGCCTTTCAAATAACAATAATCAATATTTTAATTAAACTATTTGAATAAATTCATTAAACTAGGAAGTTCAAAAACTATCCCGAGATTTTGCTTTAACTAGCTTTTTGCTGTGACAACATCGGAGAATAATCTCGAGATTTCTCAAAAATGTCAAAGTCATTCAAGAAACTGCTTGAGGTTTTCAGAATATGACATCTAAGAACTACAGAAGTCTATTTTTACAGTCAAAATAGCACTGTATCGGAGTCGAGGCTTCTGAGGCTCATTTTTTTATCTTTACACTTTAATATAAAAACAACATATAAAGTTTTATTTTATTTGTGGACCTTTTCTAATTTTTTCCGCGATCAACTTTTAATGTCGTGTACTCTACGAGATGGCAACTTGCCTTTTTATCCACTACTTGAAATTATATAATTACCAAAATACTGTTGAACAGATAATGCAAATACTAGCTATAGCGTATTTTAGTTTTCATAACTCACATTCCAGTCGTGAGTTGTGGACAACGCCTATTCTTTTTTTCATTTATTTGTAAGAAGTACAAACACTGCCACCCTCGGAAGATATACCTTGTATGAGGGTAATGGCATAATTATGACTAATCATGACATGCACTAACGTAACCATTAATTTGACAGAACCTATTACTCCAACCTTACTGCAACTATTCCACCTTTCTTAGTGAAGATTGTGGGTGCTTGGTCCGGTCATCATCGTTCTCCTTTTATGCGTAACAATGCTCCAGCAGCTAATAGGTTTACTTTTCCAATAATTATAGACTATTTGACCTACAAACTCTAAATTTCGACTTTACATTTCATGACATTATTGAAAATACTGATATATTGGGAATTCATATGATTAAACACTATTATAGCAGCAAAGATGGCTATGAAACGTCAAACGCCAATTTGAACGATATACAGTATTCAATTCAATGACAGAAGAGTGGTTAAGTGTTCAATAATCATTATCTGTTATGTTTTCGAATGGTACTATTTATTGCTATGGCCGTAGATAGAGTAAAATATTCAACTAGCGGTGCTCTACTGCTCGTGCTATTATCATTTCCGCTTGTTAAATAATATACTATTCCTTATAAGCAATAAGAATTAATCTCTATCTTTAGTCAGAACTAAGCTATGCCTTTCAAGTATGTAGCATGTTTTAAATCAATATGTTTTAATGAACCGGTTCTGAAACAAAAGTTAATGAAACTTGTTACTTGCCTAAGTACGCCTGAAGGTATGGGAGCTTCTGTATTAATTAGAATCCGAACTTTGCACATAGATGTATTCTGTGTCTTGTGCATATGGTATTAATTTTATATCCTACAGAACTCGTTACATTGAAAACTAAATTAGCTGTTTTCGATAAAGCACAAGCGGAAAGTTATAGCAAAAACCAAACCTGCATCGAAATTCTGCTTTTATCACCAGGTATAAGTTATTTATAGAATACAATATTTTTGTAGTCTACACACCGTCTAACCACTCTACGGTCCTCCTAAAATGCTTTTGAAATCCTGGAAGTAAAATACATATGACTGTTGACTGGACTGAAGCTAAGCCATATGTAACTATAGAAGTAGCTCCTCTTGACCATATTTGTCGTCATATGATTCTGAAAATGGAGGTTTCGGAAATTGTCCATGAAAGACAAATGTAATCGCTGTAGTAACAATAATTAAAATTTTTTGACGTTTCTAACAACCATTGAAATCTCCTCATTTTGTATGGTATCGATGTTTATCCAATTAAGTCCAAATTACGATGTGTTCATTCAGTGCAATTATCGGTCGCTATGACTACACAATTGAGTTTGACCACTTCATTCGAAATTAATTTCAAAATGCCACGATTCAGTAAATAGAATCTTCGAAGTATAAATGTCCTCATCAAAGAGAATATTCACAAAAACACAACCCAAATCATAAATACGTGTAAGGAATATTTAGGGATTGTAGCTACGAACGGAAATGTGAATTAAATGAACACAGGAGCGTAACAGAATTGGCATCCATTTTGAAAGATTGGGCCGTCAATATGCGAAAAAAAGAGACTGTGGTGGTTCCGAATAATTCCTGGTTTTCGGATCAGGGATCGTGGTTCGAAAGTAAGCGCGGATGTGACAGGATACAATTTATTTACTTGCGATGAAGGTACAAATACCTTAAAACTATTACAGCATAGAAAAGTGCCCGACCGCGACCATTGAATAATGGGCCGAACGTAAACGCAACCTCGCCGTCCGCTGATAGAGGCGACTGACCCCTTGTCAGAATCTGTCAGACTGACTGATACTGTCTCTCTTCCTACACTATCGCCTTATGGCATCGCAACTTCACTGAAACCACTACATAACCCCCCACTTAAATTGATAATACAAAGAAATTTAAGTACTACGGTGACGAAGCAGAGCAGAGGGTGAAAGCGATGCCTAGACACGCTAACTTTCCATCAGAACTCTGGTTGCTTATAAGGCTTGAGGTTGATAATGTTTTCCTTTGATCTGAACTCCTCTTCAACAATAACCCCTCGTAAACAACAAACCGTTCATAAATGTTGAGTTCCCCCTCTGTAAATACCCGTGCATCATGACTTATCATTTCCAAAAATTCAATTTTCTCCTTAGTCCAGGCCTGTTCCAGCTGATCGCGATCGCGTCGCAGCGGTTTAAAATGCTTCTTTAGCTCCGAAAAGTCACTAGTTAGTTTTATTAGAGAAATCTGCACATTGGTGCAGACGTCCGGTGTGCTTACTTTCCTATCTCTTAAGGGATAACGTGATAACGCATCAGCCATTTTGTTATCCGATCCACTACAATATTCTATTCTGAAGTCAAATTCCTGGATCAAAGTTATCCAGCGCGACAACCTCGCTGAGCGTAGCTTACATGACATTAAGTAACTAAGTGCTTTATGATCAGTGACAATCACCAAGTCCCTTCCCAAAACTAAAGTGCGCCACTGCCTCAAACAATAAACAACCGCCCATGCTTCTTTCTCAGTTATAGTGTAATTTACCTGCGCACCCTTTAAAACCGAGCTCGTAAAACAGACATATCGTCTCTCCCCCGTATCGTCGATCTGGTAAAGACTACCCCCCACAGCATAATCCGACGCATCACACTGGATATAAAAAGTACGCTTAAAATCGGGATGCGTAAGCATCATTTCCTTAAGAAACGCGCGCTTAATTTCCGTGAAACTACTATTTTCAATGCTCCCCCAATGCCACTTCTCATCGTGCTGCTTTGCCATCGGCATATCGTCAAAACATTCATCGTAGCTAATATCAAACTTTTCGCATAGATTTATTGAGATTCTCTGCGCATCACATCGAAATGACAGATTTATATATAAACTCTCGCCGTTTATGGTCAAATTCAGCTTTGAATGTTGAAAATCAAGCTGAGCTTGATGTTTATAGAGCCAATTTGAACCGAAAATTATATCACAATTTAATTGTGGTATAACTAAGCAATTCACATCCATCGACTTATCAGCTAACTCAACAGGTACAAGGATTTGTGACTTAATCCTTTGAGTTTTACCGCCTACAGCCACAGATACTATTCCACGAGTTACAGGTAAAGTGGGAAATCTACCCTGGTTACACAACTCCAAATAGAATTTTTCAGATAAAGCGCAGATATCTGAACCGCTATCAATCAGTACCTCAACAGACATACCGAAAATCTGTATATTAATGGTAGGCGAAGTGCCTTCCTCCTCCTGCGTGCCGTCCTCTGGATCGCTTAAAAGATCTACTTCCGGTTCTCCCATACAAACTAAAGTACGTACATTGTGACCTTGGTTATTACCTCTTACGATTGGTGGATCGTCTTTTTGTGCGTTCCGATTATGACCTGCCCTATTATTGTCAGCCGGAATTCGTCTATTCATAGGTTCCCCTGGTATATTTGCAACTCGATTTGAACTCCCCACTACATAGGATTCGTCTATTTCTCTCAGGTATTCCTCGACAGTCTCTAGTGATGTAAATTTATTAATCACTATACCCCGCCTGATCTCTGCCGAAAAATGCTTACCTAACATTCCTATGAGCTGTTCTACCGGAATCTTATTGTCTAGAAACTTGGCCTGTGACACTAAATCCAAAAAATAGTCCGCGCGACTCCCATTTCTGTACGCTCCATAAACTAATGTCATATATAGCTCCCTCTGTTTTTCTATACCCCAGAACCTGTCTTTGAACGCTTGTTTAAAAGAGTTGAAATCGGTCAACGAGTCCTCCCTTAAACTCGCCCATTCCGCTGCCGAACCTCTTAAACATCCGATCGCGAGACCCAACATAGCCTGCTCAGGTACACCAGCATCATAAAACGTTTTGTCTAATCTTTTCAAGAAAAGCATGGGGTGCATCTTACCATATGCAGAATAAGTCAAGTTTCCGCCCCCCAGCTCTTTCCAATTCATAATATAAAATCGGTCGTTAGTCCCCTCGTGAGACTTTGTATCTCCACCCCCCTTACACGCAGGCTCTACCACTGATTTTCCCGAATTTATATTACCATTTTTCCCTGATTGAGACATGGCAACCGTGTCGGTCAGTTGGCCAACCGTATTTTTGAGTTCGCTGACTGAAATGCATAAATTGCGAACTAGTGCCTCAAGGTCAGCTGAAGCACCCCCTACACTCTCCCCTCTGCTTCTCCTCTTACGACGACTAGTCATTTTACATATACCTTCAAAAACTTAGTGTAAAATAATAGCAGTAGTAATGTTCATATAAAAGTTCAACCCAAAGCTTAACGTTTACCCCGTAGTCTGTACAGCAACTCATCAACAGTCAACAGTAGTATAAAAATCTCTCACCGTATCCGATGCATGTACACTGGGTTTACCTAACGCTGGCAACACCACCTGGAACCTGAAAATCCAGCCTGTGGGTTGTACGTTGAGCGTGGCAGCAATCCAACGCCGCCCGAAGCCTCCAATCACGCCCTCCTTTGATGCACGCCTTCGCCAGCACGCCTTGCTGCGAGAAGTACGCTGAACGTATTGATGTAATCGCTCTCTCCTTCAGCCTCGCTGCATCCGTCTTACGCCACTAGTTGAGCGCCAAATGTGGTGGTTCCGAATAATTCCTGGTTTTCGGATCAGGGATCGTGGTTCGAAAGTAAGCGCGGATGTGACAGGATACAATTTATTTACTTGCGATGAAGGTACAAATACCTTAAAACTATTACAGCATAGAAAAGTGCCCGACCGCGACCATTGAATAATGGGCCGAACGTAAACGCAACCTCGCCGTCCGCTGATAGAGGCGACTGACCCCTTGTCAGAATCTGTCAGACTGACTGATACTGTCTCTCTTCCTACACTATCGCCTTATGGCATCGCAACTTCACTGAAACCACTACAAGACGGAAACGAAATCAAAGTCACAGAAAAAACAATGTGGAAGAAAAATACTATAGTGATATTCAACAATATAGCATTCAAACCAGCCCGCGATGCCCGCAGTGTAGTGAGGAAGAAACTAAAGGGAGATCCAGATAAACAAAAGTGTAGTTCAGTCTCGTTGAATTATTCTGAAGTTAACTAAATAATATTGATATGGAAAGAAAATACTCCTGAAGGTCGTAAATTTTGCCGTATTGCTGCTGTAGAATTAGCGTGGCGAGGAGAGGTAGTTGACGGTCTGGTGATTCATTTAAAATGGAGAAAAATGACGAGGGTTCTCCAACAAATCGCATTGAATACGTGCCAAGGTGGTTCTAAAAGCTGTAGAAGTAGTAAATGGTTGGTCTCCAATGAGGAAGTTTCCATTTTTCAGTCAGAGAACAACGGCGAAAAAAAATTGTAATTATCTCCATTAATAGAAAAGTTATAGTCCTTCAAAGTTTGAATTGTCGTATCCTCCGCGCGAAGCCGCTGTGACGTCACACGTCACACGACACAACGCAAGCCTGTGTATGCCCTGTCGAGGGTGCTGTTCCCACAAGCCACCGCGCCGCCGCCGGCCTCCTCGCTCATGTTGTTATTCCTTGTTTTCAGTAGGGTAGGCGACACCGACGGTGACAAAACGATACACTGCAGTTTATTGGTACTCGTATTATTAGAATATGTCTAGCAGACCGAGAAAAACCACCATAAAAGCACCAAACAAAATAATATTTCAATGGATAGCCTATTATGAATACAAAAAATTGAGTTTTATGTCTTTAGTAATACTGTGTGAATATTTAATTGAAATCAGTCCTATAGTTTCCTAGTTACAGCATACAGAATGATCAGAAGCAATACTCTCGCATGTATACATCAGAAAATTCTGACGATCCGTAATAGCCAAGGTAATGTTCGGATGCACCTAAAAAAGTGTATTATGACGCTAGGCCTTTCTTTCACAGGTTAGTGGACGGCCTGTTATGAATACAATAATTTTTGAGCTTTACAACCCCCCACCCCCCAACCACCCCAATATCACCCCCATCCAAAAAAAGTAAAAAATGATCAGGAACATCTAAAACGCCTAAAAACAAAGTTTGAGGGATATTTAGAATTTTTGGTTTTTTGCTTTTTACTCCACCGCCCACGCACCGATTTTCAAACTTATAAGAACATTATCTACTACTACCCCACAGCATATCGCTGCCAAATTTCATACCAATCCATGCAGCGGTTACTGAGATTACGTGGCTAGAAAAGAAACGTACTGACAGACTGACGGAAATGAGTTGTGTGGATTTTCGTTATGTAGACATCATAAAACACCCAAAAAGCATATTATCTCAAAATCGAAAATTTTCACGATCACAATACTCCCCTCACCTATCGGTGTGGGAAGTAAAAGTCCATAATCATGTCATCCACTTTAGGAAGATTACTAGAATCACCACGAACCGAAAAGCATATTATCCCAAAATCGAAAATTTTCACGATCACAATACTCCCCTCACCTATCGGTGTGGGAAGTAAAAGTCCATAATCATGTCATCCACTTTAGGAAGATTACTAGAATCACCACGAACTTAACCTTTCTCCATACTTCAAAAATATACTGGCGTCTGCCCGTTACATCAAACACCTTCGCCGTTACACTCAAGTCTAAATGTCGCATACTGTACAGCGCAGCGTATGCATAGCGAAACTGTGGCTGCCGCGAAAAATTAATAACATGTGACGTCATACAGATTTTCACCTTCGCGGTCGCTTTACGCAAATATAAAATTGAATAACTCCGCCGTTTTTTGGAATATTCAGATGATTTTTTCGACGCTCTACAAAAGAAGAAATAGATTAACAGATAATAATGAATTTTCCAAATTTTATTTTTTTTTGGAAATTCCTCCAGCTGCCTTGTGCGTCTTTTTCGCAAACTGTTATCGACACGAGACGACAATATTACCTCACGATTATTCTTAAAACCATATCGACACTGGAAGAATGAAACTGACAGGTGGTTCGATAATGTACCTGTTGGAGGAAACACTATTGATAGGTGGAGTAAATCTGCTGCTGAGATAAAAGATTAGAGCATAACAAATCTCTCGAATAGATCAACCGCTGTTACCCAATTAGCAGAAAGTGATGTAGAAGAACAACAACTGCTGAAAATTGCTGGTCATACCAAATTAAATTCTATAAAACCATATTCGAATCACTATCAAGAACACCACAACAGGATCATAAATATTATGTGTGGTAATATATAGCTTCTATACAGACCAGTGGCGGAGGCGAACAATTTCAACATCGCTCAAACTGTTGGTTCCCCCCTTTCTCTAAAAATTATATAAAGCACACCTTATTCACTTTATGACTATACGAAAGTTTTCTAGTTTAGAAAAAATAAGGTTATACGTTATACTTTTACCAGATCCGAAGCTTTGCTGTTAAGAAAGATAGGCAACCAGTATTGCATACTTGTCGTTTGTGTCTAGTTTGTGAAATGCAATAAGATGTTATTTTTACCCCTTTTACTTCCCACACCGATAGGTGAGGGGAGTATTGTGATCGCGAAAATTTTCGATTTTGAGATAATACACTTTTTGGGCGTTTCATGATGTCTACATAACGAAAATCCATGTCACTCATTTCCGTCGGTCTTAGAGGTTCCTGATCGTTTTTTACTTTTTTTTGGGTGGGGGTGAAATTGGGGTGGTTGGGGGGTGGGGGGTTGTAAAATTGAAAAATTTGTTGCTTTCATAATAGACTGCCCATTGACCCATGAAGGAAGACCTAGCAACATAAATAACTTTTTTAGGTCCATCCGAACATTGCCTTGCCTATTACAGAAACCAGAGGACTTAGAATTTTTTCTGGTGCAAACATACGAGAGTATTGCTTTAGATCCTTCTATATTGTGTTACAAGGAAACTGTTGAATTGATGTTAATGAAATTTTGACACAGTATTACTACCGTGGCGAGGATGGAAAACGCGTATGGTTTTTATAAATCGTGCCAGTGGCGGCGCAGAAATAATAAAAAAAAAGTAAAAATATAAAAACAGCTCAAACTTCGTTTTTAAGCGTTTTAGAGGTTCCTGATCATTTTCTGCGTTTTTTTGGGTGGGGTGAAATTGGGGTGGTTAGGGGGTGGGGGGTTGAAAAACTGAGAAATTTCTTGTATTCATAATAGGGTGTAGGGTAGGGGCTGTGAAGGAAGACCTAGCGACATAAATCAACTTTTTAGGTCCATCCGAACATTGCCTAGCGTATTACGGAAACTAAGGGACTTAGAATTTTCTGTATACATACATACGAGTATTTATTGCTTTAGATCTTTTTGTATTTTGTAACGTGGACACTATTACATTGATTCTAATTAAATTTTGACACAGTATTATTACCGTGGTGAGGATGGAAAACGCGTGTGTTTGTTAAATATCGTGTCAGTGGCAGCGTATATAGCAATAATCAAAAAACTAAAAGTATGAAAACAACTCAAACTTCGTTTTTAGATGTTTTAGGCTGTCCATTGACCTCTGAAGGAAATACTTAGCGGCATAAGACAATTTTAGGGGAGGGAAGGCTGCCGATGATTTGGTTGCAAGGAGATCTCAGACTAAAGCTTCATGCTATGGGAAAATAATAAACTGATATCACAGTAATGTGTGGGAAGTACTGAGTCAATCAACTTGACTCCATTTTTTACTATAATACAAAGGTATGTTGCAGGTATTTATAATTACTATCGATTGTAAATTATTGCTTTATAAAAATAATGCAGTCATTTGAGTTTCTTGTCATCATTATCATTACATTAACAGTACATTTGATCCAGTGATCAAATGTATCGGTTTCGTGGAATCTGATTGGTTGAGATTAGCAATTGCTAAACTCTTTGTTAAACAGGAGAATGCAAGTTTTCACCCATGTAGGATGTAAAATCAGAATTGAAACGATACTAGAGGGCTCATAATGGTCGATTATATATAAAGCATGTCTTTTTTCACCTTTTTGAAGTAAATTTCAAGAGAAATATATAATTTTCAGAGAACTTTGACAGATGCATGTTCTTGAATGGGCTGCTCTGATTGGTTAAGGCCTTTGTTAAAATGCCTGTGTTGATAAAATCGGGCCTTAGTCTCCAGATCCCTTGACAGCTGTGATGCGTTGGAAAAGATTGAACGACCCCATGTCATGAAAAGGCAACCAATGTTTTGGAAGATTTTCGCCAAGCGGTGTTCTTTTAATCGAGAGGGCTGCTAATGTTCTACTTCACTAGTTATGTAGGTATATGTAAGTAATTGAGGTTTTGAATGAAAATTTTTTTGTCATAAATGGAAAGATCATAATAGGGTACTTGCAGAAAAAAATATTATGTCATTTACGTGTTCCTTAGAGCCTAGTAAACGTGACAAAATCACTTGTTTGGTTTTTTGGAATCGGCTGTGAGAGATATTCCAAAAATTATTTCAAATGCCGGAAAATCCCGCGAAAACAACATCTGACGTCAGTAATATCGTATAATGATGGGATGTAAAGTATTGATATTCGATATCGATAGCCAGTGCTAACCTAACATTTGGACATTGATCATTATAACCACAAAACACAGTCACACACAAAAGTACAAAAGTCAAAAGAACAAAAGTGAGGCTAGATTACTAACTCACTTTGTAGGGATGGGCTTGAATTAGATTCTATCTTTGGATTCATTCATAATGGGATGCGCCGAAATAAAATGATGGCTTCGATTAGTTGCGAATCTCGGTCACAAACAGGATGAACTGTGATACCTATCAGATACAAAAATGTATTGCAACGAAAATTTTAGTGGCTAATTGCCTGTTTCAAATATTTTTAAGTATCAATTAATTGAGTCGCATTGTTAAAGAATTCAGATCATCTCTAGTCGAATGCGCAGTTGAATCTCACTGACCTGCGCTGTAGCAGTATCGTTTGTGGATATCGATAAGATATCTGTGACGTCAGCCCTTGTTTTAAGTCACGTGGAAAAATTTGAATATATCCTTATTTTATTTTGCAAATATCTTTTCTTGGCCGTCAGTAAAATCATGTCTTTTGTTTCCGACTGCTTCTTGATATGGTTTTCTTTACGCTATGTATACTCCCGAGGCGATTTCACGACTTCTGCAAGTACCCTATTATTATATAAGTTTTACAACAAAACTGTTTTTGTTTCCTTTTTTTCGCAATAATTCAAACATTATATCAAAATAAAAATGGGTTGTTGAATCCAGTACCGAAAACATGCTGACGGCTCCCGAACCCGTGTGACGTCACCATGGCGGTCAGGATGCTCCTTTGACCAACGACGTCCTACTCCGATACTAGATTCTAGATTCCCAGCCAATCGTGAAAATACTTACTGGTATCTAGTGTATATTTGTTGCAACATAGACGATGAATGAAGTTTGCATCTCGAGACGAAGTAATACGATCGAAATAAATATGTTTTTGAGTGTTTGAAGTCAGATTACAGATTCTAGTAAGTAAATACCTAATCAAATATGTTACGTTGAAAAGATCTCCTCAATTGAAGGATGGTCTAGTGGTTAGAGTGTCCGATAGTGAATCTCAGGGTCTTTGGATCGAAACCCAGACCTTCCAAATTTTTTTCTATCAATAAATGTACTGATGTCCTTTTTGCACTTGTTAGGCACATCTTTTTCCTACGATCGTCATAAATATGTTTTTGAATCAAATTCTGTTCCAGATTTTACAAGTACTAAATTGGGGTTTTGTGGGATCTGTGCTCTAGTAATGTAACGAATGTCAATGTCACATTTTTGACATTTGCGGATGCGAATGCGAATGTCTGCTACCAACATTCGTTAATGCGAACGTCCACTTTTATATTTAATAAAATAAAAGATAATTATATAACACTGAAATTCATAGAAGAATTTTCTTTGTTTCTATTGCACTTATTTTTGCTTGTTAAACTTTTATGAAAATTTAATTGTCATTGCCCAAAGTTAAATAAATGATAATACCAAGTGATAAACAGAATGCGATTACGAGTTTGAGTTACTTTTTTTCATTAAAAAACATAAAAATGAATGGATTGAATGGATGAAGGGCTTTTGTTTCATTAACCAACTATTACATTAAAAAAACATTAATGACGATTGGCGATTGATTTTGACGGACAAACCTCATTTCCACTGATTTTTTTAATTGATCGCCGCCTCATGCACTTAGTCTTTGCACCGTGCAGTGCAAGTAATATGTCTAGCAAAATTTGATTCAAACACATATTTATGTTGATCGTAAAAAAAATGTGCGTAACAAGTGCAAAAGGCGCATCAATATATTTATTGATAAAAAAAAGTTGGAAGGCCTGGGTTTCGATCCAAAGACCCTGAGATTCACTCTCTGACACTCTAACCAATAGGCCATCATTCGATTGAGGAGGTCTTTTCATCGAAACATATTTGATTAGATACTTACTTACTGGAATCTAGAATCTGACTTCAACTTCAAACATTCAAAAACATATTTAAACTTCATTCATCGACTGTATTGCAACAAATATACACTAGTTACCAGTTTACCAGTACGTATTTTCGGTACTCGGTTCAAAAACCCATTTTTATTTTGATAAAGTAGCCTAAGAGAAGCATACGCCCTTTTAATATTTTGACAGAACAAGTCAGTCAAAATATTAAAAGGGCGTAGGCTTCTCTTAGGCTACTTTATCCTCATAAGTCTTATATGACAATTGATACAAAAAAAACTTTATGTGAAAGTTTAGTTTTGTCGCAGTTCTATTACTGTTCATCGTTATATGGACCCTGTCTAGATCATGAATGTTTGAGCAAGATTCAGCGCCTGCAGAACTCTTGCATAAGATTCATATATGGCATACGAAAATATGAGCATGTGTCTCATAAATTAAAAGAACTTAGATGGTTATCAATAAAAAATTTGTTCCTCGTCAATGCTTTGTCACTGTATCATAATTAATCGTTCTCAAAGAGCCGCAATATCTTTTTCGAAAAATTAGATTTAGGTCGAATATACATAGTGTTAATACTAGATACATGAATTATTTGTTAGATGTGCCATCACATATAACTGTTTTATTCGAGCGTAGCTTTAAGTACAATATAAGTAAGTTATACAACAACCTCCCCCCCCCTTAAAATCTTGTAGCTTAGTTACTTTCCGTGAAAAAGTCAAAGATCATTTCATGAACAAATCATAAGTATTTGGAAGTACATTTAGAGCTCCCACAGACAGTATCGATGTGTTTAGTTTGTAGACTTAGTTTTAGTTCTCATATTTCCATTTATACTTTTTTTTATTTACTAAGAACAAGAACTGAGTGGAAGATCACTATTTAAGTGAACTCCTCCTTGAGGTTTTTCCAGTAGACTAGTATAGTCTAGGTATGTAATTTTCTTTTCTGTAAATCTAAAACTTACTGGGAAAATAAAATTTTATTATTAAAGTTTTATTATAATTATATTATTATATAACTTTTTAATTATTGCGAAAAAAAAGAAAACAAAAATTTTTGTTATTTAACTTAAAATAAAATATGTTTTTCTTAATTCAAAACCTCAATTTCAGCCACAAAACGAATGAATCTCAGCTGCTCTTGTGACAATATCATGAACCGTTGTGTGCACCGTTGTATGGTAACCGTCAAAATAGCGGATAGCCCCGCCTTATCAGCCGGTCCGATCAAGGGTGGGGGGAATGGGCGGCGTGTGAGGGGACGGACACAAAACGAACGCGAACGTACCGAATTAGTTGGTCGGCGTGTGTCTGTTCTGTTATCGGAGTGGCGCACATGTAAATTTCTTCGCAATTACAGCCGCGCCGTTGACCACCATGCCGGATTTGCATATCAGATTTTGAAATAATAGAGAGTTTACGCTTTGGAGGACCGACGCTGCTGGTGCTGGTGCTTGCCGGATTGCAACTGCCGGCCGGCGCCAGATTCCACTGTCGGATTGTTTGGTTAAATAAGAATTATGAATGTATTCGCCAGCTTACGCTTTGGATGTGAATAAACGCGGACGACTTCCGAACTCTAGCACGAGAGTTTTATGGGGCTAATATCAAAGGGTAAAGAATTTACAAAAAAAGACATACAACAAGTGCATGCAGAATGCAGGACCGGTCGCGGTTCTCGAATTTCCAGAACCCTTTCTAAATGCACCTTGAGCCGGGTACCCGGTTCCGAATCTGTTCTAGGATGCCTACTAAAAAAAACTTAATAAATTCATGCTGAAGTAGCAATTATTTTGTTTATGGTCAGCCTATGGAGCTGCAGAAGCACTGCGAGAGGATAAGTATTGGTGCACGCTAGACTTGAAACGCTGCAGGTTGTAGCCGTCGGGAAACAAACTCCCCGGCAGCTCATTCCACAGCGTCGAAGTTCTCCAAAAGAAGGAATGCTGGAGGAAACTGGTTCGGGAGTAGACACCTGGTAAGGATGAGGTCGCAGAGCTCCTCAAGTATTCCTCATTCGAACAGCCTTTGGTGTTATTATCTGGGAGAGCTCACTCGAACATCTTCCGTGATAGAATCTGTAGAACAGGGATAGGTCGACCTCCCTGCTTTGGTTTAGAAAAATCACTAAAATAACATAGTCATTAGGAACGTAAGTGAGTGTGAGGAACTTGAAATTGAACATAAAGAAACATAAAAATCGTTCTCGGAACAAATGTTGAACCTATAAATTAAACAACGAAAAATGAGCATCTTCAATCAGTCTCTCAGTGATCGCAAGTCTCAGTGCCTATACGTATACTTAGTTTGCCTTAAATTAACCAGTGTGATTAGTTGTTCACCGATTTTTTGTTATTGACATATAGAATGATCGTGAAAATGGCCGTCAAACTTCGATATGATAGCGGAGTTTGAAGCTTATTGCAAATAATCCCAGCTGATGAGAATAAGAATAATAATTATTATTATGTCGTCTTTATTGTGCTACAATTACATCGTAACAAAACCTATAGAAGACCTCATTGGCGAAGCTTAGCTAGCGCTATTCTTACACTTATCCAATGAGGTTAGCAACAAGTTTTGAAAATTGTAGATAATTTGAGCCGGACTATTCAGTTACAAAAAACAATCATATATAAATCTTATAGTATCAAAAGGGATAAAATGACTGAAACAAATATTATATAGTTTGTATAACATGTATGTTATGATGGAGCTGTTAGGTAAGTGATGAATTAAATAGAAAACATTTGAATTCTTGTCTGTATTGGTAAAGAATTATATATAATAGCCACGTTATATGAAAAACTTCGCTTAAATAATGTCCTAGTATGTTGTAATATTATAATAATTTTATTCCTGAGAGTTTTATTGTGTATATTAATGTTGAATAAATTTTTTTCTCTGAGATTAAAATTATGTGACGTTAACAATAATTTATGTACAAAAACTAAATAATAGTGCTTCACCAAGTCATTAATTTTGAGCCATTTAAGTATAGGGTATTTAGCTGAAACATGGTTAAATTTACGCATTCTTGAGATAAATCGAACACAATTGCTTCGTATAATTTGGATTATTTTCTTAGTGAGATAGTCCAAACAAGGAAAGTACAAAATATTACAGTAATTTAATACTGATATCACCAACGTCTCACAGAGTTTCTTACGTAATTTATAATTCAAAAGAAATCGGTTTGCAATGAAGGTACGAAGCCTACGATAAGTTTTAACCTCAATTTGGTGTCAACAACTACTCAAAGAATTTTTGTACAGTCAACAAACTGTAAATTTTGATTATTGATATGAATGCTCAATTTTGAAGTAACGTAATTGTTCTTTCGCTCAGTAGAAAACAATATAATTCTGGACTTTTCTGCATGTATATTTAGGTTATGACTGGAAGAGAATTGCGTCAACTGATTTATATCCTTTTTAACATTATACTTCGATCAATCACATCTTCTGGATTGAAACAATGCAGTAATTGATTGTCGTGTGCAAATGATTGAATTACAGAATGATCAACAACTTTGGATAAATCGAAAGTATATATTATAAATAATTACGGGCCCAATATGGAACCTTGGGGCACACCTGAGGTAACCAAGGAGGTTGGCAAACTTTTTTGATCAATTGAAACACATAGTTCTATGTCAGAGATAACTTTCAAAAAAAAGGAACAGCGGTTTTGTCAAGTTCTATGTAAATTAATTTATTTATAAGCAGTTTATGATTGATAGTATCGAAACCTTTGGAGTAGTCTATAGATATTAAAGTCGTTGGCATTCCCTTATCTAAGGCTCGTAAGACATTATCCTGCAGATTGGGCAGAGCAGAGGTTGTACTATAGTTCTTCCTAAATCCAGATTGAGCGACAGGTATTATGGCACATTTTTCGGCATATGTGGTAAGCTGCAACTTTACAATTTTCTCTAGTATTTTGGAAAGTGGGTAAATGGAATTGAAACTGAAGAATTTACCACAGAGCAGGGTTTACGTCAAGGCAGCGTTCTCAGCCCGATTTTATTTATCATAGTCCTGGACGAAGTAATGAAAGAGACCCGACAGAACACCAGAAGATTACAGGTTGGTTATCGAAGTTTACAGCCCGTAGAGGTATCTGAATGTGCGTTTGCTGATGACCTAGCTATATTTGCCAACACCGAAGCAGACTTACAGAGAAATCTGAATACTTGGAATAATATACTTGAACAGTTTAACATGAAAGTCAATGTAGATAAAAGTACAATAATGACAGTAGCAAGATACCATGCAGCTACAAATATCAGCATTGATGGAAAGAAGCTAGAGAACGTCGATACATTCAAATATCTGGGGACGGTGATCGATTCTACGGGAAAAGAGGACCAAAATTTGAGTGAAAGGATCAGCGGTGCTGGGAAGCTATACTGGGCACTAAATAGATCATGCTTTAGTAAGAGGGAGCTTTCAATCAAAACTAAGTTAAAAGTGTACAAAGCGTTGGTGCTGCCGGTATTATTGTGGGGCTCTGAATCTTGGGTACTATCGAAAAGAATGAAGCAACAATTACAGGCGATGGAAATGAAATTTCTTCGGAGGATTAAAGGTGTGACAAGAGCAGATAGAATAAGAAATGAGGACATTAGGAAGGAACTTGGTATAGAATCAGTTACGGAGGTGCTTGAGAGAAACCAATTAAAATGGTTTGGCCACTTGTGTAGAATGGATAGTGACAGGCAAGTCAGAAAAGTTTGGGACAGCAAAACTTTACCTAGGAGAGGAAGAGGACGTCCAGCTACATCATGGAACCAAGTGGTGGAAGAAGTTATAGTGCGCAGAGGGCAAACGGTTAGAAATGCAAGGAAACTGGCTATGGACAGAAAACAGTGGCAGAGTTTAGTGTATGGTGCGAACTGACTGTACCCCTTACACCATATAATATGGTAGATAGGGTTAAGGACAATATAATATATATTTTGGAAAGTACAGGTTATAAAGAAATTGGTCTAATATCCGTGGTTTCAGACAGATTAAGCTTTTTAGCAATCGGTACAACCAGTGCTCATTTCCGTGCAATTGGAAAATAGCCCTCTTTCAAACAGGGATTCATAATATGTGCAATGGACAGAGGATAACTGGCAGGAAAAACTTGACCATTGATAAAGATAGACCATCAACCCCTTTAGTATTGAATTTCAAGGATTTTATTGCCTCCAATACTTCTTCTGATGTAGCAGTGTCTAATGAAAAAACGTTTGAAGTATTCAACCTATTTTTTAAATAGAATTCGCATGCATGTGGGTCCGGTCCTTGAGAATTATAGATCTACATGAAATAATCATTAATTTCATTTGGATCATGGAACTTAACTGATAGGGTGGGTTTACTGCGAAAATTAATATTAAGGCGATCAATATCCTCTCATAATTTTTTAGAATCATTTAGACTGTAATCTCTCTGGTTCCACACCGGTGGGCTGAATTTTAAGATAAGCAAGTATCATCTTCGTTAACCTCCATTTTTGTAGAGGGCCATTGCCATGTCATCTATTATAGGGTGGCCAAGCTGACAATTGGATGTTGCCTTTGGAATTTCTTTATTCAGCTCGTCTTCAATTGTTAAAGTGCAATGATCTTCCGGAGGTATCATATTGCTATTTCAAGACTCAAGTTTGTAAGCTTCTGGTGAAGCTTTCAAAATGCAAATTTAGTTGCCAGATCTACCGGGAGAATTGTAGCATCTCTAAGACCCACAACCTTGACAACAGTTTGGACTATTTCAAAATTTCACACAAGTCGAGCAAAATCTGTCACTCCTTCGGAAAAACTCCATGCAATGCATTGAATGGGAACTGCAAACGCTCCGTCGGCCAATCAGCATAGGTGTCAATCACGACCCAGAGCTGATCTAGTTACAAAACACAAGACGGAGCGCGCGAAATTTAAATTTCTTGCAGAACCGTAATGGAACCGAAACCCGAGTTTTGTCTTTTTCAGAACCGATTCTGTGGCTTAATGAAATACCCAAGTAGAACCGAGTATTGTTGACACTCCTAAGCTTTGGTTAATTTAATAAATTCGTGTTTTCTTTCAAGAAGCTCCAAGAAAGGAAAGGACACTGGACGTAGAAGCTTAACGTTTCCCTATCATATTCAACCTCAAATATATCTCAATAAATTGTAGTAGCAATACGGTGACAAAATTTCATGACAGTCAAACTATCTATTACTTGACCACCACCCAAAAATTATTCTTATTCTTCTATGGTAGCGTGGTTTTGATCGGATTAATAACAGATTTTTCTTTTTCTAATATGGTTCAGAAGTAAAAGTAACAAATACATTGGATCATCATCTTCCTTTAAGACAATGGGCTATTTTGAAATCTTCCTCGCATGTTTCTTTAGCCAATTTCCTATTGCAATGCAATGCAATGCAATGACTGCAATATATCGTCAAACCTAATTTGATATTTACATTATAGACTAGTATAAAGGGAAACAGAATGTCTTTACTCAGAGGAGATGCTAACATCTACCACCGTCAAACAGAATCGATCAAATAAAATTGCTTCTTCTAACCTATTCGAATTCGTTGACAGGAAGCAATGCTGTCACTGTATCAATTTTGTATGGCTTACACACAGAAAAATCTGTCGTTTTGTCAAAGTCCTACGCTTTGATTCAACGGGACATTACACTCAGCATTCCTCAAACAGCGATGTGATGATGATGATGATGATGATGATTTAATCGCAGACTGTCGTTGAAGCGAACCTGTGTCTTTTAGTTGGTTCTAAGCTACTTTATTTTCCTTAGAACAACACATTTTATTGCGAGGATAGCTGATCGATTCGTTTGGATGTTTAACGGTGTGATTTTGTATGAAGTTATAAGGAGCAATGATATAAGATTTAGACAATCCTGCACCAGTTGCGTTTTTACCTGAAATATAACTGTTTAAGTAATCTAAATACCTACATGCAAATGTGGGTATTAGCTCTTCTAAGCCACAATTTTTCAGTAGGTCCTCCATTGAATATGTAATTGGACAGTAATTGTGGACACATTTAAATCACACAATTGCTGATGCAATACGCGAAACCACGAGATGACACAATACGGCAAACAACGAAACATCACAACGAAACAACCTCGTCCCTGGTGGCGCAGATAACACTAAGATGAAATTAGATGATCCTCTTCTTCTTTCTTTTTACGTTCAATGAATCAGGACATCAGTCCCGCCAAATACTGATTATAGTTTAGCGAACAACAAGGGCCATTGAATTCGATATATGATGTTATTGGTATGAATACTACTTACTAATTTCTCCAACAGCATAGACAATGTTTTGAAAGCATGGGTTATTGTTCATGTAATAGTTACCTTTTGCAATAAAATTAATTTTTGTAAGATAAACTATCACGGACTGCTGTTGCAGGAATAATTTTTGTACATCAAACAGATTGAATGCTTCGCTTAAATGAAACATAGGGTAAATTTCGAAAACAAAAGGATGCTTTGATTGTATTATATATCAATAATAGTATCCGAAGGATTATACATATCATTAGAACGAATATATATTTTGAATTTATTGGCGTACCTGTGCTTACTTCGAATATAAGGATTAAATTATTTTAATGACATGGATTTGAAACAACTGTAAATATATTTAAAGCGATGGAAAAACATCCAAATACTAACAGTTAATTGAAAACGCAACAGTATTTTTTTCTGTGCACGTACACCAAATAAACTTAGTTACGTAGCACGGTTGATGGACTTGACTCTATTCATCTAACAACCCCTTTCCGGTAGAGCGTAAGAGGCTGTAACACCATCACAGCAGCGTGATATCAAGAGAGCCGAGTGGCCTTTGGATCCCGTTAATAGAGAACATTCCCTGCATATATTTGCATAAAATAAAAGAGCGATGACGACGCCGTATGAAAGAGATGACCTACATCCAGTTACTTGCAAATTAAAATCACCCATGATGAACCCAGGGAAATAGAGGGTAGTGGAGCGTAAGATTTATGGTTAGCAATAATGTTTTATGCTACGTGTTAATGGCGTCGTTTGCTTATAAATACTAGATAAATATGGATATAATGAGTAGCGTCATGTCTGAACATCAGTGAATAGTGAATGAGCTGGACAGCAACATTTACAATGTAGGCATCTGAAACACTCGCAAAAGTGCAGCGAACTTTGTGTGTGAGCATAGTGGGCGCCATGAGGGGCAATTGGTTTTGCCCCATCGCCATACTTGACAACCTGCGATGTGGCATATTTGAGATGCCACTCGACAGAATGCGAGGCATCGTGGACACTGAGATACCATTCAAGTGCAGTCTAAAGCCGCGTTCTCAGAGCTTCGATCTGTCGCGGCTACACTTCCCCACTCTTTTCACATGCGTGTTGCGAAATTTGGAATGTGTCACCAGCGACAACAGATGACAAGGTGATGACACTTCTGTCCTTTGACGGATAGTGAAGTTGAAAATAGCCAACTACACAAGCTGTCGCTGGCGACACAGTGGTGAAGAAATAGGGGAAGTCTATTCTCGACATACTCGTACTATTGGTTACTGAAGTGTCGCTGGCGACACTACGCTGCTCTGAGAACGAGGCTTTAGTGGCAAATCGGAATGAGCTCTAGAAGAACCTCGCCATATGTTGACAAGTATCTCCTGGTACATTGATGGTTCTAAAAATTCATCAGGTACAGAAGGAGGCATATACGGTGGTAGAGCTAGGCAGAATATACGTATCCGCCTAGGTAAACTAACTCCCACTTTCCAAGCAGAAGTAGACGCAATTATGGAGTTTGGCCAAATATCTATTAAAGTGTACAGCAACAAAAGTGTCGAAACACAGCCAGCCCAACGACTCTGATGGCCTTGCCAAGTGACCATTATATTTCGAAAATAGTGTGGGACTGCCATAATACCCTGAGGATGAAGGCAACATAATCTTAAGTGCATAGTCACATAGGAATAGGTAGGAATAAAAGGGCCGACAGGTGTGTCAAGGAAGATGCATAACTCCCTTTCACCGGGCCAGAACCAGCATGTGGTATATCGCACAACAAGGTACGCTCTAAAATTGACCAGAAAGGAACTACGAAAGGTAGTTGGATTTATGGCTGGCGATTACAGGTTCAGTGCACACCTGCAAAAGTTGGGGATAGTTGTGGCAAATCCTTTACCTAGGAACCAAGCACATTCTATACGACTGTCCTGCCTTGAGTGAAAGTATGACAAGCTATCTGAATGTAGGCCAGGAGATAGGAGAGCACAGCAAGCATAGTAAACAACCAGCACAATAATTCAAGTTGGCGGAAATTACACGCGCATCCCACTTTTGAATGATTTTTTTGTAGGGATGGTAACGGTACTTCGATACTTATACTTCTGCACTAATATCGACTATTTTTATCTTAGATACTTTTTGAGCGATTCCAGGCTGGTATCGATACCTTTGTGTATCGGTACATAATTATTGAGGGATGTAATCAATTGCACAAAATTCTCTGTACGAACCAAACGCGCCTATGAGGCTAAAAAATATCAAGTTGGTACTGGTATCGATATTTTCATTTTCGCATCTCTACCCAAACCTCTTAGCCGTAAAATCATCCATAAACCCTCCCAAGATCAAATTTTGTGGGAACTATTTTTATATAGGAAACCCTCAGAGATATTATGCTGGTTGTTTACTGTGCTGTGAGCATAGTCCAATGCATCTGAAAGTTCGCTAAGAACTTAGGGACTGTGCCTGATTCCCTTAACCGAAGCTGCACAACAAGCCTTAAGACTGAGCGGCAACTATTAGGTTGCGTTTCCACCAGAGATGTGCTAGAAAAATGATCGCAGCGAGGATGTGTAGCAGAGCTGTGAAATGGTGTGGGTTTTTCCACCAAACACGTGCTAGGAAGATGAGCGGTGCGAAGGTGTGTAGCGAAGCCGTGAAACGGTGTGCAGATGAGCGTTGCGATGTGAAGCAATTATGGAATTTGGCCAAATATCTATTAAAGGGTACAGCAACAAAAGTGTCTAAACACAGCCAGCCCGACGGCTCTGATGGCGTTGGCAAGTAACTATTATATTTCAAAATAGTGTGGGATTTCCATATTACCCTGGGATGAAGACAACATAATCTTGAGTGCATAGTCACATATGAATAGGTAGGAATAAAAGGGTGACAGGTGTGCCAAGGAAGATGCATAACTCCCTTTCACCGGGCCAGAACCAGCATGTGGTATCTCGTATAACAAGGTACGATCTTAAATTGACCAGAAAGGAACTAAGAAACGTAGTTGGATTTATAACTGGCGATCGAAGGTTCAGTGCACACCTGCAAAAGTGGGGATAGTTGTGGCAAATCCTTTACCTAGGAAGTGCGGTGAAACCGAAATGTGTGTCGAAACAATTGTCTCAAGTTTTTTAAATTATAATTTAAATTGATCGGAAATACTTTTTTGTATCAGTATGGATCTCCATTAAGTAACGGCCAACTCCATCGACGAAACAACTAAGCACATTCTATTTGACTGTCCTGCCTTGAGTGAAAATATGACAAGCTATCTGAATGTAGGCCAGGAGGGAGGATAGGACAGCATAGTCCAATGCATCTCAAAGTTCGCAAAGAACTTCGGGACTGTGCCTGATCCCCTTGACCGAGGGTGCACAACAAGCCTTAAGACTGAGCGGCAACTATTAGGTTGAGTTTCCACCAGAGACGTGCTAGAAAAATGAGCGCAACGAGGATGTGTAGCAGAGCTGTGAAATGGTGTGGTTTCACCAGAGATATGCTAGGGAGATGAGAGGTGCGAAGATACGTAGCGGAGCCGTAAAACGGTGTGCAGATGAGCGTTACGATGTGAAGCGGGCTCTTTTCGGATTGCCAGCGAGCGGCGTGCATCTGTCCGTTGTAGGCGTCTCAATCAATGTCTTCAGATCTACCGTTTTATGGTATGCTTGCCGTTTCAGTCCTCTGACCACCGTTCTACCTCAAACACGTCTAAATCTACCATAATATCCAAAACATGCTGAACTACTAGATTTCGGGTACCTAGAGAATTTCTATACGATATATGCAATTTGGCAAACTATGACAATAATCTGTCTTGTGTTTCAAGGAACTGGCGAGATGCGACTGAGGAATGCTTTTTCATCCTAACTCGATTCTTCAGTATTATCATAAGTGTGCAAATTTTTTGTTTGAATATATGTATATGTTTTCTATTGTTGTCTAAGGGATGGAATCGTCAGATCGATATACGCCATACAAATATACAAAAGAGGCTTATTTGATGCAGATTTTTTTCTCTTTCATTACTTAGGCATCAAGTATATCTGTGTTTTATATTTTATTCGTTACTATTCGTTGTACCTGTGTTACAGTTTTACGTTAGTTTTATTTCACTACCCTTTCTGAAATCTATAAAGCATTAAAGTGGTCTGCTGAAATCTACCGAATTATTAACTAGGTACATATTTACTGAAGAGATGAACATCTAACTGGCATACGTCTCTCGAAACATGTTCCTGGCACACATTCCTCGCCAACATGCCTTCTTTTGTACATACAAAAGCCTCGCTCCACTAAGCCGTTTCCACCATAGCTATGCTAAGCGAGGGTAGGTAATTCAAGCGATTCTATTGGTTCGTAAAAAAAACATTCCTCGTAAGACATCCTCGCACATCTCTGGTGGAAACGCAGCCTAAGTGAACGCTCACTACCAAAAAATGTGAGTCAACTATGTGCTTATGATGAACAGTGCTCTCAAGAAAAAAGTCCTCTTAGTCTCTAAAGTATGCTATTCAAGGATAACGATCTTTAAAATGTTTCGTGAATAGCATAAGGACTGGAAGCCTATCAAGTGTGCTAGGTCGGCAGATCTAGGAACGTTTATAGGGACTTTTTAGATAATGTAGGTTCTTAGAATAAGATTTTGTTCAGTTGGACAACTTTAGAAATTTTTATTCTCTTCAAAGCAATTAATAGTGATAGAATTAATTTGATGAGCCTCATTCAAAAGTTTTCCCCAAAAACGAATGTTATGAAGCCCCTAAATAACCAAAAAATTAAATTTGGAACAATTCTGGGGACATTTCTAACTACTCCGCTAACATTGCAATGCTTTTCAAAACTACTGCTTATCCCCAAAGAATAATTTCCTCCTAAATTTCATCAAAATCGGTATGGATTGTACTGCCATTATGGTGTTGAAAAACAACAGATAGAAAGATACACCCGTCGGACAGTCAGAAGTATATTTTCGTTATGTGGACATATACAAAGTATATTGTCACAGATCCAGGATTTTTGGCGATTACAATACTACCCTCACCTGCTGTATAGGAAGTAAAAGAAACAATAAAGGTACATATTCATATAGACAAACACACATAAACATTGGTGAAGACAACAAAGTCGCGTAAATACATTACGGATTACTACTTGAGTGGTACATTTCAAATTACTACATCTATCTGACAAAACATGATCTATTATACTCCTTGAGCTATTTGCCACCCCAGTAGCTGCATCTGCAGTTATTGTGTTGAATGGTTTATTGAATAATAAATTATATTCTATCCTGTACTATAGAATTCATTTCTGTTGGCCCCCGTATAAGTAAAGTGAACGTCGACCGTTGACGTCGATAATATCGCACAGTCGGATTCCCTGTAAGAAAACGAGATCGCACGAAGGGAATCCCTCTCAAATTGAGGCGACTCGCATTTGTGAGACTCACATCAAAGTCGGCACGGCGAGTGACCCTACTTGTCTTTGTTAATGTACGGTGACATCAGCAGCATATTGCCTCGTCAACGCCCAAATCGCAGTATCGAAATATAATACTGTTTTGTGATTTGTCTTTCGTCAAGGGGATGCCCTGTGGGTTTGGCTCTTGGCTGTGTTACAGGAATAAAGCTTTGTTTTGTGAATTATGCAGTTGGTTGTCAAATGAAGTTAAACCTAACCTTATAATTTTATAAATTTCCTGTCTTGAATCGAAGCTTTATTTGTCTTTAGTTATTGTGCGGTGAATTGTTGACTATTCAGTCAAATATCAACCAAGTTCTCTGCAATTGGAAAAGGAAATTACCTAAAGGACATGGCACATTATTGTTGCAAAGATATAATTATTATGTGGTTTGTTACATACCGCAAATTTTATTTAAATATTTTGAACTTGCTTCTTAGTTTTTACGTTTTTGATCTCTGAATTGAAGAACTGAACCTTATTTACATAGGCAATCGTTCACCATATATGCAGATCAACCTTAGGCAGATTATCAGAATCGGCTTTAGTGAATCCACTATCTACTTCACCCATCCTTATTAGTTGTCTGAAAATAACTTGAAAAAAAATGTACAAATCCATAATAAAGACGGAATCAAGTGAGGATTCCAGGCGAAGAAGACCAATACAGTCAACGCGTCCCAGAACGAATGACGTGCAAACCGTGAAATTGATGGATCACAAACCTCAACCTAGATTACGGACCACGGTTACCAAATCACGGATCAATAAAATGAGAACACAAGACAATATACGTACAGGCGACCGTATGTCAGGTATTGACGCCACGGTCCTAGAGGGGTTCTAATATTTTCCTTATTTTCTCGGTTTTTCCGTGCCCAAAAAAATCGCGGAAAAATATGAGGATATTCGCATGCCATACGTTATCATATCCAACCATAAAAAAATCATACTAGTCCATTGTCTCTTCAAGTCAAATGTACGGTCACTGCAGTCAGCACCCAAGCTGTTACCATGCCAATGCCAGGATGATTGGACGGAATACGCTCTCATGCAAAATAGCGTAAAATGCATGTAGCATAGCGCAAATGGTGCAACAGCCACTGCCACCGCGCTGTGCCGAAGCAATCGGCAGCGTCAAAGATATAAATGCGAATGGAAATACGGGTGAACGGGTATTGACTCTCTATCGACGGCTCTTTAGCTGATAAATCGCTTCAAACGGATAAACGTGCTCTAGGGATTAAGGACCGCGTACACTAAGGGGTCATTGGCTAATGGCTAATGCTTGCTGTCCACTTAATGCACATAAGAACTTCCTCCTTTGCTTGTATCTTTTTAGTAATGAGACATAGTTCAACTATAGTCCGATGCATTTTTCTCATATCTATAATTTTCGTTATGTAGTTTATGGCCGTTTGCACCGCTTAAACCCTGTCAGTTAAGAAAGATTCACCTTGGATTAATTTTGTTTGCACCGCCACCGCTTAAGGAAAACCTACCTAATCGTGAGATTGAGCTGGCAGCAGCGTAGATTTATGCAAAATTTAAAAATATTTTATAAGAGAGAAAAGGTCCTTGGGTTAGGTTGAACGTGAGTAGGGCAACAATGCCTCCATCCACTGCGACTCAATTGTGTCTATTGTGGCTCAAACCTGTTTAAGGCCCAGTTTCACAATCGTTAGTTAACTAGTGGTCAAAAGAAAACTAGTGGTTAACGAGAATATTCCATTTCATATTAGACAGATTACGTCAAAAGCTCTGGTCAACCAGTAGTTATGTTAACCCAAGGACGAGGTATGGGTTATCTTTACGTTTGTTGTAGTCAACCGGTGACAGCTTTGGGGGTTATAAATGCTTGGATTCTGACACTGACATCTAAGACGTCGATGGATTTTGATTGTACTCTGTAATGACATAAGTGAAAAATGTGAAAATGAAAGGTTAGGTTTCTTTGTCAAAGGGTTAGGTTGTATTCACGGAACACCATTATGGCAGTGCTCTGATACCAATACGTGGTGCCAACATAAAGATAAATAAACCTTACCATTGGTTTCCTTTGTGAAACATAGTTCCCCGATAACTACTGGTTAACTTCCATCTGTCGGTTGAGTGACTACCAGAGGTTATCAATGATTGTGAAACTGGGCCTAAGAGTTCACCGTACAGCCCGCACCTCTTAACGAAGGCGATTATCGTGAAGGGTGAAACTTCCTTGAAGTCATAAGGTTCCAGTTCGGCAAATCGAAATTTCTGGAACCTAGCTCTCTCCAGTACTGGACAGAAGCTCAGAATATGCCCCGATGTTTCGTCCTCCACGTAGCAGAAGTAACAGTCTGATGTTTTTTCAAGACCCAACTTCCGCATGTGGTTCCTCAGACGACCATGTCCCGTCAGCAGACCAACTAGAATGCGGAGTTAGTTCCAGTTCCATTCCATGATCCTCCGGGGGGGGGTCTGACATGAGGGGTATCTTAGGAACGCCTTCGAGTGCATTAACCCTAGTGTATCTCGCCAGTGCAGGAGTGCTTTCCTCTCTGCCCAATCTGAGATGGTTTTTTAGCGGTGCTTTTTGCAACGCCCGCAAACGGTTCGGGTCCTTTGAATACAGATTCAGTTTCTCCTCTTGCGAGCGCGTCGGCCAATACATTGCCTTTCACACTGCTGTGACCCTGAACCCAAATCAAGGTTACCTTGTTCCCTGTTCCGCGTTCGTTGAGGAGGTGCATGCAGTTCCATACGAGTCTTGAATCAACCCGACTGGAGCTCAGTGCTTTCAGTGCAGCCTGGCTGTCTGAAAATATTTTTATCCATTTGTTTCATCAAAAGGCCCTTTTGATTAGTTCTATGACTCCCAGTTCTATGGCTATCATTTCTGCTTGGAAGACTGACATCTTTAAGCGTTAGCACCAGCTAGCACTGTCGAATGTCTGTAACATTGTCTCTGTTTTGCGTAAGGTTGTAACCTAAAGTCTAGACATATTTATTTGGTGAATTGGTAAATTTTAAATATGGAAACAGAGAACCGACGCAAGCGAGCAAGGAGTTTCAGTTTGAACATAAAAATCTCTCTCTCTAAGAAAACAATGATCTGGATCCGGATCGATCAGTTATATGTCAGCTGCAACGAAAAAGTTGGTTTAAGAATACAAAACAGATGACTCACAAAAACAGCTACTGATATGAATAACCCGATCGCGATCACTTACCGTACAAGGGTGAACTGCCCTATTTCTGACTGATCCTAGATCACTTTTCGAACGTCAGTGATCCTTGTAGTTGGGTGAACCCGATCCCAGTTTTCGTAAAGGCCTTGCATGGGAATTATAGAAAATAAAACTGATGCTGTTACATGACTAGAAAAACATGAAGCTTTGGAGAATATAACAAATTTAATTGTAGGAGACCTGGGGGTATCAAAAAAAAACAAAGACAGTTGTACATATAATCAAGATTTGTTACGATTTGATTTAATAATTATAGTTAAAGCAGGTTCTTTAGTCACCCTGAATCGTTGAAAAAATGTGCGGTTGTCAAAATTATAAAAATTGTCCATTCTTTGGTATATTCTTCCCGGAATTCTATACATATATAATGAGATTTAGTTCGTCCAGGTCATCTAATGCCCCTATAACAAACATTCGAAAAACAGCTTATCTATGCCTTTCCTTATTCCACAAACCACACAAACGTAACCAACTGACATGTGAATATAGGTTGAGAGCTTCTTAAGCCAAAGAAATATTTGGCTAAGATATTTAGCCTTTAAGCTTCAGTAATATCAGTGCAATTTAAAAAATATATTTATTTCAATCGTAGACTTCGTCTCGAGCTGTAAACTTCATTCATCGTCTATGTTGCAACAAATATACGCTAGTTACACGTAGCTTCACGATTGGCTGAGAATCTAGAATCAACTATCGGAGGACATAGTTGTGAAAGGAATACAATTTGACCTCACACGTATTGGGAAACTGCCCGCGAGTCTTCAATAGCGGATTCAAAAATTCATTTCAATTTTCATATGACCTTTGAATCATTGTAAGAAAAATAAAAAAATTGTTTTGTTATAAAACTTATAATATATGATCTTTCAATTTATCATAAATTGTTTAATGAAAATCCCAATTCTCTAGAAATAGAATCTGAAAAGTGTATTAAGCTATCTGTATCATAATACAAGGCAAGTTTATAAGCTTTTGCAGTAACATGGTTGTATTAGATTCAAAGTTTCTGGTACCAATATAAAACATATGTTGGTGAGAAATGCTCGGCGCCTATTTCAAAAAATGATTCTTCCACTAGGCACAAAATGCTGCCTGTTTAGCCGTTTTAGAAGATGACGACGATGTTAATTTCAATAATCTTGATGAAATGTTAATTCCAATGTAGTTACTAATAACCACCACAAATGTGAGCGGTACATTACTTAATAATATAATGCTTGCTATTGCCGATTAATTCAAGGAAATGGGAGTTACTTAACTCCTAATTGATATCGCCATAAATTTGAGTAATGAATTCAAATAATATATTCACTTTCTCAGTGTTACAATAAGCACGGACAAGCTTGGTCAACACCTGCTCGTTTCTTCACAACAAAGTTTTCTATTAAGGCGCGTTCTCACGAATCAACATTGGTTGACCGACTGTAGTTGATCAACAAAAGTGGAATACGACTCGAATGAGTTTATAGTTCTCACATTTCAACAGAAACTGACCGATTGTTTCAGTTGATCGGCAAACCAGTACATGTTCTTTTTTGTACATTGTTCTGATAATCTTTATTTTATTCTTTCTAATGAGTAATAGTAAGGCCAGAGATATCCACTTCCTTGACAGTGGAGCTCAGATAATTTTCTAGAGCATCTTTCTTTTTTAATTATCCGTTCGGTGATTCCAAAGGCAATCATGCTTATAATATAGTTTCAAAAATTTCCTCATAACACTTTCCGACTATCTGACACTCATTATTTTATTAAACTATTTTTTTTTTTTAATCTTCTTCAGGAAAATACCCACAAGCATCTGTACCGCGGAATGTACTCGTATTAAGCGTTCTACACTGTTTACAAACGTTGAACGCCAGTGCACACGTTTCAAGACAAATTTCAACTTGAAAGCGATCGGTGATGATTCGCCAATCAGCTGATCAGCAAAAGTTTGACTGGGTCAAACTTTCGTTGATCAACAAAAAAGTTGATCAACTCTATTGAAAGGAAGGTTCTCACAATAGTTTTCATTCAATTTTTGTCGATCAACTATAGTCGGTCAACTAAGGTTGACTCGTGAGAACGCGACTTTAGCAAATGTTGACTTGATCAACCATTTACACCCGTATGCACCGTATGTCAATTGTGCGATTAGTTACGTAAACCTGGATTATATTACTTGTTTACTATGCACCGCAAACTGGCAATTTTGACACTGTCACTGTCAAAACAATCTTGCGAACACAACCTTGCCGTATCTCCAATCTGGATTAGATAATCTCTTAACGGTGCATGGCTAGATGCCAAAGATTAGCAAAACGCGATTAGGGAACTAGGGTTAGAATCGCCAAACTGTGCATACGGGTGTTAGTAGACAAATAGGGCAGCTAACCCGTCATCCAAAAGGTGTCTACGACATCAGAAGACGCTCTTGTTCTTCTCGGAAGATTCTCAACGCGAGCATCGTGCGATATTTTAGGTGTGCTCCTAATAAAGTGGATTACGTATCCACATCGGTGGCATCGGAATATCCGCGTCGTTAGGAATTCGGGTTGCGATCCTAGCAGGCCGGGCGTTTAATAAAGAAAAGTGACAGTCACGCGACGCGGAGAGGTTTTGGCGAACCGCCCAGCCTCCTGGGATTCATAAGGATTTTATGCAACGTCGCAGAATCGCGCGCCGATATTAATGGGGACTAAGATAATGAGGTATGCTTGCCGCAAGGCAGCACGGAGTCAGTTTTTGTTGCGGAATATGATATAGTAGGCCAGCTACACCGGTGTGACCATATTTATAGAGTGGAAACTACTGCTCTCCTATAACTAAATCAACTAAAGCTTATAGTTGTAGTGGGGACGCTAAGCTAGACGAGAGGCTCTTTTTTCAACCGCACTTACTAGCACTAACAGCTTCATGGTCTCTTGGCAAACTTTTTTTTGTCGAACATATCACACCTCCTTATGAAGGGTATCTGGCTATTTTGTTGAGTATAATGCTTATTTCTCAAATCTAGTTTTGCTGATATATTGATCGCAAGATTGCGGCATGACATACTTGCCTGAAAATTGAATCAAATCGTAACGCTAGTATCTGACAAGTAGTAGTATTATCGAAATGATGCATACTAAGGCGTTTCTGCAACAATTTTAGGTTTATATATAAAAAGCACGATTTATGTATTATGCCTGGGCATCAAAAAGATCCAAAATGGTTAGTAGCATAAAATATTATGTCAGTCGATATTTACTGTATGCTTTTCATGATTTCTGGGGTGTATCAATTAAGACTCAAGAAAAAAACGTTTTACCAGTGCATGATTCGCTTTTTACAAACACTGCCCTGCTGTCGAAGTCTTAAACTTCTATCATTTCGCTACTGTGGTCCTAGCATATTTCCTACTATAAAAGTACCTAGAGGTTTCAAGCAGAACATATTTTTATCACATTTGTGGTAAAAATCGTAACAAAACTCTCTAGCGCTATCGAAAGTTAATCCTATTATTATCTCGCTACTCTCGCCCTAGCATATCTTCTAAAGCAAAACCTATCTTTATAGCATTTGTGTTTAAAAATCTGCTAAATCATGCCTAATTACTAGAAGACTAGTAAATCCTCATTGACAAACCTTTTGAAAGGAGCAATCGGATTTAACTGCTCAAGAACTCATTTTTAAGGAAAGTGCTGAATTTAATAGCTACAAAAAATACAGTTAACGTTGTTTAACGTATAGGTAATTTTGTCACTTGGCAAGCAAAGAAGTAACAAAAACTTATGGTTGACCTGACACTCATCGGGATGGTGAAACTAGCCCTAAATACCCTCAAATATTCAAAAACCTTGAAGCGATATCGAACGACTTTGGTCTGCAATTTGGGCATTAGGATAAAAGCAGTTTGCGCGCCATTGCGGAGATATGATCGGAACCCTATTTGTCATTTATAATAACCGCAATATCAGCTTTAGGTTTATAAGTAATTTTGATTGTCAGCTGACTACAAAGACACAACTTCGGAATCATTCTGTACACTGTACCATATATATCACCGCATATAACCGCCTCCCTCCTCAACGTACAGAGTGCGAGAGGAGAATGAGAAATGGCTTCTTGAGAGCGTCCGCAACTGGAAATGAACCCGTACGTATTCAGGGAAGTTCATTTTCGGGAGGAAATGCGACCTCTTTACCAGAATTGCTCCAGATACGCTGCGTGCCACATAACTTACGACATAGGGCACGCGCGGCTATTTGTTAGAGCTTCGCGTCAGATGTTCGTCTTCTTCTTGGGTCTGGGTAGTGCGGTCCACAGTCCCAAAGCAAATTTAGATTTCAGTTCATAATCTAATTAAACTATACAATTTATTTATTATATATTCATTGATATTCTAGCCTAAACTAATACAGTTTTTGGCGGCAGCGATTAATATATTATATAAAATTTAACGTATGGCCTGCATGAGTACAGCACGGATTGGTGCTATGGAATTAATAGATGGCATTACCCCTCTAGATATTTACACTAAAGAGGTTGCGTTACTGTCAAAGCTGCGACTGCGCACGGTTGGTATTAATCCCGATGTAGGTATGGGACAGCTGAGGCAGCTGGTATGGCGGATGGCGCTAAACGCACTACCCATGCTACAAGCAACCAGCGAGTCAATTGAACCAGCATTCGTTTTTAAGAAACCCTACAAAATAGAAATTAAACAGAAAGCTGAGCCAAATATGACAGAATGCAATTTGCATAAACACAGATGGTTCCAAAGCAAGGGAAACACTGGTGTGTACTCCAGGTCTCTGAATCTAATAATAAAGTGGGCTATGGCCAGTATCGTTCAAACGGGACTGGCTGGCATTTCGATAGCTGCTAATGAACTAACAATCCTAGCAATGGAATCCATCAATCTTAACCCTGCTTCAGATAAAAAGAATATTGGCCTGATGTGGGTTAAAGAGCATAACAACAACAAAGGCAACCGTATAGCGGACGATCTGGCCAAGGAGGCTGCTGACCAAAAAATGTTAGGGCATCTGACCTTTCTGGAATGTCGACAACCACAATTGCAGAATTAGCAAAAAACACTTTCATTCCAAAACGGTAAAACGATGGGAAGAACTAAAAGGATGCCGATTTGCCAAGAAAACCCTTGCAGGTTTTGGCATGGCAATATCCAAGAAGTGCTTGGCGATCACCAGAGCTAGCCTACGTCTTATAGTAGTACTCTTGTCTGGCCATTGTTAACCCAGGAAACACCTCCACATTATAGGGGTTAAGTGGCATAATAATATGTAGGATATGTGAAACTAGCAATGATAAACAGTGTGTTCCGTTTAAATTTTGAAAATTTTGACGTGCAGCTTTTTTCTGCAACACCCTGTATAATAAATCAAAATATTGTAAAAACGTGGACCTGTATATCATGCTATAAACAAAAACTAAAATCACTCAATCCTTTTACGTGTGAAAAGACTGTCGCGAATAGAGTGCGCCATCGTCTATATAAGTTCTATGTCTGTTTGTTTGTTTCATACTTGATACCGTCACACTGCCAGCAATTTAAGTAAATCTTGTTATACTAAATATAATGCTTCTTAGTAAATTTCGGTAATACCAAATTTATCTATTAGTTCTACGAAGTGCAAAACCTGCTGTATCTTGACACTGATAGCCTTGTATTTGAACTAACTGACCAAATCACCCAAAATTTATTTTCTGTCAGTTCACAGGAAAAAAGATGTCTGAATAAAAACACACAAACATGTCGACATATCAATGCTAGCATACAAAAGTAGCCGCAGAGGGATAGGCTGAATATCAAAGTACAACGACTGCTTCAAGAACGTTAAACGAGAAGTAGTTTGTCGCTGCCGAGAATTAAATAGTTCAAGTTCACCACTTCTGGATATACAATTATTATCTAGCAAACCATTACATGCCTTAGAGATGCTAGGAACATAAGTGTATAGGTATGGAGAATGATGGAGTTGAAATGAGAAGCAACCTTCCCACGAGCGCATTGAGTATGCTTAGAAGGTGGCGAAAGCATTATTGAAAACAGTTCAGACCAGCGTGCCCCTTTAGAGTATCGGTAACAGACTAGTGGCTTACAGACCACTCGTCAATAAGAAAGCGATTTGAGAGACGCGTTAAGGTAGTATCATCAACCAATCAACTAAGATTTTCCAAACTGTTGCGAGAATGAACAGACAGCAACTGCTCAGACTGTTACCGAGGAGAGAGACTGAGAATAATAGGGATATATGTATTGAATTTACTTCGCCAACATTGACTATTCTACTGGAGAATGATCTAAATATGGATATATGTTGGGTGCTTTAACCCCTTAGTCTCACTCGCGTGACTCTCTGGCGCATTCATTTGCCGTTAAATTCTTTTGCTTTTTGAATCCTGACCGTCGCTACCAAATATTTAGTAAAACAATCTTGGGATACGGTCACTTATTATATTTCACTTATTATATTAGGCCTAATAGAAGCGTCGAAACGTCGTAAAATTTTATATTTTGGAAATATAATGAGTGACCGTATCCCAAGATTGTTTCACTAAATATTTGCCGTTAAAATTATACTCTGAACCCGTTAATGGCACCACTGTCAACCTGGGTCTCGTTGTTCTTATCCCCTATATATTTTAATAACGCTATAATTGTCAAATTCAGTTTTAATATATAATTAAAGCTGGTGCTTGTGCATCCATTATACATTTATGTATGCCGTCATGATGACGGAGGAAATTAAATTCGCTTTTCAATATCGCAGCTCCTATGTCATTTATGTGGGGACGGCAGATGAGATTCTGAATATTTTCCGACAAAAGCGTGCTAGGTTAAAAAATAGCCGCAGTAAGAAACACCAATCTGAAGCATTTAACGAATCCGGCTTAAATACTACAAACCCAGACTTGATTTTACGAATAGAATGAAAAAATCGTAAATCATAGTAGTAGAAGAAAGCGAATGGTGTGAACGTAATCTAAATAAAATAGGCTAGGCAACCACGCTGTTAAAAAATACCAATCTTGTTCATAAAGCACTTATTTAAACCTCCATGAAATTTTTGTATATTTCATGCTATTAATGTGTACTTTAGATGTTTTGATGTGCCTACATCACAAAAATCTATGTCCCATATTTCCCCTCAGTCTATTTAGTTATACTTGGCTCGACTATAATTCCAGAAGTACTGAGATATTAATGCACTTAGTGGGTTGGGAGGCAAGGATAGGAAAGCTGTGTAGTTTCTAAAAATCGCTCAGCTGCATGCAATATATGTGCATTAGTACAACAACAACATTACTGACTTTGAAAATATGGTGATAAATATACAAAAAATAAGTGAAATGCCAGTACTTTTCTTTCAGGCATTTCAGATATCGTTCTTTAAAAGCATTTTCATAGGTAAAAATGGTATGGGTAGTAGAGGTAGTGGAGCAATGGGTCTACTTTATAAATGTTTGTAGTGCCATTCACCTTTAGAGAAAAATATTAATAGGATAACTGGATAACACTCGCCCCTGGAAACTATAGACTCGGATTTTAATACTTTGTTACTGCGGTAATGCGAATAAAGGTGTTATTGTATGGTTTATCAGCATCTTTATTTGAGGCTATCATCATATTTATACACTTACTGCGGATATAACCATAAATTTCAATCGTATTGTATACTCTTTATGCTTCTACATGACAACTGTACTTTCGTGCCTCTTGCCGGGTGCTTGAAGTCTCCGACAAATATCTATAGCTACAGGTTTTTTTTTCTCAAAAAGTCCATTGACTGAAGCCACAACTATGGTAGTTGGGTGTTATTTGTGACTCTGGTTGTTATATCTTCTGCCTTTGTTTCATTATCTCTGAAGCCAAGTATTGTGATAATTATGTGTCCTCATTCAAGTGAGTGCATATACCAAGCGAGTAAAACGATGTTTCATCTTCTTCCCAACATTTGGGGCAGATAGGGTTCTCTACCACTCGAACGAGTGACAAATATCTGCTCAGCCGACAATGGCCTGTGAGAACCCGGACCAAAAGCTTAAGAATTCCTCTACCTTTGTTCCGTACGGACGTACGAGTCTTGTTAGGGCCTGCTATAAACCTTTTTGATTCCATGCAGTCATCTATCTAATCAAGCCTTTGCCAATTTCTTCTAAGCCCAGTCGTCCAGGGCAACATTGCCTTGGCGCCTATTTATTCCAAGCAAGGTTCGCGGTCGATGCAAGAGCTGCCGGCCCATTGACGACTATCGGTCTTTATTCTATGCCAACATGTCCGGGGTTCCTCAACAGGGTCACATCCTTGTGGCGTGTTGATCTAGTTGAAGGGCAGCACAACATTTCTGGCCTAGAGCTGATCTAGCCTTCGGAGCTGCTTGACTGACAGAAGATATATATTGCTTCGCTCTGCACACTGTTGAACTTCTGTTGATTACTCTACCATCAGTATGGCATATAGTTCTGCCTGGAAGACAGTTGTGCAAAAAGCAAAGCTGCAGTCCTTTACCTTCCAGGCAGAAACCTGCTCATTTGGATCTCATTGTCTTTAAGTGCAATTCGTCAGTGAATCATGCCAAACTATGGGGGTGAAGTTTTTACCTCGTCTCCCATCCAGTCTTCTCTATCGGGGAACACATTTTTATTTTTTCTGCTTTTCTTCCTTTATTGCGCTCATATCCATGGTTTTCTGTTACTGTATATTTATTTTATTTATTTACTATCATGACACAATACAAATACCGCCACCTCGAAGGCTACGCCTTATATGAGGCATTGACATTGACATTTTGAAAGTCTGCATTGAAATTTAGCTATCTTCACTGCTGCCCTTCTTTAAACTGCTACGTTTATCTGGTTCTTGCTATTACTCTTCATGGCCCTCAATGGATCTACCTCGGCTTGCAGCATGTATTCTTATTTAAAGAGATTAGTGATATCATCGTTTTGAACTTAGAATTTGGATATGACGTATGTACCACACATCTGGCTGCATGACTGCTTTGTATTTCTTTTTTCCTTGTGTTCAGACTTTTTTGCAACAACGACGTAGGTGCTCAGTAGACTTAACGCCATATTTTACTCTTACTTCACATGGAACAAGGAAATGCCGAACACTGTCCGTAATAGCGTTCTAATACGAATAACGGATGCTCTAAATGTTTATCGTCCGTGCTGAAAAGATGGCGAAATGCTCCGGTGAGTGCCTGAAATGGCTGAAAATGGCCATTTGCCCTGGATTTATGCCTCGTATGTGCACTGTGGAAGTAACGCTGAAATCTGCTCGAGAGGTTGACTGCTTCTTTTTCAATCACGTTCAGATATCAAACTTTGCAGAAATAACATGACAGCCTACTTCTTTGTATACGTAAGCATCCAAGAAGCCGAAGCCTAAGATACTATCTGTTCGGCAACATTTAATTGTTTCAGCTTATGTAAAAAATCCTCGTATAGATCGACTCTACACCCCTCATAACCCATACTCCTCATACGTTTTTAAGATAAATAGATCTTATCGCCATTTTTCGTGAATTTCGGTCAATAATTTAAACTACACTCTTCTTCGTCAGGTGTCAAAACGTCAAAATGGAAGTAGCACTTATACTTTTCAGTATTTTGAGAGCACAAACTGAAAATACGAAGGAGAGAAACAGACGAAGTTTTTTGACACCTGATGATGGTTTAAGTATAATAAATCGAAACGTCGTGAAGAAAAGTCTAATTTGGATAAGCTAGCTGTAATTTATAGTCGCAGTCACTAGTAAAATAAGTTTAAATTCTCGGCCTGGTGAGAAGGTCTAGGATAGAAGGAAGCAGCAACCATATTGTTAAGGATTTTAAGAAAACATAAACCGAAATTACGAAGGATATAAACAGAAAAACCTTTTTGACACAGATGATGGTTTAAGTATAATAGACCTAACTATCGTGAAGAGTGTAGTTTAAAATAGAAAATTACTACTGACCGAAATCCACAAAAAAAAACAGCAATAATTTATAGTCTCTGTCACAAGAAAAATGAGTTCAAGATATGATGCATCGAACATAAGGAAAAGCTTTGTGATAGGCGTCAATTTTATTAAACTTTTCAAAAAAGTGAAAAGAACAGTTATGTATCTGGGACAAGAAAGGTAGGTAGAATGGTTAGTTCATTCATTAAGTAGTTCGACTATTCAATGGAACGTGTATTCATTATTTCTTAGTGTTCTTGTAGAACATCATCGCCTGCTGGTTCTCTTTAATTTGAACAATAAATAAATTTAATCACAAACTGAACACAAACAAACTGAAATTCAGACACATTGATGATAGTGTTAACGAACAAGACAAAGTATGCCACATACTGATAACAAGTAGATATTATCCTTAGAAGGGACAATGCTGAAAGATGCTATTTTTCATTTTTAGAAAAAATGTTGGGATATGTTATTCTATTTTGGCTTATGCGTTATCTAAACATTATACATATATTGAGTTCTCATACATAGTCTCAGGATTTTGCTTTTTAAAGCATTTCAGTCACGTCAGCCACAGTAAGTTCATTTCAACTTTGATATTTTATCTCGTGTTTTTTCACGAACTGACAATGACAAACGAAGAAAAGGTAAAAGATGTAAAAATATATTATTGATTCCAGAAACGCGTCCAAAAAACACAGTGTTATTGCGAGCATATACTGTAAACAAACAGGTATTGCTCATGAATGCCTTGCGAGTTCTGAAGATTCTAATACGTACTAGATAACCATAATCTCTTGGAAATGCATAGAATATGATTACATAATATGCGTTAACTGTTGAGAGTACACTCCTGAGTCGGCTGTGAAACGTCAAACGATGATACGACTGCTCCATTTCAGTGAAGGAAGCTAGGTAGTTTTACAAAATGAAACCAATTACCAGAGCGCACAGACCAAAGCAGGTATAAATAAACATATTTTGAAAAAACTAAAAACAAACATGCTTTTATAGCACGAAAAAGTGAAAAACAATTCTAAATATAAGCTGAAAATAATGATTAAAAAATAATTCTGGAAAACGCTGCGGCGCTTTGGACCATATTTTTCGTATATCGAGCAAATCACGCCTCTTTCAGATTAATACTAGTTAGTAGTTTTCGTTCACAATTATTTTCAGCTTATATTGGTAATTATTTTTCACCTTTTAGTCCTCTAAAAGAGTGTGTTTCAGTTTCTTTTTTCAACAATATATATTAGTTTGCATCGCAAGTTTACAGCTTTACAGAAAACATTCCGCTGATCTATCCATTCCGTTGAAACAAAGCATGAAAATTTATAGAAATGATACCAGTTCCATCATTACACGAAGTGATGGTTTTCAGACGAACACAGAATTGACAGGCAATTAACCACCATCTTATTAATGAAACCCCGTCACATTTAAGAGCCTCAGTCTATCTTCTCTTCCTCTTGTCTTCGTGACGTACATTCATCACCACCGAAAATGAAATATTGAGTGTGGAGGAGCACGAAAGGCCGCCGAACTAATCCCCAAGGTAACATCTTGTTGAACGTGCTCGTCAGATCGACTTGAATTGATGGCGACTGCTTGTCTACGGAAATAGCTGGGATTTTGGACACTGGAGGGGCAGCGTTGTTACCAGATTTGCTACCAAAGTCGCTACAGTAAAAAGTTGCTACGACTACTATTATACAGGGTGTCCCAAAAAATAGTGTCAAGCGGAAGTGCAGAGATAGAGCACTCCTAGAAGTATCTGAACCACCCCCATATATGTTATGCAATGTTTTGTAGTTTTTGAGTTATGAATTTTTTCTGAATTTTAGAGAATTCTCTACCTTGACAAATTAAAAACTGTTCAAAAAAGAAAATTAAAAGACTTTTCCAAATTATCTTTTTTGCTAATTAATCTCCAAGAGTTTACTGTTCACACATAAAGAAATCGCCTTAGTAAATCTGGTAAAAGTCATGAAAATTATAGTGTAAAGTGAAAAATATACGTTCTGTTAATTACGACTTAAATTTTCGACTCACAATTAAAAATCTAAAGAGGTGATCTCATGATTTCTAGACAGGTCTGAAAACTTCTTCAGACTCTCAACTGTCATAATCTTAAAAAAAAAGTAGTACTTAATGGGGCTACTTTGGCTCCAATCGACCTTCAACGATAAGAGGCGGAGATTGCTTGAAATTAGCGATAGGATTCTAAATGAAACAATAACTAATTTTAGGGCGGTAACAGCATAAAAATTATTGTCAGTGCCGCAATAAAAAACATTCAGTGCGATCAGAATATCGATATATGACCACCTGTGTCACTTTGCTACCTTCTTGTTCGATGCATAATCTACATCTTCTGAAAAAATTGTTATTTAAATTAACAAAAGCTCTTCGATTGTTTTTTATTGTTTCTTCAGCCTGTGTTAATTTGCTGCGTAATTCGCTGATGTTTCGACACCCTTTAGCATAAACTAGTTCTTTGTAGTAGCCCCAAACAAAAAACTATCGGATTTGCATGCATTTTACTAGTTCACAACATGTCTGTTAAGACATTGTGACTATGATGATAATGACCTAACATATTTACCAAAATCAGTCGGAATTATTGGCAAAACGTTCGCAGAACTGCTCCTAATTACATTTGGGGAGGGGGAGAGTGGTAGGGGTTCTAATCATTTTCCATTTTTTTGGTATGCGTGAGATCGACATTTCTATTTATAACAAAAAATCATATTATCAATGCGAGAATCCATTTTGGAGAACTCTGACCTTCCACCACCAGTTTAAGGGCAATCCGCTGAGCTGCATCACTCCCTCGCTCACTAGGCTATGATGGCTGGAGACTTAGTTCTGAAGGACCCTTGGGGGGATGTACAGGGAGCCTAACATGGCTTAAGTTAGCAAATCTCCCTCCTTCCAATAGAATGTGAAACAGAGTAGGTATAATCTAGATGATACTGTATACTTCACAGGCCTATCCGAAAACTGCAATTGAAAGCAGTAGTTTCGAAAATATTAAAATTTCGGAAATATCGGAAATTGGGGATTGGAAATCCTAAAGTTAACGTTAATGTATCGACAAATATGTATACATATATATTCAGAAGTTCTTCGCCCAGCAGTTTATCTCCACTGTCCATACGCACAATATGTATGTAAATTTATACCGTTATCCTTTGATATATAATTAGATAATGACAAATTTCGCACCACCAACATTGTTGATCTACCTCGCACCAGCGAAATAACTAATGTTATCTACATGGAATTAGCGTGTGATATGCAATTTTAGCTTTGTTCTATGTATGCTGGTGGCATAATCTCAAATGTAACTAAACGTGCCATCACGGTATGACCATGCATATTAAATATTAGTTTTTCGTTTAATGTGCTGGCATGAATTGAAAAACATCGCATGCATTGAACACTGTAGATATCACAGAAATGTCTATAGAGCATTCGTTAAGTTCATAATTAACTATTGACACCAGTAGCATCGCCCTAACTGTTTTCTAAAGGCAATGCCTTGTTGTCCTGCTATCTCCTGTCTCAGATGAATACCGTTTACTTTTTGATCTCTTCAATGTACTTTGACTTTTTATTGATCTCTGGTTCTCACACCATAGGAAAGTCGCTATATTGAGGCCAGCCATACTCAAACCCTCCAAATTCCGCTTTGAAGTGTTACAGGGTTATATTCCTTTTCTTGAAGGTGAGTCAAATTGAGTTGACAGGGGTGGTGGGGAATGAGTAGAACCCAAATTTTGTTTTCATAAAGGACTCCCTATTGCCGTTGGTGATATTCTATCCTTCTTAGACCAAGCCGCACACTGCATAGAGGATATATCTGTGGAATATTTTTATATATTCTATAACCTGGAAACTACCAGTACACCTTTCAGGCATATTGTTTTAAACAATGCTGATTTATAAAAAATTAAGAAATTAGTGACGTATTAGAACCTATACTTGAACGCTAATTTACTTTTCCGATGCGGCGTCTCGCTATTTGCAGTACGATGTCCCTATCGAATAGATTCAAAATTTTGGAAAACAATTTTCACTGGTGTTCCTTGAGTTAAGAAGTCTTAACGCATCGCATGCAGAATTTGGTAGCTTAAAAATTTGGTTATTACCGAGACTAGTAAGTATCACCTAGTCACATTACTTGACGGTTTCTTCCCTTCTAAGTTTTCGCTGCTAATCGATATTGTATATTTATCCTCCGCACATCTACTTTTTTGAGAAATACAAATAGTGAAAAAGTTTTGAAAAACTTACCCGCTTTCGATGCTTTCGCTGAGAATTAAGGCGTATTTGCTTACCTGAAACCAATAAAGTAAGGATTAGAGTAGCATAATTAGTACAACTTATCTGCCTGTAACTAAACAAACAATATCAACCAAAGATCCACATTCGACAATTTGGGTAGCTGTGAAATTGAGATTCAACAGCGCATTCAACAGGCACGTGTGGCCATGACAAAGCTTACTAAAATATGGCGTGACCATAATATCACTAAAGCTACAAAAATGTCGCTGGTTCAGGCCTTGTGTTCTCCATATTTTTGTATGCCTCGGAAACTTGGACTGTTAAAAAGGCAGATTGAGCTCGCATAGATGCTTTTGAAATGTGGACATGGAGGAGAATGCTGAGAATTCCTTATACCGCCCATCCAGTTAACGTTTCCAGACTGGATGAGCTCGGTAATCCAAAGAGACTATCCCCCATTGTGTCGACGAGAATGCTTACATTCTTCGGACATATACACAGAAGCGATAATATCGAGAAACTTGTAGTTCAAGGTCATGCCCCGAGCGGGCGGCGCCGTGGCCGTCCCCCTACATGCTGGTTGGATACGGAAAAACTTGCTGGACATGAGTATCAAGAGCACCACTGAACTGACAGTAAATCGCGAAAGATGGCGAACTACAGATCTCAAAACTATTGATAATATTCGTGTCGGCAATACTCTAGCTCCGACTTAATGCATTTTACGAGTTCACAACATGTCTGTTAAGACTAATAAACTAATATTATAGCATAACTTGACGCGGCGAAACACCTGCTGTTGATGCTGCTAATTAAAAAAATCTTTTGTAACATGAAGTTCCTCCCTCTATGCACAGGAACTATATACAGGGTGTCCCAAAACTCAACGTCAAAAAATTTTGAGTGATAGGATTGATTGTAACCATCATGAAAAAGATCAGAAAAAAATCTATCCCATGCAGTTTGAAAATTATGTGCATTTAAGGAAAACCTGGAAATTTGGTTAAATTATAACAGTTTTTCGGCTATTGAGGTTGATTTTTATTATTTTTGTTCATTCAAACTTTGGAAATGTAACCCTAAATAATATTTCTAGAAACACAGTCAAAAATAATGACACAATTGCCCCAAGTTTCCTAGAATTAAGACTATTTGTAAAACTATAAATTTAAAATTTTCAAAGTTTGTCGACTTTGAAAGGCCCTCCTTTAAAAAATGTACTAAAGTGCCTTGGCAAGTATCACTAAAAGTTAATTTATAATCAGGATTATAAATATGCATGGGATAGATTTTTTTCTGATTTTTCCCATGATGATTATAATCAATCCTGTCACCCCATTTCGGCTTGACGTTGATTTCTGGGACACCCTGTAATAAATACCAAGAGGGAGATAAAGGATAATGTATGCGATTTATGTCACAAATTTAAAATACTAGGTTAAGTATTTCATTCAAATCAAAAAACACCTTAGGTGACCTTATCAAGACGAATAAATCAGAAAACAAACATAAATTCAAGGTCAGGTGTATATAAACTAGAATGCATGGATTGTTTTAAGATTTACGTCGGTCATACAGGAAGAACTTTCCAAAAGCGGTTAGCGAACATAAAAGATCATTTGTAAAATAGTGATTCAAATTATGTGAATCATTTGATCAGGGAAAACCACAAATTCATAGACGAATATTCCATTTCACATATTGCACCGGAAAGCACTAAATTAACTTTCTAGGAGCTTTAGAAACAAACGGGTTAAAATATACATGTAATTTACTTAACGACCAAATAAGCATTAACATGTCCTCTTTACTCAAATTACATTAGGTTTTCCAAGATCAAACGGCCGTATACCTCAGTTCCCAATGCCTATCATATTTGTTACTTGTATCCCTTGCAATTAGACTGTCTATATTATAGATAATATATGCCCTTACAATATTGTTTCAATACCATTTGTTGCTTGTGTGAAAAAAGTCTTGTACACCGAAACATGTCACAGTATAAGGTAGTGATCGATTTTACATGTATGTTATCATGTATCTTTGTCAAGTAACGGTCAACACAGTCCAGTGTATTTTTTAATTGGATCGTATAGATTTGAGTTGGAGACAGTCCAACGAAACGCATAAAAATTAAAAAAGAAATGCTCATTGGTTCCATTCCCCGCAATCTTGCATTATGCTTGGTAAAGAAGAAAATTAAATTTGAGAGAGATTGCTCAAACGCAAAGCGGCATAATAAATTGGAGTCTCGGCAAGCTTACTTTAAAGAAATTTATCATTTAATTTATTAGTTTTCTACCAGCTCTAAGGATGTTGGCCAGACCGACGTTCTGAAATCCTCATTTTTAAATGAGTAATTGAGTTGCAGCAAGGCAAGAGCTCATCATGCTTATTGAATCAGAAAGACGAATTTCCTCTTCAGAGAAATAATAACCAAATATACAAAGCGTTAGGGTACAAAACTCAAGAAGAACTTCCAAGGAATTCTCAATCGGAAAGCAAGTACCTTTGCCAGTTGTCCTGATTTATTTAGGATCGGTATGAGTTTTATCCAGAACTCCACAGTTTATACCAGATCTTCGTCGAAACAGTGGTAGCAGTAGTGATGGGGAGACGAAGCCAGGCAAGTGAGGCACCGTTGGCCCTGAACCAACATTGAAAATACCAAAATCCTACGTCCTAGAAAACTCCTTGTATTTCCTACCACCTCGCTGATTATCTGAGCCCTAAGGTTGCGATACACCGGAAGGTTGAACGTCTCTCTCTCTCTTTATTCAGAAGCCGTAGCGCGTTCGACCCTCATCAGGGCCCGCTATGAATCGTTTAGCTTGCCTGCAGTCATTTCTATCTAACCAGATGTTCGCCAGTTGGTTGTAGGCCCAGTCGTCCAGGGAACTACTGATCCCTATACTAGCCAAACTGTCCGCTTTCTCTTTACCCGGTACAACAATGGACTAGTGACGCGAGGTTAAGAACAATGATTTAATTGTTATAACCACTTAGTGCATACAAAAATAAACGTACTGCTGCATTTCGTTACTTTCTACATCATTTTGTTTTTTAGTAATTCCATTCTAAAGTTTAAAGAAAGGAATTCAAATTCAGCCAGTCAGCGCCAACCGCGCGAATCATCAGCAGTGCATTGTTGCCAAGAACAGATCCGACTCGCAAAACACAGACGGGAACAGAAGACAAGATAGATGAGCCAGCTCGCGTACAGCTCCGGCATTTCGCGCGTCATTAGAATGCGGCAACACAGCACACATATCTGTCTTTTGATTGGCTGTTCACCTTTATGGCAGTGACGTTACTGCCCTAGGAGAATTCAAATATTTTCCTTATTTTCACGGATTTCCTGTGCCCAAAGGAATCGGAGAAAGAAATGAGATGCTTTTTATGGCGTACCTACTCTATCATATGCAACCAGAAAAAAAAATCATGATACTAGTCCATTGTGTCCGGGGACTTACAACAGGGTCACCTTCTTGTGCCTTGCCTTACATTCACCAGAACAGCTAATATAGTGAGTTTTATGTACCTTCAAGCTTAAAGCAGAAATAAATGAAATTCGGCAAAAATATTGCTATTGTTACAATATCATAAAAAAAATACACAGCCTGAGTCGATTTTTTCCAAACCAGACACAAATTTTTCTGTCAATACTATCACAGAACATTTTTTCAGCTTCATAAATACACTCTGCACGTTCACAACCGTCCAGGTTGAGAGAAAAAGATCTGAGAAGGTATCAGTGCCTTCCAATCTAAAACGCGCAAAGGTACTGAAAAATAAGCGAGATACAGATTGAAAAAAACTAAATCTGGGCTAATGTATCAAGACGTACATAGTCTGTGTGTGTATATTTAATTTTTTGGTTGGATTTTTGTGCTACCGATTAGGCATTGTACCTGTCAGATAGTGCAGTAGTCACTTTCTGTTTATGGTTGTCAAGTTCAAATTGACAAATCCTAAATACATCATTTGACAACAACTTTTGGGATTCGTCAATTTAAAATTATCAATGATAAACTGAAAGTGACTAGTGCACCAATGACCGATACAAAGCCTGATCGATAAGACACATATCCGAGCAAAATAATAAACACAGTCTAAGTTTTCTCAAATTCATTTTGGAGCCTCAATCATATACTCAAAATATAAATCTCCAAATCCAAGGTCGAAATTAAAGCCAAAAGCTAGGAAAGAGTCCTAAATCCTTAGTTTTCCAATGTCCATCAGCATGTAGGTTAGGGATACAAATTACAGTTATACATAAGTTATTTCAGCCACTACTCTACAAAAGGCATAGCCCACAGTGGCATTATTTGTATCACTGAGTACGAATAAAATAATAATAATGTATGATTTGGAGAGAATTTGGTTGTATTGAACGCCTTGGATACAACCACATCTTTTGCTTTTGCATATACATAATAAACTACTTACAGGTCGATTCGACGTGGTGATACATTTTGGTAGATAAAACATCTGATTGCATATTATATGCTCTATTACGTGGTTAAACTACATTTCCTGCATAAATGCAGATATGCAGTAAACCCGCTGTACATCGTTCTATGCGAAATTAGAATATTGAGTTTGTATTGAATTACATCGTCCCTCACAGAGCATTACGCACACATTGAGCTAAATTATGCTGTTTGGAATTTATGAATGTTGTATACAACAGCTATAGTGCATTTAATGTACGGTTGAGAGCTGTACATTTGATACATGTCTCCAATAGAGCAGATGCTCTATCTTTTCACTTGTACGTTGTACACGATGTGTTGGTTCATTCTGCATCACAAAAAATTTGGTTTCAGTAGCACATGACCACATTACGTGATCGCACTTATCTACTGTTACCAACTTATCAGACTCATGATGCAGTAGTAAATTTACTTCCCGCACCGCAGGTGAGAGGCGTATTCTAAACACGAAAATTTCCGATATCAAGGCCGCATTCATAGTTGATACTTAAGGGTCCCTTAATACTTGAGTGTCCCTTAAGTATGGTTTTGTGTCTCGACAGCTACTTGAGCGTCCCTCACTTAAGGCTCCCTTGAGTAATACTCAAGTAAGGAAATGTCAACATGACATTTGGTTGCAGTAAAAGCGATTTTGTAGTTTCTGTTACATCCGGAAAAATGTCCGAGACAAAGCACGGTATACTAACATAAAACAAAAGAGATAACAGAAAACATCAAAATGCGTAGGCATAGACATAACAAATTGACTTATATTTGAAACATGACAACGACGTTGTCATATTTCAAATATAAGTCAATTTGTTATGCCTATGCCTCCGCATTTTGATGTTTTCTGTTATCTTTTTTTGTTTTGTGTCAGTATTTCGTGTTTTGTGCCGGACATTTTTCCGAATGTAACAGAAACTGAAAATTATTAATTAACCTACAAAATCGCCTTGACTGCAACGAAATGTCATGTTTACATATCAGGTTGACATTTCGTCAGTTGAGTACTAATCAAGGGATCCTTACGTGAGGGACGCTCAAGCAGCTGTCGAAATAGAAAACCATACTTAAGGGACACTCACGTATTAAGGGACCCTTAAGTATTAGCTATGAATACAATCAAGATATATTTTTTGGACGTGTTACGATGTTCACTATTATTCACACCACGAAAATATGCCACCCGTCTTCATTGGTAGGCCCATGTGTCTACATATCTGTCTGTTGTTCTCTTCTGAGAACGTAATCTTAATAACCGAATCACCGATTTTGATAAAAACTGGGATGTGTTATTTTATATAGCCATAGTAGATCACAAAACATCAAACGGCTGTTTGCATCGGTTTCGTTAAATCTGTCACTTAAGGAAGTAGGAGAAGTCTGATTTCCTTCTTCTTCTTATGACGCCGTCTCCTTTCGAAGGTTGTCGATCCAAATAGCTAACGTAGTTTTAGATACGGTCATGCGGAAAATGTCAAGCGATGAGCAACCAAACCATCTTCGGATGTCATTCAATCAAGAATTTTGGCGCCTGCCGACAGACCTTTTACCTTGGACTTCTCGTTCTATAATCAGTCGCAGAAGTTCGTATTTTTCTCCTCGCAAAATATGACCTATATAAGTCGTGTTTCGTTCCTTGATGGTAAGCATAGGTTCTTTTTGCTTCTTCATGCGACTAAGGACGTCACCGTTCGTGATTTTTTGAATCCATGACATTCCAAGTGTGCGGTGAGAAAATATACATTTCAAATGCCTCTATTTTCTTTTCTAGTGCAGCATCTAGAGTCCAACTCTCACATCCGTACAGGAGAACCAAGAAAATGTAGCATCTGACCATACTCATAAATAACTCTCTGGCCTGTTCAGTGCGGCATCTGACTTCTTTCTTCGGTCACATACCTCACTCACAATACACCCCAGATATTTGTATGACGACACTTGTTCCAACGTACTACCGTTGATAATCAGATGAGCTTGTACAGGTAACTTGGCAAAGGCGTCTACTTTAGTTTTTGCCGAATTATAAAGAGGCCAAAGTTTTCACTATATCGTACAACACTATCAGCCTTTGAATGTCCTGGGCAATCTCAGCTAATACGGTGTCGTCTGCATATCTGGTGTTATTGATTATTTTCCCGTTGATCTTAATTCCATATCCCATTACTTCCAGAGCTTTTTTGAAAACAGCCTCTGAATATCTATTGAATAAGGGGGGCGGATAACACAAAGCCCTGCCTTACACCTCTTTTAATTACCGCCGCTTCTGATGTTGCACCCTCAACTCTTACAACTGCATTTTGCTCCCAATAGAATTTGTTACCCTACAAGTGATCAAATGCGTGGGAGAACCCAGAAACCAAAATTTTGAATGCCATTATAACCAAGTGGATGAGGGTAACACCGACGTTGTGTGTAACCTTCAAATGTGGCCTTTATTAGTACTTATGTATGAATAAATAACAATAATGATAATAATTGTCTAATTACACTGACCTTGCTATAGAAATAAAATGACTCTGGAAGCAAAACAAAGTTACTACTGTCCACCTCATTATGTCGGTTTCAGGCGTTACACCAAACCATTTTACACCTACAACAGTTAGGCCTGGACGAAAGGTTACACAAAATATTTCAAGAGTGTAATTCTGAAGACCTGTAATATTGTAAGATCCTTCCTAAACTCCGATCGATAATAGGTCAAGTGTTGACTTGGCGCAGCCCGTCAACATTTGTTGCTACCGCAATCATGCGAGATAAACTTGGGAAATCAGGATAATAATAATTGAATTTCTTGTATCTATCTATCTATTTAAGTTGTTTTGAGGACTTCTATAAGTTTTTCGTCTTTGACGCGATCAAAGGCTTTCTTCTTCTTTAGTAAGGCTTAAAATTAAGGTCCACCATAGAATAATTTTGTTTGCACGCCATCGCCTAAGGAACACTTAGCTAAGCATCGGATTGAGCTGGCAATAACGCAGATTTATGTCAAATTTAGTAATATTTTGTAAGAGAGAAAAGGTCGCTAACCGCTAACACCAGTTACCACTGTCTAAAGTCTGTAAGATTGTCATTGTTTTGCATCATGTTGTAACCTAAGGTCTGGAAACATTTATTTGGTGAATTCGTGAATTTTTAATTTTAAATGTCAACTGGTAACAAAATGCTAGAAACTCACGAGTTGAACGTTATCCCCCCCACATACCTCTCTCGCCTTGATGGTGGGATAGTAGTTACCATTTCAAAGACATCCCTGGTTTATGATCTGATAGTGCATATCAAACTAGTATACCATAAAATGCTTACCTCAAATAATCATTCTTTGTTGAAAATGTATAATTAATTCTCTATAAGAAACTGACAAGATATTGAGGATCGATTGAAGCTTATTAATGAATGCATATAGTGTCCATGATGATGAGAACGTATTATTCGCTTTACCGTGAGGTACGTCTAGAAATAGCGTATAACAATTATTTTCCCACATCTAAGCATGACTTGGAGCTACGTGTAGGTAGATATTAATTTACTTAGTTAACTGTACTTCTAGGAGATCAACCCCCAGGTTTGCGGTACATCCGTGTGGCGCTAATTTAACTAATTTGCTACACTGAGGTGTGCTCATGTTACTGGAACGGTTTCACGTCAGATTGAATGTTAATTGGCCTTTCTTTGAGAATTGCGATGTAATATAGGCGTATTTGCCTGGATTTGTCAGGTTCGTTTTGATTCACTGCCACTGATTTCCATAATATGATTAATTACCTAATAATTCAGGCGCTATCGGCTCTAGTACCACGACTTTCCTGCAACATTTTGGACAAACAGTTCTAAAACTCGCACCTTCACACAAAAACTAGTATAGGCAGTCTAAGCGTGTGGCAAAAAAGTCATTGTTCATGAAAGCGATATTTTGTTCACCAAATGTTGCACAGCCTCAATTTTTCATAGTTTTAATTAAGTATTTAATTAATCATAATGAAACTGATTTTCTCAACTTTTCACTTTTACCCATTGTCCATTTTTCATGGTTATTTGAAAGAAAGTATATACAAATAACTCTTATCTGAAGTCCATGGCCATGATGATAGAGAGAAAGTAGTAATGATGGCAAACGCATGCCCAGAAGCAGCTATCGTTTTCAACGGTAGCTAACTTTCTAGTAAACTCGATGATTCTGATATCTTAAAGAATATGGGTTGTTGCATTTGCATAACTAGTTTGGCCACAGTAAGCTGATGAGTTGGAATGCAATTGTCATTTTGCGTAATGATTAATAGAGAGAAATATCAAATAACATCTACATGGGGTTAATGCAGCCATGTGGGGATCTGTAATGCTAATAGGTCGTCCGTATGTGGGCCCTAAGGGTTAAAAGTAATTCCCAGATATCATATTTGAGTTTGTTTTGAGCTGTATATGTTTTCTGCTATTAGTTTTGTCACTTTATTACGTGCTTAGCCCAATGCGTTTTATTAAAGTTGTGAGAAAGCTTATTTTAACTAGCCAGACCCCAGCGAGGTGTTCAGCCAGAAGCAAAACCGCCTAATTACTAATAATGTAATAGCGCCCATAGTAATAATCCGTTTTGTTTAAAACGGGGGAAATTGCTTTTATGAAAAATCGATTCTGTTACTTATGTAGGAAAATGGCTTATGACACATTTTATTTCATTTAGTCAGCATCATCGCCTTAAAGCAAGTTACTTTCGCTGTAAAAGATTGATATCATTGATATCTATGGAGTAACTTCCATTTCATTTTGTCATACGGGGTAAACCCTATTAGTTCCTCCATGTCTTATACTTCTTCCTTTTCATGCCATTCTCCTACTAAGGTATAGGCGATGATGTGGTTATGCCTGAGCGGATGCCAAAACAATTTGATTTTCTCCTTTTCCCAAGTTCCTTCCTATTCAATTTTTCTTCTTATCCAGCCTGTGTGAGTCATCCTTTTCCACATTCAAATCTTCTAGTTTTTCTTTTCTACAGTCTTTCTTCGTGCAGTTATGACAGTCATATACTTTATTATATAGATCCTAGTTATATTGAGTTAGCTTATATTGGAGGTTATTAGTTTAAGTGTATTGGTTTTAGTGTATTTCATTTTTAATTATGCTAGTGCAACACCTAGGCAGTTCAAAATGACATGAGTTTGGGTTCTTATTCTCCTAGTAATCCTATATCAGCTGCGAATTTTATAGTATGAGTGTCTACTTCTATGAAAAATTTCATTTCATGTATAGCTAATTCGACGGAGATATCAAATAAATAAAATAAATAAGGGTAGGGTAGGAACTCCTTCGACCCCCAGTCCCTTTTCTGCATCAGTTGACATCGTTGTTTGGCTTTTACAAGTTCAAGGTGAATCTTGTGCCTCTTGACTTTATTTAGTCATGTTTCACAATTTTGGATAGCAGTTTCCAATCTGCAGCTCAAGGCTTTCTCAAGAGCTATGAACACTTCAAAAGTGCCTTTATCACTATGTATTAAGACATTAACACATTACTTTATGCTCTATTTTTAAAAGTACACAAAGCGCAAAAGGCTTCAAAATATAGTCTTGGCATAAATAGAGGTTGTGTCAAGACCAATACTGTAGTTTACTAATAAACATTTTGAAAGTGTAGTATATAACAATCCTGTATGGCATCCAAAGTTGGGACGTCATTACGCCATTAACATATATAACACTCCACAGCAAGGTTGTTAGTCCATGGTGCAGCTTCCCTGTTGCAACAGTGCATATACCTACTTAGCAATTTCGCTTTGATGCCCCTAGAGTCGATTTCGCAGAGACAAACCGATAATAAATAATGCATTACCTTTCAGTGCCGACATAAACATTCGAAACTCATGCCCCAGCGGTTGTTACGTTCAACTTTACTTGTTGCTTTTCAAAGTAGACAGGATACGTGACCCGAAATCTTTTTTGGGACTTCGGCGGCCTTATTGAATTTCAGGAGCTGCTTTGGACTAGTTTGGTTGATGCTTGTAGATATAACTAGCCTTTCACTATCGATTTTCTTACTTGAAACGTATGCATTGTTTAGAGTAAAATTGTTTGATACAATGGTATTTTTGTATTATGATCTTTTTCTGCTATTATACTGTGACACTGATTCTTTGATATGAGCATTTTAGACTTGTTTGCAACGGTCGATTTAGTAAAATCTATAATTAGGTATCGAGAAAGGTCATAAACTAGGATTTTACGATTTACAGGCATCTACTAGATAGTGAATGTAATCATATAGGGTTGTACTAAAGTCGTGGATGGTCAAAATTGATTGCTTTTCATGGAAATGGTACCTTACCATTTAAATTTTTCCTAAACCATTAAACCAAAGCTACATGTAACATAATTCAAAAATAATTCGACAATTGCATAGACTGCACAAGATATCGGTTTTAAGCTCTGATTCTTTTTTTACCAACAGTCGACCTTTCCAAACTTAATTTAAGTATAAAATAGTTTAACTTGAAGTAAGGCAAAAAAGAAATTGAGTTGATCAACTGAGTAGTCTTCGTGACAACTTGTAGCCAACTTACGCTCATTAAATGTGAAAGGTCTAAAACTCAATTTCCTCGAAACAACTTTATCAGATTTGCAATGGGGTAATTGGTGAAAGAGTATATATTATTTGCCAAGAAACAATCCGACGCTGGCCGAGAAATTTGTTCTAGGTATCTGTAATAGGCAGTCCATTGATCTCGGAAAGAAAGAAACGGCATAATACACTTTTTCAAATCCATCCGAACATTGCAACAACCAAGGGACTTAAATTTTCAGATGTATACATACGAGTATTGCTCTAGATTGTAGACTGTATTGTGAAGACTGGTAATTATTAAATTGATTTTAATGAAATTTTGATACAGCATTATTACCGCGATGAGGATGGAGAACGCATACGGTTTTTTTTAAAACGTGTCAGTGCCAGCGCAGCAATAAAATAAGAACTAAAAATACAAAAACAGATCAAAATTCGTTGTTAGGTGATTTTGGTGTCCCACCACTTAGTGCGGCTACCCCAACTTCTGATCGGGGGTATATGAGTGCTATAACCTCGGATCCGGTATCGATTTCTCGGAAGTCGCCGAACAGGTAACAACTTCTGATAATATCATGTGGTGGCTGACAATGAAAAAACCCCAAGCAACGCAGCGCACCGAGCCAAGGCAGCAGAGGGTGTCAACGCCGGCCGAACAGCCAACAAAATAGGTTCATCAGACCATTCATCGCCACGAAAACCTTACACAATATATTAGATCGATATATAAAATACGAAGTTCAGAAGGTTTTCTTTTTAACAACAATTTTTTTCCTAATTGCTGCTAGGTGCAAAAAACACTTACATTAACACAAGAATTATATCATTTAATGTTTATTGCTCCGGATCAGTAATGTTTTGTTTTTAAATCTTTGTTCTAGTATATCATACAATGAAGAAAAGTCCCCCTTTCGTGTTCCTCCTGTGAAAGAAAGCATATTTTGGATATCCTTAAAATATTGCTCTTAGTCTATAAGCTAATCCTCCACCTAAAGCATTTTACCGAAGCAAAAAAAATGACAATTTGGATGCGGAAATAAATCCCCTTTTCGTATATTTTTCGCGTCAACAGAACTGTTTCCTTTAATTTCCTGGTTTCTGATGAAGGATACTTATCACGTGCGAAGAAGGACGAAGAAAAGTACTTTTATTTTGTGACGTGACGGTTGCTAAGCTCGATATCATTTATGGAAATTATTTCATTGGCAAGAAATACTGAAAAACTCTAGCCTGAGAGATAGTAGTAGTTTGTATTGAATATTTCCTGAATGACTAGAGGTCATTGTAAGGAAATGCAAATGTAGGACACACATTTATTATAGGACACACACCAGACCACACATGAACAGATCAACAAGCAATAAAAAGTATAATATATCTCAATGAGATTCTTTGCCCTCTAGAGAAAACAAGAACATTAACTAGGACCAATTCTGAAAGTTATAGTTGAGAACTAATCCACATTGTAAAAATCGCTTTTTAATAGGGTGGCTTTTAGAGTCGCTCCAAACTCCTTATTGAAAATCTAAATTCTCTTAGATATTGCATTGACAACTTTTACACCGTCATAGCTAACTCGATTCCTGGTTTTGGCGAGTCTTAAATGTCTTGTACACAAAACATATTTATTTCTTGTATTATATACATAATACAATACAATAAATATACATACATGAGTATTTTCTTTAACATACATTAGACAATTAAAAATATACGAGCCAGGCAATAGAGAGTTCTTGCTAGTCCATTTTAAAATAACGCCCTTCCTTACTTACGCCAGCCTTATGGGTACCTTAATAGGGACACAAAATAGAATTTTTGCAGTCACAGCGACAGTTGATAGCATTATTTTGACACATAACATTTATTTTCGTAGTTCTATTTCCTAATCTCATCGTTTGAAGTTTGTTTTTGGGACCTGCTTTGGTATTTTGCTTCTAGCTGAACAAATTAACATCACTTCAGATAAAGAGCAATTATCAATCAGCCAGTATCCTTATACAAGATGTAATCTTCAAGGGTAGGCTTTGTTTGTACTTATACAAACAAGTAAAAAAAATTAAGTTTGTTACTGCTATAAGGTACAACGTGTTTATTTTTGCTCACAAAAGGCACTCCCTCAACAACATTACTTCATCATCATAGGTGAATCTAATTCTACTTTTCTTACCACCTTAGTACTACAAAGATACCGACAAATCACAAATAAGCGGTAAGTGAACAAAAGCTAACTATTAAGTCGAAAAAAAATATCTGCAAACCAGGGGTTACGAAATACAGATCACAATATACAGCGATAATACTTTTTAAATCGAGGTTGTGTAGCAAATAAAGCAATCACGAACATATACAATTGATGCCGATCAGCGAAAATTGTAAAATAGGGCAAAAATGAGGGAAACTCTTAATGCGTTTTTAACAACTCCGTCGCTTATCCTAATTAGGGCTTTTCCTATCGCTTATTGCGAATTCAAAATGAAGTTGTCCTTAGTGAGGCACCAGCTTGCAACGATTCTCTAATGTCATGATATTAAATCTAACAAATTCTTCCCTACAGGGATCTCTATATCTTAGATTTGAAATGTAACTGATACATCTCCTTTGCAAAGCAAAGAGTCTTGACATATGTGGGGAATGACCTCAACGAAAATAGCATAGGTTAGTCAACTATGGAAATATGCATGATAACTAGTCATCAAAACCTTTCTGATACAAAATTTGTCAAATTGCGTAGTACATAAATTGATTTTGTCCAATATTTGGAAACGTGATTGGTATGTTCGTCCCAGTTCAAGGTACTATGAATAAAAGCACCAAGTAACTTAACATGGTCATCGTTTAAACTATGATTGCGTAACGTAACGGTCACTGGTTGAGTTTTTTGTTCGAGTTGGCCGTTAATCTATTGATTTCGAATCAACACTGAAGATCATTTATGATGGAAGAAGTTTTCCTGTGCATATTTGTAATATAATCGTGGGTTGAAATCAAAGTTGTGTCATCAGCATATGGCATAAGTTTGTTGGCTGTATTAGGGGGAAAGCATTTTGATATATCGTTGGTATATAATAAAAATAATAGCGGACCAATCATCGATCCTTGAGGAATATTGTCCAAGATTGTGATCACTGCAGATGTGCAGCTTTTATACTTTACATGTTGTTTTCTCCCAGTTAAGTAGGATTATAAGAGTATATACTAGATGGTGAGACGGAATAAAAAATGTAGTCAAGTTGATTGACTCAGTACTTCCCACACATTCCGATGATACCAGTTTTATTCCTTTCCATAGATCCCCTTGCAACCAAATCATCGCTCGCCCGACCAAAAAAAGTTTGTTATTCTACTAGGTACTTCTTTTGCAGGTCAATGGACAATCTATCGTGAAAAGAACCAATTTTTGAGTTTTATAACCCCCCACCCCTGAACCACCCCAATTTCACCCCCACCCAAAAAAATTTGAAAATTATCAAGAACCCCTAAAACGTCTAAAAACGAAGTTTGAGGTGTTTTTATGTTTTTACTTTTTTTATCATTACTGCGTCGCCACCAAAACGATTTCTAAAAACCATAAGCATTAAGGCAATGTTCGGATGGACCTAAAAAACTGTTTTATGCCGCTAGGTCTTTCTTTCACAGGGCAGCCTATTATGAATACAGAAAAATTTCAGTTTTACAACCCTCCACCCATCAACCACCCCAATTTCACCCCCACCCAAAAAAAGTATAAAATAATCAGGAACCCCTAAAACGCCTAAAAACAAAGTTTGAGCTTTTTCCATATTTTTAGTTTTTTTTAATATTGCTGCGGCGCCACTGAGACGATTTCTAAAAATCATACGCATTTTCCATCCTTGCCAAAGTAGTAATACTGTGCCGAAATTTTATTAGCATCAATCCAGTAGTTTCCACGTTATAAAATACAGAATGATCTAAAGCAATACTTCGTATGTATACATCGGAAAAAAGTCATTTTGGTTTCTGTAATAGGCATAAGGCAGTGTGCGGATAGACCTAAAAAAGTTATTTGTGTCGCTAGATCTTCCTTCACAGGTCAGTGGGAAGTCTATTACGAATAGAATTAATTTTTAAATTTTACAGTCCCCCAACTCCCAACCACCCCAATTTCCTTCCCACCTAAAAAAAGTAAAAAATGATCAGGAACACCTAAAACGCTTAAAAACGAAGTTTGGGGGATATTTGAAATTTTTAGTTTTTTGCTAATTACTCCGCCGCCAGTGCACCGATTTTCAAAATTATAACAGTATTACCTACTACGACCTGACAGCATATTGCTGCCCAAATTTCATCAAAATCCATGCAGCGGTTACTGACATTACGAGGCTAGAAAAACGCGCACAGACAGACAGACCAACAGACAGCCAGAACCAGAAATGAGTGACGTGAATTTTCGTTATGTAGACATCACAAAACGCCCAAAAACCATAGTATCTCAAAATCGAAAATTTTCGCCATCACAATACTCCCCTCACCTATCGGTGTGGGAAGTAAAAGGTACTTTTGAAAGAAGTATGTCACGTTGGACACAAAGGCTTTAGTTAAATTAGAGAAATTTGCCTGTACGTATAATTTGTTTTCAAAACTATCAGTAACTATGTCAAGAAATTCATTTATTGTCGCAATCGTTGGATATGTTGCTTCTTTAGCCATACTGGCAAGGATGCAATAAATTGTTGCATTCCAAATAGCTACCTAATTACTTTTGAGAAGAATTTAAAAAATCTTTGCGAAGTAAGGCACAATTAATATCGGACAACAGTTAAACATTTCATCAACAGATGATCTATCATGTTACAAAATTTAGTGAAAGATAAAACATCCTTCAGGTAACCTAATAGCAGAGACTTGCAGCAGTTACAGGCAGCTGTCTTCCCGATTTATAGATAAAATTAGTAAATACCCCATGACGTCTTTCGCAATGAAGTTAAGAATGTCTTCGGGTAATTTTAAGAGTATAGTCGATGTGAAAGAAATTTAATAGAAAAGTTAGTGGATTCCTTAAACGTGTTTGGACATTTGTGATATATTACAGTTTAATTAGTTCAAACAAGTTGTTGGTATGGCATTAGCATAATTGCTAAGCACACTCAAACACAAGCAGATGGGGTTTTAAGTAATTTAGCAACTGTTGTAAGTGGTACAAAAAGATGGATAATTTGATATACAGTGCTTTTCTTTAATGTCTCTCACCCTTTTATTTTTTGAACGGGGAACTTTGCAAATATTATAGCGTGTATTTAATCATATGCGTTTCCAAGCTATCGGTACTGGTATCTAGTAGGCGTTGTTATAACTCACACTGTTCGTTTATAGGTAATATAACCTATTTAAAAAAAGTTTGGTGTTCGCTACATAATTGAGGTTTTGAATAAAGAAAAAAATATATTTTTTTTGTGATAAATCGAAAGATCATATATAAGTTTTATAACAAAACCGTTTTTGTTTTCTTTTTTTCGCAATAATTCAAAAGTTATATCAAAATAAAAATGGGTTTTTGAATCGAGTACCGAAAACACGCCGACGGCTCCCGAACCCGTGTGACGTAATGATGGCGGTTAAGATGCTCCTTTGACCAACGACATCCTACATCGATACTAGATTCTAGATTCCCGGCCAAACGTGAAAATACTTGCTAGTAACTAGTGTATATTTGTTGCAATATAGCCGATGAATGAAGTTTGCAGCTCAGGACGACCTCTACGATCGAAATAAATATCTTTTTGAATGTTTGAAATCAGATTACAGATTCCAGTAAGTACGTACCTAATCAAATATGTCTTATTGAAACTATCTGGTCCATGTTCGGCTGGCCTAGTGGTTAGAGTATTGGCTAATGGATCCGTTGGTCTGGGTTCAAAGCTCAGCCTGTCCAATTTTTTTTTTTAATTTTTTTTTATCAAATAATTCATTCATGTGCTTTTTCACTTGTTATGTACATTTTTTTCTACGATCAACATAAATATGTTTTTGAAACAAATTCTATCAGACATATTACTTGCACTGCATAGTGCAAAAACTAAGTACAGGACGCGGTGGACAATTCAAAAAATCAGTTCAAATGGTATTTGTCCGTCAATATCAACCGCCAATATTTTTTTTAAATGTAATAGTTGGTTAATAAAACAAAATCCATTCATTTTTTAAGTTTTTAATATAAACATAAAATAAAACTCGTAATCACAACAGTCTTCTGTTTATCACTTGGTATTTTTATTTATTTAACTTTGAGCAACGAAGCTTAATAATTAAATTTTCATAAAAATTTAACAAACAAAAATATATAAACGCAATGCAACAAACAAAACTTATTCTTCTATGAGTTTCAATGTTATAATTATCTTTACTGTAAGTAGATGCTTTTCTGTTAAAATATTTGTTAGTAATTTCATCTTATATGAAATGAATCCAATTTTTTTTAATAAATTATTAATATGTACATCCCAACGTAAGTGTGAGACTAAATATATTCCTAGATACTTTATACTTTTTTCTATGTTCGGGACTAAAAAATATAGTTTTATTTTTGTTTACTTGAAGTGCTAGCTCTTATGTAAAATAATTATACTTATAGTTTATTTATCGTATAAGTATTTATTATCAATAATAATATTAAATAATAAAATAATTATTTTAAGTTTTGGTCAAGAAGATAATTATAATATTGAAACTCATAGAAAAATAAGTTTTGTTTGTTTGCATTGCATTTTTATATTTTTATTTGTTAAATTTTTATGAAAATTTAATTATTAAGCTTCATTGCTCAAGTTAAATAAATAAAGATACCAAGTGATAAACAGAAGACTGTTGTGATTACGAGTTTGACTTACTTTATGTTTATATTAAAAACTTAAAAAATGAATGGATTTTGTTTTATTAACCAACTATTACATTTAAAAAAAATATTGGCGGTTGATATTGACGGACAAACACCATTTGAACTGATTTTTTGAATTGTCCACCGCGTCCTGTACTTAGTTTTTGCACTATGCAGTGCAAGTAATATGTCTGATAGAATTTGTTTCAAAAACATATTTATGTTGATCGTAGAAAAAAATGTACATAACAAGTGCAAAAAGCACATGAATGAATTATTTGATAAAAAAAAAAATAAAAAAAAATTGGACAGGCTGAGCTTTGAACTCAGACCAATGGATCCATTAGCCAACACTCTAACCACTAGGCCAGCCGAACATGCACCAGATAGTTTCAATAAGACATATTTGATTAGGTACTTACTTACTGGAATCTGTAATCTGATTTCAAACATTCAAAAAGATATTTATTTCGATCGTAGAGGTCGTCCTGAGCTGCAAACTTCATTCATCGGCTATATTGCAACAAATATACACTAGTTACTAGCAAGTATTTTCACGTTTGGCTGGGAATCTAGAATATAGTATCGATGTAGGATGTCGTTGGTCAAAGGAGCATCTAAACCGCCATCATTACGTCACACGGGTTCGGGAGCCGTCGGCGTGTTTTCGGTACTCGATTCAAAAACCCATTTTTATTTTGATATAACTTTTGAATTATTGCGAAAAAAAAGAAAACAAAAACGGTTTTATTATAAAACTTATATATGATCTCTCGATTTATGACAAAAAAAAATTGATTCAAAACCTCAATTCAATGGGCGTAGATGAATATATTGACTTTATATTCGAGGGTTTTGAAGGATCCGTAAGGAGCTTCAAAATGATGCCGCAAAACCACCTTTCAATTACATTTTTCTTCACCCAGATGGCGCCCAGTCGCTATCTTGAAAGTTTGATCTGTCAGTTTTATTCCAAAATATAGTACCCCAAGTTTAATTTTTTTGAGTTGACCCGTTCAAAGAATAAAAGAGGTGGGGACGTTAAAGAAAATCACTGTATGAAAGTGAAATAAGGTATTATGAAAGGTAGTGGTGTATTGCTATTTAGCATGTGATAAAAAATTAAGCGTTTGTGTAGCAACAGAACATGGCGAAAGTACTGAATACTGTATGTTAAGAATGCAATGTTTGAGAATAATTTGGGATATAATGTTGGATAAAATATAATATGTAGTTTTAAAATGTTTTTGAAGGCAGTAAATAGTTCAATCATACAGGTTAGGTCATAGAGTCGTAGTTCTCTAAAGCTGTATTTTATCAAATAATTCAATTCTCGCTTATATTTTAATCAAACTGCATGAAGCATGTACCTGAATTCAGCCGTCTTCGTGGTATCGTTCTTCAAGATAATGGATAAAGTATAGTATTAAAACAAAGTAGTATACAGAGTGTCAAAGTTGTAGTGTTTCCGTTTTTTCTTAATAATCCGTCAAGGGGATGGCATAACGGCACAAAAATCGGAACCAGCATGAAATTAAAATCCGTTCTTATTTCGGATGCTATTTGTAAAATGCTGCAACTCTGCATATTAGCGTAAATGTTGGAAATTATGTTTTTTCAAGCATTTTTACGTGAAAAATGTGTAACTTGTAAATGTCCGAGTCCGAGTAACCATTTTCCATATAATATCTGCGCATAAATTAGTCAGTCCAGTAAAATTTCCAGATGCAGATTTTTTATCGCAGTTATCAAAAGAAGTGTATTATGCCGATAGGGCCTTCTTTTACAGGTAAATGGCCTATTATGAGTACAAGATTTTTTCAAGTTTTATGACCCCCTAACCCCCAACTACCCCAATTTCACCCACACCCAAAAAAAGTGGAAAATGCCTAAAAACGAAGTTTGAGCTGTTTCTATACTTTCAGTTCTTTTTATTAGTGCTGCGCCGCCACTGACACGATTTCTAAAAATCATGAACGTTATCCATCCTTGCCACGCTAAAGGCCTGGTCAAACAGAGAACGCGGCGGTCCGGCGTTCTCTAACAATACAATGGAACGCCGAACGCCGCGTTCTAGACCGCCGCGTTACAGCGTTCCATTGTATTGTTAGAGAACGCCGGACCGCCGCGTTCTCTGTTTGACCGGGCCTTAATAATACTATGTAAAAATTTCCTTCAAATCAGTCCAATAGTTTCCAAGATTGGTTTCTGTAATAAGCAATCCAATGTTCGGATGGACCTAAAAAAGTGTATTATGACGCTAGGTCCTTCTTTGACAGGTTAGTGGACAGGCTACGATACAACAAATTTTTCAGTTTCACAACCCATCAGCTCCCAGCCACCCCAATTTCACTCCCATCCAAAAAAAGTAGAAAATGATAAGGAACACCCAAAATGCCTAAAAACTAAGTTTCAGGAATATTTATTTATTTTTTTTACTAATCAGTCCGCCACGCATGCACCGATTTTCAAAATTACCTACTACGAGCCCACAGCATATCGCTGCCCAAATTTCATCACAATCCATGCAGCGGTTACTGAGATTACGGGGCTAGAAAAACGTCGACAGGCAGACAAACCGACGGAAATGAGTGACGTGGATTTTCGTTATGTAGACATTATATAGCGACCAAAAAACGTATTATCTCAAAATCTAAAATTTTCGCGATCACAATACTCCCCTCACCTATCGGTGTGGGAATTAAAAACGCTACATACTCATTTACTGTTAAAATTTGAAAGATTTTTTAATATAGGGGCTACATTCATGTTCAAATAGAAGAAAATTCGGGGCTACATTCATGTTCAAATAGAACAGAATTCGGGGCTACATTCATGTTCAAATGATAACGTCCATGATACAAGTGGAGAAAAAGGTACAAAAAGGTGGTGATCCTTTAATTAAGTTGATCAGTTTATTTTACATCCTTCCCCCATCTGGAAAATTTGACGATGTAATCCCAGAATCAGAACACGTCTGGTCTGGGGTACACGATATATACTGTTACTCTCTGTAATACAATCAATACACAAATGTGGTGGATGAACGTGACAAAATTATGAAAATTATCCCGTAAATTACATCAACATATGCCGCTCGTTTTATCATAGAAACTACAATTGACAGTTACCACATTATGAGGTGTTTTTTGTTGCCATTCCAGTTCAAATTTCAATTACTGCGACACACGCATGGACTAATAACGGTACAAGTGCAAGGTGCTTGAAATAATGACAATTGTGCATTTTAAATCAGTTTTATTTTGATCTCGAACATATCAATGTGACCAGTCTACCGCAGTTATTATTATAATAATTATTTCCAGTGATGCGTTTATATTTCAAATTTAATATCGTTGATGCGGACGCTGTGCATAAATTTTTGTCCGGATAGGACGTTTAATTAAATTTAAGTTATTCCAGGTCAATGGTCATGCAGTGCATCCTGCAGAGGCCAATTTGCACTTGTGTTTAAAGGTTTATATACAGGACGTAACCATTTCCACCAAATATTGAACGTCTTTATAATAATGCAGTTATTACCATGTAACATTTAGTAACAATGAGCTGCACAACACAACAAAAAAAATTATCACTGGAGTGGGTGCCGGGACCCTCCGCTATATCTGATAATGAAAAAAAGATGAGTTTGCAAGAAAGAGGTCATCTGTCTTGGTTTGGTTTGGCTCAAAACCTGTGATGAGGTGCCCAAATTTACAATTAGACACCAGGATAGGGAATGGGAGAAACTTCAGCACAAAGAATATTGGGACATGAAGCCTGGATGTAGACATGTAGACAAAAGCTGAAGGACTGCTTTCTTTGAACAGGAATCAGATTCGAGTAACACCTAGTTCGTTACAGGACGTTCTAGCCCGATGGGACACCTGGAGTGAATGGGTCCTTACGATGAAGACCTTGACCTCTGACTATGTGGTAGAGGGACAGAGACATCCTTCCATGTACTCTGTGAGTGCGAAGCGCTAGATTACAAGATACAACAACTCTTTGGGGAGCTTAGGCTAGAACCTATGGATTTTAACTCAGCAACTGCATAAACTAATGCAGAGATCTCGATAGCTGGAATGGGTACTCCAGAAAATAGGAGTTAATATAATACAAATAAACCTTAGGGCTGTAATATTAACGGAGACAGCTTTATCGAATAACTTCTACAAAGAAAAGGTAATATTATTTTAAGTAACCATAGTACAGGTACGGGTTCTTCAGTAAGTACACCTCGGTCATTTTTTTTAACAATATATAAATTGGAATTGGAATCTTGACCGCAATTTACAAATTATTGCAATAACTTTTAGGAACAGAACGCGTTGTCTGTCGAATAGTGGTCCTTGTTCAATAAATCCCACATATTATCAACATTCAATCTGTTATACTATGAGCCAACATTTGTTTAAAGAGTAAGAAGTTGCGCATAAATAGGACCATACCAACATGGCTTGTCGTAAAAGCCATAATAAGTTTTTTATTTTATTTATTTATGTTTTTGTTTTTTTTATTTATTTATTCATTTGTAACTGTAGTACAAATTGTGAAGCATTTTTGTGAAACTTTTCACTTTGTAAATACATATATAGATGGGTTGTACACCAAGGGAGGCTTGTGGCCAAGATACTAGTTTAGAGGAGAAAAATCTTGAGGTTGCGGTGGTTAGGCCATACTTTAGAAAAAAGGGTGACTGAATAAAGGAAATAAAGGAGGCTCTGGTGTTAACTGCCAAGCTTTCGGCAATGTTTATTGCTATCTTCAGGGCTTTAAGGTTGAGGTTTGCTTACAAAAACAGCAATGTGCAATGAGGCATGACCTTAAAACGTAATTATCGAAAATGTCGAAAAAATGTTAGATCTCAAATCGATGTATTCCCTAGCACAAGTCACACAAACAACCACACATAGGTGTAACATATAAAACATATAATGTATATTATAATACATATGCTAAGGTCGTTTATAAGTTTTTACACCTTTTTTGAGAGGATTTAAGATCAGCAATGTTTTCGATGTTTTTTGATAAGTAAATTTTAAAGTTATGATTCACTGCACATTGCTCTTTTGGCTAGTAAACCTCAACTATAAGCTCTGAAGATGGCAATAATTGTTGCCGAAAGCTTAGAGGTTAACCGCAAAGCCTCCTTTATGCAGTAACTGTCTTTTCAAGTCTGGCCACAACCCCAAGAGTTTTCTTCTCTAAAGATGGGCTGTACTATACGTTAAAATCGCATAAGATGAAGTCTTGGCACCCTCTACTTTCAGATTCCTTTCAAGCCACTGATAGCTGTTAACTCATCTGCATAGGGTAATAGTGCTCATACAAAAAAAAAAGTATTTCTGAGTTCTGCGCTGGGACTACGCCAATGCTCGAACAATTAAATTGTCAGTGTTCTCATGCCGCAAGAGAAAATTAAAGTGCCGCCAGGCACAAGCCACGGGATAAAATTCCATAAAAATCCTGACCACATACAACAAGGAACGAGTCCTGTCGGACATTTTTATTTGACGTAGGAAAACTATGAGAGGCGTATTTTACTCTGGTCTTGCGGTACGCTCACGCACGTAAACACGTTAAAAAATAGACGATACGGCTGAAGCATGCACAGAGTTTTTAGTTCCGCTCCAGTTTATGTTGCTTCATGTTTGGAATGAATTCCAATCCACATGCCAGGAATCCTTTCGTGAATTTTGATGCGCTAAGCGACCTATCTACACTCCCCTTAACTGCGTAGTTTATTGACGCTTGGAAACTATGAATTCTAGGCCATATAATACATATAAGCGTTACTAAAATATTAAAGTTTCCAGGGTTCGGTAATGTGGCTAAAATACCAATATATTGTGGGCGTTTCCTGACATCTACGAGATTATATCATGAGAGCAAATATTTTGGATTTTTCAGGAAAAACTGGCCAAGTCAATACTCAAATAGTTTTGCCAGTTTAGTTAAAAGCTCGTTTTGGCCAAGTCCATAGAACTAATAAAGCAGTAGGTAAAAGTGATTAACATGACTCATTGCAGTGTTGCCAGGTCAAATTTAAAAAATTCACTAGTTAACGTTTAAAAAAATCACTAGAATTTCACTAGATTGGATTTCCCTTTGCCGCCTCTGCGGGGGGGGGGAATGCCGAAATATATTTAGTGACATCTTAGTATTTATGCAAAAATCAACTCAAACTATATAATATACAGAATAAGGATAGTAAAGGTGGTAAGCTAATAAACTGACCATGTCCAATTTCTAATAGTTTCCAGTTTAAATTGAATTTTAGGGATTTTCAATAAAATGCAGAGTTCCAAACGAAAACTAATAAAACAAAATTTTATTGTCAGATTTTGGGATTTTTGCTATTAGTCCTTAACCCTTAACTAACCATGTGGCGTCTGATAGACTATGCGAAAAACAAACTCTCCTATATCTTCGAAGCGGTTACGCTCTCCGACAAATCACGTCACCTAATCTTCCTCTTATTGGTAAAGAATAAGGCGTCCGATTTGCATTACGTACGCGTCATTTGAACACGAAAGAGAGCGCTTTTCTTTCCGCTGTAGTCTACCAGACGCCACCTGTGAGTTTATGAAAATGAGAGAAGTGGGAGAAAAATTTTATATTATATCCATTTTTTTTGTAATGTGTTACTAAGTTCATTTCATAATGAATCCGTTTCCATGAAATAATTAAAACATTTTGAGTTACAATTGCTTTTTTCATGCATCTCATGATGGTAGTCGAGCTGTGGCGTGTCTGAATCTTCATAATCAAACAATGACTGTACACAATTATTCATGTAAGAAGATGCCAAAATTCACTCAGTTATGTGTAGGGATATGTCCATTTTTCGTTTACTGACTCATGTGATAAACATTTTCCAGAAAACAAAAACTATTTTGCTCTGTTTACGGTTGAAGTCTGTCAGACGCCACATGGTCGTCGATGTCATAAATTATTACATGGTTGGTTAAGGGTTAAAATATGTACTATCACGTCATTATAGACTAAAAGAAAGTAGGTAATCATGTATCAAACACTTCGCGAGATAGTGTCAGAATCAGCAAATGTTGAATAGTGAATTCAAGAAACGTTACAGAGAAATGAATTTATCTTAAAATGTCACCAAATAATTAACCGTGCACCTTGCGGTGAAAACATGCCCATCTTTCTAGTTATCCATTGGTACCATAAACGTGTTGTAAATGTGGTGAACATAGGCAACAAGATTGCATTCAAGCTCTAAAAGCATAATGGAATTCCGAGAGTAAAAAGTATCAACAGAGCATTCGGCAAAAATTTGGTTGGCTTCGGAATTTTTGTTATGTGTACTTGAATAGTCTGCTGAATACATCATGGTTAGTCACGAAAAGTGATTGGTTGATCAAAACTTCGGTACAGGTCTCAAAAAAGTATAATTTTTAAAGAAAATTTCAAGTTTTGATTAAAAATGGAATCGTCTAAAAAAATCGCTCGATAATCAAGCAATCATGATGCCATGTCTTAAGGTAAAGATATTAAAAATAACAAAATCTGTGACGCAAAATGTCAGTGTGAAACAGTCACTAGAATATGATATTTTAATAAAAGTTTTCACTAAATCACTAAATTGCAGAAAAATCACTAGATCTAGTGAAATTTCACTAGACCTGGCAACAGTGACTCATTAGTACATTGTGAGACATATCACGTAAAAGTGTCCATCTTGGCTATCACAGCTGGTATAAGTCGCTTCCAGTAGATAGGAATAAGGGAAACAATGCCCCGGAACGAAACTGTTCTGAATCCGAATCAGACTTCAAGTTTTAAATATGATTGATTATGTTTATTATCTCAAGAAAAATAAAATTTATTTTCACAAAGTCAGAATTAATATGTTTTTTTTAACATCGAGCGTAACCAAGTCAGGGCCGGTTTCTCAATGTCCAGTTGAATATTTATCTGGAAGTTAACGGTTATCTGTCAGATAAATTGTTTAAACAATTGAGCGTTAAACTTACGAATTCACGTAAATTTTATCTGATAGTTGTATCCGTAGAAACGCTAACTGGCAGCTACCTATCTGACACTTTTAACTGGACATTGAGAAACCGGCCCTAAGAAGTATAGTCCAATTTCTTCAAAGTTACTAAACATAGATCACAGAACGTTATGTCTATAATACTATAACTCGCAATGACAATTTATGAGTTCTTGAAAAACGCGTTTTGTGATTTGTTACTGAAACAATTACTTTCAACAGCCACTTGCGAGAAACTAGTCTTTTTGATTTGGTCACTTATTGCAAATACCGACGAGTAGAATTTTTGTAATATGCAAAATGAGAAGCTTTATCTCAAACGTACTTTCGCACAGTAGGCTTTGATCTAAAGCAGAAACTGAAACTTTTCGAATCATCAGAAGTACATACGCAGATCATTTTATCACGATGAAACGATGAGGAGTGTTGGTGTGACATTAAGAAGTTCAAAGACGGCTGTAAATCAGTAAAAGATGAACCTCATAAATCTTTAAAAGTTTGAAATTAAAATATACTACTCGCAAGTGAAATCCGAAAACATAGAAAAAGAGGGACATTTGCAAAACACATTTGTACACAGCTTGGTAGTAACATCTCTGGTACACATGTAATACTTTTTGTTCATTCAGATCCTATTTACCTATATGGCACCTATAAAAAACTCAAGACGTGTAAAAACAAAGTATGGCTATTTGTCGATTCAAAAACCATGATATATGTTGCAAATGCGGCAAGAGACTAGTTGGCTATATGAAGATGCCCCTAAGAGACGACAGCTCCAATTTACGCAGTTAAGCTCCTTTGAACGGGGTCGGATTGTAGGCCAACGAGAAAGTGGTGCTTCTTTCATAGTAATTGCTGTAACCATGGGGCGTAGCGTTGCTACAGTTGTAGCAGCATTGTGCATATGGATCGCAGAACAGCAAGTGCAGCGAGCTAGAGGTTCTGGGGCATATGGTAAAATACATACTGGCAAGATTGTCATCTACGACTACTGGCTCTTCGAGGCAGAATCCGATCCACTCGAGCTGTTGCTGACGCTTGGTCTGCAACTACTGGGAGGCCTATTCGAATTCGCATGGTGTTCCACAGATTGAGTGAAATGGGCTTTAGGATCATATCATCCGCATCTAGTGCTTCCACCCACTGAAACTCATCGTCGCCAATGGTAAGATTGGTGCCAAGAAGACCGACAATGAAATACTGTGTGGCATCAAACGGCCTTCTCTGACAAGTCCAGGTTTTGTCTGGGGGCACATGACGGACGCCATTGCGCAAGGTATGTCCGAGGCCTCGAAGAAGGTGCCTTCCAGCAAGACAATGTATGCCTCATATTCCAAGGGTATCGATGAGGCTCCATCAGGAAGCTAAAGTCAGGGTACTACCCTGGCCTCCACGATCCCCCGATTTATTGCCGATTGGAAAAGTATGAGATTAGATGGGTCGATACTTAGGCGATTTACCCAATCCTCCGACCTGGCTGGACGAAATGGAACATGCTGTGAGGGCAGCTTGGGAGACTGTACCTCTAGAGTTTATCAACAACCAGATTACGATCATGTCGAGGAGTGCATTCGTCAGCATGAAGGGCCCACCCAATATTGATGTATTGTATTTTTTTATAAAATAATTATGGCAAACCTTCCTCCCTTCTCGTTCTGACATTGTCTGGTTAGTGGGTACCCGAACCTACCAGACTCAAAAGAACTGATACTCAAGAACTAATGCCCTACGAACCGATCTAACTATGACTCAACTTGACACTTGATTTTGGGAAAACCTGCAAAAACAGTTTTCATTCCAGCTGATCTGGTTTGATCCACGGTCCACTAGAATGAGCCTAAGTGGATTTTGTTCTATCTTCATGAACATCATTTTCTTCTGCTACCCGATAGGCCAGCTTTTTTTCAACGAGCTGTTGCATCATTAAGCTGTGTTTAGATTAGGCACAAGTATCTGGATTTGTATCGAGATTAATTATTGGACATGTATATGCGAAGTATCTATACACCTTGTTTCGAGTATGAGCATATATGAGTGAGGTATTGCAGTATTCACATTGTATTGAAACATGTCTGACGAAATGGCGTGCGACTTTCTTTATTTAAGTGCGTGTTGTGTTATTATTTCTAAATTAAAACATAAGCGCCAAAAACGCAGATTATGGCATATACATTTCTGAAATACAGAGAAGACAAAGGGGCCTATAGCATGTTGATCGCTGAACTAACGTTGGACCGGCACCTGACTTCTGTCTTGCTTTAACTTTTGAAAGTTCACGACTAAACTGGCTTTTTATATTATGCCATTTATCTTCTATTTCTTTTCGGGTTAAGTTTAAGCATTGCCCTATTTCTTCGAAAATATCACCTCGAACTTTTGCATCTTTATACACTTTACTTTTGACATCTCAAACATTCGATTTCCTCATTTTTTCAATAATAATAATAATAATATTTATTCACCATAAGTACAATGTAGCAAATAAATATAAATAAATCCACAGTGGGCATTGCCTGTGGGTGGATATAAAATGTGCTCTAAAAATTAAAATGTTTTCAAATATACATATCAAAATATTACTAGAACAAATTTTATTGATAATATTATGAATAATCATTCGCTCTACACAGTAAATCCATTCCTTTAGTTTTTGTTTAAAATTTTTGCCAAATTTGAGGGACTTTATGGTTAATGGTATTGCCCAATATAATTTCGGAGCTAGGTACATAAATGATCGTTGGAATATAGTTTTGTGTGGTCGAACTGAGTTTGATGACCATAATTTGTGCCTCGTGCTATATACATGTATATGTTTATGTTTTATCTCATCAACACAGATTTTGTGGAATAAATTGCTAGTATGTAAGAAATAAAGTTGCCTAGTATCGAGTACCTTTGTTTCCTGGTATAAATCGTTTGACGGATAGAGCTTAGATTTATGAGATATAGATTTCAGCACATATTTTTGTAATATATCCAATTCAGAAATATATGTCTTGCAGGCAGATCCCCAAGCTGGTATTCCATATATTAGATGTGTTTCAATTAAAGCATGATACAATATTTTAAGCAAATTATCTGTTAGAATATTGGACAGAATTTTAAGTTTGTATGCTACACATCTTATTTTTTTCATCACATGTAAAATTTGGTTATCCCACTTTAAATGTGAATCTAGATATACTCCAAGATATTTCATGCTATCTACTCTACTGATTTCAGTCTTTTTTGCATGGTATTTAATGGAGAGGTGTTCATAGCAAGGTAAAAATCTAGCATAGGAAGTAAAGGCAACGAAATTGGTTTTTTTGAAATTTACTGTTAAAATTTTGGTATCAAACCATTGAATAACCTTGATAAAATCTTTCTCAATAATTTCTTTTAATATTGTCCAATCGTCAGCTTTATATAGTCTGAGGGTGTCATTCGCAAAGCATATTATTTTTCCAACACTGTCAATTTCAAATAAATCATTCAGGTACAAGTTAAATAGAAGCGGGCCTAGTACTGTTCCCAATCAATAACAACATTTTTTCTTTCGTCCACGATGACATCTTTGACGCAATTCGTGTCATAGTCGCGACTACAAGCTCAGACTTGTAAATGTATATTGAAAAATTCTCATATACAAAATGTATGAGGGACAATCAACGCTCAGTGTCTGTGCTTGGACTTCATTTACTTTTAGTTGTTTATCAAGTGATCGTCTACCGTCAAATGATTTGTAAGTCACAATTAAAAATTTTGTCATGTCATGTCCGTCGTACAGCAATGTATGAACTTATGTTTTGAAGCCTATTGTATTTCAAAGAATACAAAGATTTTGAATGTTCATGCGAGTTTAATTCTGCGACGGAGCAAGTCTCAAGAAATTTAACAGTCTGCGTATACAAAATGTATCCGCAAATGTATATGGATTTGTATGACAGTTTTTCAAATAAACAAGTACCTACCTCATACAAATCTAGATACTTGTGCCCAATCTAAACATAGCTTTAGACATAAGGATTCATAATTGACCTCACCAAAGTGATCCTCACCTGCTGCGCTCAAAAGTTTTCCACTACAAAAATAAATGCCATTCAGCAGTCATCAGCCGACAGCGAGTTACTCAATAATTCAGCAGACTGCGGATGAAATTCCAGGAACTTGACGAGCCATTGTTGTACCTGGGGAGTGTCTGAATGCGACTTACGGCATTGTACGTACAGTTCCGGTTATTGCTAGGGTATTGCTAGGGTAGAAGCGCATTTGGCAGTTTATAACGTAGAGCGTGTTCCCCTGTCACTTCCGTACATGGAAACTTGTTTTAATATAATGCGGCGCTAACATGGAGGTGTGAATACTAATTTTTATGTTATTATAGCCATGGATATCGGCCACTTAGTCTGGAAGGGTACCTACAGGGCACAAAAGATTTGTTCAGAGTATGTTGAAGAATATATCAGTTTTTTGAAAGATATACAGGGTGTGCGTAATTCTTTGATATCTCGCATGGTGTACCTGCAGAGGAAAATGCCAAACAAAAAAGTTATTTGGTTACTTAAGGCGCATATCTTGAATTTTTTTGAAATATACAGGGTGTCACGGGAAAGTAGGGTAGTGATGAACATGATTTTTTTAAATGGAACCATAACATTTTTTTAACCTCGTTTACTTTCTATCGTTAATCTCTATTTAACTCGAAAATATTTCTGGGATCGGTTGCAACGTTGCCAAATTATAATGTATTTTCTATTAATTTCTGGATTTTCAAAGTCGTAAGTAACACGTCCAGATCGATAAATTCCTTTAACTTTTCTCAATGATATTATACAGCTAGTGTGAATATTATTTTGGATGTTACTACTTTGAAAGTCAATTTACTTTGTTTTTTTGAATGTAACACCCTGTATGTTTTATCTTAAATCTAGGTGTCTGCTAATACCCTATCTTGCCTTGTGACATTTTTTTCGAGTTTGCGACGTTGCCAAGTTATGAATTATTCTTCCAAAATATGAAACTTATTTCCGATTTTTATTAATAGAACCCAGTGTATATTTTATTTGACATGGAAGTACTTCCTACTAATGGTTTGCAGCTTGAAGAAGTTTCAACTTATGTTCCTAAAATGATAAAATAATTTTTCATACTCAAATATTTCTTATACCGGGTTAGTCAGAAGTACCAGAACCCTTAAATATCTACAAAACTGCCACATATGCAACAATAAAACTCAATACGTGGAAGTTTTTGAATATGCGGGATTCAAAAATGCTAGCAAAATGGTTCCAGATTTACCACTTTTAAGTTACACGTCCTATTTTTGTTATTTTAGGAGATGCCCTGTTTATTTTTATTGCATTGAATTGTGCATGTCGAATGTATTAAGGTCTTATGACTCCATAATTTTGTAGCTATTAATTACTGACATACGGCAACATCTTTTTTTCAGTAAACATGCAGTACTGAGGCACTTAAATATCTGCAAAACTGCCACAGCTGAAGCGATAAAATTCAATACTTGGGGGTTTTTGAACATGAATTGAATTCAAAAGTGCTAACATCAGTAATATCAGATTAACTACCTTTACGCTGTATAACATTACTGAAAAAGTTAAAGGAATATATCAATTTCAACTTGCGACCTTGCCAATCCAGAAATTAATAGAAAATAAATTATAGCTTGGCAACCTCGCAACCGATCCCAGAAATATTTTCAAGTTAAATAGAGATTCATGATAGAAACTGAACGGTTTATGTTATGGTTCCATTGAAAAAAATTAACCATCCTACTTGTACCTACCTGTATATTTCAAAGTATTTTTAGGATATGCGTCTTAATTAACCAAATAACTTTTATATTTAATTAATTACACACTAAATGACACCCTGTATATTTGCCTGGCGATGATCCAGAATTGAAATGGATGATCTTTATTGACTCAATACCTCCATACTTCTTTTCAAAACTTCCAACTATTTATATTTTTCAAAGCTTGAGTACCTAAATTTTCAAATTTTTCAAAATCTTCAAATTTTCAAAACTTTCAGTATATTCGAAGTTTTCTGGATTCTGGAGATTAATAGTTTGTCTTATTTTTACAAAAATCTGGCTTCAGTCACCGTTAGACCCCTCATCAAATTGGTATAGAGCGAGGTATAGAGGGAAAAGAAAGACCGGATGGACCTGCAAAATTACCGCCAAGTTTGAAACACATGAACATTTATCGGTAAAGTTTGAAGATGCAAATGAACTTCTTTAAAATAAAAAACTCAGACGGCGGAAGTCTCAATACAAAGCATCTAATCTGATTTGATGATAGCCGGTGTGTATATACACTATAAACAAATAATTATTTCTGTGCTTTTCTAAAGAAAGCGATCTGTTAAACTTCACAATCTTGCACTTCTAAGGACCGGTTTCTCAATGTCCAGTTAAATATTTATCTGCAAGATAATAGCAACTGTTAGACAAATTGTTTAAACAATTGAAGGCTAACTTACGAAGTCACGTAAATCTTATCTGACAGTTGTATCCATAGCAACGCTATCTGGCAGATACCTATCTGACACTTTAACTGGACATTGAGAAACCAGCCCTTAGAAATACTATAAAATATTATGTCCTCTATAGCCAAAAAAATAAGATTCCACTACTGCTTCCATAAAAGTATCCTATATGGAGAATATGGAATCAAGTTGATTGACTTAGCCCCCGTTCACATCGGACGCGCCTCGCATGCAGCGTCGCGCCTGTTAGGCGTAGAGGTCGCTTCAAGCGCGACAACGCTGCGGTTCAAACGGTACCACCGGCAACGTCGCAACCTCTACTTCAAATCGTGTTCTGTGGTGGGTCCGTTCATGTTCGTGGGTGTTATTGTTCTGTGACTCTGCGTTTGTGGTTGACACGTGTTTTGTGGCTAGGAGGGTTAAATGACAAATGCCAAAATTAGAAGTTCAACTTCAATGAGTAATTCGTGTAATTCGTCAAAAAAAATGGATAATCTTTTATTTAAAATTCATATCAAAAGGAATTTACTGCCTTCTTGGGTATGGGCGAGTTAGCGGCTTGTTCCGAAAATCAGATCTTATACAATGCTTGAAAGTTGCGTAAACACTGCCTACTATATAATTAAGCTAAATCAAATGCGTAATGATCTGTAAATATACACATATGTACAACGATTATAAAATGAAGAGATCGCTGGGGCCCCACTTCCCTGATGGTCCCTGTCCTTATGCTACCTATACCTATATCTGGTAAGAGTCTTAATTACCTACAATATGCTCAAGAAAGAAAACTTAACTGATGTTCTAGGTGAACACTCCTAGTGGCTACAGTTCCTATCGAAATAAAGCAAATTCCCACCTGTAATCTGACGGACGTGGTCCAAGGTTACCTGGAGTTTCCTCACTAACGGTCTGACATGCAAGCGAGTGGAAACATGCAGACGAATGTATTGCAAGCATACAGAGAGATGTGGCTGTCGTAGGGGTCGTATACTACAAAAGTTGCACTATGTTTTTACGGGCAAAGCCTAGCTGTTGGCAGTGAGTTGGTGACTCAACCCGGAGCTGTTAGGATATGGTCCTGATCTCAACCATAAAACCGTAAAACCGTAAAAGCCTGCAAGCAAAAGGAGTCTCTAAAGTTTGGAAGCAGGTAAGCATAACTAAAAACTGTGTCTCTGAGGGAGTTGTGACTAGCTTTTATGGAAGTAAGGTTAAGCACCTACCGTTGGTGTTGGGTGGCTTTAAGGTGTTCCCTTGGGTGCTGTGTGACTTGGATTTTATATGAATCCCACGGAGGTGGTTCTGCAGACACTGCAAAAACAAAATCCAATCCGACACAGGATTTCTTCTTGATCAAATCCGCAATAATGCGCAATGACCACCTGGTCCTGGTAGATCAAGAAGTCAAAAGGAAATGGCCTTTATCCATGAAAATCAGTGCCAAACTCGCCTGTCAAATGGTAATGAACTGTGGTGATTTAAATTCTGCGGTTTGACCTTGGTCCAACTGTCTACAAGGTACAAAACGATAGATGTCAATAGATGTCAATCAGAAGCAAGGCTAACCTCTTCGTCTTCAACATGGACATGTAAACAAACATTCTAAATAATTAATGTAATGAAATTTTATATCGGTGTAACTCTAGTGCTAATATTTTCTGTTATTTTTAGGTGATTGCAGCTCAGGGTGCCTGCCAATAGGGGGGGCAATACACAAATACTTTATAAGATACAAATAGGAATTGCTTGTACAGTTGTTTAAAAATATATAGATGTTACATACTACAGACTTACATATTATTTACAAGGCTTAGAATTATGGTCAAATGTGGGTAAGTACAACATATTTGGATCTGGAAATCGAACCGTAACACGCTTTGCTTACCGCCTAGCGTAAAGCGAGGGGAAACCAACCCATACATTTAGATGCAGCCGTTCACATCGAGCGCATAGCGCTGCGCTTACCGCCTAGCGTAAAGCGAGGGGAACCAACCCATACGTTTAGATGCAGCCGTTCCCATCGGGCGCATAGCGTAGCGCTAAGCAAAGCACGATGCTCCAATCGAGGCGCGTCCAATGTGAGCACGGGCTTAGTACTTCCCATACATTACGGTGATGCCATTTTATTATTTTCCCATTGGATGAAGCTGTAGTCTGAAATCCCCTTGCAATCAAATCATCGCCCGCCCGCCCGCAAAAAAGTATTCAACACAGTTTCTTGAACTTTTCTGCTAGCTAGCATGACTGATGTCCTAACGGCTTGGCATGCCAATTTTCCAATGTTTAAAAATAGATTATGTTATTAGTATCAATCCTTAAAGGGCAATGAGAAATATTCCGGGGTTTCCCAACCACTCTCTCCTAGAATGCATCCTACCTCAGCTGATTTTAGCCACTTAGAGAAAAAGTAGAAAATGATCAGAGATCCCTAGAGTACCTAAAAACGGAGATTAAATGGCTTTTATTTTATACTGCAGTTTCACCACCACTAACAAAATTTTCAAAAACTATAGACTTTATCAATCTCTACCACGACCCACGATATGGTTTAGAAATTTCATTGCTACCAGTTTAGGGATAGCTACACACATTATAGAATCATGCTCAACAATACAATTTCAAAAATTATGTTTTGTCTAAGTTAGGGGAGGGCAGGATAAAGCTGAAAAGTATATTTTATATGAAGCTTTTGAATATTTAGTTGACTATTTAAAACTACAATTGACGCGTTAGAGTTTGAAATTGACTAGCTAAAATTGCAATTGACGCTATAGAAATGTAATTTGATCCTTGGTAACTACTGAAAGAGCATGTACAGTATTTATTTGTAAACTATTATTTTCACCTTATATTAAGAAATATTTTTCACCGTTTAGTGCTACAGAAGCGTGTTTTTTAGTTTTTTCAAACTATATAATATAAAAATGATTACATCAATCAGTTACGATCTGAAGTTTCATTTAATCTGACATCGCTTTAGGACCACATTTACTTCGGAGATAAATGTATAGACCGAATCAAGTCTAAGACAACAAATACTCAATCTACATATTACTGTATTTCTAGTATAACCACGAAATTATCAATTCGAAGGTCACCTCTAGTTATATCAAGTTTTCGTTGCGTCTACAGGACAGCAGGCAAGCTAGCAACTGCATACTAGCAGCGGTCTAGCCTCAGGCCATCTGGCGCGGTTTAACTCGAGAACTTCGGACGTCAACTGAAACTTTAAATATCCCTGCGGGCTGCTGGACTAGCGCTGCACCCAATGCAGGCTTGAACCGGTCGGCCAGTAAGCTAAAGGGGCGCTTTAGGATATTGTACTCTTGAAAAGCTGACATCACCGTCAATAAGAGACTGGTAATTACAGGAAGTATACTACCTCCTAGTAAATCATGTGCATACACCCATTCAAATCAAAGCAAAGTTTTGCAATACAGCTTCATTCACTTTGTTTTCTCAAAATAATTTTCTCTAGATTCAATACATCCCTCCATTCACTGAAACCACTCAGTTGTGCCAAGAGTCACTAGAAACTGAAGCACACTTGTGTTGCACGTTGTGTATCTGGTACCGGTTGAAATTAAATCAATAAATTCAATGGCTTTGTTTAAATAGCGACTAAAAGTATATACACAAAATTTCTCGTATAGTAAGTCAAAACTGAAGCAATTCATTTTATTCATTATAATGTATACAAAAAATACTAGCATGGATGAAAGCACATTAATAGTGTATTTCTGTCCATGCTGATATGTGATGCTACTAAAATATGTAACAATTATATTTTTCTTTGTATTCTGGGATTCTTTCTATGTCATTTTAATGTATAAAGTGTCCTCGGTACTGTCTATGTTTTATTATTTTTACCTTATTCCCAATTGCACTCGGTGGGTTAGCTGATGTACATTGGGCAGAAATATTTTTAAATACTTTCATTGTATTAGCATGTATTGTTTTCTGTACCAATAAAAAATAAATATATTCTATTATATTATCTGAAATATCTGTACATAGTCTAATGTTATTGAACAAGCCATCACAGGATGAGACTTTTCTTAATCCAACGAAAACCAGTATTGTCCCAAATTGTGAATACGTTCGAGAATAGCATGAACTGGTAAGAAGCGAGTCACTGGGAAGGCAGATGAGTATCCAAGTATAGGTTTTTATGCGGCACCGACTTTATAGATTTGAATAGAGTAGCATTATTTACAACGATATAGGGAAGCACGACCAGATACTAAAAGGGATACTTAATGCAACTAAGCTAGTAGTTGGTGAATAATTTTGTGAAGTATCTAATATCAGCAAGACCATTTGTGTAAGCAATCGGGAAAATCCATTATGAATACAAAAAATTGCTGTTTATTGCTCTCCCTCCATCTAAAAACGACATTTGGAGCATTTTTGACAATTTTTGTTAAGACAAATTTCATCAAAATCAGTCAAGCGGCTACGTGACATCATGAAACTTCAAAAGTCACATCAAAATCGAAAAAATTTGTGATTACAAGCTCCCCCACCTATGGTTGGGATATAAAAGAAGTGATTTTAGTAACAAAGCAACAGAAAGTAAGTTACATATGTTATGCAATGGAATGTGACAAATACTATTTCTTAAGTTTGATAACCTTGAAGGCAGAATACAGGACAAAAAATGACAGAGAGATACCAAAGTTCGTAGTTAAGGTATCTCAAGCAGAAGATGGTTCGAATATATATTCAGAGCAGTACCATCCCGGATTCTGCTAGACATTTAGATCAGCCTTCGCAAGAAGATGTAGCCTTTAGAAAAAAATTAACAGAACGTTCGTTTCTGGAAAAGGAGAAACAGCTCACGTGGATCTATTTACTAACCTACTAAACGATTTTTATACATAACTCAAAGTTAAGTTCTGAATCTTATTCTGGAGCTATATCTCTGAATCGTCGCTTTCACTGGACTATAAATAATACCACACCTGTTAAAACTAAAACTCTTTACAAGTCTCTTTACATATCTATCAGTGATATGTCATCAGTGGCTGACACGCTAATGAAGTCCTCTACTGTATAAGATGCCTTATCCGATTCTAAGAACAACCATAAAAAGTTTCGAAAAGCTTATGTCTCGCTATTTGATTTGGAGAACATGATATTTTAGGTTGGAGCTCTAACAGTATTCGGTGCAATGAAAATTCAATTATATGTTGGCTGACTCCATTATGTTGGAGAACAGATTCTGTCATTGATTCCAATTTTTTGTCAAACAGCTTTTGCAGGGTACTGAAAAATTCAAGGCTCTAATAAGTAGTTTTCATGTCAAACAGGGTAGTTTTATTTATGGTTCCACAAAGTGCAATTAATCATTGATATCACTAACTCTTTCCATTAATTGCTGAGCTGTCCGCTCTGTAACTCCAATAAAAGTCTCCCCAAATCAGGCCGCGCAGAGCAAAATGGCGGACAGAATAACATCCTTGGGGTGCGAGTAAATTCCCTGTTTACCGTCCGAACTTAGTTCCGTCTGATATTTACCATCGTTTGCAGTATAACTAGAACTTTGTCGCATAAGGGGAACTATTCGACAACAAAGATAGTTGGGATTCCATTTGGACAGTCTGCACTGGTCTGCACAAATGGATTTTTCTATGGATACGTATGGAAAATAAGCGATGCAGTTATCTACTTCTATTGTAATATAAGTTGTACAGCGATTATCAAACTGTTTTTGAATAGGTAATGCTACCTATAAGCAAACAACGGTCTGTCTGTTGGCGTTTTTCTAGCCTCGTGGTCTCAGAAGCCGCTGCATGGATTGTGATGAAATTTGGGCACCGATATGCTGTGTGGTCGTAGTAGATAATGCTGCTATAATTTTGAAAATCGGTGAATGGACGGCACAGTAATTGGCAAAAAAAGATTTTTCAAATATTGCTCAAACTTCTACTTTTTCTACTTTTTACTTCCCACATCGATAGAAAAAAGAAGAGACAATATAATGAAAAAATCGTAACGGAAATAGAAGAAAAGCTTAGAAATAAGATTAGGTCTTTCTATCAAGAAAAAAGAAAATGGGGAGAGGATATTGTAATAGGCAAATATTTTTGAAAAACAAAGGTGGAACGTTAATAGCAGACAAAGACGAAATACTAGAAACGTGGAAAGATCACTTTGTTAACCTGTTGAATGAGCAAGAGATAGAAAATCAAGAAACTCAATTAGTGAGGGAGGGTGACGCAATGGTTTGGAAGTTTCTACATACGAAGAAACAGAAAACATGGTGCAAAACATAAAAAACAGTAGAAGCCCTCGCAAAAGCAATATAACAGCAGAAATGTTAAAAGTTGGAGGAGAAAAGAAGAAAGATCCATGAAATGATGAGAGAAATATAGCTAAAAGAACGAATGCCGGTAGACTGGTCTAATGCTTTAATATGTCCAATATATAAGAAAGGTGACCCAGCATTATGCGAAAATTAAAGAGGTATCGCTCTTTTAGACACATGCTACAATGTACTTGGACAGATAATAAGAAAAAGGCTGGACGGTTATGCAGAAACAATTTTAGGGGAATATCAGGCTGGATTCAGAAGCGGCAGTAGTACTACAGATGAAATATTCGTTCTCAAGGAACTACAAATAACCAGCTATGAATATAGAATGGAACTACATAGCTTTTCATAGACTTTAAACAAGCCTATGATCGTATAAACAAAGAGGGAATGTATGAAGCAATGGTGCAACCAGGAATTCCAGGAAAACTCATTAGGCTAATAAAAATGACATTACAAAAAACCAAGAACAAAATTACATGGATGGGAAGTGAGTCACAGAAATTTGAAGTGACAAAAGGACTCAGGCAAGGCGACCCTCTATCAACGATACTTTTTAATCTGATGCTTGAAGCAATAATTAGAAAAAGCAGAGGCAAGACAAATGGGATCATATTTAATAACGAACACCAGTGTATAGCATATGCAGATGACTTAACACTAGTAGCAAAAACAAAGAAAGAACTAGAGAAAATTACGACAAGTATGGCTGCGGAAGCAAGGAGATTTGGGACGGAGATAAATCAAAGTAAGACAGAATAATTATATGATCATGGGGCAAATGGAAAAAACTTCCGATGATCAGCCGAACCTAACTTTTGTGGCCAACAACATCAAATATACTTTTGAAAGGACTACGGAATCCATGTATCTAGGAGTAATCATGGAGCAAAAGGGACAGGAAATATAGGCAAGGATCATTAAAGGAAACCAGAAGTATGGAGCCCTGAAAAATCCAAATGAAATGAAATCCAAATATGTATCCAAAAAGACCAAAGAGAGAATTTACACAACTGTTATAAGACCAACAGCGACATATGCTTGTGAGACGTGGACTATGAAAAAAGAGGAGGAAGAAAAAATTATAAGGTGGAAAAGAAAAATGTTGTGAGGTATTTCCGGAGGCGTAAGAACAAACGAGGGATGGAGGAGAAGAACAAACCACCTGGAACTGAAAGACATGTATAAGAGCCCCAATATTATAGCAGTCATCAAAGCGCAGAAAATAAGGTGGCTAGGATATGTGGAGAGGCTGAATGGGATGAGAATGGCAAAACTAGTTCTCAACCGGAGGCCAATAAGAAAAAAAGGAAGGGTAGACCAAGGGAAAGATGACTGAAGAAGGCAGATGATTTAAAGAAAATTAATATTGAACACTGGAAAGAGAAGACGGTAGACAGAAATAGGTGGAATAGTGCATGATATACTTAGAAATAGGTGGTGAAAGTATCCAAAGATAATTTTAAGTTACATACGTTCTAGGTATAAGATCAGACTATACTCATTTCTGCCGTAGGACTTCATGGCCTGTTGTGCAAACTAATAATAATAAAATTGGGGCAATTTGGGGATGCTGGGTTGTCAAAGTGAAAAATTTATTGTGCTCATAGTGGGCCCTTCGTTGCCTTGTAAAAGAACGACATACTATAATTCAGATTCGTGCGAATGCTTCCCTACCTTAAAAAAATATATTTTTCAAATATTGTAGATAATTCTGTAATGTGTGCAGCTCATAACAAAACTGAAAGCAATTAAAAATTTTAACCGTACCGTAGGCTGTGGTAGGGCCCGATAAAGTCTAAGGATTTTTAAAATTGTGTTAGTGGCGGAAAAACTAAATTAAAAAAGAAACAGTACAATATAAAACTCGTTCAAACTCTGTTTTTGGGTACTCTAGGGAGCATCGATCATATTCTATTTGTTTTTTGGAGTGGTTAAAATGAGCAGACGTAGGATGAGGTCGGGGATAGGGACATTTCATTACCCTTTACTGGTACTGGTAACATAATCTGCCCTTAACTATCATAAAGTCGACATGCCATGTGATTAGGATATCAGTTGAGGATTGTAGAATAAAAATTGTGTTGTCCTAGTTCCTACGGACAGAGATGCAAGAAACTATTTACGAGAGCTTTTATGTTGGTTATTTTTTTTTTCGGGCCTGCGGCCAATGATTTGATTGCAAGGGGATCTCAGCCTATAGCTTCATTAAAGGGAAAATAATAAGATTGTATCACTGCAATGTGTGGAAAGTACAGTGTCGATCAATTTATCTTCATTTTTTCATTTGATCTTTAAGCAGTATTTGAAAACAATTCGTACTAAAGATATTCGCCTATTATGGTCTATTATTTTAGAAAAGTATGGTCTGACGAAGTTTATCCGTTCATCCTCACCCCCTGCCAAGCCGCCACAACCGAGTGTTCCGAGTTCAAACGTCCGTTGTTATTGGCAGTCGAAGGTAACAATTCCGTGATATCTATGAGGTCCTGAACGTTAATCGAGCCATCAACCCCGGTAATGGGGCAACATGTGTGAGAGGCACGGCCCTCATCATTCGGGTCGTATTCAGGCGAAACGCGAATCGTTCCGGAGCCCTCTCCCTCTCCCTCCACTCAATCTCCCTCCGCAACTGCCAGTTCGCTATTTCCCAGAGGATGGCCTACTCGATGGACTTAAAATGGAAGTTTCTAGCAACTTACCGGCCGAGACGCAACCGACCGTCTTTTGTGCTTGTACATTGTCTGAGGCGGGGTAATGGGGAGCCACTAAAGGGGGCGAAATTTTCAGAAGCTATTACTACTGATCGTCATTAACTGACATAGAACTTTTGCCTTAATGTGATCGTTGATTTTACGGATTAGTTACACAAAACTTGGTCCCACAAGCGTATACAGAGAGATCCTACAACGTCCAGTACACTAATATCGTGCATGGAACCAGGCAAGCACCATCATCCTAGAAGACGGTACGCCGGCGACAGCAACATGTCTCACAGATCAACGTAGATATGAAAACATTTGTCGAAAAATCAGGCAACAACAATGACAAACAAGTCTCACGTTGGCTTACCAAGTGTGGGAATGAATGCTCACCCAATAGTTTTGGGGATCAACATCAACAATAACACGTCCTGGCACGACCACGTCGCGAGTCGTCGGTATTGCTAAAACGGCATCCCCGACGTATGAAGTTTTGTTCCGCTGTAGGAAGCTATATACACTCGAGCAACTACTGCTGCTCTACAAGGCACAGATCCGACCATTCATCGTTGGAATATTGCTCCCATGTGTGTGGATATGCTCCGAAGCTTCTGGAGCCTATCCAGAAAAAAACAATTAGAACAAAGGACCTCCACGGCCAGGATCATCGAAAAAGGGTGGCTGACCTATCCCTGTTTTACAGATTCTATCACGGAAGATGTTCGAGTGAGCTCTCCCAGATAATAAAACCAAAAACCGTCCAAACGAGGAATACTAGAGAGGCCTTGCTAGCTCATCCTTACCAGGTCGAAGTCCCTACTCCCCGAACGGGTCTCCTCCAGCAGTCCTTCTTTTGAAGAACTTTGACGCTCTGGAATGAGCTGTCGGGGAATTTTCTTTCCGACGGTAATAACCTGCGGCGTTTCAAATCTAACGATACAGACACTTATCCTCTCACAGCGCTTCTACAGCACCACAGGCTTTCAGCCTTTGCGGGAGGATGTCCATAAAGAACATGTTCCAAGTTATCAATTTATTTATTCACGAATTTCTACAAAGTCAAAAAATTAATCGATTTCTTGACCGTATAAAGTGGTTATTAGGAAGAAAGCATGGTATGGGTGCTCAGTCTAGCGTAAAATCATTTTGATAAATCAGATAGAAATGGAAATAATTCAAACCATCCTCATGCTACTGTCATATATGTAAAATACCTCTGTTACTCCATATGCATTATTGAACATTTTCTGTTATATGTTATTTCTATTCCAAAAGCCACAGACATATATATATACCTAGCAGCTGAAGTGTTATAATGTTTACGTTATATATACTTTTTAGTTAACTGCAACTGCTACAGTTTCCAAAGAGAATGCATCTTACGAACGTCTGGAAAGTTTGAAGTTTGCTGCATGCCGTTACAGCGATTTTATCTTCCGACCGAACGAAGAGATTATCCATGTCAGAGGTTTGCACATTAAGTCAAAACATCAAGTGTGTTTGTAGTGCTTGGATAGCTTGAATTAATGCAAAACAGTGAAACTCTGTACTATGGCATTTAACGTACAGGTAGTTTGCTAGGAAGGAAGCGTTCAGTCTGACGGAAAATTAATACCTCTGGCATCCCAGAAGCTTGAAGTTTTGTTCCGCTGTAGGAAGCTGTAACACCAGAGCAACTACTGCTGCTCTACAGTGCACAGATCCGACCATCGTTGGAGTTTTGCTCCGAAGCACTCCCTAAAGCTTCTGGACACTATCCAGAACAGAGCAATTAGACTAATCGATACGCCTAACCTTACAAAGGACCTACACAGCATGTAAGATCGAAGAAGGGTGGCTGACCTGTCCCTGTTTTACAGATTCTATTACGGAAGATGTTTGTCTGAGCTCTCTCAGATAATAACACCAAAGGCCGTCCGAGCGAGGAACGCTAGGGAGGCTCTGTCAGCTCATCCTTACCAGGTCGAGGTCCCTACTCCTCGAACCAGCACTCCTTCTTTCTTCGACGCTGTGCCTTTGCGGGAGGCTGACCATAAAAAAGAGACGAATGGAAGAGGAGTGATCTTCCGCTATTCACGGATGGTTCCAAGAACTTGGGACAGGAGCGGGAGTAGATGGTTGAGAGCAAAAAGCAGAACTGATAGCCATAGAGTTGAGAGTCAAGGAGCTAAATAGACCATTGATAAACAAATCTGTAAAAATCTTCTCAGATAGCTAGGCTGCCCTCAAAGCTTTAAGCTCCAAACGGCTTGTCTCAAGGCAAGAGTAGGCTGTTTTCGTCGACACACTCGCACTAACTTCAAGGAATTTTCGCCCAACACGACCATCGCCTTCATCAGGAGATGAGACTGCACGGTGAATTCTAAATAGGTATAAGCCACAATAGACATGATAAAGTCGCAGTGGAAGGAGACATAATTGCCCTGCTCACCTTCAACCTAACCTAACCTACACAAAAACTGGAGTAGAATATTGCTTACCATGCCCACAAGAAATTTTTGGTTTAGGTTTTAGCTTATCTAATCAATCAACGGAGCATAGATTAGCAAATAACCTCTAAACTAATTCAAACTTAAATTCTTTATTGACCTTAAGACGTTCAAACGAATGTCTCTCGGAATGTGTAGGATTTGTGATAAAGAAGGTCGACAGCTCCTTCATCCTAAGAGACCGATGTATTTGTCATTGATTTTCATTTTGGAATTAAAGCAATGCGAATACAACACTCACAGTGGTTTGCACCAGTCATAGTTAAACCTTTGGCTTAACTAATTAAAGCTTAACTTTAATTAAGGCTTAAAGTTGTGTGTCTTTGCACCGGTCATGATTAACTTTAATTATGAGTTAACTTTTTCTTACAGGGAAATTTAACGAATTTCAGATTTTACGTTGGCAATCATGTCATATTTTTGATGTTCTGTGATGGAAATGAAGGTTCATGTCACTGTCGTTGATGGCTGTCAAACATTATCTTTCAAGTTCAAATGAGGCTATTTGTTTTGATTAAGAAATTTTGGATTCATTTTAGTATTTTTAGTTTCATTTTCATTAATTGATAACCCATTATCGTAAATATCCAACTCACAGAATATAACAACAGTGGTAAAAGTAAATCCTTGAAGTAAATGCACTTCTTTAGGCAAAATTTTGTCTATGATATAGTTGATTGCAGTGACCCAACATTTGGTGGATTTTGGGCGTCTTAATTCTGGATTCTCTTGTATAGCAGTGGCTACAGAAGACATCAGAGTAATAACATTTATGTCGGATCTGTTTGTGGTAAGTAAAAATATATAGAAATGTCCAAAGTGCTGAGGTCAACTAAAAACATCTTTATTATACATTTATAGTGTTAAACTAGCAAAATGTCCATTCATAGGTAATAATTACAATTTTTATATGTATATATAGGTGGTTTCAAGGAATGAAACAATTAACCTTTTGGCATAACCTTAATATGAGTTTCAGAAACAAGTGATATATGCAACAAACGATATACATATTATGACTATCAACTTCTCTATTAAAACAGATTTGTGATGTATGCACTACTACAAAATACTTTCTTTTTGTCATTGCAGGTGTGGAGAAAGAATTATTCAGGTTGCCAAGTATTTGAGAAAGAAGAGGCACACCGATACCATGAGGCGAAGAGCACATAATGTTATGCATTCAGAGCTTCATTGTGATGGCTCTATAGAAAGTAAATACTAATATGTTCCACATACTGTGTAAATTAATAGAACCAATAAATGCATATGTTATCCATATATTGTAATTATATCTGTTAATAAAGGTGGAGAAAAAAATCACTTTCTTATAACTTCTCATATAACAAAATATAAAATATTTCATAGTATCAGTAGCCAATATGTGATATAAAATGTTGTCTAGATATAGAATGCCTTGTTAAAAATATGTATTTTAAATGACAGTTTGTATAACATGCTCACAGATAGTGATTAATTTCTGTCTTCTCAAACAAGGTGATTATTTAAAAAAACACTCATTGGGTGACTGTAAAGTTGCACCCATCAGAAGGTAAGTTTTATTACTTGAACAAAAACTACTGGTTGAATTCTCTTATATTTTTATTAAATATATTTTCCTTCAATATATCAGGGCTTGTCCTAAATAGTAGAAAATTCAGTAATTAGGATAGGCTGATCGGTGGAACACACAACAGTGATGTGCTGCCGCAGTGCTCAATAATACAGTATGGGTCAATATTATTCAAATTACTCGGTTTTTGTTAATAAAGAGGCTTCAGTTTTTCACTCGTCCCTTAAAGTATTCATTATCATCTGTGATCCTGAAATAAACAATATTTTTATTAAAAATAGAAGGAAATTAACTAATGGGTGGTGAAGATGAATTAAATAAAATCCATGCCAGAACGGGAGGACACTTGCATTCTAATTTTTACAGTAATAACTACTACTGTGATGGCTATTCACATAATAATACTGCATCTTGCTGCAAACAAAATAATTCAAGCAGATCAATTTATTTTCTTTATATGGTAAAAATTGGGCGACTAAGATGCAGTATCAAACAACTGTCCCTAGTGAATGTGATAACTGTAATTTACAAATAAACGTTTTATCTTTGCTGTTTTCAAAATCCATCCAAGTTTTGAGCGCCCATTATCTCATAAATTACAGCATTCTAAATAACTGATTTGCTTACCTGCTAAGATAGACTTCTTGAATAAGACAACAGTAACACAACAATGACCAAAAAGCTGTTGAACACGAAAAATCTTATAAACCATAGCACGGTGTCTTACAACAGTGATATTTATCCAATTCCAGAATCAGCTTTATATAGTTGTAGATTGAGGTTATGGTCGTATCCTCAGTTCCTCACGACTTGATATTGAATCCAAGTGATCTATTTTGATTCATAATTGCTTATAGGATATAGAAATCATTTTATAACATATAGTTCACAAACTAACCAAACTTATTTCTGTAGTGATCTGTCAGAATATGTTAAACCCACAAATGTCAAAAGTTAAGCCAAGAAACGTCAAAGTTAAACCCTACTTTGCCTTTGGCTTAAAGTTAATTATGAGTTTGACGCTAACTACAACCGGTGCAAAGCAATTCGTACTTTAATTAAGGCTTAACTTTAATTACAACTTTAACTATGACTGGTGCAAACCACTGTCAGTGTTCTTTAAGGCTTCATAATCACTGACTTAAGTTAAGAATTTAGTTACCAAAAAACGAACTTGTATCTTAGGACATCTGTCAAACAATGGGACGTATTGAAGTTTTTGTAAAATTTTATTCTTTGATCGGAAACTGCGATCGTGTTCAAATGCAGTGATGTGGCTTGGGACCTAGCAGGTGACAGCTTATTGTTTAGCTGTTATAATTTTTATAAGATTACTCCAACATAAAGATTTATTGACAAACAATACGTTAAACCCAAAAACAACATGCCAATAGTCGGAAGAACATCTCATGGAAGTGGCAAAGAAGATATGCGAGAAATCCCGTTCAGTCAGTAATGTTTAGTTTCTTTGCTAAGCGTTTTTTCGTCGACTAACGAGTATTTGTCCCTGCTCGAGAACTTTCATTGTCACTAACAAAGCAGAGAAATATAAGAAAAGCCGGCTCTTCCAGATCTCAAAAAGAATAATAGGACGTCGCTTGACAATTTTCCCGTACCGACAGCCGGCTGCGTGCTGTGTTGCCAGGTTTACAGAAACGAGATGCGCGACAAGTTGGAAAATTCTGAGAGACTCTCCCACCGCACATCGACTGAACGAAAAAAGACGATAAAACATATTTGATGCCGACTACCTGAGTGGTTAATTCACTGAAAGGTCCTACATTTGTGTCCGTATTTATCTAGTTACGATTGCTGAACATGTATCGAGTAAATGGCCACTTAGCCTGGGCATGTATGCTAGTTGTTAAATCGATCATTGGCTTAGAACTGCTGTAAATAATATCAATAAACGGCGAACATGAATTTATCATCGCCGATTATTAATATTACGAACAGTTATTCGAAGTATTAATGTAATATGGTTGGTATTATGGCGTTCCACTATTTCACGATTACACTATGGATGCTGTTCAATTGAAAACCTCCCACCACGAATTTACTAAAAACCACTGATTCGCAGAAAACACGCCGAGATACGTCAAAATATCTGTCAATGTGGACCACTTTTTGATGACTTCACCTCCTTGTACCCTCTGCCCCCCAGGGTTATACTCTTAAAAGATTTAAATAACAATAGGTTTTTTCAAAGTTATGTCGGGGCCCTTTATTCTGACGTTTCATTTATTAAAATCGGTCTATTCGTTTTCGGTAAAATTAGAAAAAATTATGCATCAGTATAATTTGTTGAGGTAGAAAAATATACACACGGAAATATCCCTTTTTATTTCATTAAGTGTTCAAAATGTTGCCGGGTATTGACCAAATAATAATACAGGCAATGCTCAAATTCGTGACAGACAGTTACAAAAACATATTGTGGGATATCATGGCAGCTTTGATGATGCATTGACGACTGTTATCCAAACTTTCAGATTGGGAGAGTAAATATAATAGATTCTATATGGCCCTAAATACAAAGTCTAATGACGTCAAATCAGGAAATCTAGCAGGCCATTCTAAAAGCCCTCACCGCCCAATCTATTTATCTTGGTTTCAGTGATTGGCAGAATGATGGCATTTTCCAACATATCGAAATAAAAATTTCCGTTAACAAACAATGACTCAACCACTTTGTTTCTCAAAATACTACCAGACGCAGACGCTCCAAACTCAATAGTCTACGCCCTCATAGGTGTCATGATAGATATATTCGCGGGACAGAGTGCTTAGGATGTGGACTTCTCTCCATACTCATCCTTTTGCGGGTCTTCGTTTCGGTTGTTGTAGCTCGTACCCTGTCCAGTGGATTATTATATTTCTTTCTAACAAAATTGAAGCCCGGGCTCCGACACACTGAGGTGCTGTTCCATTACCCAGCGACTACTCCTTACATCGTGAGGTGAGCAATCACTGCGTTCGCGAATCGGGCGCCCTATGTAGATAGAAAGAGATCCAGGGATGACTGCCTTCTGCATTCTGGCGGCTAAGATGTGCGCCGCCGCATAGCACACCGGCATTATGCGCAGTGCAGAGAGCAGCATATTCCTCATTCCTCCTGGGGGATCCAATGACCATAAACAGCAGACTTACAGTGCAGCCTGACCAGAGCCACAAATTAAGATATATAAAGATATTTCTAATTTTCTCGAAAACAAATTGAAATAAAAAATATCAAGCGTCTAAATAAAGGACTTCGCCATACCTTTGAAACAAGCTATTACTAGGTACTCCTTTCAACATTTAAAAATTTTAAGGGGATGATCCTAGGGTGCAGAGGGTACAAAGGCGTGAAGTAGTTTTTGGTTAAAAAATTGTCCCCATTGACAAATCTTTTGAAGTGTCTTGGCGTTTTTTGTTTTAGTCAGCGGTTTTCGATAAATCCGTGGTAGGAAGTTTTCAAATCCATGTATTAATGGACAAGGTAGTTTAGATGTTTCATATCGAGTTTCACATTTACAGTTTAATATTGGTCTTTTTACTATTTCGGTATTGTATTATTATTGTATTATTGTATTGTCTCATCATTCTACAATTAGAAACCGTTGAAATAATTAACGATCTGTGAAATTGGGGTTCGAAAAATTGATACTACCAAAGTAAATTTCCATGCAGTTATGCTATTTTACACTTAAGATTACTTCCGGAATTATAGATATGACAAAATTGTCTGAATATGTAGGAATTTAATACTAAAGTTGTTTTATCAATTCTGTAATAGTTTCAATCAGTAATTCCAAAAAAATAGATTTTTGAATATTGAATATAAATGTTTACTGCGTCAGCCACTGGCCGATTATTAAAACAGTATTCTGTGTTTATAATAATTGGTTGAATCTAGTCGACTAGGACTGTATTGCTCTGAGTCGTCATAGTGCCCTTAGGGTATCTGATATAGTAATGGAGAAAATCTGAGAGTTTAATGCAAACCAAACCAATCCAAAACTGAGAAAGGTACCAGCTACATTGCCAGTGGAAGTTCAGAAACCAAGCTAAAATCAAATGAATCTGATTATGGACCTAATTCAAATACTTCTGTTGCTATAACTATTTTCTGCTTCCAATTTTATTGTGCATTACAGTCATGTACTTAGGGGCCTTCTATTAATCACGTAAGGCTTGAAGGGGGGAGGGGTTTGACAAAAATCACGAACTACCACAAGGGGGGAGTAGGAGGGTCTGAATGAATGAAAGAGGGAGAGAGTCTATCTGGTGGCTGGAACCACCAGTGCATAGGCCTACCAACGGGCCCTTTTGCACCTATCCTTACCCTAGTTCCCAAGTCCAGCCCTCATCGCAACGGTGAGGATGGCCTTGGTTCCTGCCCATCTATAGACTATACTCGGTTCAAGAACCGAGTTCAAGGGTTCTTGAACCGAGTATAGTCTGCCTGTGATACCCAAGGGCTTCACAACGACAAAAAATGTGTGCCGAGGATTCTTCCTCCTCGTCACAGCGTGTACACGTCGGATCATTTACCACCCCCATCACATACAAATGGCGTTTGAAGGTGTTATGTCCGGATAGCAGGCCGACAAGTAACCTTAGTCGGCTTCTGTCCAGCGAGAGACAGAACCGCCTTATCCAGAGGTCCTGAAATAAGTTTTCTAGCTTGACGGAGATGTCCGGAGATTCCTCCCCATCTGATAAGATGCTGATTTTGCAACTACACCTCTATTTTCCTTCTGATGGTACCTGCCGCCAGCTCCAAACCCGGCTCGGGACCCAGGAAGTTATTCCTCGACCTTTGCCTTGCGAGCGCGTCCGCCATTTCATTACCACTAACTCCAGCATGACTCGGCACCCACATAAGTGACACCTGACCCCTATTTTATTGTGCATTACAGTCATGTACTTAGGGGCCTTCCATTAATCACATAAGGCTTGAAAGTAGGGAGGGGTTTGACAAAAATCACGAACCATCACAAGGGGGGAGGAGGGTCTAGTAAGATATCACATGTAATTATTCTTTCAAACACATAATAATTTTATATGCCAATCAAAAACAACCTGCAATCTTTCTGTTTAGACATTTTTATCCTGGTCCTTAATTTCAGAATAAAATAAGATTATACTTTATACCTGTATTTTAAGATAATATTCGAAAATTTTTAAGATTCTTTGTAGGTACTAAAAATGCATGTGACATTGGATGAGGGAAGGGGGGGGTTGTCTTAAATCGCACTACATATCAGCAAAGGGGAGGGGGGTTAAAAAACCTAAATAAAAGATCACATGATTAATGCACGGCCCCTTACTTGATTCATTCGCTAAGCGAAATATGTTTTGTCAGCACATAGTCAAAAAGACAAAAGACACTTTTAGTATTTTTCTTACCATATCTACCAATATTGTTGATTGTTATAACAGCAAATCGACCACAAATATATATCTAATAAATATTTAATTAAATATAACCTACTTAAAGTGAAGTGGTGGTGGCAACACTGTCAGAACAAAGCTTCGTTAGGCGAAGTTGACAGCCAGATACTGCGGCGTCTTATACTATCGGGAAGGAGTATAAAGACCTAAATCCGACTTTGAGGAAAACACTAACAACCCAAACAATCGCTTTGGGATTGGAAAGTCTGCCTTCCTTCATAGCTTGTACCATAAGCCTGAGATAATGATGTATTAATAGATATAATATTGAATAATAACGATTCATCATGCATATCTTCAGTTACTTCCTATCGATCACAAGGTGTGTTATTGTGAAGCTCAATTCAATGTACTTGAATATGGCAACCCAGCGAGCGCAATACGTGAATCTAATAAATATTTTCTTTTATCCCTTTCTTTTTAGTCTAGTTTATTTATTTGCAACATATTTACAAGAAAAATAAAACTGGCTATCGTCCGTGAAAGGTTACACTTTGTATACGGCCATCAATCATGTGAGATAAACGGTGGATTTGGTGCGATATTTCTGTTGTACTCAATAACTGAATTCGGCCACTGCCCGAATTGTTTACCCAAAACGCGTTGTGGGTAAATTACAAAAGACCCACCATGCGAAACTCCGAATACCATTGGAGGCACACGACCATTTTCGCATTATGGACAATACAATTATAGCCACAAAGCGAAATTTTATAACCAAAAAATGTAAAACAATGTGTTATATCAAATACCTGCTCACGATTTAGGAAAATTTCATCTTCATTTCTAACCTTTGAGCTATCAATTATTCATTTTGTCCAATTTTTAATCATTCATATCCATTCAGCTTTCAATACTGTCAATACTGTTTAGATGACAGGCACAATTTTCACAGTTTTTGTCCTTCTTTAACTTCACCTGTTTTTTTCCATAGTCACCTTCTAAAAGTGTAAACCTATGAGATGTCGCTATATAGAGTTTCTTCAAACCATTTTAGAATTATTTTTGAAGTATTTCTGTCAATTCACTGATTTTGCTAAACATTGCTCTGAATAAATAAAAACAAAACACTTGTTGCGGTATGTTATTAGATTTCCGCTTTGTGGCTATTTGTATTACCCACAACGCGAAATGGTCGTGAGTTTCCGACGTTATTCGAAGTTTCGCATTGTGGGTGTTTGTAATTTACCCACAACGATTCGAGTAATCCACAACGCGTTCTGAGTATAAATTTCGGTCAGTGGCCGAATTCGGTTATTGAGTACAACATATCCACTCGTGACTGTCTTTCGTCACTTGTATCTGATTCCACTACCTTTAATCTCACTGGCAGATGAGCATTTCATTAGTCTGAAACCTGGTCACATCAATTTCTTCTCGCACATTTCCTAATGTTTCCTGCAAACTTTCTTATACCTCAAATTTCGACAGGTGATTTGAAGGTACGTTTCCACGCTTGCCAAGGCTTGACAAGCATCCACAAGCCCCAAGCGTTCACAAATGTGGCTTGGCATTTGGAAGACGTTTATACGCTTGCTAATGCGTCAGTGTGCTACGGACATTCAAGCATGGCTAACACTGACTCCAAGCATCTGCAACTTTCTTTTTATCTTTATGATTAACGTCTTTAGGATCCCAGATACGCGTTTCGCTCTGGTAATATTCCATGAACATTATATTATAACTCGCTTCGTTCGACCAGCCACTAATAGAAAATAATAATTGAATAGAAAACTATACGTCCGCTCATCACACAATCACAGCGGCTACTAAACGCGCACCGGCACCAACGTGTAAATGCGTCGCAAGGGCTTGCCGCAAACACCCTTTGACCTGTGTCAAAAAACCGACACCAGTCCCGATCAGATACAAGCGTCCGCAAGCTCACGCAAGCCAAGCCAAACGGCCTCTTTACACGCTTGTGCTTGTGGATGATTGTCGACGCTTGGCAAGCGTGGAAATGCGGCATAATACTTACATTATGGATGAAAGTGAACAAAACAGGAATGAAGCGAAAATTTTGAGTTCGAGACATTTCCGAAAACAGGAGGAAGCAAGGATCAGACGCTAACTGACACAGAAAAATACTTCGATTATTTACGAACGTCAAGTAATAAAAATAAATCGTTGCTTAAAATTATTGGTCTTATTGTATTCGCGAAACTATTTCTTCTGATGAAAGACTTGCTTCAACTTTTATATTATACATCGTCAAACACCTAACAGATATTCTTATGTAGTAATTATGGGAAAGAAATCGATCCACCAGATAATAGGATTTGATTTGATCTCAAACAACGTGAAATCGCATAAATATCTATACATTTAAATTGACTTGAATTGGTAGCACCTCGACAACCGGTTCACCGGGAGACACAAATAATACATTTTTTTATGTCCATCGGAATATTGCCTTGCCTATTATAGCAATCATAGGCTTCCCTACTGTCGCTACAAAGATCTGATGTAATCTGCTGCTTTATAGACTTTTTGAAAATTTCCAAGGTTAGAATTTAGGGTCGATTGGTATACCTTTATGGTACTTTCATCCTTCCTTACCGTGGCCCTCGTGTGTGTGTGTATAAAATGAAATGCCTTGACAGGCCCCTAGGAGAAAAGAGTTTGTGTCCTTGTCTATATCCCAACTATCCCTTTTCCCTCCTCATTTAGGTTAGATCGTCTTGTTATCGCTCTTCTGCAATATTCTGATAATCCAAGATATATTTTTTAACAATTTTCTTCTGGGTTATGGGAAATCTCCTAGTGCCAAAAAAAAAGGGGACATCGATTTTTTTCTGATGTATGTTATATACGAGTATTGCTTTAAATCGTACTGTATTGTGTAACCTGGAATTGAGTTTGATGAAGTTTTGAGACAATGTTATTACCGTGGCGAGGATGGAAAATGCGTATGGTTTTTAGAAATCGTCTCAGTGGCGACACAGCAATAATAAAAAAAGCTAAATATATAAAAATAGCTCAAACTTCGTTTTCAGGCAATTTGGGAGTTCCTGATCGTTTTGTTTCATCCAGTTGAAGCTCGCAGAATAAAAACTTTGTCGTGCTAGTTCCTAAAGTTTTTTGAGGGTAGACGGCGATGATTTGGTTGCAAGGGAGTTTCAGACGCTCCATGTGATGGGAAAATAATAAAATGATATCACCGTTATGTGTAGGAAGTACTGGGTCAATCAACTTCAGCAAATAGAAGCGACATGGAGCAAGATCAGAAGAGTAGGGGGGTGAATTATAATGTCCACTCCTAACTCTTCAACAGTTCGTTGTCATCTGTCATCTATGAGCCGGGGCATATAAATGCGGTGAAAAAAATGCATTAAAATACTCATTCAGCACTAGAGGACAAAGCAAATGAAGGCAAAGTAGCTTGCTGTATAAACTGCATCATTTATTCTGATTGTGAGCAAACAGATTGAGTACTAACTGAAATAGAATCTCTCTATCGAGTTTTTGTAGAGGAATAAAAAGTTAATAACTTGGACGGAGGCAAACTGCAATATTAATGCAAAACTTTTCGGGCTCGCCTGCGTCTCAAGCAAATTTAATTATTCTTCGTATATCGATGCTGTCCTTTTTGTGAAATTACACTAAAAACGCTATAAAGATGGGCAATGAAATCAAGCAGATTTAATTATAAGTTTGTACATATTTGTTGAATTACCCAAAAGTCAAAAAAGTTGAAAGAACAAATAATACGGGAGAATTTATACCAACCTATATATATAAAAATTAGAGAAATATGTAGTCCGGTCAGATAGTGAGAAAAAATCTAAAAATTATTATATTATTGGTACTATTATGTAAAACTGAATGTACGTTGCAATTATTACTTTAACCGAAGTCATTTTCTGTGTTTTGTTTGGGAGAGGAATTTTTCTATATTTCGTTAATTTTGATGATACTCTTTTAGTAACCAAACAAACAACAAACAACTCTTTATTTCCAAATAACTGTGGTACAAAAAACGTAATTACCACTGTCAGGTGAAATATATGTCACAAAAAGACAAAAAAAAACTCAGTCATGCATCAAAATATTCCTGAAGGCTGTAGGTTTCCATTTCAATTAGTATTTTGTGGATTTTCTTTTTGAATAAGCACAAAATGCGAATATTGTTGATTTCTTGTGGTAGTTTATTGAAAACTTTCAAACAGCAGTAATTCACGTTTTTTTCTGTAAGTGTTAAATGATGATTTGGATATGTATAATTCAGATGTCTGATGTCATAACTGCTTTTTTGTGAATATGCATCAAAATCATTTTTATTTTTAAATACAAACAGTAGCATTTCCTGGATGTATACTGCAGTTGCAGTTAGAATGTTACTTTTTTAAAATTCTCCTCTGCATGATTGTCTTATCGACATTTCCAGCATGTTTCTTATTGCTCTTTTTTGAACAATGGATATTTGATTTATTTGAGTGAACTGACCATAGAAAATAATGCCATATCGTAATATAGATTCAAAGTTGGCATGGTAAATTACTTTGAGAGTTTTAAAATCTAAATACTTCTTCATAACATACAAACTGTGACAAACACTATTGAGTCTTTTTTCAAGGTAATCTATATGATAAAATCCACTTAACAGTTTCATCAATATACAGGGTGTTCCTTAATGATATGCGAATATTCAAGGGAGTAAATCTACATGAAAAATTCATGATAATTTGCTTTATAAAGTATGGTCCAAAAATGTACCGTTACAAAAATACAGAGTGTTAAAGTTTAAGGAAAAAAATGGAAATTAATTAATATTTTTGAAACCGCTAAACATATTTTAATGATATTTGGTACATAGCAATAGTAAACAGAAGTGCACATTTTCCAGTACATAAATACTTTTCAGTTTCAGTAGTGGCGTGCGTACGGGCAACAACTTTGATATTTTTGAGGAAAAAAATGATACGCCAATGGTGTTTTCCGAAATAAAAATTATCTTCGGTTTTCCCATTTAATTCGGAAAATAACAGCTCTCTTGAGTTAATTTCCTCCCATTCGCCGTTATTGAGTAAAAAAATAATAACTCGTGTACGTTGTCCGAGAAAACTAAGGTAATTATTAAAGAATACAATATTTTTCCATAGATCCAGTTGCCATGAAATATGACAATTATTTATTACACTTATCTTCAAATTTCCCATTTAATTCGGAAACTAACAGCTCTCGTCTATTCTTTCCTGCGATGCGTCGTTTTGCAATTAAAAAAATTGCAAAATTATTATTAGTTTAATTGGAAAAATTAAACACATATGAATAATAAAAGTAATCAAATAACATACAACCCTAACTAATTACAAAAACTGTTGAAAATGGCCCCCTTCACTTAATATGCAGGCCTCCGCCCTCCTTCTCATGGAACTGCGCACACGGTGAAATATTCCTGTAGTATGTTTTATTCTATCACACGCTGCAACTATTCTTCCTCTTAGATCCTCTACAGTGTTAATGGGACTTGTGTATACTAGCGACTTAAGATGACCCCATAAAAAGAAGTCCAAACTGTTGAGGTCGGGGGACCTTGGTGGCCATTCTTGAGGCCCACCGCGACCAATCCAACGATTTGGATAAACAATTTGTAAATAATTACGAACAATGGCACTGAATTGTGCTGGTTCACCATCGTGCATGTACCACATTTGGTTTCTAATTGCAATTGGAACATCTTCAAGCAGCAGAGGCAGTTGTTCTTGAAGGAAATACAGGTAAGATTGTCCGTCAAGTCGTCCTTGTAAAAAGAATGGGCCAATAAAGTGGTCACCTATAATTCCTGCCCATACGTTAACCGAAAATTGGTTTTGGAAATGAGTTTCGGTTACGGCATGGGGATTTTCATCCGCCCACAAATGATTGTTGTGGAAATTTTGAATGGCATTTCTTGAAAAATTGGCTTCGTCTGTGAACAGAATGTTTGATTCAAATTGTGGATTTTGCGCAATATTTTCTAAATACCACTGACAAAATGTCACACGACGTGGGAAATCGCTGGGAAGTAATGCCTGAACTCTTAAAATATGATACGGATATAACACAAAATCCACTAGGATTCGCCAAACTATTTGATGGCAAATATTCAATTTCCTAGCTAGCTTCCTCGTACTCGTTTCAGGATGTTCTTCGACTTCGTGCAGCACCGCATCCTCAATTTCAGGTGTTCTCACATTTCTTGGTCTACCTTCAGATGTGCCTTTTCGGACACTACCAGTTTCAACAAGACGACGATGGATATTAGAAAAAGTTCGACTGTCTGGCAAATTACGATTAGGATATCTCTCGTGATAACTACGTTTGGCTTCGTCTGCGTTACCGTCAGCGAGGCCATACACGTAATGCATATCCGCCATTTCTGCATTTGAATAATTCGCCATTATTAACAAGATTACGAAAATAAGAAATGAAATAAGACTATCAAAACAAGAAATGAAAAAGATAAATCGCAACGAACACATCTCAATTACAAACTGACAGGAAAATGGCAAGTGTAATAAACAATTGTCATATTTAATGGCAACTAGATCTATGGAAAAATATTGTATTCTTTAATAATTACCTTAGTTTTCTCGGGCAACGTACAAGAGTTTTTATTTTTTTACTCAATAACGGCGCATGGGAGGAAATTAACTCAAGAGAGCTGTTATTTTCCGAATTAAATGTGAAATTCGAAGATAATTTTTATTTCGGGAAAAACCATTGGCGTATCATTTTTCCCTCAAAAATATCAAAGTTGTTGCCCGTACGCACGCCACTACTGAAACTAAAAATTATTTATGTACTGGAAAATGTGCACTTCTGTTTACTATTACTATGTACCAAATATCATTAAATTATGTTCAGCGGTTTTAAAAATATTAATTAATTTCCATTTTTTTCCTTAAACTTTAACACCCTGTATTTTCGTAACGGTACATTTTTGGACCATACTTTATAAAGCAAACTATCATTAATTTTTCATGTAGATTTACTCCCTTGAATATTCGCATATCATTAAGGAACACCCTGTAAGCACCCAGGAACTTGGTATTGCTGGAGACGTTAACACTATTAAAGGGCTGATACACGTACGAGCAAGTATGCGTACTTATGGCTCGACGACCTTTTTCGCCTGTGTGTCACCATAAGTACGCGTACTTTAAAACCGTCGCGCAAACTGCCGGCGAGCCAACTGGTTTGAAATCTTGCTCGTAGCTTGTCTCGGCTCGTACTGCGAGCCGCGAGCCACCACTCTGCTTCGGCAGGCCATCGATCCGCAACGCTTGTTGTGTTTGGAGTTTGTTAAAAGTTTTGATTATTTAGGAAAATCATCAAAATGCGTGATTTCAGCTTCACGTGTGTCACTGCGTCGAGCCGAGTAAGTTCGCGAACTTAAAAACCGCGTACTTAAAGTTCGTACGTGTATCACCCCTTTTACTGTCATTAATTTTTATACTTAATGGCATAACTGAAGCACACTAACTTTGTTGTTTTAAATAAAATGGCATTTGTTTTTTCTTTATCAGTTTTGTTCTTGCAGAGCCAACTGTAAAAAGTAGTATAAAAATGAGATACCCTGTCAAGTACTTCATCCATACTACATACATACTACATAGTAGAACAACTATCGTTATCTCTCTATCCTTGCACAACTTTCTGCAAGAATTGATTTGGAGGACCGCATTGGAAAAAAACCATTTTTGCTAGTAGCTAGTACACCAGACCGTTATCTGCATCCTAAGCCGTAACATCAAACCACAAACACAGTTCACCAAAAAGCGTTAAATATATCCCTGATAGCCATCCTTATACGATCCATAAACCGATCTTTCTGGGAGAACGACCCCTGAATAGACCCAGACCACCCCAGAGTGCAATTTAAACTGATCGATTGCCCTTCTGCCTGGGAACTTAGAAACCAGGTGCGAGTAAATCTTCGCCGAAGGTTGGTTAATATTCATCCGATATTGAATAGCCTTGCACCGGCAGTAATTATGGTATTTATAACCTTTGGCTACGTATCTTGTAAGGTACGTAAATAATAGGCATTGTTTTCCGCAAAATGAAAAGGAACTAGCGTTTTTTGGCTTAGTTATATAGCTATGTAGATAGGTACATTGAATCAACTGCTCATATGTAGATTTATGTGTTGAAATGAATTTTATGGAATTATTTTAGCGCTACTGTTCACAAACATGGCGCAGATTTTCTGACACATCGGTAACTTTGTGATACTTAGGCTTAGTTCAGATGGCGCGCGTACGACGCGCGTCGACGTGGTTCACGTTCGTTGCGTCTGTGTTCAGATGACATGCGTAGGACTGTGTAGAACTTTCATATAGAGTGAGACTAGGCAATCGAGTGTCAGTTTATTTGTTGTTATTAACGAGAGTGGATGTAGGAGAAGCTGTTTGTGTTTGGTTAGCATATAGAAGAAGGAAACGACGTAGGAGGGAAGGGGCACACTGGGTTCACTGAATTTTAAGGAATAGACTTTCTACAAGTTTATACTTTACACTGTATTCCAGCCTGCGAAATCACGAACCTAAACTTTTATCATCGGATTTGCAAAACATTAGGCCCAGTTCCTCCCAGCCGCCCTTTTTTTGCCGTCTTATTTGAATATAATTTGGAATGCACGTCCCAAACCGTAGGCCTCTTCTCAATTTCATCAATGAAAACATCTATATTAAATTCTTCTGTTTCCATTTCAATAGCATACGTGAGAAATAAATTTTTGCAAAGAAATACCAGGTATGTCCACTGAACGCTAAAAAAGACGCGCGCCAACAGGCAATGGGAACGTCTAGTATTTCAATACGCGCGTCGCCGCTGACCGACGCGCGCATTGAGATTCTCTGAGTCTAGTGGCGTCGTACGTCGTACGCGCGTACAATTTGTCGTGCTCGCGTCCATGTGAACAGCTTGAATTAGTTATGTGTATTTTCAAAACCAGCGTCAAGCGAACGCGCGTCGGACGCACGTCATCTGAACTAAGCCTTATTGTATACGCAGAACGTTTTTGCAATTTCTGCTAGCTGATAAATTAACTAGAACACTTCAGGATGGTGCAGCTATATGAACTACTGTGATATTGCTAATAGCAAACATTCAGCACCTTCTCTAAAATCACGTATCTCACAATGCACATTGTTAGACATATACAACGTGTTTATTTGAAAACTTCCCACCATGGGTTTATCGATAATCACTGACTAAAAGAAAAAACGTCAAGACACGTCAAAAGATTTGCCAAAGGGGACAACTTTTTAATCAAATAAAAGTAGGAAAGAATTTGCTTGTGTAAATCCAAATGCCGCTCTCACTGTGAAATATGTTGGTATAAAAATTCAAAGTTTTTTTTAAACCGGAATCGATTTTGACAAGACCGATTTTTTTCCCGGACTAGTTTTTTCATGTTGATTCCGAATCTGTATTTAGTTTTTTCTCTAGCACCTGTAGTTTTGTCTATCTTTTGTATATGGACGGACGGACGGACATACAGAGGCTCTGCATAAGCTCTCTTCACTAAGTAGCGAGAGCTTAGACTAGTGCCTTGAAATTTTTAAATGGCAGGGGGTATCGAGTAATTAGCTTGTGAGGAGTAATCACTGGATAATGGAACAGCAACTCGGTGTGTCGGAGTCCGGGCTGCCCATAGCTATTAGAAAAAATAATCCTCTGGACAATGTACGACCTGCAACAAATCGAGACGAAGGAGAAGAATATCTGCCTCACTGATGTATGGATATTTCATCTAACTGAATTTATAATTGAGCGTAATTGCAAATATTTGAGCAATTAAAATCCTCAGGCTTTTGTAGAAGGGCATACCCCGTACCCCCAAAAAATTAATGTTTGGGCAGGCATTTTGAGAAACTAAGTGATTGGGCATTGTTTGTTACTGAAAATTTAAATGGATGTTGGAAAATATTATACCCATACTAAAACCATTGAAAACCAACTCGAAGAGGATGGAAACTCTATAGTTGATGAGGTTCAAATCTATTTCCAGCAAAATGCCGCTTCGCCTCACTATGTTCGTCCGGTTCAGCAGTGGCTAGATGACGTGTTTCCTGATAAAAAGAGAAGGACCGTTTTCTCAATGTCCAGTTAAAAGTGTCAAATAGGTAGCTGCCAGTTAGCGTTCCTATGGACACAACTGTCAGATAAGATTTACGTGAATTCGTAAGTTTGACCCTCAATTATTTAAATAAACAATTTATGTAACAGTTGCCCGTTAACTTCCAGATAAATATTTGACTAGACATTGAGAAACTGGCCCTAAGGCAAAGAGAGCCTATAGAATGGCCTACGAGGTATCTTGATTCGATGCCATTAGACTTTTTTCTCTATGGGGCCATTTGAAGTCTATTGTGTTTGCTCCCTGTTTTTCAAACTACATACATAACATTTCAGAAGTTAATAGTTAAAACCTTAGTGAAGGATAATTCAAAACGATTTTTTCAAAAAAGTTCTTTAGTGTGCAAATAAACTCGCAATGCAAAATCATACATGCTTCAAATGTCTGTAGTTCAACCAAACACAGTGTCAAAAAAAGGCCACTGAATTAACCTAGCGCAAGCTTTCTCCAATTTGGTTTTTGCGCCCCTCGATGCGAAATCGTCTTCGCGGCGGGCGGCCGTCAGCAGTATCGCAAGGCGACCTTCGGACTTACCTCCCCTCATTTTATTTTAGACACACATGCTTGAGAAAGTGCTAATACGAGAATACGTATTTTCTTGAATAGGGTACTTGTAGAGGTCGTGAAATCGTCTCGGGAGTATTTTTTTTTTGTTTTCACCCCCGAGAGCCGTCAGCACTGCAGCTCCTGTGGGCTTATTGTGCTATAACTCTCAGGGAGGGGGGGACGATATGCGCGGTCAGCAGACGTCGTGTCGTTCCATCACTGCCGATCCGCGATGCTGTGAAAACTGTCGAGTCTAGAGTGTGGCCAAGAGCGACCGAACGCGGCCGGTGCGACGAAGGATTTATCCTCACTCGACGCCTGCCGTCCATGAACTGACTCGACCTAACGTGTGAAGGGAGTTCTTCTAAGCTCTAAAAGTCCCTCCCCCACTCACACGCCAGCCAGCCGTTCATGTACTAACCACGCCCGACGCTGCTTAGTCTCCGACTCGACAGCGGGCCGCCTTACCCGCACAGCTAGCCTGGGAGTATACATAGCGTAAAGAAAACCATATCAAGAAGCAGTAGGAAACAAAAAACATGATTTTACTGACGGCCAAAAAAAGATATTTGCAAAATAAAATAAAGATATATTCAAATTTTTCCACGTGACTTAAAACAAGGGCTGAAGTCACAGGTATCTTATCGATATCGACAATCGATACTGCTACAGCGCAGGTCTCAATTTATTGATACTTAGACATATTTGAAACAGGCAATTATCTCACTAGCATTTTCGTTGCAATACATTTTTATATCTGATAGGTATCACAGTTCGTCCTGTTTGTAACCGAGATTCGCAACTAATCGAAGCCATCATTTCATTTCGGCGCATCCCATTATGAATGAATCCAAAGATAGAATCTAATTCAAGCCCATCCCTACAAAGTGAATTAGTAGTCTAACTTTTATTCTTTTGACTTTTGTACTTTTGTGTGTGACTGTATTTTGTGGTTATAATGATCAGTGTCAAAATGTTAGGTTAGCACTGGCTATCGATATCGAATATCAATACTTTACATCCCATCACTATAGGATATCACTGACGTCAGAGGTTGTTTACGCGGCATTTTCCGGCATTTGAAATAATTTTTAGAATATCTCTCACAGCCTATTCCAAAAAACCAAACAAGTGATTTTGTCATGTTTACTAGGCTCTAAGGAACGCGTAAAGGACATAATATTTTTTTCTGCCCCTTAACCATGACATGCTTGACACATTCCCATGTATAGGGATATCTTACGGTTAACCTTTGTACATATTTGTAGCTATTCTATTATAGTTATCACTTAAAAACACTTATTAAGCTATTTATCTAGAATGCTGTGGCTTTAGCGCGTAGAAAAGTGAGATTATAAGATCATTACGCAACTTTAACTGGGCTTGCAGTTTTGAATGCGACCCATATCGATTCTTAATTTGATTTAAATCAATCCGCGACGCTTCGTAAGCACAAGGGAATAAATATACTGAGCAGAACCATTTATGCCGTGTTTCGATTATGTGTAGATCTTAAAACTTCATAAATCGCTCGTAACCGTGAGAAAATGGCGCATTAAACAAGTTTTTGTGCTCAACCATCTGCATTTTATAGCACTTTAGAATTTTATAGACCATTTGAATGGCTGGTCAAAAAAACATGGCACTATGCGCGCATACCTTGATAAAAGCACTTACTTTAGAGAAAATATGCTCTGAGTAAATGAAAAATGGTAATAAAGGTATCACATTAAGCTGAATATTGCGACATGTCATTAATTCATCCCGCTTTAGTGGCACTGACTCTTCATAAAAACAGCATTATGTTTAAAGGAACTTTCTTTCCTGTGATTTTACTGATAGGCGGTGAATCAGAGATACAACCTCAACATGATAATTGCCAAATAATTGGCAATGCAGAAGGCTACTACTGGCCTAATGGCAATGCTTGAAATAAAAAATAACTGGCAACCCATTTCTACCCTGCTACCTTCTTCATAATACATAATCATTACTGTTTGCCATAAAATTTAAGGCATTTGGACAAAGGACAAGGTTATTAACATATTTTTTGAAAACTATTGTCTCTTTGATACATTGCGCCTTACGTGCCCATCGATAAAACCTCATATTTTGGAAGATCCCTTTTTTTACTGATGTTACGATCACCTCTATGGCATTTATCAAAGTACAAATGAATATATGACAAAAAAAACCTATTTGGAATAAATGATATTATTTGATAGCTATCAGGAAATAGTCTTTGTTTCTTTTCGAAATAATTACCTAATTAAATCGGTATTTAGATAATTTACCCGCTTAGGTGTTTGGGGTATTCTTATCATTGCAATATTTCTCTCAAATTACGTGACTTTGACTGAAGAGCTATATGTGTCTATTGGCTAAGATAGTTTTGTCTGTATGTATTTAAAAGACTTAGTATCGTTAGACATTGTTTTCGAGTATCAAGTACAGATATTGGTGTATAATTATAATGTAGATTTGTGTTTTGCTATTTGTTTGTTTTGGCCAGTGTATAACTTTGTCTTCAAAGTTATATCTGGCCGTCTACTCGGCTTCGGCGAATGTTTTGCACGCGCTTGTTATATGTTGTATTGTTTCCTTCTGTTCATGACATTTTCTGAAATTATCGTTGGTTATGGATGGGTCTTTATTTATATGTTTCTTGTAATTTCGTGTCACAGTCACTTGTTCCTAGTTAGCAAGCATATAAACCTTGGACTTTGAAAATAACTGGCCATCCTGCAGCTAGTTATATATGACACTTTCATTCTTATTACTACTATTTGCAGATGTTAATGGTCAATGTAAGATATATATTCAATCACGCACAACGCCCCTTTTGGGTAGGATTTTATTTTTTATATATCTTTTTTTATTTTTATAGATTCGCCACCAACGGTTACATAACCAACTACAGGTGCGAAAAGTCGGTCATTTTACAATAATCAACTGAAATGCTAAAACTTATACAACAACTCTACACATTTTCTTAATATATGTATACAGGGTTACTGGTAACTCGACCACTTTCCTGCAAGGGGTGGTAGGGGGACTCAAATGTAATAAATTTAACCCCCCATATGTAATTCCGAAAACCGATAGTTTTCGAGATAATTAACATTTAATGTTTTTCAACCAAATGTCCAAATTTCCACACTAGATCCTAAACTAAGAAAAAAACCTGTTGTTGATTCTGATAATTTTTATTTAAGTATTTAAAAGCTAACTTAGTATTTAAATGTTTCAAAATACTAAACAGTTCCAAACTAAATACAAATATTTAAAAAATAATCAACAAAATTTTTAGAAACACCGTGAAAGAGGATTATCTAGCTCAAAAAAATTATACGAACGGTTGAACAAATCGCTAAAAAATCTTTCCTACCTAATAACCTTTTAATTAAATCCACTCAAACTTTCTAGAGTTCTTGCCCAATGTGTTGCCCTTGATTTCGGATACAAGTAGGGATCCGCTTCATCACTTCGGTTTTTGTAACTCGTGTTGAAAAAGTTGATCCGCCGCATTGATAATTTTTTGCCTTAGTTCGTCAGCAGTATTAACTGGAGTCTCGTAAACCAATGCCTTCATGTGACCCCAGACGTAAAAATCAAGAGGTTCCAGATCTGGGCTCCGCGCAGGCCATGGGATGGGTTCACCCCTCCCTATCCATTTGATCGGGTATGTGTTGTCCAACAACTGCCGAATTGGGATACGGTAATGTGCTGGACAACTATCATGCTGGAATATCATGTTGTTGATGATTCTATATTATGTTGATAAATCTTGTTAAATAGTTACTTGTGGTTGTACTGTCATTTTTGTCCTTGGAATAGGCCATCAGATAAGGAAGCTTTTAAAATAATTTGTTTGACTGGTTGTCTTTTTTTGAGCTAGACAATTTTCTTTCGCGGTGGATGTAAAAATTTTGTTCTTTATTTTTTAAATAATTGTATGTAGTTTGAAACTGTTTAGTATTTTTACACATTTAAATACTAAATTAGATTTGCGTGTGTGTCAGTAAAAAACTAAATTGGGAATTACTAACATCGACAGCAGGGTTTTTTCTAAATTTGGGATGTAGTGTGAAAATTTGGACATATCGTTGAAAAACTTTAAATGTTAATTATCTCGAAAACTATCGGTTTTCGGAATTACATATGGGGGGTTAAATCTATTGCATTTGCAGGAAAGTGGTCGAGTTACCAGTAACCCTGTATAGAATTATAAAATATATAAGGATTGTGATATCCTTGAGCTCAGGTAGGGCAAGAAGGAACATGTTCTTCTTGTAAAGTTGATTTTGATAACTACTATTGTAAACAAATGTAAATTTGTCCTTGGGGTGGGTAGGTAAAACGTCAGTCTGAGTTACGTGTATATACTTTGGAAGCATTGATTTTTAATTCCATCACCAATCTAGGACAATCAACAACTTTGTATAAAAAAATCATGCCGTGTATTTTCATTCCTGCATCCAAACCTTTTGAGTAAATTCGGAGTGCCAGTGGTAGGATAAACGCCGTCTAATTTAAAGCTTAGAAACTTCAGAAATCGTCTGTGTACTTTTTCTAGAGAGTAACAACTACACCTTTTCCAGTTGTAAATCATCATTTGTAAATCATATGTAAATCAGAATAATCAAGTGAGAATCAGGATGTATCAAATATATAAATCAGAACAGTCCATTAAAAATCAAAAAGGATCATATTGATTTCACAAGGTATCAATTGTAGGTATATGAAAAACCACCAATTGTAATTCAGAAGCGGTCAATGTAAATCAGAAAGAACACTACATACATTTACCGAGTGACAATATACAGGGTGTTCTAAAAGTTGGGACTTTCCTCTTTAGAAGTAACGGCCATTGAAGCGGCAAAGCTAATGCATGGTGAACCAGCAGCAATACAGTAAAAAAAAATGTCAAGCAAGTACCTAATTCTATTTCCAACGATTTTAGTTGCTACGAAGTTGTAAGTGCGGTCCTGTCGCAGGCATCTTACAGGTAAAAGTACGATTTACGATGTCCTCTCCAATTTGGACCACACGAGGTTGTCTAGATCTTCCAGCGTGTCCACCGTGATGTGAATTCAGACATTATGTGTCTCTAGCTCTTTGCTGGAGCGAGACAAATCAACGAGGTGCAGGGTGAGTACGGTTAGGGAAACGATCGGCACACACTCGCGAGGCCGCAGCGGTATTTTGACCACACTCACATTAAAATCATGTCCACCAATTCATTATTGTTATAAGCGTGCGCCATTGTTGTTGTTTTTAAAGTCCGATCGCCAGATGTAGCAAGTCAAGCACTGTCGTACACTATGTCACAGCAACGCAACGTGAGACGAACTGCCTGTTTTAGCGTTTTCTCACCGGCATCGGCACCACTAGTGCTGCCTTGTTTGTGGTGACGTTATGACATGCTGAGCCATTGCCCAGGAACGGACTTAGAATTGAGGATTTCTTTAATGGTCAGTATCTTGTTTTTTCTAAATACTTCGTTTATATGCTACTGAGAAAAAACACTCATTTTGGCGAGTACTATCCGCTGTATGAAAAAAAAGCCCCAACTTATGAAGAACTTTAATCATTGACTTTTACATCAAAAAAAATTCTGGTTCTCGGAAGTAAAACATAAAGAGGACAACGAACTGAAAGAAGAAACTGTGCAAATGCGGCGAATATTGGATGGCCCTATATTGCAAATTTCGCTGAAAATTATGAAACAGACCAGAGGAGGAAGGACTGATTTGGTACTCTTTGCTGATGCCGCATCATGGTAACCATGAAAAATTATGCTTGTACTGGCAGGATTGCAGCATTTCGTAATGTAGTCCACATATGTGTGAACAAAATCTTACACATTATGAGATACGATGTTATGTCGTGGTGCCAGATCTAGAAAACTAGACCACTTTCAATTATGTTGGATTCTGGGATGAATGTTCATCCTATATGGAGTCTATTTTTGATCTTAACTAAAAAATCCATTTTTTGAGATACGTCACTTTGTGAGATTAACGACGATATGTGAAGAGAATGGTTGAAACATTTTATTTGGAATGTCATCAATTACTACAATAGTACTGTCTGCAAGGTTTGGTGGATCATATATATATGGTTGAAATAAACCGTAGAACACGATTTTTTTGTCTTGAGAAATTCCTGTTTCAACAAAGATGACAATGACACGGGCTCAAAAGATAAAAAAAGGCCTGTGAAATTGATGGAAAACAATATTCAAATGAAATAAACTTACATAAACGACAAAAAATATTAAATTATGGAACATTATTGGACTTATTGTAACGTGTAACAGGCATTGGTTCAAGAGCAAGGGCTGTACCATGAAAAGTTGTGCAATGTTGCACTGCGCGAGCGTCACCACTAGCCACTAAATTTCTGCCCTTATCGATTACTGACCCCAAATACTACTTCTTCCATTACTTGAAAATCGGTTTTTACATAGGAGACTATTTTTGACCACACATTTTCAATGGGATTTAACATCGGCGAATATGGGCTGAGACGCAGGATACTTACACTTATACCTACTTGGTACTTAGTACATAATAATATATGTAGTTTTCTTTATGATTTACATTTGACCCCCTCTCTATTGCAATTAATGGTCTCTCATATGCAATTGATACCTTCTGAAATTAATATGACCGTTTCTGATTTTGAATTGACTGTTCTGATTTACATTTGATTATTAAGTTACATATGAGGCTTTCTGAATTACAACTGAGGCTGTCCGATTAACAACTGGAGAAGGTGTAATAGCACGACAAGTAACAAAACCCAAATTGTTTTTTAGCTGACGATAAGAGCCTTGAAAATAAGCTTACTGTCAAGTATCGCATATTATGAGAGGCTATCTACGAAAAAATATGTAGGGGTCAATTCATGTGTCAGCGGCATCTCGCTAGCATATTCACACTCTCCACTATCTAGGCACAAAGTGGTTCTCTTGTGATATATGCTTGTGGTGATTTTGGCTGTTCATAAAAAAGAAATGAGAAAAATTGTTACGGTCGAGTTTATCAGGCCGCGTCGGGTTGCTATAAATCAGCCGCCGGCGAATTTTTCAAATTTTCCGTCCATTTACGTCACGACGAACTCTTCTAATTTAGAATTATTGCGGACGAGATGGGCGTATTTTCTGGCATGCTGCGATACAAGGTGGCTAAGAAAGTAAGCAAATTAAACAAATTTCGTGAAGCAGTTTGACTGAGTGCTTTCTACATACATAGAAAACTCCTGGGCGAAGAATATATAAACGCAAGAAGTGCCTAAAGGGCCTGGTCAAACAGAGGGCGGTCTGTCCGTCTAATGCCGCGTTACCGCATTCCGTTGTTTGTACCAAGCAGGCCTGTTTGACGGGTTGAGCAAAAGCGTTACGCCAATTTTTGTCAAGCTATCTAGTGATTCAAACATAGATGAATCAAGGCCCCGTCAAACAGAGGGCATTCTAGAACGCCGGAACGCCGCGTTCCAGACCGCCCTCTGGTGATCGGGCCTTAAGGGCTGGTTTCTCAATGTCCAGTTAAACGTGTAAGATGGGTAGCTGCCAGTTAGCGCTTCTATCGATACAACTGACAGATAAGATTTACGTGAATTCGTAAGTTTAACCCTCAATTGTTTAAACAATTTGTCTAACAGTTAATCGTTAACTTCCAGATAAATATTTAACTGGACATTGAAAAACCGGCTCTAAGTCACATTTTCATCTATCGTAGATTATCAGTGCCATCGATACTAACCTTTTGTAAGCTTTCTGGTAGTATATGTATATCAAATTGTTGTAAGATCTTCCTGGGTGATTGTAAAAGCATATGGGTTTTTTCAAATAGTTTTCATTTCAGTGCAACATGTGCTTTAGTCCAGCCAAATAAAATGGAAGATGAGCCTAATTACACAGTCACTATTAATGGTCAATTCAACGCAAAAATTGCCTTAGTCCACTAGCATACATTATTTATGCATATGTAGTTTGTGGTTTATCATTCGTTTTTCCATTTTCTGATAGAGGCGTGCTCTTATGATTTATTATTATACTAAATTTGTCTAACCGTTTATATTTGAAAAATTGTGAAGGAATAGTATAAGAACTACAGGTAAGTGAGTTTTCTTAATATTGTCGATAATATTGTTTTTGTAGGAAAATCCAGTTTTATGCTGAGAAAATCTAAAATTTTTGTCATATAAAGCAGAACTGTCAATTTTACCACATCCCGCTATTATAGACATCACATATCTGACACACAGAAAATAACACATCTGATATGCGTCCTGGCTTGGAAAATAAAGTTCTTGATGAAGAAATAGACAGTGTTTTTTGTATTCTCATATATTATAAAGTAAACATACCTACTTCAAAGTTGTTACAGGTTTTTTTCACCCTTTTGAATTAAATAAAGTCAACTTTTTAAAAGTACAAAGTCTTGGAAAGTAGACCACTAAACGAATTTTTACTTAAAGTCGCTGACTCTAAGGCCCGGTTGTACTCGTACAATGCGAGCTTAAGCTTCGGCTTAAGGTAAGCCGACATTAAACCACGTCAGTTACAAAACGTCTGTTGTACAATGCTGGCTTAGCCCCCCACTCCAAGCTTAACACGAGCTTACGTAAGCCGAAGCTTAACGCGAGCTTAGCTAAGGTTTAAACCTAACCTCATACAAGTGACATGATATGTCAAGGAGGAACCTTCAAATTTCTTGTCACTTTATTAGGTCATATTTTTTGAAAGATTTGTGTCTAACTTAACAAAGAGAGCAAATGAAAGAACAGAGACAGAAACGGTTGTTGCCGAAATTTCACACAAACTGTCATAAGCGCCTAACCAAAAAGGTAATTTTTCAGATGATTATGTCAGTACGTGTTGCTTCATTGATGCCAACTGTAATGAATTTCATTATCAATCAGGTTTAACTAAGCCGACGACTGTACAACGGGTGTCGACTTTAAGCCTGAGCTTAGCTAAGCTTAAGCTTAACAAAGCTCGTTTTAAACCCGCATTTGTACAACCGGCCCTAAAAGTAATAAAGTGCAAGGTTATAATAAATCAAATGATTGTTCGAAATGGCAACATTTCCAGAGAGAAATATGAACTACAGTATATTCAATCCCAAGATAGACTCCAAATAAACAGTCGCATGCAACAATGGCGTGGTTACTGTCCGCTAACGTCTGCGAACGCGCCAGCTATAGTAGTTGGTCAGTTGTCAGTTTGAAATGATCATTAGGTAATGAACACTTGACATTGCATAGTTGGATCTACTTTCCAGTCAGCCTTGGAGATTTTGACTTGCCAGATTATAACACACAATTTACACATAATGTACTGGACTATTAGGGACCCCACCGACACAAGCCGATCACGCACGTGGGCTTGTTTTCATTTGGTCTAGCTTGGCTGTGAATACAGTATAAGTTTCTGTTAATTCTGGAAGTCCACAATAATATATCAAAACAAAACAACCGGTAGCTCCAATTCCAAACATTAGATGGCCCATCATTTACTTCATTATCTAAAGCAATACTGCTATGTAAGCATCAGTCCCTTAGTATCTGTAATATGTAAGGCAATGTTCGGATGAACCTAAAAAAGTCTATTATGCCTCTAGATCCTTCCTTCCTAGATCAATAAAGAGCCTATCATGAATACAATACCTTTTTCAATTTTACCACCCCCACTCCCCAAGCACCCCAATTTTATCCCCACCCAAAAAACATAAGAAAATGATCAGGAACCCCTAAAGAAAGTATGAGGAATATTTGAGATTTTTTCTATTTCTGCTAATTGCTCCGCCATCCATGCACAGAGTTTCAAAATTATAGCAGCATTGCCTACTACGACCCACAGCATATCGCCACCCAAATTTTACTACAATCCGTGCTGCGGTTATTGAAATTATGCGGCATGAAGAACGCCAACAGACAGACAGACCGACGGAAATGGGTGACGTGGATTTTCGATATGTAGATACCATAAAACGCCCAAAAAACGTATAATGTCAAAATCGAAAGTTTTCGCGATCCCAATACTCGCATCACCTATCATTGTGGGAAGCAAAACGAACCTTAGCTACTACACCCAATTCAAAAACTAAACAAACCACGAACATAAACTTCTCCACTTCCCGTTCAAAATTTCAGATTAGTAACTTCATGTTTTATTACTATGAGCTTTATTTTCAGATTATCTTAAATCCCGAAAGAGATCCCATTATTTATAATAGTATGTATATATGCCCATAGCTAGGTATGCATTTACAGCCATTAGCTATAAGCGTACTAAAGGGGCATTAATTACATATTTATTGTAAATATGTTGTACACCTTATATCTGTACCTGTCTCGGTATTCTGCGCTCGCCACACTGTACAGACTAAAATGCTATATAACACAGATATGGCCATTTAAAATCTGGAATGGCTTAGTGCTTACGGCAGGCGAATGGATCTGTAAACCAATTTGTGCTCAGTAAATCTCACTTTATTCGGTTGTATTTTCCTTTAGTGTTTGTTTAGTTCCGTATTTGTACCGCGGGTTGATTTGGGTGTCTGTCGTGTGGTCAGGCAACTTTGATTCAGTGTCTCGTACACATATTTGCGGAAAAAGTCAGTACTTGTAACTAATATGCAGTAGTTCTTTTAGGATCTCTTAATACAGTGTCAAAATGATCTCTTAATTGATATATGAATGAATGAATACTTTGGGCATATAATGCATCACGAAAAAATACCGAATCCTTCAACTTATACTACAGGGTAAAACGGACAGCAAAAGGGGACCCGGGAGACGTAGACTCTCATGGCTACAGAATCTACGTCAATGGTATGGGCTCACTTCAGTACAGCTATTCAGGAGTGCAGTGAACAAAGTACAGATAGCCATGCTAATCGCCAACGTCCGCAACGGATAAGGCACTATAAGAAGAAGAAGAATTGATATTAAAGATATCAATAATGATGATTGCACTGTTTATTATCATTCATCATTACAATGAATTGTGCTTCAACGCCATACTTGCTGATATTATATTCGAACATGATAACACTACCCTTCGAAGCATGTTCGTCTAAACCGAATAAACAAAAAAACAAAGTCTGTGCTCCTATACCCGATCAAACTAAAAAGTTCACTAAATTACTTATATCACTAAGATTTTATCCAACAGTGGCAAAAAGTCGAGTCTTTCTATGCAAAGCCTATTTTTTGAATCTACTACTAATAAAGTCTCTATATAACAATGTATACAGGATGTTTCCTAAGTTGGAACTTTTCTTCATAGGACATACAGTACTCGCCAAAAGGAGTGATTTTCACTAGTAATGTTTAGGGATATCAAGATATCGACCGATAATGAAATCCTCATTTCTAATTCCGTCCCTGTGCGACTAGATCAAAACAGACATAAAAAACGTTTCAGTAAACTCCGTGGTCGGGTCAAGATGTACGTAGCAGCGCCAGCGCACGTTTGAAGTCTCTCGATTTGTTGACGTGCTACAGCGGATTTTTAAAACAACAAAAATGTTTCAACCGTCCATTTGTCTATCTCGTGCAAAGAGCATGATATCTTGGTGGAAGACCTAGGCAATCTCGAATGGTCCAAATTGAAGAAGAAATACTTGCCCTTTTCAGTCTCGCTTATGTGACAGGACCACACTTAAAACTTCGCGGCGAATAAATAGTAAGTATTTTCTTGCCATTTTCATTTATTCTTTTGCTGCAGATTAGCTTTGTTATCTCAAAATCAAAGGTAGTTGCTTCTGAAGAGATAAACTAGTAAAGCACCCTGCATGAAGCCTTTTTAATTTGTTTATTGCTTTATTCTGATTCTGTAGCATCTACAAAGGACTCTAGATGGTTGAATCTCTACCGCTTTTTGACATAATCTTGTTAAACAAAAACAAATTTCACCATCTTAGAACTATAGAAAAGTACGCTTCTTATCCCTTATTTACTCTTTTTCCTTTCTTTCAATTTTTTTATGAATCTAAATTCAATAGTTACTTTAGTTGATAATGGATATGGTCAAACTGATTAGTTACTAGTCTCAACAGGGATGGGCAGGATATGGAAATGGGGTTGTTATATTATTAGGTTGAAATCGGCACTTCATCGTACTGAAATGATTTAAAAACAGGCTCAAATGTTCCGTTGTGTAGATAATTTTATGTATTTTGTCATGGTGACTACGAATCTTGACCGAAATTAGCTCAATGGTCCCCATATATAAAATGAAGAAATATTGGCTCTGTACCCAAAGAGAAACGATGAAGCTGCCGACAAGCGTTTTGGACTAATTGGATCTCACCAAGAGAGGGTAATTATTCAGGTGAAGGATATGACTTAAAATACGACAAATTTCAAGATGCCACAAGAGATAGATCAATCTTCATTCCCTCTGTTTAGAACCATGGAGATCAATACAATCCACCTCTATGGTGAGGCTAGAGGAAATCGTGCGTAAACTATTATATCTGGCGTGCTCAGCCAAAATTTCTTCAGTTTTTATTGTAATGCATTCACACACGATCCCCTATCATATTTATACTCTTACCCTACTGTAATACTCATGTGTACTTGCCAGGAAACTATATAGTCTGGCAACCGGGTCGCTCTGACTTATTTAGAGTTACCCAGGGTGCACGTGTGGAAGTTTTTCTACGGAGGCGATCCAGAATTGCGTCTGATGGTTTTAATCTGGGCGATACAAACACCAGAAGAAGTGGACAGTAATTTAACTGTTGGCCATGAGCCCCCTGGTTTTGAGTTTCACCGAAAAGAATGGTCAACGCTAAACTAATCCTAAATGAAATAAGCGCAAATCTCCACAATGCTACTGTGGAGTGGAACGCCAAACTACCAGGCATATAGAGCAAGAATGTGGCCTTAGAGCATATCCAGGCAACAACAAGGACTTTGATTTACTTTTTCTAAGACTTTTTTAATGCGTACTATAACCATACGCTAAATAAAATCACTCATACCCTATGCAGCTTACAGCTACAAGGCTTTCAAACTACTGCTGACTATTGAGGAAGAGTGTATGCAAGTTAAGCATGCTGTTATGACGTTAAGGACCCGAACCATTATTTACTAGAGTGCAGTAGGCAGATAGACGAGCAGACATGACTGGAACTGACAACCAGTAAAAGTAGCAATACCTGCATATTTTCCAAGTATACAATCGAAAACAAGTTAATTAAAATTTAATCGATTCGGGTTCTCATAAAAAGAAATAAGGTGAAATGCAGCCAAGACGGCGTGATACCTCGAATTACACACAGTGTTGCAAAACGGCATACAGACCGGTAACCGGACTTAGTAGTGTAACACCATCTAGCAATGAGTTTGAATGGCACCTCGTAATACCCGATACTGCAGACCTGAACATCGCGCATTGGTACTCCGTAGCCTGTCAGTATTTTTTATTGTATGTCTTTATAATACGAACACTATTTGCTTTTTGTTGCATTATTTGATCAGTTGTTTAGAAAACGCAGCACCAATTAGTCCGAAGAGTTTACCACAGATTTTCTCACCATAATTGGGGTTTTGAATACAAATTTTTTGGTGATAAATGGAAAAATCATATATAAGTTTTATAACAAAACTGTTTTTGTTTACTTTTCTTTCGCAATAATTCAAAAGTTATATCAAAATAGAAATGGATTTTTGAATCCAGTACCGAAAACACGCCGACGGCTCCCGCACCCGTGTAACGTCACCATGGCGGTCAGGATGCTCCTTTGACCAACGACGTCCTACTCCGATACTAGATTCTAGATTACCAGCCAATCGCGAAAATACGTACTGGTAAACTGGTAACTAGTGTATATTTGTTGCAATACAGTCGATGAATGAAGTTTGCAGCTCGAGACGAAGTCTACGATCGAAATAAATATGTTTCTGAATGTTTGAAGTTGAAGTCAGATTACAGATTCCAGTAAGTAAGTACCTAATCAAATATGTATGGTTGAAAAGATCTCCTCAACTGAAGCTTAAAGGCCAAAAATCTAAACCAAAGGTTTATTTGGCTTAAGTAGCACTTAACCTATATTTGTGCAGTTTGTGGACCGAAAAAAACGTAGATAAGCTGTTTTTTAACGTTATAGTAGTTTTAGACGAAGCAGACGAACTAAATCTCATTATACATTATAGAATTCAGGGAATAATATACCAGAGAATAGACTATTTTTGTAGCTTGGACAACCGCGCACTTTTTTAACAGTTCAGGGTGATCAAAGAACCTGCCTTAATTATATTAGATCAAATAGAAACATATCTTGGATATCCGTAAAACTGTCTTTCGTTCTTGGACGACAATCAGGTCTCCTACAATTAAATATGCCTGTTATCTTCTCCCAGGATTCATCTTCTTCTGGACATGTAACATCATCCGTTTTATTTTCTATAATTCCTTGAGCCTATATTTAGTAAGATATGTTTTTTGGTCAAACTTGCTCATTTGCGTTGCTTCTGTTTCAATATTTAAATTTTATCAACCAAATAAATATTTCTAGTTCAGTTCAGGTTTTAGGTTTCAACATTACGCAAAGAGTGACAATTTTACAGACATTCGACAGTGCTAACTGGTGCTAACGCTTAGGAACCTTTTCTCTTTTAAAAAGTATTACTAAATTTGACATAAATAGCCGCTGTTGTCAGCTCTATCTGGTGCTTAGCTAGCTTAAGCAGCAGCGGTGGAACGAAAATTAATCCCAGGTGAACCTTAATTTTAAGCCTCACTTTTAAACAGAAGCGATGCCACATATTTCAGACGATGGCAGTTGTTGACCGAAAAACAGCCGACTGACAATATTTCCTGAGTTCTTCCTGACTTTACGTACCTTTTGTTTAAATGTAAAATTAATAAAAAATATGCAATAAAGCAATTAAAAAAAAGAATTTTAACGGACTCACCTGAATTGGGTTCGTTGTCGCTGTTCGGCCTGGCTGAAGGAGCTCCATCCCTTGCTTCTATCTCCAAAGCGTACGCGCCCTGTTTTTCTCTATCGAACACCACTTGAGTGAACACCTCACCAGTTTCCTTGTTGATCTCAAAATAGTCTTTGCCTTCGTTTCTTGGCGAGTCGACGATGAAGTAGTACACCTGAAGTGAATATGTTAAAATTTTAAGGCCAGCCATAACGCGTAAGTACAGGGTAGGGCACGTAGAAACTATATGAGATAGAACAAAATGTTAAATACAAAAGTTGTTTGATGTGCGTTAGACTTTAATCTCATCATACTTTTGTATAAACAGGGTGGCCCGTTGTGCTCGAATCAATGTCAACTTTTTTATTTCAAAGGGAACACCCGATAAATTTTTCGATTTTCAGATTACGCTCTTAGATCCAGATATTTCTGCTATTAAGTTCAAATTCTGTCAAGTTTTTATGTAAATCGAAATTACACTTTTTTTTCGAAAAATCGATATTTATAAAAATCATATTTTGGTCCCCTCATGTCACTACTACTACGTTTAAAAATTCTATTAGAAAATTGGAATTTAACTATTTTTGTATAATTATTGAGAAATAATATACAGTCATTGGAAAAAGCAATTTTTCAAACACTGATATCGGGGGCGAGAAGAACTTGTGACCCTGTTTAATCCTATCCCACATCCCTCCTATTTAGGGTTCTGTATGGTTGTCCTACTCGATAGGTATTATGAATTAGGACGGTTCTATTAGCTGCAGGAATATTTTTGCGTGTGCGTAGATGAGTATAAATTTATTATTAAAAAAAACGCAGAGCCTGTTGTTTATGAAGCAGTCCTGTGTAGGGGAGGTGATTCTTCGCCTTGAAGTATTTCATTAACATGAAAAACAAAATATAGACATATTGTTTCTGGCTAATGGGACTAGTTCCTAGTGCCAGTAAGCAAACAAAAAAAGTGTATTGCATTCGTACACTTACATACATCTTTATGAAATCATTGTTGTTCTGTGTTTTTCTATTTCTTGACAGTAATCTGTGCAGCATTCTGATTACAATCCGTATTATAATCCTATATCGCGTAACTTGGAAACTACGAACTTGATTGTGGTGAAATTGTAACACCGTATAAAAACCGTGGAGAAACCGTTAACAGTGTCTCGTTGCAACTCTTGCCAGTGACATAGGAGTAATCGATAGGAAAGGAGAATTTTAAAATCACTCAAGCTTAATTTTTAAGTGTTTCAAAGGTCCCTCATCATTGACTAATTTTTCGACGAGGATTGTGTAGGGATAGAGGAACTCAAACAATTTTGCCAGCATCGATAATGTGTACTGATGTACCGAGTCAAGACACTTGGCACTACTTTATAGGGAGTCACGTTCACCTAAAAGTGAACCCCAATGACTGCACTATTAACTCCGATAGGAAACTCTATATGCGTACCGTCGAACATAAATACACTCAGCTGCAGGAGGTGCTGGAACACGTTGCACGGTGCAAAGTACAAAAACAAATTTAAGCTTGTTTCGTTTCCGCTCACAGTTGTTCACTGACGAAAGAATTGCTGAAAGCTTTTAGAAACACCTTTGTGGAATTTTCTAACAGCGGCCTTTGTTTGACAGTTTATGCAGCTCGGGTCAATTCATTGAGGGTCAATTCCAGACTCTGGCACTGAACGCCAGGTTTATTTCAAAGGTGCTGTTTAGAAGTTGCACTGCGTACGTTGTTTAAGTAATAGAACGTTTTGGTTTATTCAGAACCAACATTTATTATTCTTCTGACCGGTGGCGCTTGTAGGAAATAAAACTAAATCTGCAGGAAAATGTCTTACGAGTCTTTGTTAAGAGAATGGCAGAGACTTTAATATCTATACTCTAATAGGCGACTCCAAAGCCTTCGATAGTATCAACCATAAACTTTTTTATATGAATAATCTTTATTTGAAAGGTATCTCAATCAATGTGTATCAGCTGATCAAAAAGTTCCCTTATCTCACTGGTTCCCCTCAGGTGTGCTCCAAGGTCCCAAATTAGGCCCACTATTATTTTTAATATATACTTTCGATTTTATCATTCTTTAATTCAATAATTTGCAGACGACACTCAATTACTGCATTGCTTGAATCTCGAAGGTACGATTAATAGAAAATCGAAATAAAATGTTACAACAGGATACAAATCAGTTGACGCAATTATCTACCGACCATAACCTGAATATGAATTCTGGAAAGTCGAAAGCGAAAGAACAATTATGTTATTTCAAAATTAAAAATTCAGATCAGTAATGAAATTTGCAATTTCTCGACTATGCAAAGAGTCTTGGGGTAGTTATTGACACCAAATTGAGGTTTATCGAGCACGTTAAAAGGCTTCCACAAAAAAAGCTTATCTAAGGCTTCGTACCTGGATTGCAAACAGATTTCTTTTAAATTATAAATTATCTCTCTCTGCGAGGCGTTGGTGATATCAGTCTTAAATTACTGTAATATGTTATACTTTCCTTGTTTGGACTACCGCACTAAGAAAGTAATCCACATAATGCACACCAATTGCTTTCGATTTATCTTAAAACGCTTAAATTTGACCCTGTTTCAGCTAAATACCTTATACTTAAATGGCTCAAAATTAATGACTTGGTGTAGTATCATTATTCACTTTTTGTACATAACTTATCGCTAACGTCACAAACTCTTTATCTCAGGCAACATTTTTCGTTCAGCAGTAGTATACATAGTACAACTTTCAGGAACAAAATTATTATAACACCATAACATACTACGAAATCATTTAAATCAAGTTTTTCATATGACGTTGCTATGACTTATAACTATACCAAGAACATATAAACAATATTCATTATCAGTATCTCGTCAAAAATTCAAATGTTTTAGAAAACTCCACATTCGCCCATGTCCTTCAATATCAATATAGATTTTCCATACATTTCAAGGTCATCTTAGCTAAAATTCGGGGTCCCTTAAGATGAAATTGGATCCTAGACTCGCGCCTCAGTAATCATCATCCTATTTTTCCTTCAAACAATGTTAAACATCACGGTAAAAGTCAAATTTAACTTGAAAGATCAGCAAACGTCATAGGCAGACGTTGAACAAGACTAGGGTTAGGCAAAGCAACTGAATCCGCCTTGTAGTTTGGATCAAACTCTGAGTCCCATCGTAACTATAACTCTCTAATTTAGATAGTGCAGTCATACATTCACCACTGTCACCTTTACCGTGAAAGATTATACGATTATCAGATAGAAAAATCAAATTGGTTTGATTGTTAAATAAAGCATGATTTTCTTATGAAGAAATTAACGAGAATCAAACTTTTATATATGCGTCTGATAGAGCATTGCTACTGAAAGATTAATAAAATGGAATACCCAGTAAAACGAAAAAATGTAATATAATGTTTTCAATCTATCACACAAGCTCGCAAAAAGAAAACTCAGCGTTATCAAATCATTTGGGAATTATTATTGGAAGCTGTGTCTGGAGGGCTTGAAGATAACTGCTGCATTGCCGCAGGATACCCTCGAGCGAAATTAAGGCTGAACAAAAAACTGGAATAGCAAGTCTGCAGTGCAGCGATCCAAAGCTTTTCTCGATAACAAAGATTTTATAAGAATCTCGTTTTTACATGCATGAGTTTCAGTGTACAAGTGCAATGGCGGGGAATTAGGGATTCTTGCAGAGCATCAAGCAATGTGCGCTTTGCTGGTAGAAGCTCCTGTATGTATCAAATTATTTCACATGTATAAAAAACAAAGGTAACATTCGGATAGGTCTAAAAGGCACAGGATATCATCAAAGTCATTTTTTTCGGGGCAATGTAAAGTATTTCATAAATACCACAAACTTCTGAGTATTTAAACCTCCCATCTTCTCCATTGCATTCCCTTCCTCCCAAAACTAATGGAAAATGGTCACGAGCTCCCGATGCGCCTTAAGACGAAGTGTGGAAGGTTTGCAATATTTTTTATCTTTTACCAATGACTCCGCTGTCAATCCACCGATTTTCAAAATTATAACAGCATTACCTAGTATGATCCCACAGCATATCGCTACCCGAATTTCATCACAATCCATGCAGCGGTTACTGAGATTACGAGGCTAGGAGAACACTAACACACAGACACGGACAGACTGACAGACAGACAACAACCAAATTGAATCTGAGAATTGATATTTTTAGTAAAACACAAAGAACTTTTCTATCATAGACCAAAGTTCTTCCAAGTACTCCCAGTAGATGTGAGATGTTTCATGATATTAAAGGAACTAAGAAGGTTAAGAAGTTTATTACTGAGAATCAAGATAAGTTTAGTTCTTGAAATATCGTCTTAGCCATCTTCTAGGCTAGAAATTGATTGTTGTTATTTCTTATCATTTATATGGGCTGAATATTCTACTTATCGGTTAAGTTAGAGTTGGAAGTGAATATTCGAAATATACTGAAATAAGTTTAACATTTTCCATACATTGTTACTAGTACTTTTAATTAATACGACAAGTTAAGCCAGTTACCCAGATAAAGCTCAAACCTGTCTATTCCAACTGGCAAGCGAACAGGGAACTGCAAATTGAATAGAATTCGACCAGGCCACAGTACTGCTCAAATCCAGTTTATCTGAAGATTACCTTAGACAAGAAAATACGTAGAGAAGACTAGAACAAAAGTTAATCCGAGGAACGGTGTTATTTGCAAGCTGGTAAACTCCCAATGGGGGCCCATTCTGGCGTATTGCGGACGACATCCCTTGCTATGTGCTTTGCTCCAGCAGAATACCGTGACCGACATCTGTAGGATAACCATTGGCTGTCTAAAACCTACCAACCTGGACTACCTGTACATGTTGGCGAGAATAGCCCCTCCACAAATCAGGTGAGAAGCCTCATGTATGGCAGAACGGAGTAGGCAGTCATGAGATAAAACACTCTATATGGTCACAGCCCACCAGCATCCAGACTTTTAAATCCAGGAAGAATTTTATTATGTCCACAAATTCACTGACAGACTCCAAATCAGTAACCAAAGAGGTACTGTAGAAGGACAACTTGGAACCCAACTAAAAGCCTCCATGCCGGATCACAACTGGACTGGAGGACCTGGAAATCTCAACAGAATTAGATGCCAAATGGGCAGGTCTGGGGATAACCTAGAGAGATGGGGACACGCTGAGGACGATTTATGTGCGTGTGGGGAGAATCAGACGATAGAGCATCTCCTATCTTGCACATCGTTGAAAACTCTTTGCACAATCCAGGACCTATGGGAAGCGAACGGCACGGCAGTGCAGTGTGCCAGATACTGGAACGAGACATGCGCAAATACAGACAATAATAACTGACTTGTATGTGTCTGTAATCCACCCATATTCGCTTTTGCCTTTCTCTAATTACTAAATAACTAATAGTAATATATATAAAAAATAAAAAAATTAAAAAAGATACAGAATTAAAAAAATTATATAAAGCTAACCAACTAATTCATCTGTAGCTCAGACACGATTAAACAAATAAGTTTATACGACACCTTCTGTGTAGAATAATATTCAGGGCCAATCTATAAATGCAGATATTGCAGTATTTTCATCTTCGTGTAAAGATTCAAATCCCCAAATTTCAAGATACCTAGTATTTTTTGGAATTTAATGAAGCAGATGATTCATATCCATCAAAATCGCGACAGCTGTGAGCGCCCGAAGTCAGTTGTCAATCCACTATGTAATTAATTACTACAGTAATGACCTCTGGTAACGGGGATCCGTGTCACTTTTAGCATCATTAATATTCATTAGCAATTAGAGTGTATTTGAAAGACCATCAGCTTAGACAGAAAAAAGATAGCTTCACTGTTCGATGTCGTTGACCGATTGACTAATGAGTAAATCAAGGCAAATTGACATTTGAGAAGATTGACGATGATACCGATATACAGATTCATTGCGAAGTTAATTGATTAATTCAACACAAACTGTTCAAAGCTGCCACTAGGCAAACTTGTGGTCGTTTGCCCAGCTGATTTTTCATTTGCTATTAGAATTTCCTAATCTTTTCACAGTTTCTCGATTTAAAATAAAACATACATGGTGATACAATTAAAAAAAGCAAATTTAAAATTCTCCAGAAAACTCCCTGTAAGATGCACATAGCTAGTAACATCCAAAATAATTTCCATTTAACATTTAAGTAACTCGCAGTATAATATTATTGAGAAAACTTAACGGAATATACCAATTTGGTCGTAATACTTTCGACCTTGCAAATCTAGAAATTAATAGAAAATAAATTATTACTTTGCATCGTCGCAACCGATCTCATACATATCTTAGGGTTAAATAGAGATCAATGTTGTAAACTAAACAAGATTAAGTGCCGGTTTCACCGGTTCCTGATAAGTCTTAGGTTCCCTATCTGCTAGATAACGCCATATAAATTACCTGGGCCTGTCTGACAGAAAGACTATCTGACACTTATCAGGGACTGGTGAAACCGGCCCTAAGAAAAGTTTATGGTTCCATATAAAAAAAATAGTTGGTCACCATCTTGCTTTCCAGCAACACCCTGTATATCTCAAAACAATTTTAGGATATGCGTTTTCAACAACCCTTGTATTTGACATTATCTTCTACCAGGTACACCTTGCGAGATATCAAAGAATTACACACTAAATGGACACGCTGTATATGCATGATTTTCCTACACATAGTTTTCATTACCGTGATGTACTACTACCTTTTGATAAACTTACTTGGTTGTTGGGGAAGGTGCCGTCTTTGTCGATGGCGTTGACTTGTGTGACCTTTGTGCCAATTGGTTCCCCCTCCAGCACAGTCTCTTGTTCCCGCTCGGTGAACAGCGGGATTTCGTCGTTCACATCCTCCAGCTGGATGTAAACGGTAGCTTCTGATGCCAGTTGCTGAGCGCCATTGTTCTGGAATACACAGCCGAATGTTACGATCGTTGCTCATAAGACGCAAATCAAATCAATATATTTTGACGAATTAATTTCCAGCAAGCTGGAAATCATTTTAATATCTTTTTTCGACTCTAACTGTTTATAATTAGTTACTGTATGCACAATCAAGTATGCAGGGTGGTCAATTTTGAATAAGGAAGTTGATGCCAACTTCCGGTATATCCGGATGTCCGCCATGTTTGAAATTATTTACTGCAAGTAAATCATTTGAAAAGAAACGTTTTTTAATCTATAATGTTCTTCTAATGTTAACGGTAAGCCCGCTAGAGATCAATGCACGCTTATTAGACCACTAATCCACCAACAATCGCAATGCCTACATCTTGTTATTCTTCCGAAAAATGATTTTAAATAGCATACCCAATATATTGGTAACAGTTGCTATATGCTGTGCTAATAAAGAAATTGTGTCATTGCTTTGATTTCTACTCAAACATTCTCCGACTATTTTGACAGCCAGTTATACAATCGGATTGTTGAGATTAGCGTCTCAGTTGTTTGTTATATTTTTTTAACACTATATGCAATACTTGATCTTTCAGAGTTGAATCTAAAAAAATTGCAATGTAATTTTTTTCTCGTCCTTGAGATGCAGATTTATTCAAACGACTTTTTTACAACTTTTTGTAGAATTTCATTAGTTATAGCTGTTTCATTTTGTTTTATCACTGCGTTTATTAGTTTGTACTTTATCCGGATTTCAGAAAACACTAAGTCTAAAGCTGCGTACACATGCACATTGTTTGAGTACACACGAATATGCAAATGTGGACGTCCTGTTCGTCGTGTCTCAGAGCATGCAGGCTGACTCGCGGGCGACTTTGAGCGGGTATGGGTCGAGCCAAATCTTGTGAAACGACTTGAGAACACACGCATGCGACGTAAACATTAAAATCAACACATGACTTGAGAACACATATATTGAGCACACACGCATATGTGCGTCTCAAGTCATGTGCTACTTAAGAGAAGCCGTACACGAGCTTCATTTTGCAGCCGAACCGACTACAAAATTTCAGTCGCATTTCAATGGGACTGAAGTTCCCATAACAAATGCAGTACCACTGCCCGACTGTCACACACGCGTGTTCACTTGCAGTCGACTTAACCTTAAGTTGCAGTCCAAACCAGGAACTGCAGTCCAGTTGCTGCACAGCATATTTTTTTATTTTTTACTCGAGTTTCTCAAAATATTCGTGCAATGAATTGCAATTTGTGACAAAAGACACGATTTTACAGATAGTTTGCATTATACAGGGGCTCCTTATAACGAAATATAGTCAAACGATGGGCAGACCCCAAATTGTTGAAAACATCTGATGAGAATGAGTATTTTTTCGATAGCTTCGTTCTTTTTTTCACTCAGGGAAACTAAAAAAGAAACGTTCACGAGATAAGGCTCTCTGTTAGATATTTGAAAAAAAATAGGCCTAGTTTATTAAGAGGGCTCTGAAGCTGGAGTAATAATTTCATTTTCACTTCTTTAAACTTGCACCGCTAACTGAAAGATTTGTGAAAGGTTACAAATAAATAGCAGATTACAGCAAATTTTGTCCTAAAGTCAACCACGATGTATAACGTTATAACACCTTGACTTGCTGACGAGCGTCTCTAGAGTAGGTGTCAAATTTAGAATAATGACACAACACTTCTGTTATCTCTGTATAATAAACCAAATAGTAACTGCCATCTAAAATTTGTTTGTTTTTTTCTTGGAGATAAAAAATGAAAGAAATCCGCTAGCACATGCCTTCTATTTTACACTTGAATGAATTTGACCGTGAAGCATAAATTGGTGCCACCAAATCTACATGTTCCCTTCGAAAATATTAAGCATATTGTAAACCTAATTAACCCATGCACCGCTAATGTGATTCTTGCAACTGCATCTCACTTTATTTTGGGAAATGTTGATCTGGTAATTTGTAATTGTGGATCAACTCTATGGAAACTAACTCCCTAATATTATTATCAGTGAGTCGGTGTCATGATAAAGTACCAATAATGAAGACAAAAAAACTGTGATTACAATACTAATCTGAAATGAAACTCGATCACTGTCTAGACGAGTAAATTAAAGCTGCTGGCAAAGCTAATAATGCAAAAAAGGAATTGCTATTTAAAAAACAAATCCCTAAGTGTTATCTTGAAGATTGTAAAAGTGAGTTATAAGAAATGGTAATATCGCGATAAAATAAAGAATTAATGTGTTTAATTTTTTTATGATGTAAGCCCAGAAAAATAGGTACTATCTATCCCTCTTAACCTATGTATGTGTTTGTGAAGAGTTAATAATGGGTAGGCTAAAATTCGTACGTTTATGATAGATGCGCCGAGCTTTCAGTATGAGTAGTATGGTGTTTAAGTTTCAGTTAGACACAACCACAACCTGATGGGCGATTGCTGAAAATTAAACGGCAGTTTGCTACAGTTGGTACTAGCTTCTTTAGAAATCAGTTTACATTATATATCTGACACTGCTGTCACGAAAATATTGTAATGTTAATCATTGACTGTTGGGCATACGACAAAAACTACCAGAGATAGAGATACAGGGTGTCCCAAAAAATAGTGTCAAGCGGAAGTCCAGAGATAGAGCATACCTAGAAGTATCTGAATCACCCCCATATATGTTATGCAATTTTTTGTAGTTTCCGAGTTATGAATTTTTTTCTGAATTTTAGAGAATTCTCTACCTCGACAACTTAAAACTGTTCCAAAAGAAAAATTAAAAGACTTTTCCAAATTCTCTTTTTTGCTAATCAATCTTTAAGAGTTTACTGTCTATTGTATAAAGAAACCGGCTTAGTACATTTGATGAAAGTCATGAACATTATAGTGTAAAGTGAAAAATTTACGTTCTGTTAATTATGACTTAGATTTTCGACTCACAATTGAAAATCTAAAGAGGTGATTTCATGATTTCTATGCAGGTCTAAAAACTTCTTCAGACACTCAACTATCATAACCATTAAAAAAAGGAGTACTTAATGGGGCTACTTTGCCTCCAATCGACCTTCAACGATAAGAGGTGGAGATTTCTTGAAATTAGCGATGGGATTTTAAATGAAACAATAACTAAGTTTAGGGCGTTAATAGCCGAATGATTGTCAGTGCCGCAATAAAACACATTCAGTGCGAACAGAATGTCGATAGATGACCACCTGTGTCACTTTGATAAGATTTTTTTTACATGTACGACTTCTTTTTTGTAAGCGGGAAATTGTAAAATGAAACGAAATTATCAAATTTCTTCACTAAGTTTATTAAATTTCACAAGAAATTTTTAAATGTCTACCTTCTTGTTCGATGGATAATCTACATCTTCTGCAAAAATTGTTTTCTAAATTAACAAAAGCTCTTTGATTGTTTTTTATTGTTCATTCAGCCTGTGTTAATTTGTTGCGTAATTCGCTGATGTTTCGACACTCTTTAGCATAAACTAGTATTTGTAGAAGTTCCAAACAAAAAACTCTATCGGATTTAAGTCAGGTGACCGTGGCGGCCATTCACTGGGTCCACCACGACCTATCCATTTGTTGCATAGTCTCTTGCAGAAAACAGCATCGTTAAATTCAGTTGTCGTGCACTCAAGGTCCGTAGGAATAGCCAAGTAGTCAGACAACAGAAACAACAACAATCCAAACAAAAGCGTATCGTTTTAAAGCCGCAAAGACAGACAGACGACTGAATAAAGACAACGAAAACAACTTATGCAATGACACATTTTGAAAAGACGTCACAACAGTATCATAGCTATCTCTTTCTAACATCGTCATCGTTTACTGCCGTTAGCGTTAGCCCTTTCCGTTGGCGCACAGGTAAAAACCGGTTTTGAAGAATGCGCTCCTTGTGTTTTTTTAGCAAGAAATAGGATCTTTTTTAATAAATGTTCAATTTATGCAACGTTTTTAACGTTTATTATTGCGGTACTAACAAACAATCTGCTATTAATGCGTTAACATAAGTTATTGATGAATTGAAAAACACATCGCTAATTTCAAGAAATCTTCGTCTCTTGTCTTTGAAGGTCAATTGGATCGAAAGTAGCTCCATTAAGTACTAGTTTTTTTCAATGACTGTGATATCTGAGAGTCTGAAGAAGTTTTTGGGCCTGCTTAGAAATTATGAAATCACCTCTTTGGATTTTTAATTGCGAGTCGAAGATTTAAGTCATAATTATCAGATCGTAAATTTTTCACTTTAGACTAAAATTTTTATAACTTTCATCAAAGTTACGAAGCCGATTATTTTATGTATGAACAGTAAACTCTTGGAGATTAATTACCAAAAAAGATAATTTGGAAAAATCTTTTAATTTTTCCTTTGGAACAGTTTTAAGTTGTCGAGGTAGAGGATTCTTTGAAATTCAGAAAAAAAAATGCATAACTCGGAAACTACAAAAAATTGCATAACATATATGGGGGTGACTCAGTTACTTCTAGGTGTGCACTATCTCTGGACTTCCGCTTGACACTATTTTTTGGGACACCCTGTATACTAACTACATATCTCATTGAGTAGTTTTGTTAGTCACAATCTGGTTTGTAGTAGACTGGCAAACAGGAGCTAAATTCAATCAATACTCTTCTTCAAGCGAAGCTAGTATTAAACGCCACGCCATAAATAGATAAATGGGTTCAATATTGGTACCTTCATGAAAATGATGTCAGACGTCATACACATGTACAGCTGATAAGCTGTTTGAAATGGAAGCTATTAGTAAACAGATATATAAGCTACAATTCTACTGGCAATGCTTATATCACAACATGGTTGTTTTTAATACTGGATTAGCGGTAGTATGTATAGTCCTATAAGCCGGTGATCTTCCACATCAAAGCGCACTATGATTGTGCATATACACGGCTTCGTCTAAGATAATCTCCCAAACAATGGCAACCGAGTCTGACGGATCAAACTGACTAGGAATTGCAAGCAATTACTTGTACAGACAACACGACAGCTGCTGTATATGTAGTACAATATAACAGGAAACGTACACAAGAGCATATGAACGATAATACCTGATTGTGACGGATGTCTGCTACATGCTACAGACAGAATAAAGGGTGCATTGCTTTGTACACCAAATGTTTAAAAAAATTCTACTAATTGCATCTATACTGTCATGGGGGCTGATGGATATAAAAAATGTTTCCTTATCGGAATCTCTATTCACTTTCTAACAATTTATAGTATGTACCTTCCCCTGAAGTAAAGTGATAAAATAAACTGCTACTTGAACATTTAGCGGATTCCGTCAACGGTTACACATTTTTTTTCTTGTACAAAATGCTTTACATGGTTGGACCTCCACCCTTTCATTTATAATCACACAATTTGTTTGAGATCTACCGGGAAGCAGAGAAGTTAGCCAGAAACAATTTACTGTAGATAACTAGAGCATGGTGGTAGGACTTCATTCGGAATTCATCACATTGTGTTGATCACCATGAGCTTTTTAGTAATGTATGTAATGTAAATATTAAGAAATAGTAACAACACAGGGCATTTTTTATACGAAGGGGAAGTAATAACAAACGCGAAACTTTTAATGTTCAGATATTGGGCATTCCCAATGGATAATGAGTTGGACATTTACCCGTATGCGTTTCGCGTCTCTTTGTCTCCTTAAGTAATCAGCAAATATTAAAAGTTTGAACTAAGACGATATTATCGTCTAAATGTCAAAGATACAAAATCGGAAGAAATGATCAGCATAACATAGCGATAAGGCCTCAAGACGTAAAGTTAAAATATGACTATATAAAGAATTAGCTCCAACTTACCTCTACTCGTATAGTGAGATTATACTCCTTTATAGTCTCGTAATCCAGCGGATGATTGACTTTTATATCCGCCCAAGTAAATCCGTTATCCGGTCGCTGCTGGAGGTAGAACGTATGAAACTTGTTGGTCTGTGCTGTAGAACCTGGCATCAACCGGTAGAATACTGTAGGGTTGTTGTCGATTCCAGAGCTAAGCAGAAAAATATTGAGGAAAGACTGTTCTCAAGTTCCAGAGAAACGACCCCGCATCTCATGAGATTTTATTGTACAGTTAGGACTGATACATGTCAGCATTATGAAAATTATAATATATAAGGTACTTGCACAACTACATCTAAGTTCGAGGAAGTTGTAATAGATTGAATAGATAGATTGATAATTGAATTGAATAACGTAGGTTTGAGGTCCATCGCTGTTAAAGTGCAAGAGCAACAAGAGATCCAATAAGTCTTAAATCATAGTCCCTATAAATGCTCAGATATTAGTTGTTTCTAATTCTTGAAATTAACTTATTTTCCATACAATATTCAGCTAACGGCCGCCTCTTATGTATATTGTGTATGACTTCTTGTATTTCAAATATCCTTGCTATAAGCTGCTGCTTCATGTTATAAATAAGTCTTATTCTTTGGGCTAAATCAAAAGATTCTGATACACCGAAATCTGCGTCCACCTCATAAAAATGTTGAAGATGAAACACACAATGTGCAAATATACAAGGTTGGCTAGTTTTATTCGGAACACTAAATTACTTCTAGTTCTAGGTATTGGATTTATAAAATTCCATTCAATTATATCAATATTACGTTCTCTGATCTTTCAGTCGATGTTATAGGAGTTAAATACATCTCTCCGTAATTTCTAAAACTTATCATTTGGTTGTTTCCTTGGTCTGTAGCGCTTTTCTAGTCAGTCAATAAAAGCGGATATGAGGAGCAATAAACTTCTGAGCCACAAAAGGCGGCCTTAATCAAAGTACGATTGACAGAACATATATTGGATGAGCGATATTTGCTTGACAGCTGTGCAAGCATGAAGCTTTTGTTTTTTGATAGACTGACGTATTGGCCATGTCGTTGATTCTGATATTTTAATTTGCATTAATGATAGCTCCGAAATGAGAACCAGTATGTATCAGTGTCTCAGGAACACTTTGCTTTATGTCTTCTAAGTGGATGAATGTGATACACACATGCTACAATCCTAAGTCTGCTTTTACATGATGCGGAAGCTGCATGATATGCCGCAAGCAAGCGGTTCTGAAGTTGGCTGCAAATTGACATTGGTAGTGTTCAACGGGACTTAGCGGACGTCAGCGCTTGTGGGCGCTTTGCGCTAACTAACCGATGAACGACAAGCTGTCAAAAAAGCGCCAGTCAGCTTGGTAAGCGCTTTAAAAAAGCGCTGTTTGGTTAGCAAAGCAGCACATAACTGGAAAAAAGTTATTTGTAGTTCTGAGAGAAGCAGTTACCTTTGTTTAGTGTCAATTTAATATCCGGTTTTGTGATTTTATAGCTTAGGTTTTTGACAATACAAATAATAAATATTAAAATATGGAAATGGATATGGCAGTTTTATCACGTCAAAAGGAAAGTCGTTCAACGGTCACTCCTAGCGCTAGGTCCCGTTGAACACACCCAATAACTTTATTGTCGCATCATAATTGAGGTTATGATGTATTTACCTTATAATGCCTTTATCCACAATACATGTTCAACTTGCTTTAACTGTCAGTACTTTAAGTTCGGGTCGCGCTTTATGCAGAATTTTAGAGGAATTACAATTAGCTGGCCTTATGGAATCGACTTGTCGACTACGTCTTTAGATAAGAGGTGTTTTCCATCATGTAAATGTTATACTTTCTTGTTATGTCGGCCAGTGCTACGTTACGGATAGTTTCCCCTGTATTTGTATACGGACTTTAATCTTTGATTAACGCCAAGCAAAATAGCCAAAATCCCAAGATCGAGTTTTTGAGCTAACTGCGATTCATAATTAATATTTGCTTGTGTGCTTCACGGAAACATTTTGTTTGCATGAAAAGAAGTATATAGTTACACAGTTTCTAAATTGTGAAATGTATTACTAATGAAAGTATAGTCCTAGGATCTCTACTTCTTTACTTGGCGGCACAGTTAGACTTACGGCCTAAATTACAAAAAGGCATCAATGAGTTGGTTGGATAACCAACATTAGGCATGATGCATACTAAGCAGAAGGGACATGGAAGGGAAAGGAACGGAAATTGACATAAAAAATGAGTAATCTGTTTCTTAGTATCAACCCCCAAACTATACCGTCAAGTCTTAATGATTACCGTATTCAAGCTTTTACACATAGCGCATTTTTGCCGCGTACTCTAATGGCCCTCTTCTGGAAAGTGTACAGAAGCTTTAGAGAGTGCTTCGGAGCGCATCCCCACACATGGGAGCAATACTCCAACGATGATCGGATCTGTGCGTTGTAGAGCAGCAGTAGTAAGCTTCCGGGATGCCGTTTTAGCAATACTGACAACGTGGTCGTGCCAGGACATGTTATTGTTGATCCCCAAAAGCCTGGGGGAAGGTGACTCGCATAGTGGGTGACCCTCCATTTTCACAGTGTTGTTGCCTGGGTTTTATAAACATTAAACTGTACTTTATTTACTATACTATACATTGCCTTTTTAGGGCCGGTTGTACAAATGCGGGTTTAACACGAGCTTTGTTAAGCCTAAGGTTAGCCAAGCTCAGGCTTAAAGTCAACACCCGTTGTACAATCGTCGGCTTAGTTAAACCTGGTTGATAATGAAATTCACTACAGTTGGCATCAATGAAGCAACACGTACTGAGACAAGCACTTATGACAGTTTGTGTGAAATTTCAGCAACGACAGTTTCTGTCTCTGTTCTTTCATTTACTCTCTTTGCTAAATTAGACACAAATCTTTCAAAAAAATATGACCTAATAAAGTGACAAGCAATTTGAAGGTTCCTCCTTGACATATCATGTTACTTGTATCAGGGTAGGTTCAAACCTCAGCTAAGCTCGCGTTAAGCTTCGTCTTACGTAAGCTCGTGTTAAGCTTGGAGTGGGGGGCTAAGCCAGCATTGTACAAAGGACGTTTTGCAACTGACGTGGTTTAACGTCGGCTTACCTTAAGCCGAAGCTTAAGCTCGCATTGTACAACCGGGCCATAGCGGCTCTATTTGTACAGGGTTGGGCTAAAGTATGGAACCAAGCAAATATCTTTGAAACGGAAAGGGCGATATTGCTGAAAATTTGCAGGTAGATGTAGTGACATATAATGCATCCGAATACAGTATGTTAGCTATTAATGTACTTCCGGTCTAACCGGAAGTGCCGTCAACTTTTTCAATTTAAGTAGGACACCCTGTATATTTTTGCAGATTTTAATACATCTTTTTTTTTAATACGTCCATAGTGGGTTTGGTATTAGTTTCTGTAAAAATAGGACAGATAAAGGTTTTTTATTTATTGAAACATTTTATTTGATGTGCTACAATAAGAAAATAAGAAAATGTTAAATGAATTATCTCAGATGTTCAAAATGCCCGCCGTTTACTTCCTGACAATATGCAAGCCTGTTGACAAATTGCTGAGTTACCTTTTCCAAGATGTCTCTACGAATCAATTCACATTCAGTTATTATTCTTTGTCTCAACTCCTGCAAAGTGGTTGGGCGGCAAACATAAACACGTGATTTGAGGTAACCCCAAAGAAAAAAGTCTAAGGGACTGAGGTCGGGAGAACGAGCAGGCCACTCTATGAATCCTCCACGTCCAATCCATCGATTATGAAAAGTAGCATCCAACAGACCCCTAACTCGTCTATCATAGTGAGGAAGCGCACCATCTTGTTGGAACCATAAATTATGAGGCCCATTGTTTTGGAGTGCTGGAATGATGTAATTATTCAGTAGGTCCAAGTATTTGTCCCCGTTCAAGTTTCCGTCTATGAAAAATGGGCCTATGAGGCTGTTTCCTCCAATTCCCATCCAAACATTCAACTTTTGTGGGTGCTGGCTATGGGCCTCATGAATCCAATGAGGATTCTCATTGGACCAATACCTTGAATTATGCCGATTGACTGTTCCATTTAAACAGAAAGTTGCCTCGTCAGAAAATACCACATTAGTTGCAAAATTGTCGTCATCATTACAAATTTCTAACATTCTTTCACAAAAATCTAGCCGTCGGTCAAAAGTCAAAATCATCATCTGACAATTCTTGAACCAAATGTACTAACTTATATGGATGGTACTTTTCTCTTTTCAATATTCTCCCCACGGAACGACGACTTACGCCATGGTTTAGTGCTAAGGTTGTGGTAGAAGTGTTAGGTGATTCCTCCACCTCAATGACGATGTTTTGTCTCACAAATTCGTTCGTGGCGGTCTGCGGTCTTCCCATTTTAGGTAAATTTTTAATATTCCCAGTTACATTGAAACGTTTTAACGTGCTCGCCACTTAGACGAAGCGTCGCGAACGGAAGCGTCGCGTCGCGTCAAACGTGCCCGCCCACTTAGACGAAGCGTCGCGAACGGAAGCGGCGCGAAGAAAAATATTGATTTGACGCCAGAAAAGTTTACATTAGTTTATATGGCAGCCCGCCCACTCAGGCGACGCGAAGTGAAGAGGCGCGTCGTTTGACGCGCGGCTTCTCCTCGGACCAACTAGGCGTCTTTTTTCTTGACGCTTCGCTTCGAGTCGCCTGAATTGGCGGTACCAGGCGGCGCGCCGCGGCGAGAAGATCCAAATATTTCTTGATGCCTCTCGCATATGTTCAGTGTTTAGCAGTACTTGGTAGGAAGTGGTGCTAAATTGCAGTCTCTGGCCGTGATACAAAGACATTCATTACAAAGGTAATTTAATTACCCAGCATTTTATTTTGTTTTTGTTTCTTTTCTTCTTTCATCAATAATTTTCTTCGCCCTGCTTCCGTTCGGGACGCTTCGCGTAAGTGGGCGAGCACGTTTAGTGTTTTAGTCACCGTCGAACGTGTTATAGGAACCCTGTCGGGATGTAAATCATTGAAAAGTTGACACACTTCTTTGTGAGTTCTCACGCGATCGCCAAAACCGATCATCATTAAGACTTCAATTCGTTCCCTTTCACTTAAAAACACCATATCAACCGTACTAGTACTGACATTAATCGAATAACTTTGACACTTTGTCAACAATCGTCTACCAGATTTGGGTTGGGATAAAGTAATAAATTTGTCATGAGACTTGACAATACTGACGGTATTGTCAGAACGTCAGGAGGTAAGTGGCCGGCATCTGGAATGATAAAGAAGCTTTATCTTTCCCGTTTTTACAGAAACTAATACCAAACCCACTATGGACGTATTCTGAAAAAAAGATGTATTAAAATCTGCAAAAATATACAGGGTTTCCCATTTAAATTGAAAAAGTTGACGGCACTTCCGGTTAGACCGGAAGTACATTAATAGCTAACATACTGTATTCGGATGCATTATATGTCACTACATCTACCTGCAAATTTTCAGCAATATCGCCCTTTCCGTTTCAAAGATATTTGCTTGGTTCCATACTTTAGCCCAACCCTGTATATGAAATATGTACAAATAAACAGAATAGAAAAAAATCCCCACTCGGCAATTCTCTTGATAGCTACGTTGATCAGCGACGCATGTTGCTGTCGCCGACATACCGTCTCCTGGAATGATAGTGGTTTGCCTGGTTCCATGCACGATATTAATGTACTGTCATCTGAGAAACTCTAGATTAGATTGGATGTTATTTCCAGCAGCTCGTTAATGTACAACAGAAGCAGTGTGGGGGATAGGACAGATACTTGAGGAACACCGGCTTCTATTGGAAATACATCTGATGAACAGCCTTCGACTGCAACAGAGATCGGTCGTTCAGAAAGCTATTCAGCCATTGGCGCAGGGGGTAGTCCATAAGCAGCAAGCTTGACCAGAAGTCCCTCATGGCACACTCTATTGAAGCTTTCGATATGTCAATTGTAATAACACAGGACTCGCCACGATTTTCAATTTTTCTGTTCCACAAATGAGTAACGTTGGCGAGGAGGTCACCCGTAGACTTACGCTTACGGAAGGCATTACATACTGGCGATCATTTATGATCTTACTGTTGTCCAGGTACTTCAGGAGATGTGTATTAATGACAGTCTCCATAGCCTTAGACATGATGGTGAAAAAAGCCACAGGTCTATAGTTGGTGGGATTGGCTAAATAAATGGGTTAAATAAATCGCTCCGCGGTCACTGTAAGCCACTCGTTTAAAACGGCGCTTATGGTCCGTTCGTTCACAATCCGAGTCGGATCTTTATAGCATAGTTTTTGACCGCACATCGCTCGTTAAGATTCCGTTCACACGACACCGATTCTGCTATTCTCCCGAATCGACATTTTTAACGTACACTGCAGTGGCGCGTACATTTACACGGACGTGTTCACACAGTGAGTCTACGAAACGCCTACGGCAATTTCGACGTTTCGCTCGCGTGTTGTCGCCGAAAATCGAATAGCTGATTCGGGAATAAAACCTAATCGATGATTAGTGGTCTCCTTCGACGATACCAATACAAAGTTATAAACGTATCTACGTCCGTCTCGCAAGAAAACTATTCAGAGATGAACCGAGAACACGGGATCCGATGAAAATCTATTTACATTATTCGGCTTGAGCCGATTCCTTATAATTACCGAAACGGTCGTTTCATCCCATCTTGTGTGTAAAAGCATTTGCTGGTCGTCTGCTGTCACAAAAATGCTTTTTTCGCAATACGATTAGCGCCACTAGCGATTGGGTAGTTGCTGACAGAACTAACGCGTTGTTTTATTCTCTGACAATTCTGACACATTGTAGATTATGTTGTTGACAGTTAATGTGATTTGGTCAACGATTTCCACCTCTCACTTGCCATCTGCAAGATACGTAATGCGGCTGCCGGTATCGCGCCGGAAATCCGCGTCGTGTAAAAGCAGACTAATACAAAGCTTTACTATGTTTGTGTCACTTATACTCAAATTAATTTTTTGTCTAGCGTTGTGCGCCTTGACCAAAGCCACGCAGGTGGCTTAAACACGAGTATAAACTTTACCTTCCAGTATATGCGATTTCATGGACCAGTGGTTCACATACAGAGTGAGTTTTTAGTACCGGCTCGGTCGATAACTCCACTAATGTAGAAGATAGCGAAAAAAGTTTTATATAAAAGTTGTAGCCATGGATATACTCCTTGCTCAGAAACTATTTTGATTTATACGGGGTGATCCATAACTACGTGGTGATGCAAACATGCATTTTTTTAAATGAGACACCCTATATATTATTCCATACTCCAATTCTAATAATGATTTCCGTTCTTCCAATATAGGGTATTGTTACATTATACAGAATATTTCAAAAGTTATGACCATTTTTGTCTCTAAATCGTTGTCAAATGAACGTACTGTACATCAAAAAGTGATGAATCAAAAATCATATTTTTTACACCGATGGATAAAAAATATCATCTAGTTTTAAAATCGGCTATAAAAAAAAGCCCGCGACGCATATTCGTATACAGGGTGATTTAGAATGCAAAATACAAATTTTCTCTTTTTTTTAAATGTAACCCCCAATATTTTATTATACCAAAGAATTGCTTTTAATATGCTCTATCATCTTTGTAAAGCACTTGTTCTACCTACGTCCATCAGTTTCCGAGATATTTCGATTTTTCGGTAAATTTAAAATATAGCTTATATTTCTGTAATGAAATTTATTTATTTTGAGAAAGTGCTATCGAATTTGTTTTTTATTTAACGAACAACTAAATCATAAGGTCAGGATAGTATTTGATGAACTGAAAACCCTGAATCATCGAGATAATAAAGTCAAGTATGCCGAGGAAACAATTTTGTAGACGTGATGCATAATTATCAAGCAGATTTATCAGGTATGCTTTGAAAAATTGACCGTTTTCATAACGTGCTCAACAATTCCGTACTGTGTGAAAAACGAGCTTTAAAAATTAATTTTTCCATTGAGGGTATTTAGGAGATTCTTTGAGAAATGGCCTACTTGCCTCTAGAATATATCAACTATGAACAGCAATATCCAGAACGGAGGCACTCTAAAACTCATGTATTTGAAAGAATGAAGAATTGTTTCATTTGGACCGTGTCGTTTAATATTTCATAGCATACCTGATAGATCTGCTTGATAATTATGCATAACGTATATAAAATTGTTTCCTCAGCACACTTGAGCTATAGTATCTCGTTAATCCAGTGTTTTGACTTGATCAAGTACTATTATGGCCTTATATTTTAGTTGTTTGTCAAGCAAAAATAAAATTTGGTAGTAGTATCTCAAAATAAATAAATTTTAGTAAACAAATAGAAGGTATCTTTAAAATTTGTAGAAAAATCGAAATATCTCAGAAACTAATGAATTCAGCCATAACAAATGCTATACGAAGATGAAAGAGCTTATTAAAATCAATTCTTTGGTATAATAAAATATTGGGGGTTACATTTAAAAAAAGAGAGAAAATCTAGATTTTGCATTCTACACCACCCTGTATACCAATATGCGCCGCGGGCTTTTTTAATAGCCGATTTTAAAACTAGATGATATTTTTTATCCATCCATGTAAAAAATATGATTTTTGATTCATCACTTTTTGATATACAGTACGTTCAATTGACAGCGATTTGGATATAAAAGTGGCCATTGCTTTTGAAATACCCTGTATAATGTAACAATACCCTATATTGGAAAAACGGAAATCGCTAGTAGAATTTGAATATAGAATAATATATTGGGTGTCTCATTAAAAAAAATGCATGTTTGCATCATCACGTAGTTATGGATCACCCTGTATAAATCAAAATATCCTCTGAGCAAGGAGTATATCCATGGCTACAACTTTTATATAAAACTTTTCTCGCTATCTTCTACATTAGTGGAGTTATCGACCGAGCCGGTACTAAAAACTCACCCTGTATATGAGGTAAAAACTAAAATATATCCCTTGTAAACCCCATGGAATCCAAAGTACTGTTTTGAAACCTGCACTCACCAAATAAATGCAGATACATATAAGCACTAACCATCCAATAAAAGCTCATTTATGTCTTAGGGGTCTTCAAAAAAAATGCTATTCTATCCTAATGCGCCATTCAAAAATCTAGTACGTGTACTATGGCGATCCAAAAAAAAGCAAAAATAAGATTGTTTTATAGTACATGGCTTACAAAAAAATGATCAGCCACATGCAAAATTTGCGCGGATTTATAGAGTCGTGGCTTCAATAGTCCTATTTCCCTTCACTACTGAGCAATACAACTAATGTTTTTTGTATAAAAGAATGCATTTGCTAGCTAGTTTGAACCATGATCTAGTACATTTTCAGTTTGATTGCCTAAAACCTGAGAATATATATTATTGAATCTTTTTCATTGCACCGAAGTGATATCATTTCATTCATTTCATTTATTTGTAGTATACAACACAAATACTTCCACCTTATTGAGTTTTAAGCTAGTTCCTCCACTATCAGGTACTATTCTAAGCTATATACAACTAACAGCATCAGAGTGTATCTGCTCTCCTGCCATCAAATAATAGCTATTTATATTTTTACATGTTCATCATATTATTGCATTTTGACGATTACTTCCAATCAATCAAAAATAATGATCGGCAAATTGTACTGGGTTTCCAAGTATTAATTTTAAAGGAAATATGGGACTGTCAAAAAAATTATCAGCCACGACTCAAAAAAATAATCCATGCAACCATCAAAATATCCTATTCTAAGAGGCACAATACATCCAAATCGCATTTAACTTGACAACAAATTTTCTAAAAAAATATCTAGTTATCCATGCAAAAAGGTTCGTCGTTTTGGATGCCGCTGTGCCTTCAAAAAATTATGTCGTTCTTGACTTTTTTCATCAAAAAATCGTGTGAAGGTGTTCGGTTAGTAAAATTTCCCCAATGTTGAACATCTAGCGACATCTATCTTCGAACAGCCCAAATGAGGCTCAAGTGAATCGATAACAAAGTTTGCGAAAGCGCAAGCCCAGTTATCGGCTACATGAGATCAATCAGGGCATGCAGTTGCGACGTTTGCCACTAGATGGACAACTTTAGATTCATCGTAATGAGAACAGCGGCTAATTTCAAGTAACCAATTTCTTGTTTGGTAAATAATTGACACTCAAGATGCATATTAAAGGCATGATGTTGACACAATTAATTTGCAAACTGATGAAATTTAGTAAATGTTTCTGTATACAGATGTGCTAAAATATTTCTGTTATATTTTGGCTGTTATGCCATAGCCTATGAAATATATAATACGTAATTTAGAAAAGACAGCAAATTTACTCGTTAGGCTTTACTACACACTATGTTACAAAAATATTTATTCAAAAATATTCGCAGAATGCTTCTTAGTATTAGCTCAGTTAAAATGTCGACCTAACCAATTTTGCTATGTATTTGAGAAGGCCGAATTTCTTTTTCCATGAAATTAATTGGTTTTTTAATAGAAGAAGAGCGGGTATCTTTAACCGATATTTTCAGCGAACATTCCAACGAGGTTTATGACAGAAGTACGGAAGTATATTACAGATATAAAAAAGATATAAAATGATTACATCACTGTACGTATATTGTTATATGCAAAATATCATGTATTGGAATGATCACAATATGCATGGTAGATGAAGTTTTTCTTCGAAAACCGTTAAATTGAGAATAAGCAGTAATTGATTGCTCTTCACATGCTGACTGTTCTCATTTCACGACAATATTGTCCATTAAACTAGTCTATGTCAATGGAAGGTGAATATGGAATGGTGATTGGCTGAATGCTGTTAAAGATGTCTGCCATGTCCCTTAGCCCTTGAAGCATCGTGATAAAGTTAATATGCGTGTGGTGCTTCAACAACATTCAGCGAAGTGGGGATCAGTATGGAATTTCAGGAGGACTACACACCCAGAGCTACAGGACCTAGGTCATCTTCAATTCTGACAGTTTATTACAATGATGATGACGAATGACGATTTTATTTATTGTAAGCTAGAGCTCCCTCCAAAATGACGTTTAACGCAATTTTCATACTGCTAGTACGCTTTTAAAATGACTATATCAGAATAAAATGCTGATTTCGAGTCTTCCTCTCTTAAGTGTGGAATGACGAATTCACCACTAGCCGTAAATAATTAACTTTTAGGTTTGTACGCCAAGCACGCTCAAAATTACCGCATGTATAACCTGTTACAAAGAGCCTGTGGAGCTCTTATTTGCTCTTGAAACTGAAACAAACGGACCGAAAAACGATCACTTTGGAGGGTTTTTTCCAGCAAATACACCGCTTGTCTCTGAACATGGTACCACGGAGCACGTGCAGGCCCCAATTGACGTTTGATTTTTCCAATTTTTGGGAAAAGCGTGCACAAACAGACGACTTGTGTACCGTGTAGAGCTGCGTGCTGTGTCTACACGGACACCAACCACATCGAACCTCAAATATTACTTGTCACATCTCGACTGGGTACTACAGGTTGAAAGTTTTGCGGACCAGGAACATAGTTACAAATCTGTTTAATACGCCCTAGTCCAGATACTATGGTGCAAAGGTAGTAACATAAACTTAACGGAACGCTTATATTATATGACAGGATCAACGTGAACATCTGAAATATGTATCTACCTTATTATTCATCTTCTAGTACTTGAGTAAGGCGGTCGGTGTCTGTATACACTAAACATTTCAGTTATGTGCAACTGTGACAAGATGATCGACTTAATAAACAAATCACACTTAGCCGTCAAGAGTATTTGTAACTATGATATCTGTTACACAGAGCACAAGTTTTCAACCAATTGTCCCAAGTTTTGCAAGAAGCATATCAACAAACATGTCATCAAATGTATACGTTACAATAATACATTTTAAATAAATAATCTTTATAATACAGCTTCTTACGAACTTAACATAATACATTACAGACAAATAAGATGGGGCACCTCAATTAAAGAAACCTGATTCAAAATAAAGAGTGAACTTTGACAAATTTAGATAACCCCAGTTCATTAAGGCTACATGACTCAATAGATCTGTTAAACTAAGAAAAAACCTAGCACTAAGAGCTACAGCTATTTTTCTGAGATATCAAGTTACTCGATCTCAGCATCAACCTTATACTTTTAGATATTATTCATAGAGAAGCATCTTTATGTATTATGAGTGTTGCCCTAATATCTTGCCCTGGTTGGAATGTAAATCTGATTGCCCGCCAGGGTAAATAAAGGTTTTTTTATCTAGGCTAGTCTTAAAGTGTATTAAAGCAAATTTCAAATTTTTTCTTTATATTAATAGGCCCGCATATATTGCTGAAATGTATCAAGACGAGATGCTATAGTATACTATATACGAAATACAGTATACAGTACCATAAAAAACCATTCGTCCAGATTTTGGTCATTTAAAGCAGAAACAGTGACTAAAAATATACTTTCTATTTCTGTGCTCACAGTTTTAGTAAGAAATAAATACTGATAAGTACAACATAAGTTCATTCTACTATTTTTTTATAGACAAGTGGGTATTTATGGCACGTATAATTAATAATGAGAGGTCGACCAACACCGCTAGTGATCACCTATGGACTCTTCCACCTGAATGGCATCAACAGACTGAATGATTTAAATATCAAAACTTTAGCATGTACTATGTATCCAATTGTTTTGAAAAAACCAATATTTACAAAGTATCAAATTTTATGGCAGATATGTCTTAGAATTGTAGTACTAGCTCAATTAGATAATTTCTTGCTCCTTTCTATAATTATCGTCTCCTATTTTGTTGTATCTGCGCATGGCAAAAAAAAGTAGCAAAAGCACAGGGTTTCTACAGATTACTGCAGACGGAGCAGAAGTAGCTCAGATATTACAGTTGTTATTGTTGTAATATACTTTACCGGCATCTGAGGAATTATGCTCGAAATAGTACTGCAGTACAATGAAGAGTGTTTCAAATAGCTACACAATAACGACTGTAAATGTAAAGTAGTAAAGTGAATGTTCGAATTATGTCACAAAGTTAAGTTTTTTAGTAAAGAAGAACGCCATTGTAGCATTGCAAGTCTTACAAAATTATCATAGTATAGCAAGTGCGAGTCAGATTTTTAAAAAACTATTTAGTGATCCCCTCGATTTCAGATTTTTGAATATATTAATGTTACACAGTTTAACTACCAGTAAATCAAACTTTCTTACCATCTGATGAATGCTTAGCTGACTATCTTAGGAAATTAAGGAGAACTAGTATGATGCAATGGCAAGTCACATCTGGAGTGGTGAGAAAATGAACTTGAACGTGGTTAGACTATGCAACGTTTTAGATAATTTCGTATGTTGAAACACGTAAGGCTTATTTATCCCTACGGATGAAAGAGTATGTAAACATGCACTTCCCTGACCGTAGCCAGAGATATACTTGTTTACACTAAATGGTGGCTCCTGATTATTTTTCTATGTTTTTTGAATAACAAAAATGAGTATTTAAAGAAGCAGGTTACAATATGTATATACTGATGAAGCCGTTCAGCCTATTGAAGCCATATCCGAAGTGAAAGAGCCTCGAAGTAAGTATCATCCACCGCCGTGCCGTTGTGCACAGACCTTGCCTTGACGGAGACCACCTTTGCCCCGACCGGGAAGTTTTCCCGGATGAAGATGGGGCCGTAGACCACATGGTCCCAGACAGGAGGGTTGTTCGCGCGATCCACCACGTCTATCTGCACCTCGACAGACCGGGAGAGAGGAGGGATGCCTTTATCTTGCGCGGTCGCCTCCAGTTTGTAGGTCTCGCGCTATCGCGACGGACAGAGTGGAAACAGATATATAGATACAATGCATCCTCAGCTCAGGACACTTTTCGGAACTACGCTACAGATTGTTCGACGCTTTCGTTGAGTATACGATAACGAGGTCGGTGAGTGTGCTTTTGTATGTGGGTAATGTGTTTAGGAGGTACGGGAAGTTGCAGTTGTATTGGCCTATGAGTGATATCATTCATATTGATCGTGCTACATGAGTTACAGAGCTAAAGACGAATTTCTGTATCACACATATAGCGCTGTTACCAACGCCAGTTGTAGTAATTATTACTTGTTAGTCCCGTCACAGGAGAAGCAGTAGCAATCATTATTACAACGTGAAAAACGGAAATTCATTCAGTCGAGATATAAGGCTATCAGTGTCGGTGTATAGTAAATATGATTGCCTTAACACTGTTAATATGAAAATATTACATTTTTGATACATACTAACACATTATTACAACTATGATTATTATAGAATATCCCGATGACTGCTAGTTATAACTCTTACGGTATAAGCAAAGAAAATCTACGATTTTACTCAAAATTATTAAACTAAATGGGTATCGGAATATAATTTGTGATTCATCTAGGGCTGTTAACATCGGAACGAATATTGCATTTAGATTTCGACCTAAATAATGTTTATTTGGAGGACCTAACAATGGAAAATCCATGTCAATAACTGTGGCGGACTGATACGTTATTCAAGCACTATAATTTTACTGAATTTGAGTTTACCGAATTTTCATGTACGTTGGTTAGCCTGTAGGTTCGTACAATGGTAAAACAGGACGTCTGCATTTTTCAAGGCAAAGAATAACATTATCGATAACCCAGAGACATGATTGGCTGATAATAAGTGCACATTTGCTTAGTGCTTAGCTTTTATGCCAAAATTCTAATGACAACTTATTCAAATTATTCATTTTCATTTAGGTGTGCCTGGATCAGAGCATTATCCTGTGCTATGAGGCACATACCTAATGTACTTATTATACGGAAAATGGTTTGACTTCTAGGTGGTCAAAGCCTAACTCTAATTTAAGATCTGATAAGCAATTCTTCAAAAAGTCTTGAACTAAATCAAAACCTTTTTTATATTAACAGTCATGGAAACACAACTGAGAGTTTCCACTTGGTATCACTCTTAGCCAATACAATCAAGAACGGTATTCAACATGTTGAATACTGGTTCTAGGCAACTACCCGAATTAGGTACACGGGTGAGAGTAGAAGGTTGATGGATCACTTGTTCCACCAGATGTACACCAGGTTTAAGAGAAACATGGACAGGTAATGATAGATTTGGAGATTAGTAGGTACAGCCATCCTCCCGAGCTGAACCCCATAGCGCGCCCCTTTCCCCCACTCACGAGCTTCGGGACGACAGCTGTCTTATTTCATGACAAGCTCTGACCACAGGAGATACCTGAAACAGAAATACTGGTCTCTGTATGTTGTGATATGCTGAAAGTGATGTAACTCTTCGGTTCGTTTGATGCATCAACTTCAGCTTTCGGATGATACGAAAACTCAGCAATCTGTTCCAGTTTCTTTCTGGGACTATTAGGTCTAAGATTGGATATATCGCTCACATGTCACTTTCTGCAAGTGTTTAGTTTAAAATGTTTAGGACTTTCTGGAGAGGGGTGCTATGAATTGAGAAACGTAGCACCCTGCTTTGAGGTTTATTGTTTGATGCTACAAATGAGTTGTTTGGCTTCAGGCTTTTTGCTCTGATTCTTCTTTCCTTACTTGTCTGTCTTTTCAGACATAGATTTATTTGAGCATGATGAATAGTTTTTTTGATATAGTCTCCGAAGGTACTTTTGAATGTTCATAGCAACTTGAGAAAAGCATAGATAAGCGTCACATCCAACACTGAAGACCATTTGCCTGTCGTAACCGGGGATAGTCGTCTCTCTGTCCAACCGGTGGATCGATACAAACCTGGCTTTGACAGACGTCACGACCGTACCCACTGTGACATTTTCTCTGATGTGAATGGGGCCGTAAGTGGCTTCGTCCCATAGCGGCGGTTTATTGTTTCTGTCGACGACGTCTAACTCAATGTCGACGTCCGCGTAGGAGGGAGGGTCGCCCTTATCTGAAGCGCGGACGCGCAGCCGGTATCTGTCGCGCTGCCCAGCAGCAACAAGAAGACCACGGTCAGGTACAGAGGGCAGAGGCAGGGTTGGCGTTCTAGCCCAAGAAACAGAAAACTTCACGTGCAAAACAAACCACTCAATCTAGACTAGTTTGCTATAGCACGGTGCACTTTGTCTCACCATGTCGCGCTTTCTTTATCTCCTACAGGCGATAACCTAGAGGCCATGTTTTCAGTAGGGCCTAGCAGTGCGCAAAGACTTGTAGCCAGGTCAAAATTATTCTGGGGTTGTTTTCCGGAATCACCGCCCCTCACTGATGCATAAATATGTTCACTTCCGTTAAAATAGAGAGTTTACTGTCGTTTCAGCTACTCCTATAGCCTAACATTTTTGATTGGAAAACTAGGTTTCTAGATAGTTCAGCGATTATGAATCTAATTTTAGAAACAGTTGCATGTGTTTTACTAGTAAATCCACAATTGAAGGCTGATTCATCGGAGTCCCATTACTATAATATTGCCTGTGTATGACGTAAAGCAATGCAACCAGAATGAAGTCTATACTCTTTAGGACCTCAGAATTATTGGCTTATCTGGGAAGGTAGCTGTCACTTACTCCAATTTATCTTATTTTTAAATCATTTTATACGCAGATATACAGAAATAGCGGGAAAATTGGTAAAGAACTCATTCCAATCAATTATTAAAATCAACCATTCATTAAATTTGTGAGTTAACCGACTGTCAACGACTAACAGAATCGTAATTTGAAACAAAGAATATAAAAAATGAGCCAGTATAATATGACGATCAGTTGATTTAGAGCAAGCTCGAAACAAGTGAAAACTAAAATTTAATTTAGTCAGGTATAAACGTTCTACCTCTACGTATTCACGGGGTCATTTAGGTGCTAAACTAGCACCAATCATCAGATATTTTCCAAAATCACCAGATCCTCAAAACCACAACCCTTAGCAATATTTCCTCTGTGAGTTTCATGTCCAGCAACATTTGAATATTTTTACTAAATTCAATAAGACTTTAGACCTAGCTCCAAAATGTCGGATATGTTTTCGGTCCCCAGTAAACTTAGAGGCATATTGCTGCTGCGTACTAAGTTGGAAGTAGTACATAAAGCATATTCCGTAAATGATTGAAGCCTATTTTGACTATGGAAGAAATAAAAATTACTATGAAGAATGTATACCTTTCTGACGCAAAGCTTCTTTTACTCGTGACGATAACAGTTGCTTTTAGTCTAGATTGAGTGTACTATATTCCTGTATGCATCCTGTATCCTGATGACATTTAAAGAGTACTGATAACTGATATAGGTTAGCCTTTGTTCCTGTTTCTTGGTCTGTGGGAACAGAGTGCGGTATTTCGGTGACGAAAAGTTGGGACGGCCTCCTTACTTTGAAAAAATAATAACACTTCGCTGCAGTATTATCATCAGTTTTATAATTTACTGAAAACAAGTGGTTTATGACAATGTGGTAGACGAGTAGAAAAATAGTTCAGAACAGTTAATATTTTCTGAGCGATTAGATATATAAAAAAAACTGCAGTAGGATGCAGCGACTGCATGATACAGATTTAGACAATAAAATAATCATAACTAAAAATACTGTACTCAAGGTCGATGCCAATCTGCTACCTGAAAATTTGCTACCAATTCATTTCTAGAAATATGTGGTAGGAAATACATTCATTTTAGAATTTCTTAATAATTTTATCATGATCTGGAGGTTTGTAGTATGTCTCTAAATATAGGCATACTAAAAAAAAATTACTCTTGGTATAATGTTGTTCTACCCTCACAGTTGGAAATGATCGCATTAAGTAATAACTTAGGGTTCGTTTGTCACAAACCGTTTACAGCCACAACTCGCAATTTATTTCAAAATAAATTCGAAGACCAACGTTCCGCTATTTTATGTGGATTACTAAATCATTATTCTCACCAGCATCTGATATTTAGCTTTTTGTTTCAGATGTTTTCTTGAAATATCGATAGAATGGAAATGGGAATTTTAAATTATTCTGATAATAATTCTTATTCTCACAAAAATATCTTTAAAATCCTTAACCATGTCCATGCCTGGAATAAAAATGGTATTTCATTTTCATTGCTCATTTTCATAACTCGGTAAATTTGATCTTTGTTAGGATTTTAAACGATAATAAAATTCACTTTAGAGGAAGCCACACAAACGAGACTTTATAGACCTGATAATGACATTACAATTCACCTCACAAAAACCTTGTAAACATAGACAATCACTGTATCACTGTCGTTAACCAAGAAATAAATAATTGTACCTAAATATGAATTGAGAATTATTTTTACTTTGGTAATTAATGCTTTAGGTGGTGAAATTGTAAAGCACGTCAAGGATATGAAGTTTCATTTGCTCCCAACTTTTCAGTTCACTCCGTCCATATCGCAGGAGGCATTTAAAATAATAAAAACAACTGAATACACTTAATCAACGAAATAGTACACAATGGGCAGATAACTAAAATTTAATAACTAATGATAAACGATAAACTCAATCACACAACTCAACAGCGAATAATCAGTACCCGAAATTTTTTAATTCAACTAAAACAGCTGCTCTTCGCAAATTTATACGAACTTATGTTTCAGCATAAACTTCCAAACTAGAGTTTTGGATTTTTTAAGCATCCTCTAAGTAGTGACAATTATTCTAATTATAAGGTGTTGCTCATAATCTATTACATTATTATTATTATTACATAATGTTGCAAATTATGACATTCATTTCTCAATGACACACTAAATTTTAAGCAAAAGCTGTGGGTAACGTAATGTGCCTAATTTTTACCATTTCGGAGTTATCGAGTACCAGAAATTACAAACTGTATTACTGACTTTCGGAAATGCCCAATCATTGGGTAAAAAATACATTTTAAATGTCTATCTAGTTCTTAGTGGTATTCCCAGACTAGCGCAGACGTATCCTGAGTGTGGCCTGACTGTAAGTATTACAAACCTTTTGTATTTGTGCTGCATTGTTGAACTAATAAAGCTAAACCCGCGAAATATGTCACAATGTAACTTGCTAATATGAAAATAGGCTACATAACAATCATGTCAAGTCATGTCAATGCAAGGTTGTTGCGAAAGTCACCATAAATTAAAGTTATATTTTCAACGAGTTAGTCACGCTTGAAACTCGATAACTAGGAAACAGATTTGGTCACATTATGTCATATACAATTTTTACTTAAAGTTGAAGGAAAAATAGTTGAGATATCTAAGAACATACAGGGTATCCGGACTGTCCGGATATTCGACCGACAACGCTTGACAGTTGATAGATCTTCCATTTTTATGAACATTAAAATAGGAGCATGAAGCCTTAAAATGCTTAATTTTTAAGAAACAGGGTGCGAACGTTTTACTTTTATGTTCGTTTTCTCGCAATTACTCTGCAATAAAATGACACAGCAATGTAAAATTGCTTGCTGGGATGTTTTTAAGGCGTGAAATCCAAATTCAAAAACGGTTTTGCTATCATCAATAGACGGCGCCACCTACGGCACATTTAACTTTTTTAAACGATCAGAATTTTTTTCGTTTGGTGCATCAATATGACTACCAAAAAAAAAGGTTTCTCAATATGTTTTACATGAAAAAGGTACATTTTGTTAAAGTCTCTAGAGGTAACTGTTTTCGAGATAACCTTCATTGAAATTTCCAATGCGACTGAAATATCGGTTTTCCCGCACGAATCAATATTATGCTCATACTTTCACGTACCATTTACGAAGTATTTTTATATATTTTTGAAAAATGTTTTCGATCTAATATTAAATCGCGCGAGAATATCTATAATTCTTTCGATCACATTTTACAACTAATTGGGATACCCTGCAAATTTCAATAAAGGTTATGTCGAAAATGGTTACCTCTAGGAGCTTGAACAATGTAATTTTTTAACGTAAAACATATTAGAAAACGATTCTAATGATACATTGATGCACCAAACCGGAAAAAGTTTTGCTAATTTAAAAGAGTTCGATGTGCCGTAGGTAGCCATATCAAAACCATGATTGAATTTTTATTTCTTGCCTTAAAAAACCTCCATATACCTACGTGAGTTTAGATTGCTGTGTCATTTTATTGCTGAGTAATTGAGAAACAACATAAAGTAAATCCTTGATGAGCTGAACCTTGAAAATTAAGCATTTCAAGGCCTCATGTTCCTATCTTAATGTTAATAAAAATGTGAGGTCTATCACCTATCAACCGTTTTCGGTCGAATATCCGGACACCCTGTATACAACGTTGCAATTAAGAAATATCGATTTTATAGTCAACTCCGTATGATTAGAATATTCACTAAAACACCCGTTTAAAACTATTTTTGATACCTTGAAGATTTAACCTAGTCATCGATGGATTCCAATCTTTGCCTAAGCCCCGTATATTAGATATTATTCATACAAAAGCTGATATAATTATTATAATTGCTGCTTTCACATAATCTGGTGCAGAACTACTACTGATGACATGGTACCCACAACAGTAATTGTTTGAAGTAAGGTCTCTGTAACAAATCTAGAGAGCCTGAAGTATCCAAACATGTCACACATCATCATACTATTTGTAGACATGGACATTTTGGAACAGATTATTGCGGATACTTAGATGTGCTTTTACAGTATATAGGCCCGAAAAATACCCTTCATTCACGCACTACGTATCCCATATGTTGTTAGGTCTTTATCTGCCAAAGAAAGATAATTATCAAATGGAGAAACTTTGCATTGATGAAGATGTCACTTTTTAATTTAAGTACAGTGACAGTAGCTACGGAAAATATGAAGGTTAAGATGGTAAGTTCAGAGTACATTCATAGTACTTTGATACAATGACGGTTTCCAAGAAAGTCAAACAATAGCAGCTTGAAGAAGTTGTATTATCTGAGGTATTGATATTACTGCTACAGCTCAAAAGTAGAAGTTACTCAATCCTTGTATCAAAGTAGCTAGATTAAAACATAGACCGCATAAATATGCGGAAAACAGCTGTAGCAGTTAAACCAAACTCAAAATATATTGACCTCATAATTTATTAGGGGAATTACCACATCCAAAATCAGGTGGCAGAGCAAAACATAGTTCACTCAGTGGAGTAGATCGAACTACATCGGCTGAACTAGTTTTTCTGCTACCAACATTTTGTTTTAATTTTGTAATGATCATCTGACTGTGCTTTGGCTAAAGAGTTCCTGCAAGCAGTGTTGCAAGAACTTTCATCATTAGAACATAGCATGGATGATTCTGGAATGTAGCTTCACATGATAAGAAGGCAATTCATGTCATGTTACTTAGATGCTCTTTATTATATTCCAGAAACAAAACACGTCTACTCAAGAAGAGTTTAACGTACTGCAAAATTGCCTATAAATTTTGTTTCCGTCCCTATATGTTGTTAGTTTGGTGCAAAGAAACAGAAGCTGAATACACTATACCAATTGTTTATTTCATACCTACCGTTACTGTAAAAAACGGCAATGACCTAAAAATTAACATACAGAATAATAATCAATAAAACTATATTGACAATAATTTTTAGTACCAAAGCACAGTCTTGTGGAAAAATATCAACAACGACCTGTCAGAGCAGCGTTGTTTGTAGGTGTCAAATGCCATTAGTTTCAATGACAGCCGAAGCATACCTGTGGTAGATTCTCCACTGGTATTTTACTTACTGGGTAACATCCCTGAATCCAAGGCCGATGGTACATTGAACAACAGAAAAAAGTGCAGTTAAATCAAACAAAAGTTAAAATAAATTAAAAGAGCATCTGTCAGAGCGCAAGTTTCGCAAATCATCAATTGCCTTTCACTTGATAAAACGATGGTATTTATATAGTTATGCATTAAACACAAACTACACACAAGTCGAATCCTCTAGAAAAGACGGAACATACTTCTTATGAGTGTGAAATGAAACGTCTTTTTATGTGTGCTACACTGTATCGAATATACTTGTTTATTTTGCAATAATTTCTACGAATTCACTTGCTTGCTCATACCTTCACGACTTGTACCATAAGATGGCGTACTGAATAATTCTAAATTTTGTAGCTCCTACTGAAAGAAATTTAACATCTTTTATAAAGTAAGAGATTTTTTCAATAAGATAAGCCCACTGTTTCTTTATATAATGGTATTTAGGACCTATATAGCACAAATTTGACCCCAACTGTGTGTGCTTAATAACTGTTAGTTTTTATTTGGTGTTATATCCACATATTTATCTCTTTCGTTGGTACATGATCACAAACTTAACGTCCTATATACGATTATATTTATGATATCGAGATATAGTGATATATATTCAATGTCACGAAAGGTTATATGAAAAGCAGACCAGTTTGACCAATGTGAAAGACATTTTATAAAACTACGTGACCTGACATGATGCGATCATAACCAGATATAAAACAAAACTTTTTAAGCAGGCAAAGTCATGCAAAAAAAGTTTCTGAAAAAAACCACGTGGGAAGTTTGGGGGCGGGGAGCAAGGATGTGCAAAAAGTTTTCGTCGTATTTTTTTGTTCGTTCGACCTTCAAAAAACCGATGGCCCCATACACAGTTAAAAATGTCACAATGTCCCCCGAACGTCGCAACCGCGTTTCACCCCCTGGGTACCAGTAAAAATTGCAAATGGCGGTTGCGGCGTCCGCGAGGCAAAACAAAACTGTTAGACGGTTAGTGTCGTTATCCACCTGCAAAAAATCACTCAAAAATCCACATCACAGGCTCAAAAATTCACGTAATATATGTCAAAAAGGCGTCGACCATCACAAAAAGCTGTCGATCCTTAGGGTGTGGCGGCCAAAAAATGTCGACGGCTAGCACGGCTGGGTCCACACACAAAAAATAAAATGAAAAAACAAAACCAAACAGCGCTCCTTGCTACTCCAAATTAGAGTAAAAGGGTTCGACTGAGTTTGTACGTATATGATGACCGCTAGAGATATACTTATTGACTTAAAATGCAACATACCTTTTACTTATTAAAAAAACATTAGTTTCCCACGTTTTTATAATAATATGCAGCATTATAACCTAAGCCGCATCTGTAACTGCATAGTTCTGTAGCTAGCTACTTTATCCTATTATACTGTAGAGATACAGCGTTAAAGAATCATGAGTTATATATATTACTAAGAACAGCCATTATCTCAATCTAATCAATTTATAATTCACAACATCCGATTGAAATTTTGCCTTTAATCATACATCAATCACCTGGCCTCTTTTTGTGTAGCATACTTTTTCAGGCAGCAGAAGTTATCATACTTCTATACAGGGTGTCCCGCGACGTTCGTTTAAGACAAGCAATATATCGGAACTATGCAGTAGGAGCGAATTATAATTTTGGAATTGTAAATTAGAACAAATATAGTATCTTCTCTTCTTATTGTGTCGCCCAATGAGGCATTTGTTTTTGGTCACGTGACGTCCGATTGAAAATTGTTAATGGAACACCCTGTATATTTGTGACTTTTTGTGTTCCTTCCGATAAAACAATTCCAACAAACTAGCACACTTGGGGTCTAAAGTGATTAATTCAAGAGCTACAGGTACCTAAAGGATGGTACCACTACCATTGATTATAACATGTACCCCTACAGTTAAATTACTTTGGTAGTGTTTCATAATGGTAGTGGTACAGTCCTTTAAGTACCTGTAACTCTTGAATTAATTACTTTAGACCCCAAGTGTGCTAGTTTGTTGGAATTGTTTTATCGGGAGAAACAAAAAATCACAAATATACAGGGTGTTCCATTAAAAATTTTGAATCCGAAGTCACGTGGCCAAAAAGAAATACCTCATTGGATTACGCAATAATAAGAAGAGATACTATATTTGCTCCAATTTACACCCCCAAGATTATAATTTGCTACTACTGCCCACTTCCGATATATTGCCTGTCTTAATCTTACAGTTCATTTAACAAATTTTCTACAAAAACAAGACTCAGGAAATTAGTCCAGGCGGTAGGGGTTTTTTGACAGCAAAACGTCAGAAAGAAGTGAAATTTGGTGAAATGGTAGACATTCTTCCCCTGAACCTACACTTAAGCTTGCGACCTCAAGGGGTTGCCGTTCGAGTGGTGTGGGGGTAAAAACTCAGCTTCCCGACGATTTTCGAAAAATAGCGTCGTTTTAGTAAGTGCTATCGAAAAAAAGGTTAAAATGAGAGAATTCAATTTGCGACCTCTGGGGGTTGCCGCTCGAGCCTGGGGGGGGGGTGAGGGTTGAACTTTGTTCTCTCCATAAATCATAAGCCTAACTACAGTTGATCCCTGATCTCGAAATCCATACTATCTGTTGATTAAGTGATAAACCTCAAGGTATTCAATGAGCTCTTGATCTCTTTGCTTATTCCAGAAAGCAGAGCTATAGTGGTGTGATGGTTGTATCAGTTTCGTATTTTTGACACCCAGCTGGATACAAGCTGACGTCCAGTCTTTTGGGAAGATGCCGTAGTTACAAGACATACGGAAGAGGCGGGTAACTATTGGAACGAGCTCCGGTGCACACTTATTCACAACACCACTGTGGATGTAGTGTATTTATCATATTTCAAGCCACCCTACTACGAAATATATTCGGCCTGTTTATTCACCAGGACAACATCATTATTAATAGCAAAACAAAGCAAAGCCCGACATGCGGTCATCCAAGTAATATTTCAACATTAGCGTATAGGCATTTTGCCAGCGCGCTTTTGGGTGCAACGTACTAAAACCAAATTAAATTTTATTAGTAAAACTAATTCATCCAGGGGAGAAAAATGGGTAAATTAGATATGCGGCAGCATTAGGGTGATTAAAATGTTAACCAGCTAAAGTGATTAACAAATAATGCGGATTATGGAAGCTGACAGTTTTACCGGTGCAGCTTTTATACGTTTTTATGTGTTTTGCTCGTTGTTGATGACCCACATGTGAACAGCAAATTATCCGCCCGATTTGAGCTCTTGTAGTAAGGAAAAATTATAGCTTGATTACTGCTTCTCTATTAGGGTCAGATTATTTTGTTATGGACCGTTAAATCAACGTATTCAAGGAGCAGGGTACAGAAAAAACGCCACTTTCTATTTTCGTGTATGTGATGTTTCGGCTACTAGACACCCGTTTTTTAAACAACTAGAACAATTAGTATATTGGATTTGCTGTCGTTCACAAACTGATTTGAAGCTTTTCGTTGTTCTTATAAAACTGAGGATATATTTATATACGTTAACTTCGCTGCCAACTTTCTTGGACTAAACACAACACGATAAATGGTAATATGGCCACTTGATTCACACATAAATGATACTACATGTCATAGCAACATTGAGAAAACTACGCTGCACATATTAGTAAAAATTAATAAAAAGAAACTGAGGGGTCTAGATCAGTAATCATTTTTCAATCATCATGTCCATGTAACATTTCCAGGTATATACTGATTTTTTTAGTTATCCTTATTAGAATGGGTAAGACGTAGCTCTACTAAAATTTTAGCTATAGGTAGCTATGTGTGTACAATATAAGAACATGCTTATTTTCTGATTAGTCGTAATTGGTAGGAAACCTACACTACGAAGTTCTTCAGATGCATAAAGAAGGCTATATACTAGCCGAAAAGTCGCATAAGGAAGAATATAGATTTGTCTGTTTCTATATGATTTTTAATCACACTACTCAAAATTTCACGTACAAGATGAAAGGATTCTCCAAAAATGCCTAACAATGGAATGTGATAATTAATGATTAGAACCAATAAGTAATATTACTATTTTACTGAATAAAACCTAAAGAAAGATTCCAACAAATTGTAGATTCAATCGCAATAAAATAAATCAGACCCATAAGACCCATAAGAAAGAGTTGTTCAGAAAGGACACAAGTACCTCAAGCCTCGAGAAGAATGTCTGTAATACAGTGAAACAGGCATAGCATCTGATTATCATCTCCAGGAAATACAAAAACAATATCTGTATGCATACCTTCAAAACATGCATCAAAACATCACAATAAAGAAGCTGTCTTCTTCTCGTCCTCACTATAAGTGTCAATTACAAAGTTAGATGTTACACCAGTACATGGGAAGTGTATGACATATAGATATTTTTTCTACTTCCTGATATGTGCTCACAGAAGTAGTTATGAATTCTCAGGATAAAGTAGTTAGCTAAAATTTCTTATACAGAAGTTATATGAAGTTTGATTCCTTCTTTCCTGTGCAATCGATAGAAAATATAGCCATAAACTTTCTATGAATACCTAAATGTTCGGGTATTATACTCTACATACGTCTTTAGCAACACCTCAATTTTTTTAAGCCCTAAATTCTCTAACAGTCATCGCACGCACAGGTAAAAAGTACAAAAATAAAAAACAGAAGGTGAAACACAACAACGTACAGTAAAAAGTACTGATAGATGTTTATATAAATATGTTTATGCAAGGTGTGCCGTACAAACAAACTCATTGTAATAAAAGTTATATAGATTTGTGCAGCCGATCGAAAAGTGTTAATTTTTTCAGAAATGGCTGTTACGCTTACATTGGATATAGGTGCGAACGACTTTTTATAGACGCAATATCTGAAACATAAAAAATGATGCTTTTTTTATTTATTCGGACTTTAAAGAAAGATATTCCTGATTGCCATTAGCTGTCACTTTGACATGGTATGTCACATTTATTCAAAAGATCTCACATCCAATGGTGCCAAATTTTATCCATTCACTGGCTAAGAGAGAATTTATGTTGTCACTCAATGTGAAGTCACACTCATAGCCCAAATGCTGTCACGACGGATGTACTATGTATGAACTGTTGTTACTTAAGATAATCATAGCATCTGTATAAACATACGCACCATTATCCAATGTAGTTTACTACGTGTTAAGACTGGCATTATGGCACATTTCGATTTCCTATAAAATATTTCTGCTGAAGAAAGGATTTGCTTAAAATGAAATTCAAAGGGGTTAATCTTACCATCCGAAGAAATACTATATGCCATAGTACGGATCAGAACTGACCACGGAAACACAGCCCTTTTTAGTTCTAAGTAATGAATAATGTATATTTAGACAACATGGTCCTCTGATCAGCAGTCCCAAAAGCAGATGATTGAATAGAGGCAAAAAGATCATCTCTCCTTTACTCTTTTATCCTTTGTGATTCGTGACGTTTAAGTAAGTCCATGGTATCTAGGTATTTCTTTTATCACATAGTTTATAGAACAGAGCGAAAATGCTATTAGTCAAGTTAATTTCTGTAAAGCAGCACCTTATTTAAAACATTAAGGCCTTATATAAAACGTTGATGTAATTTATTCTATACAGAAGTAACGAGGCAATTGAAAAATTTGTATAAGTTTTTTAATCCACATAAAAAGCATGTGATTAATCGAATTTTGAGACTGTAAGGTGTGTTACTCCTTTGGATTTCATTTTTTATTTGTAAACGTCTCTGACAGATTTATCTGTTGGCTCCTCCATATTAGAGCGTTACACTCATTGCCACTAAAGGCTGACCATTCATTTAGATAAGGAAAGACTATACTGTACAATCATATATACTGATTGAAAAAAAGCTAAGCACCCATATATGTCTATCCGATTGTAAGAATTCTTCACATACCAAGGTCAACTGAATAAATATTCAGGTTTATTCTGCCATGCTTTTATGGTGCTTACATAATGTACTGATACAAAATGGTTCAGTTTTCGAGAGCATACGGTCGCATTACGATTGTAGTATGTGTACATATTGTCGAATTTTTGAAAATTCATGAAAATGATTAGAGTGGGTCGAATCACCCCGACTTTGGAGACGGTCCAACTGTAGGGTTGCGAGATCTATTGCTAGGAAAACTTACTAGAAAAAGAGGTAGATATTTACAGCCGTGAAAATGAGCAACACAATGCCAACTTTGCTAGCTGAAGCTTCTAGTATATCAATGCTGTGAAAAGCATACTTCAGTGGTTAGAATTCGTACAGAATGTCATCAAATATGGAGTTTTGTCTCTATCCACAGTAGTCGAATAAGCAGTGAAGAGGAGTGAATTTCAGTAGTGTGTCCAAATTGTGTCTGGTATATGTAATAGTCGGGCACAGGTGAGGTGTTATTCACATCTTACAAACTTCTACATTTTGGTAGCCTTCATGGATTGACATCACATCAACCGTTTGCCTCGGACCCCAAGATCAATGATATGTCCCCAAGGGGACAGGCTTTTGGAACCTGCTCAACAGGCAATCCCTTTTCATGAAGATAAAACAGCTTAAGTTTAAATACGCCAAGGGGGCAGATCTAAGGAGTATCAATGGATAGATAAAAAATCGCGGGTCGTCAACACATTTATAAATCACTCTTTCCAAAAAGTTAGCCAATGGAGCTCTAAGTAGACTAAGTAAGTAGTACGCATTGAATATAATGTACCAAAAAATTATAAAAGCCGCTAAGAATATATAGATGCTTATGGTCAGACAGTATAGTTATGTACTTTCAATATTTATTATTATTATATTTATTTATTTATATTTATTCAAATACCTACAACTACACATACACACTACATAACTTTTGAAAATTCGTGGAAGATGTATCCATATTTTGCCCTCTGGAAATCCTTTATAATATCCTTAATTCATAAATTATTTTCAATCAGAAAAAGTTGGTCGCAAACCAAATCATTTTTAAGCAACTTAATTTTCGTGACGAACGATAATGGTGATCAAACCCTTTGAGCCATTACGAAATACTCCCAGCCAGTTCCAACGTACAAATAGTTTTTTGTATAAAGAGACATTTCTACGGTATCAACAACAATTCGATCGGTTAGCAACTGAAAGTAAGGTGCGCTGAAAACTGATGAGAAAGAAGCAGCTATTTTGTTTTGTCCAGTCGTACCTAAGGCCGTAGTCGACTCGTTTTGGCTTGTTCAATTTTCTCTCTCTGTCTTCTTTTCTAATTGGCTGCCCTGAAATGTCAAATACCCACCCACGCACTGCTGAGTTAAGATTTCGATGTGTTATATTGCAAAAGGACGTAAAACCATGTAGTTCAATTGATGCAAACAACTAGTTCATAGCTTCCGGTAAAAAAACATTTAAGCGACGATATCCAGTTTTACGTTAAAAGTGGTTGTCTCTGTATTCCTGTTTTTTCTATTACAGTACGGTCGACTTTTCCTTCATATTACCTGAAGGGTAGGGTAGGTAGGAAAGATTGCATTTTTTAAAGAATTTTCCTAATAAAACGGAGTTTTAATGTTCCATATTAACATCCTACAGTCATTTGTCGGAAGCATTCTATGTGGTTTTGACCTCAACGAATCTTGCAAGCATGCACAAGAGCCAAACATGTTACGAAAATGTAACTTACGTCTGGTAAACGAGGAAGTCTTATCACTTTCAGGGTTTTAGCAGAAACATGCTAGTATGAGGTTCCTGAGGTCTTTGAGTAAGCAATAAGAAGCCATTTTCTGTACCACAAAATAAAATAATTTTTAGATATATTTTCAACTAGATCGCTCTTATACTTTTGCATAACTAAACCTAATCTTTTTGATTGTACGTATGTACTAAACACTTACGCGCGTTAAATGACTGGTACAGTATAATATCATAAAAGGACGTTATTTTAAAGGAACAGTACAGAAATCGTCAAAACAGTAATGTGAAAGGTTTGCAGCTCTAATGCTGATTATATGGATATATCTTGCTATAACTGCTATCATACTGGAATATTTATTCATAGTTCTGAGAAACAGTGGTTTATTAATAAATACAGTTACCTTTGTATCACTTTTATACTGTATCGAAATCTTTCTTCAGCACACATTCACACCTAGTTAGTTAGGTCTTAAAGCTATACTAGCTAGATGCGACACTGGAAAATACGTTACAGTTTGGAACTATACCATTTCCAGCACTATTTTCGAAAGGATCGAATTAAATTTCTAAAGTGTCAATTGTATATTCAAACTGACATGTTTTAATTATACCCGACAGCTTAAATTTACAATTGACGATTTAGAAAGTGAATTTTGATGCTTTTGAAACTACAGCTGGAAAAGGTTTAGATTTGTCCTATAACTTATGACGTAACTGTCAATGTAAACGATCATATAGGATGCCAAAAGTATGGCCTCAGAAATACAGAAGATTTTAGCTGTGAATCTAATTTTTTTCCAAGCTCGACATCTGTTCAAATAAGTCAAGCTGTCAAGTTTTATGAATTCTATTCAAACGATTCACTAATTTATATATACATGGCAAGCTGTAAATGTCATATATATAGATTGAAAATAATCGAAGCAATTGTCGGTTTTTTTGTGCATGTTACACTGTTGAACAGTTTAGAAAACGAGAATTCGACAGAATAACGTTAAGCCTAGGATGTATTGTAAAACCGAATAGTTGAATTTTTAATCGATAATTCACTATACATACATACATACTCCAGTAATGTCAAGCTTACAGTACGCAAAATAAGAAAGAGGGAAAATTGTCTTCTAGTTTTACTTTTTTCATGATATATATCAGTCGATTTCTGTTAGTAACCACAAAATAAAGTTGTGCTTCCAATGTCACCTCCAGTCTCCATTCAAGGTGTTAAAATATCACCCAAAAATTTGCGCAAATATTTGCAACATATCAAAAGACTTACGTCCAGGGGTTTTCTCAGCACGATCCATCCCGACTCGGGCTGTATCTCGAAATAGTCGAGATCAGCGGGATTAGAGCCAGAGTTGAGCGTGTAGACAATGGCACCGTTGTTGTCTGCATCTTCGTCCGAAGCAGATACCCTGAGGATGTTCGTTCCGATGCTTGCGTCTTGCTTTACGTTCTCCACGTATTTCTTTAATAGGAAGAATGTGTCAGAAAATATATTAATAATAACGGATTATTTACGTATATTTACAGCATGAAAAGCCATGCAGTCATACGTCATATTAAAAATTGATATATGAAAAGTGCTGAAAACCTTTACAGAGTAACTGTGCATTGTTATCGATTTATGCTTCTAGTGGACGCCAAAGATGGAACTGTTTTAAATAGGATCCTTTGGACAGATGGGTCCATACATAACTGACAATCTACGGGTACAGGTTACTTTATAACGTGACGGCATGTTCTACTTGCTTGCCTTGCAACTTTTTAAGAAGAATCCATTTTTACAACTTGAAGTTTTCTTCTAAAATTGAAACAATTTTGCGACCCTATGCCAAAGTTTTGGTTAACGGATCACTTTTAATGACTAATCATGATATAATAGCACATTGTTCAAGTACCCATTAAAAAATTAGAAATCCCATGACAACTCTCGTACAGCTGTTTACTGAACAATATGTTTCAACTTAATTTGTTTTTGTTGTAATTCATACTGCAAATAAATTATTATTATTATTATTATTATTATTATATCCATTATGCTTTTAGAGCTTAAATACAATCTTATTGCCTATGCTCACCACACTCACAACAAGCTTATGTTCCCAATAAATAACTAGAAAGATTGGCAACTTTTTACTGTAAAGTGCACGACTAACTATTTGGTGACTTAGATACATTTATTTTTTTGTGAGAAACTATTTCGTGAAATGTTTGGTACATGATCACTTTCTTTTAGTCGGTAAAAGCATATTTTCTAAGGACCAATATCAAAAATTCCAAAACCCGGCAATAAAATTTCGTATCATTAGGGTTTTCGTGTGGCTTTGCTAACTTTTTTGCCGGGTCGTTTCAAGATAAATTGTCTGTTTGATAATTTGGCTTGAATGAACTTGCATTGTTTTGGGTGGCATCCTTTTAAAAAAACCAGAAATCGTATTATAAACTCAAAAGATGTTGTAGCTAAAATCTAATAGATCTCTAGAAAGAACTTGCGATCATTAGTTTTCACTTTGGCCGAGGAATGAATTGTATTTGCAAAAATACATTTTGCTTAGGTAATTATTATACCACCTATATCTTTTGCAGATAAAAAAAGGTAAGATATTTTTGAGGTTTTAAGATATGAATACCTGGTAAACCACTTTTGTTCTTTTTGAGAGAAAACTAATACAGATTTACGCTGCACTTTCACCATTTTTTGAAATTTTTACCGCCCGGAGCATTCATCATTTTTACAAATATTAAAATCAACTCACTTCAGTCTCCTTTTTTGACTTAAGGGCTTTTAAGACAATTACTCAAGAGAGTAACTGATTTCATTAATACAATAAATCGACGACTATTCTTGAAAAAGATTCCTAAATTTTTGAAATTCATTTACCACCCGGCGCATTCATCATTTTTACAAATATAAAAAAAAATCGTCTTATCTGCTTTTTTGACTTAAGGCCTTTTAGGACCGGTTTCTCAATGCCCATTTAAATATTTATCTGCAATTAACAGCAACTGTTAGATAAATTGTTTAAACAATTGAAGGCTAAAGTCACGTAAATCTTATCTGACAGTTGTATCCATAGCAACGCTATCTGGCAGATACCTATCTGACACTTTAACTGGACATTGAGAAACCGGCCCTTAGGGCAGGTAACGTAAGCATAGAATGTAAGTTCGTTAAAACAATAAATCGACGACTATTCTTAAAATAGATACACATATCAAAAAAATCGATGACTCTTCTTGAAATAGATTTATAATTTTTTTTAAACTAATAACTAACTTGGCTTAAACTCACCTGTCTGTCGAATAAGGGTGGATTATCATTGACATCGGTAATCTCAACAGTGAAAGAGCACACCCCTTCAAGTGATGGCTCCCCTTGATCGGTAGCTTTCACTGTGACCGAAACGAACTTCCCATCATCTCCTTCTCTATCAAACACCTTATTTGTGGACACCTCTCCCGTTTCCTCATCGACGGTAAATTTGGTGCCTTTCTGATTTGGTTGTTGGACAATGGAGTACTTCACTTGACCGTTCACACCTTTGTCTTCATCTGTGGCGTGGACTTTTATCACAGGAGAACCGTTTGGAGCGCCTTCTTCCACCTAGACAAAGCGATTTTTTGAAAAATTCTTTATACTGAGGAGCTGCGTGATAGATGATGAAGTGCAATGTCAGAAAATATATTGTAAATAGCATAATTTTTGCAATCTGATGAACAGACTGCGAAGGTACGCTGATATTGAAAACTACATCATGTATGACACTGTTTTTTAAATGTATTGTATTGTAATGTATTGTAAATACACCAATCATATCTGAGAGTAGCTCTAGAAATGCAAAAACTGATTTCCTTGTTTCAAAAGTTCAGACGATTGCAGCTACTCCCAAACTCAGATAAAATTCAAACCTGTCTATTCCATCTTGATAACTGGCAAGTGAACAGGGAACTGAAAATGAAATGGAATTGGACCAAATTCAGTTTATTTGGGTGTTTGACAGGACTTTGTCGTATAAAACCACGTAGAGAAGACTAGACCAAAAGTGAATACGAGGAAGTGTTATTAGCAAGTCGGTTAACTCCCAATGGGGGGCCACCCTGACGTATTGCGGACGACATCCCTTGCACATGGCAAGGCTTTGTCCTAGCTGTGGTCCTAGCCGAATACGCATGCCCTGTATGATCTAGATCGACTCATGCCAGTCAACTTGACCCAACCCTGAACAACAGCTGTAGGATAATCACGGACTGAGTAAAACCTACCTATACTTGGACCAGCTATACATGTTAGCGGAAACAGCTCCGATCAAAACAGGTGAGAAGTCTCATGTATAGCAGAATGAAGACAGTCATTAAATAAAATAAATCCTCTATATGGTCACTAGCCCCCAGCATCCAGACTTAAATCCAGGAAGAATTCCATTCTGTCCATAAACCCACTGACAGACTCCAAATCAGTAACCAAAGAGGTACTGTGGAAGCCACGGCTAACAGACACACATACCAACTTGGAACCCAACTGAAAGCCTCCCTGCCCGATTACAACTGGAATGGAGGACCTGGAAAAGTCTCAACAGGATTCGATGCCAATTGGGCAGGTCTGTGGATAGCCTAGTCAGATATGGATATGCTAAGGACGATTTATATGCCTGCGGGAAGAACCAGACGATGGAGGATCTGCTATCTTGCGCATTCTTGGAAACTCTTCACACAGTCCAGGACAAATGGGAATCGAACGATACGGCAGTTCAGTGTGCCAGACACTGGAAAGGGATATGAGCAAATACAATCATTTCTGACATTTGACGTCTGTGATCTCCACATACATGTGTTTTCTTCTTCTTCTAATAATTTCTAATTAACTAATACTAACATATATAAAATATAAATAAAAAAAACAAAAAAATAAAATAAATCTAAAAAAGATATATGAAAGTAACAAATTCATGCAAGTGTAGCCAGGCTCGATTAAATAAAATAAATAAGCAACTATTTGTATTTTACAATGATCGAAAATATATGGTATGTCATGTCATTTATGTATAAAATAAATATCAATGGAACTAATTTGCTTCCTTGCGTTCTCCAACTGAGATATTCTGGATGCTTGAAAAATTGTTTACTATTTGAGTTATCTGACTTCTATTCAAAAAACATGTTTCAAATATATCTAATTTTCAAAATAGGTGGTGTTGAAGCTTTTGAGAATACTTCGTTAATGGTATTTAAAAGTATGAGCCTAAGCCTAATATTCATTTGTGCGGAAATACCGATGATTCTTTTGATCGCAATTTACAATCCAGTCGCATTGGAAATTTTAATGAAGGTTATCTCGAAAACGGTTACCTCTAGCCTTTGGAGATTCAAACAGATTATACCTTTTTCACGTAAAACATATTGAGGAAACGATTTTTTTGATTATCTCGTTAATGCATCTTGAAAATTAAGCAATTTAAGACTTCATGTTTCTATCTCAATGTTCATAAAAAAGTGAGGTCTATCACCTGTCACGCGTTGTCAGTCAATTATCCGGACACCCTGACGTATGAGCTTTTCTATTATTTTAAATTTGTCATAAATATGCCCTTGAAGGCTTATCATTAATGAACACCCTGTATACATATTCGTCATTATTTCCATGACGCACACTTGACTGGCTCGAAATTTCCAGATAATTCCTTGACGTTTAAACGTCTAACATCTAACCTTAATTTTTGACAGCAATAACAAACCAATCACTAACACTATACAGTATGTTACACCCTTCGTAGTCGTTAATTTTTCTCACATTTTTTCTAAATTTTCCAATATTCTGTATAATTTTCCTTAAATTTCTTCCCGTAAGAACCTTCTACGAAGTAACAGAAAACTTATAAAAAAAAAGATGGATGAAATTGGTAAAGCCGTTCTCACGTGATGCCGTGACCAAGGGAGAAAGAGATTCATTTTTATATATAGAAAATAATATACGTTTAATGTCTAATTCCATCACAGGTTCTATAGTTTGCAGTATTGTACGTCTTCTCAAAGTCAGAATCTTTATTATCATAAAGTACAACCAATGATATAATGAAGCTAATGCTAAGCAAAATAGCAATGGGAAAACACTAAATGTCCATCATAGATTTGAACAGAAATAGAATTTTTTCACACAATTCTTTATGAATAAAACTCGCAATGTATGGAATTGACGTTGAATTCTGAGTGACAACATAAAACAAACACTAACACTCCAACGTACGTATAAATTTTGATAACTGATGTATTCATCGTAACATAATACTTTTGTTTGAGTTACGAGCTCAAGTAATGATTGATTAAAGTAAACCACTGTCGCGGTTACCTTTGGGTAATACGTTCCACAGTCTTTGAAGATAGGCTTATTATCGTTGACGTCTGTGATGAAAACAACCACGACAGCTGTACTGGTGTGTATCGTGGTATCGCCATTGACACAACAAGCCCCATCGTCCATCGCGGTCACATTTAGTTCGTATTTGTCTCGATCCAGAGATATAGGTTTATTATGGAGACGAATGACACCTGCAAAATTAACGTCAGTAAAATTTCCTGAAAGGATAACCACCCAAGACATCAAAAGATACTGAAGAGAACAAAATTGGGGCTTTGAATAAAAATGTTTTTGTGATAAACGGAAAGATCATGTGTAAGCTTTGTAATTGAACTATTTTTTCTTTTGTTTTGCTTCAATTCATAAGTTATATCAAAATAAAACTGGATCTTTAAATCCAGTACCGACCCCGACCGCTCCAGAATCCGTGTGACGTCACATTGTATTGCTTCCACCGATGACGTCCTACTGAGATAGTAGATTCTGGATTCCCAGCCAGTCCTGATAACAGTTACTTGTAACTAGTGTATATTTACTGCAACATAGACGTCGAATAAAGTTTGCAGCTCGAGACGAAGTCTACGATCGAAATAAATGTCTCTATGAATGTTTGAAGTTACATTACAAAATCCAGAAATAAAGTACCTACCTAATCAAATATGTTTCGATGAAGCAACCTCTTCCGCAACGCCATGATGGTGTCGTGTTCTAGAGTGTTAAACGGCCAATCTGTGTACCAGCAGGTATTGGTTCGAAAACCAGGTCTTGCAACTCTTTTTTTATTTTTTTTGACCACATGTAAAATACATTTTTCTTCTATGATCGACATTAATGTGTTTTTGAATCAAAGTTTTTAAGACATTTTACTTGCCAAAACTAAGTACCGAAGGCGGTGGAGAATTAAAAAAATCAGTGGAACTGAAGTTGGTGCGGGTGCGGGAGCTGTCGGCGAGTGTTTGGCATTGGTATTCCAAAAATCCATTTTTTCCTATATTTATTTTGATATAACTTTTGAATTATTGCGGAAAAAAAAGAAAACAAACAGTTATGTTTGCCTATATTATACAGGGTTGGGATGAAGTATGGAACCAAGCAAATAACTTTGGAACGGAAGGAGTGATATTGCTGAAAATTTGCAGGCAAGTGTAGTGACGTCTAATGCATCCGAAGACATTATGTTAGCTATTAATGTGCTTCCGGTTTAACCGGAAGGACCGTCAACTTTTTTAATTTAAATGGGACACCCTGTATATTTTTGCAGTTTTTAATTCATCATTTTTTTCCGAATACGTCCATAGTGGGTTTAGTATTTGTTTCTTAAAAAATTTGTCTCACAAATTCGTCCGTGGCGGTCTGCGGTCTTCCCGTTTGAGGTAATTTTTTTTTGTAATTTTGTTTTTAGTCACCGTCAAACGTGTTATAGGACCCCTGTCGGGACGTAAATCATTAAAAGTTGACACACTTCTTTGTGAGTTCTCACGCGATCGCCAAAACCGACTTTGAATGACGAGCATTTTAAACACCTGAACTGATAAAGAAGCTATATCTTTCCCGTTTTTACAGAAACTAATGCTAAACCCACTATGGACGTATTCGCAAAAAAAAGATGAATCAAAATTTGCAAAAATATACAGGGTGTCCCATTTAAATTAAAAAAGTTGACGTACGTTAATAGCTAACAATGTCTTCGGATGCACTAGACGTCACTACACTTGCATGCAAATTTTCAGCAATATCACTCTTTCCGTTCCCAAGTCATTTGCTTGGTTCCATACTTTATCCCAACCCTGTATAATTTTTCCATTTATCACAAAATGATATATTTATATATTTTTTAATCCAAAACTCCAATTAGGGATCTGTTCATTTTAATACTAAGGACCATTGATACTTTCTTTCTCGTAAATTCTAAGTGGTCACTACATTCGTCTGGATTGAATGCGTTGACTGCAAAATAATGAACGCAGAGTTTGTGATCCACCAAGTGTGTAGACAAAGCTGTCACGTATTTGGAGCTAATCAGATAGCAATCTAATATTAGTACTAATATACCAACCAGTAATTTCTTCAATGACGAATTGTCCGGAACTAGTGCCTCCGCCAACAAAACCAAACCGCACATTATCCCCATCTTTGTCTGATGCCACTACTGTTGTCACTAGTGTATTTGGACCAGCATTTTCGTCAACGTTTGGAGTATACACTTGCTGCGAAAACTTAGGTTCTTCATCGTTCTTGTTCTTCGTGTAGACTCTCACCTAGAAAGACAACAATATATTATCTAAGTTTCAAAAAATCTTATAATGGACGCCCGCCCCTCAGTTGTAATATTACTGGGGTGGTAAGGAGAACGGCCAATTTTATGTTTTATTATAATTAGGTGTTTTTTGTCTCTCAGTACTCTGAATTTCAGGCACCTTACCTATACACCTTATACACCACAGGCACCTTAGTTATAGATTTGACCAACAAAATATCTCAGCTAGAAATAAAGGATGTTTCAAGTATAATGCATGTTAATTGGAAATAAAATAGTTTTCAGAAAATTATCTTTTTCTATGGTCAGCCTCCCGCTGAAGGCTGAAATCCTATGGCGCTGTAGAAGCGCTGCGAGAGGATAAGTAGCCGTCGGGAAACAAATTCCCCGGCAGCTCATTCTACAGCGTCGAAGTTCTCCAAAAGATGGACTGCTGGAGGAGACTGTTTCGGGGAGTAGGACCTGGTAAATGTAATCTTGCAGAGTCTCTCTAGTGTTCCTCATTCGGACGGCCTTTGGTGTTATTATCTGGAAGAGCTCACTCGGAACATCTTCCGTGATACAATCTGTAAAACAGAGACACGTCAGCCACCCTTCATCGATGTTCCAGGCCGTGGAGGTCCTTTGTGAGGTTAAGCGTATCGATTAGTCTAATTGCTCTTTTCTGGATAGTTTCCAGAAGCTTTAGAGGGTGCTTCGGAGCACATCCCCATACATGGGAGCAATACTGCAACCATGGTCGGATCTGTGCCTTATAGAGCAGTAGTAATAACTCTGGTGTGTACAGCTTGCTACAGCGGAACAAAAGTCCAAGCTTCTGAAATGCCGTTTTAGCAATACTGATGACGTCGTCGTCCCAGGACATGTCATTGTTGATCCCCAAAAGCTTGATGGAAGGTAACTCGACTATTGGGTGACCCTCCATTTCCACAGTTGGTAAGCCAGCGTAAGACTTCTTTGTCAGTTTTGTTGCCTGAGCTTTCTATACGTTAAACTGTACTTTATTTACTAATACCCACTCGACAATTGTTTTGGTATCTACATTTTGTTATGATAAAACGATCTATGGCAAGTATGTGTGAAATAAAATATCGGCCAAAATCTCGCCGCGGTTTAGGTGACACATATCTACGAAAGGGACGCTATTTTCAATAACTCCGAGGCATAACTGAGGTTCAATGCCGTTAATGTGCTCTTGCATTGTTCTTGGCTTATTGACAGAGACCTTTTCTTTTAAATATCCCCAAAGAAAGAAGTCCAACGGCGACAAATCACATGATCGTAGCGACGATTACGGCCATTGAATTTCTCGAGCAAAGTAGACATTGTTTCGTTGGCTGTGTGGCAGGTGGCACCATGCTGTTGGAACCACATGTCGTCTAGGTCCATATCCTTAATATGTTATTACAAGAAGTCCATTACCATTTCGCTATAGCGAACACCATTCGCGTGAACTGCTTGGCCGACCTCATTTTCGTAGATGTGCGGCCCGATGACGCCACCAGCCCGTAAACGAACTGGACGAGGATGCACTGGTGTTTTCACATCTCCTACGGATCCGGTTTGCTCAAATTTGCACACAATTCTCTCCATTGTAGACACATTTGGTCGATTATGCTGCTCAAAAAAATTACGAAGTGCTCGAAACGCATTTGTATTTGAACGCCAATTTTCGTAAAAGGCTTCAACAACCTTAACGTGCTGCTCAGTTATGTGCCGCTCCATGGTTGAATTTGTCATACCCTCATGTCATTCGACATTACCGAATCCCAATGATTATTATTAATAGGAAACATTCTTATTGAAGTCATTGAAATACACCAAAAGAAAAAGATTCCTTACCGTTGCAGTTCCCGTTTTAGCAGGTTCACCCTTATCCTTGGCAGTAACAACAAATTCATAGTAAGCATTGTTATTATCGGCATCCAATTGCTTGTTGTTAGATATAATGCCACTGGGGTCAACGCTGAAGTGATCATCAGAAACGAAGTACTCTATCTCGGCATTGGTACCACTGTCGGCGTCCATGGCTTTGACCTTCAAAATGCTGGTACCAGGCGGTATGTCTTCGTCGACATTGTGCGCCTGGTAGTCAGGAAGCTCGAACTTGGGAGCATTATCATTCACGTCTGTTACCCGAATGGTTAGCTGAAATTATAAATTATCTAAATTATTTTCAACAAGATAAACTGTACATAAAATTTGCTTCTAAAAGTAGAATTAGAGAAACATTTTATGGATGTTAATGGTAAAGGAAGTTGAGACAATCTTCAGTAGTTTAAGGATTACAAGATTCTTATTGACAAAGCTATATAAACAAAATAAAATATGTGGATGAATGTTCACTTAAATTCGTTATAGAACTCATCTGGGCTGTAATAAGGCGTTTGTAAAAAAAATTCTTTTTGAATGTTAAGCAAGTGAGAAAGTTTGCTATAAATCTTCACTCCATTATGTATAATTGATGAATATTATGATCTATAGTCATTGTCTCTAATTTCGTTTTATCTTTGAGAGTCAGTGGTATTGTTTCTAAAATGAATAGTGCTATTATGGCCATAATTTAGAATTCTAAAAATAGTGTCTTGCATGAAGTTCTAAGTCTATTCTTGGCAATGTATCTAACTGTTCGCCTCTTTAAAGTAAGTATGAGTACAGGCACCAAAAAATGAGATGCCTTAACTCCAGCTACCTTGAAACAATACAAAATAGTAACTTTTGGAGGTGTTCCTTCCAAGAGTTTCTCTAACTGTTCTAAGTATGTAGGATACTTTAGCTAATTCAATAATTAAACTATCAACGTGATCTGTAAAATTCATTTTTTGATTAATAGTTGGACCTTCATGCTGTATGTTTGATATAATAATTGTTCATTGTGTAAGTAAATTACGTCAAGTGAGCATTTGAAAGTCACATACTTGGTTTTCGAGATATTAAGATAAAAGATTGCTTTCGCACCATCTTTTGATTAAACCTATATCATTTTCAATTTTTAGCATGCTTAAATCATATATGTCATTATAATGCCAGAGTATTGTAACAACTGTCATCAGCAAATGCAGTGAATTGAACACTCATTTCCAATGTCATTAGGTTATTCATATATACCAAAATAAGATGGGACCTATTACAGATCCCAGCCAGTACATTTAATTTTTCAGAAGTTGCATTTTTAAATAATTTAAAAATTAGAGTGCGATTACTCAAATAAGAATATAATAGAGTGCAGTAACTATAGTACATATATAATGCTGACGGATTTCATTCATCTGACTATAATCAATAATAAAAGAATATATTACTCTGAGTATAGTTTAATATTTTAGTTCACTATTAAATATTGCAATAAATTAGAAGTCCCGAATATGGTTAATAGAATTACGCCAATGATTATGCAGACATTCTATGGGCTTTTTCCACTTAACTGTAAGAGAATTTGCCAAAATACTGTATATATAGCCTGAATACCGAAAACTACTGGATCAAAATTTGACTCACAAATGAGATAACTTGATCATTAGCTTCAGAGGAGCACATGCTCAGACTTATTCTTATCATATAAAGTATTTTTTAATACGTTGCTCGTATACAGTTCAGAAAACGTTAACTTGTAGAATGAGGTATGATTGGCAGTAAAATAAATGACCGTAAACTTAGCTCAATTTGCTTAAATTGTGAAAATTTATTTGTGATACATCTAAGCAGAAGTTGACAGGTTACAGGACCAACACAAAGTTGTGGAATTAGTAACGCAAATTACCAGTAAAAGAGAAATGCACTCCGATTATTAACTGGTATACAGTAATGAATATGACATTGGATCTTACCTCAACGGAAGTAGAAAAACCGCCAGAATCTTCTGTAGCTGTAACGACCAAAGAATAGACGTGTGGTTGTCTTAAATCTTCGAAGTCCAATTCTTTGGCAAGCTTCACAATACCAGATGTGGGTCCGATGTTGAAGGTACCGGCTCCCTGACCTTGAGCTTTTAATGTGTAGCGAATTTCTCTGTCTGCGAAGGATTTTGCTTTCACCGAGATTATGCTGAAAAAGTCAAATACCAATGAATATTGGAAAAAACTGAGGCAACAGTAACAATCATAATGCTACCAGAAAATGTCAGCGGGATTTAAACCTGCGCCCTCCGGAATTCTAATCCGACGCTCTGTCAGCTGAGACATGATGGTCATGTCAACCCAGCCTGCAAAACGTCGGCGTCGTCACCCTGTATATCATTGCCGCTACATTATATTTTAAGTGACGCGTTGGACGTCGATTGCATTGATCCATAGCTTGGTATAACAGTTAACTTATCCATAATAGGTATATGAGCAACTTGTGCATCTAGATCAAGAGCTGTGGGAGTCATTCTTCTGAACCAATTAAAACTCAGCGTATACACGTAAACCGCAATATTTATTAATCTACAAGTTTTCCCAGCACAGTGCTTCTGATCCTGGCAGCTAATTACAACTTCTGGCGCTAAGTTTGTCATGTTACGGATAAACGGGAATTACAGCCACACTGGGAAGAAGGGAAGTTTGGGAAGGGTAGAGGTCGAACCAAAGGGAAGACAAGAGTAAATATATAATCCGATTAACAAAATCCCATTTCAATAGCCTGCTCCCAATGTGCCTATATTTTTAACATGATTTTATTAGCTTCATATGTATGTATGTTTGTAACCGACTCATCTGGACTCCATTCTGATCCACTTTAAATAACCAGATTCAATTTAAACTTCGTACACTTATCAAGGCTCGGCCGAAATTGAAGTCTAGTTAAAAAAAAATATAGTGAACGTGATAGTTATGTTTTTAATTTTTGAGAAATGACGACAAGGGCTTAACAGATTAGATCTTAGTCATGACATGTCTCAATCTAGATATTGAAACATATATCGAGTTAAAGTGTTGCTCCGCCAACATATTCCACTGCATTAGGATTTAAAAAAAACAGTCTTTATCTATTTCCATTATTTGAAAATACATCGGGTGTCCCTAAATTTCCTTGACATGTGACATTTTCGTAACGCGAAGTGGTTCGAGCAAGAACTGAGTTGTAATTCGAATGGAAATAATTTTTATTTATTGTTTCACTTACATAAATTATATCCCTATTTTCATTTAAAATATTGTGGTACCTTTAAAATAAAGATGCGCATGACGCAAAAAAACGGATAAAAAGGAAACTATGTGGTTTTTTAATTGTACTGAATGACCTATCATACATGCTTTCGAAAACTAATGACTTTTCGAAAATAAAGGATTTATGCATGAAATCAAAGGCAGGATTTGAATTAAATAGTGAATTTATTGCTATTTTAGAGAAAAAGTTGGGGGTAAGTTTTAGGAGTTTAAGTACATAAAAAAAAGTTTGGAAGGCACAGTATGAGGCAATTCAGTCCCTTGAAAGACCCACAGGTTTCTTTTTTATGTTTTCCTTACGAAAATATTACGCCTCAAAGAAACCCTTGTTTATTTTTCTTAGGTTAGGCTTGTGTATAAAATCAAGGTACTTCAAGATTTTAAATAAAATAAGGACTTAATCTGTTTAGGAAGAATTATTGGGTGCGATTTGAAAATAAAGTTGGAAGTGAGTTGTTGGGTTTGAAGCAAAAAAATATTTTGGAAGCAGAGTATGAAAGACCTATAGGGTACTATAGGTACTTCCAAAAATGCTACTCAGTATTCGTTTAAACTTTTTTTGTTACGAAAATATCACGTAAAATATACATACTGTAAACAGACACAATTACTTTTTTTCATAAGCGCCTTGCGAGTTGTAAGGATCCGGATGCTTAAGAGATAGAGATAATAACTATCTCTTGAAAATTATTTTCAGTGAAAAGAGTTAGGTAGATTCATAAAACAGAACAAAAATACTAGTATTGTTGTGAAAAAAGCTTTAGGCGCTTTGTTTTATATTTTTTGTATACCGAGCTATCCACGCATTCTTTACAATAGCACTAGTATTTTCTGTTTATATTTTCAGCTACAACCCGCCGCGTATCAAATATAACGTGCACCGACACTTATCCTCTCGCAGCGCTTCTAGAACACCATAGGCCTTTGCGTGATGCTGACCGTAAAAGAAAGCTATTTTTCACATTTTAGTTTAATGTGCTATTATGGCGTATTTGTTATTCGTTTTTCCAAACTATCAAACACATAACGGTACTGACTGTGAAAACGTAATATGCTAAATTTGTTCGTCACAAAAGATTAAAGCTATAACAGCTGAGTTAACATCTAGTAGTTAGCAACTATTGACATCATTTATCTGTATTCCTATAAACCAATTTTTTTTTGTTCGCGATAGGCAAAAACATAAGCTACAACCAAACATATGTTTTGGAGGTCTTTTTCTCTAACATTTATAACTTTATACCTTAAAAAATAAGATTTGCGAAAGAAGCACGTTTTTCGAAAAAAAAAAATGATAAAACCGTATTTTCTGCATATCTCGGTAACGCATGCGTACAGAACAATACAATTTTAGAAGTGAGATACTGCTTGTCAGATGATAATAGTTTCGGTGTCATCAACATTTGCTCGATATTTAACATCGCTTCGACCGTACATGTAGCAAGACTACTAAGATTGAAACATTACAGAGATTAGCATGGCCCCTGCGCAAGGGTAACACAAAAAATTGTGAATCGTTCTACATTTTTAACTGCCTAAATTTAAAGGTATTTTATTTCAAACCTTCCTTTGTTTCTAGCTGGTGTTTTTGATTCAGTATTATGTATTTATTATTGTTTGTTTTACTTAGTTTTTATGTAAAATCGGTGGCTTTAATATTATTTGTAATTAAGCTTTGTTGTTATATTTGGCCGATATCAGCTCCAATAAATCATTGAAACGTGCGACTGACGTTGGGCCGTTGCCACTAAAAACCGAACAGGTGACAGTCTTACCTGGGGTAAGATTGGTTAGATTTTTCAAAATATTTAATATCAGTAACGTCTCAGCCCCCCACCCGCAACCACCTGGTACAAACCTAATTACACCTAAAATAGCCTAAATTTAAATATCTTTTATATTTCACCCAACCTAGTAGTAAATATATTAACATTAACTTCAACCTCCATTTCAGCTTCTGCTAAAACAAAATCAGGTCAAACTTCATCCCTTTTGAACATCCGTGTGTGAAAGTCCCAAAATGATTTATTTTCATCTTTTCCAAAACACATTGACTAAATTTTCTATGTTTTTCAGTCACTAACCCAAAAAAATTGCAATTGCACAACTTCGTGAAGTACATTAACTGAACTGTTGCTCGCTGACAACACCGTATCTTTGTGATACTATTGAAGTCTGTCATGCGGGTTTTCGGTTCTAAAATTGTCTTGTACTGTTCAGGTACGTTTTGAAAGTGTGGTGAGAATACCGAGTTTTAACTATTTTTTTTCAAATAATGCTTCTTTCACCAATTTTCTTCTTTAAAAGTACATAATAGACCATCCCCTTTAATTCAAATATGAAATTTTACAAAATTACGTGGGGCATTGTTGCGTTGTAGCACTCTTATCGTATATCACCAAAAGCCTGTAAAGGCTATAAAAATTGTGCCCTTTCTAAAATGTAGATATACTACTGTAGCTATAAATACTTACTCTGAGTCTTTCTTCTGGTTTTCCGGAATTTCGGCTTCGTAACTGGGCATGTAAAACTGCGGTGCCCTTTTCCCGCCAACAATGGACAACCTTTCTTCAGGAGTACTTTGGAACCTTTTATCGTCAACCCTTCCGTTTTGATCTTCAGCTTTGACGTATAAAACGTACTCCATGTCTAGCTGGAAGAGGTCTGTACCCCTGGTTCTAACCACTCCAGATCGTTCATCCACCTAGCAAAAGGAATAAGTGTTAGTTTTTGAATAATCCAAATAAAAGAAAATATTTAAATGCTAAAAGAATCAAATTTCTGAAGACCATGAAAAGATCTGTGCTTTGCTGAAGAATGATCGCCATTTTGGAGAATAATATAAATATGCTTGCTCTTGCAGCATGGATATTTCATTTTCAGAACATTTAGAAAATTTCAGATGTTCATGTAAAACCATGAATATAAATGTCATTTTAGGTCATTTTCAGATACAGGTTTCACATTATAGATTGTAACAATTTTGCATGCTGAACTTGCAGCTGAATTTAACAATTTATTTTTGTCGTAGGAGGTAGAGCTACTAAAGAGAGCTACGAGTACTCTTGAACTCTAAATTTACGTACCTTTTGAGTGACCTGGAGAAAAAGAAATGTCAATTTTTTTCTCTCCACTACATATTCTTCAAATGAACAAGTTTCGCAATAAGTGGCTCAGATGACCTTGACATACTTTTCGTTAATAATTACGAAAATTAAATTCTTGGCAGAGGGATTTTGAAATGTGTGTCGGTAGGACGTCACTTAAATGTCAAAATTTTGCAGCTTGCTTGTTTTTAATGGAAGCTTAGAGTTAATTGTACTGAGTGTCCGCAATGACGTTCACAAACAAATTGATGATAATAGAGCCTTGGTATTAAAAAAAAGCTCATTTAAATTCTTTCATAATAACTGAGGTATCCTAATATTTGTAAACTACGCGGTACAGATTTGTTACCTAACTCCATTGCATTCGTCAAATAGTATCTTTTGACAATTATGGTGAAAGCGAGACCTCTTGATTATGGTGGATGCTAGCTTCGTTGAAGTCATTTAAGTTAGATTCTACGTAATTCACGCGAAATAAAAAAATATTGGGAAAATTGAAAAGTTTCGCAAGGCAAGAAATGCGAACACTGAAAAAAAAAGATGCGGTTCGTGAAATTCGTGTCGACTAAAGAAAGCAATAAACGTAACCTGATTGTTAATAAGCTCTTAAGGTACAGCCTCCCAAGCTGTCCTCACAGCATATTCCAGTTTCGGCGTGGTCGGAGGAGTGGATGAATCGTGATTGTAGGGATCCATCCCATCCCATACTTTTTGAATTCGCGATAAATCGGTTGGTCGTGGAGGCCAAGGGAGCACCCGCCACTGTGCCGCGAGTCATAAGTAAAGATGACTTTTTGTCAAATGCAATGGTCCACAAATCGTCAAAACAATAGGACGGCATACATGGCGCTCAATTACAAACTGGAGGGCATGTCGTTAACCCCGTCATTGTCTAACGCATTGGCGTCCATTGTTATGTCACACCCCAATGGCAGCCGCTTCTTCTGGACTCTGGTCAAACAAATAGAGGGTAACTTCTCGAGGAGTAGCTTCCCATCGATCACATGTGCGGATGGAACAGTAGCAACTGCTTTCAAGGACAAGAGCGAAATATTTGCCAAGACATTTGCAGAAAACTCCAATGTAAAAGTCCCATCCAGTGCCCGGTTACCATCCATACCGAGAGTACCCCAAGCCATGAGCGGAATGACGTTCAGAACAAAAATAGTTCGGAAGGTGCTGAGTCACTTGACATTAATAGGGCGAATGGCCCCGACATGATCCCCTCCATTGTTGTGAAGAAGTGCGTACCGGAGCTCGCTCCCATATTTACCCGCCTCTTTCGGATGTCTTACGATTCCAGCATTTTCTCAAAAGACTGGCAAACAGCTTGCATCCAGCCGGTGCCAAAAAAGGGATCCAAAACTGATCCGATCAACTACAGACCTGTAGCTCTGCCTTCTGTAATCAGTAAAGTGATGAAGAAATGCGTCAACCAAGAGCTCATTAAATACCTAGAGCTCCATCACTTAATCAACGACAGACAATATGGATTCCGACACCAAAGATCAACTGGAGATCTCCTGGCTTACGTCACACATGTGTGGAGCAAACTCATCCAGTCATTTGATGAGGCTCACGTCGTTGTTCTCGATATTTCATAGGCATTCGATCAACTGTGGCATGCAGCTCTCCTAAACAAGCTCCCGTCTTATGGGCTCCCTGTTATGCTTTGCGGTTGGCTCGCAGACTTCCTCTTATGTCGGAAAATCTCTGTCGTGGTAGACTCTCCTCTTCTTTCCATAGCATCAATGCCGGGGTTCCGCAGGGATCGGTATTGGCTCCGACATTGTTTCTGCTTCACATTAATGATCTACTCTCTAGCACTACAAACCCAATCCACAGCTTTGCGGATGACAGTACGCTGCATGCAGGCATTATGGGCAATAGACCGATCTCTGTGGTCGAGCTGGAACGCAGAAGATTCAAAGGATCTCAATACCATTACCGCTAGGGGGCTTAAAAAAATGGTTAAATTTAATGCCTCCAAGACCCAGTATTGTACGCTATCAAACAAGAAGTGTCCAAGCCAACATCAGGTTCTAACGAACAACCGGGCTCTGCCAAGGAGTGTACTAAATTTTGTTGGCCAAAGCAAAACTTCGGGTTAATTTATGAACCCCTAAAAAAAGTATATTTTTCTAAACTCATTCAAGCTGTTAGGACTCAACATTACAGAAAATCTGGCACGAACACGTCGCGTCAATTGCAACAGCCGCTGGTAAAAAGCTTGGGTACCTATTTAAAGCCGCCAGAAAGTATTTCTCACCATGTAACCTCCTCACGCTATATAAATCCCATATAAGACCTTGCCTGGAGTATTGCTCTCATGTCTGGGGAGCTGCTGCCCCTACTACCCTGTCTATACTAGATGCCGTCTAGAGAAGGGCAATTCGACTAATTGGCGACCCGGCCTTAACGCGCCACCTCCAGCCACTTTCTCACCGGCGTGGTGAGATAGTGGCTTCTACCGATATTCCAATAGAATCTGCACCTCTGAGCTATCCTCTATCGTTCCGCCGCACAGCGCTACTATCAGATGTACCCGTGCGACCGCTGCATCTCATCCTAAGACGGTCGTTCTTCATACATCAAGAACTGAGCGGTACAACCGCACATTTATTCCCAGGATGTCGAAGGCTTGGAATGGACTGCCAGAAGATGTATTTATTGGGCCTGCCTGGTTAACAAACTTCCCCAACATAACCCTTTCAGAGCAGACGCGGTACTCTGGTATTTAGGCTCTACCTGAGCGGTCTGCTCAGTTATAAAAAAAATGTCTGGCCTCACAAAAAGCCTGGACACGTCGAAGAAGACCGATGTCGGCGTTCTTGGCACGAATCTAACTACTGGCGATTTGCAGTGACTGGAAGAACTAGATACAAACGATATGACCTTAAGCCAATTTCACGTAATTTAGGGTAAACCATGCGGATTCGAACGAGCCTCATTATAGCTGCATACCAAGGGGCAGCAACAGTTCGAGTGGATTGCATTTTCTTCTCTCGAAGGGCCAGTGGTAGATAACGATCTTGCCAGTCTGTAGTTCTTCTATATGCTCCAGAGCCTCTAGCTCGCTGCATTCCTCTATCTTCGATCTATGCCTATTATGCTGCTATGCCCTGTAGAAGCAGCAATGGCTTTGTCACAACCACCACGTTCTAGCTAAACTACAATCCGACCTCGTTCAAAGAGAGTTTACTACGTAAACTGGAGCTGTCGTCCTCATTCAAAGGGGATTAACTACGGAAACGGGTGTTGTAGTCTTCTAGGTGGCATCTTTTCACAACCAAACCACATTATTTGCAATATAGATATAATGGTTTTTATTAGGTGTACAAAAAGGCGGTTTTATTTTTACAAGTATAGAGCTTTTTGGAGGTGAAATATAGGTAAATAGCATCTAAATGAACAGGTGCTAGATGTGTGCTAGAGAGGGTACTGCCAAGCTGTACACAAACCTTTTCCTAGGTATTTGGATTACACTTGCGAGCTCAGGCGAAGATCATATCTACGGCTGGCAACGTTGGGATTATACATGGTAGTTTTCAGAAATTTCAGATTCTATCAATTTGATTTAAAATTGTTCGGAGACTTTTGGTTACGTCTTCAGATGTGATCTTTTGTCTGTAGGATTTTCTGCGAACTGAGAATCAACTACATCATTATATTATTAGCCAGGACAAATTCAGGAACCTTGTTTTAACTTATTATCACTTGAGGATCCAAATTGCTAATTGGATGACGTCACACAGTGACGAGAAAAACATTATTATTTTCAACATAACCATAGAGTTGTTTGTGCTCGAAATAAAATGCCTGCCTGTGAAGTACATGTGACAGCTTATATAAGCAACATATTAAATAGCAACGAACAACAACTGTAGACTGATTTGCAGGTTCATTTTACTTCCCACACCGAAAGGTGAGGGGAGTATTGTGATCGCGAAAATTTTCGATTTTGATATAATACGTTTTTTGGGTGTTTTATGACGTCTACATAAAGAAAATCCACGTCACTCGTTTCTGTCGGTCTGTCTGTCGGTCTGTCTGTCAGTCTGTCTGGACGCGTTCTTCTGCCTCGGAATCTCAGTAACCGCTGCATGGATTGTTATGAAATTTGTGCATCAATATGCTGTGTAGTCGTAGTAGGTAATGCTGCTATAATTTTGAAAATTGGTGCATGGGCGGCGAAGTAATTAGTAAAAAACAAAAAATTTTAAATACTCCTAAAACTTCGTTTTTAGGCTTTTAGGTGTTCCTGATCATTTTCTACTTTTTTTGGGTGGGGTGAAATTTGGGGTGGTTGGGGGGTAGGGGGTTGTGAAATTGAAAAATTTGTTGCATTTATAATATACTATCCACTGACCTGTGAAGGAAGGCCTAGCGACATAAATAACTTTTTTAGGTACATCCGAACATTTGCCTATTGCAGAAACCAAAGGACAGAATTTTTTTCTGGTGTAAACATACGAGTATTGCTTCAGATCGTTCTGTATTGCGTAGCGAGGAAACTGTTGGATTGATTACAATGAAATTTTGGCACAGTATTATTACCTTGGCGAGGATAGAAAATGCGTATGTTTTTTATAAATCTGCCAGTAGAGGCGCAGAAAGAGTAAAAAAACAAAAAATATGAAAACAGCTCATACTTCGTTTTTAAGCGTTTTAGAGGTTCTTGATTATTTTCTACGTTTTTTTGGGTGGGGGTGAAATTGGGGTGGTTTGGGGGTGGGAGGTTTTAAAACAAATAATTGTTGTATTGATAAAAGGGGGGGCCTGGCAATGATTTGGTTGCAAGGGGATCTTAAACTATAGCTTAATGCTACGTGAAAATAATAAACTGGTATATCACCGTAATGTGTGGGAAGTACTGAGTCAATCAACTTGACTTCATTTTTTCAATAGTTGTTCTAGCTCTTTACCTCAAATAGTCCTTCGGCTCTTTCCTGAATTATAAATTTGTGTAGTAGATATATTAAGATTTGGGTATTTGTGGAGTTTCACATCTTTAAAACGCAAATCAAGTAAATTTCTGTCAAACTAAACTTAGCTTATTACTAATCTTCCCTAACAGATGGGGTTTTATAATAATTGTATATTACGCAACAGTACGTAGTCGGAACTGTGTCCCAAACTTGATTACTCAATCCAAATTGTATGGCCAGGTGTGCGATTAATAAAAATCACATATCTCCACAGTTATGGTGAAAGCGACACATTTTAGCCTTTGATAAATTAGAATTTGACTTAAATAACATCTGTAAACTATAAACAAGATATATAAAGCTAATTTAGTTTAAATATTATTATGAATCTTCTAAAGATAATGCAAATTTTTTGGCGAAATTGACACATCCACCAAAATTGAAAAAATCAGAATTCTCTTTACATTTATGGTGAAAGCGTTACCTTATCAGAATGTCTTATTGTATTTTGAATGTTGTCTTTGTTGCAACTCAACGAACGGGACTCTTTCCGCACGAGACTATACCTACTTGAATGCTAGGTAGTACCAAAGTTTACGGAATACATATAAGTTGGATCACTCTCCGTCGGCACTTTGAAGATCTCACATCAAAGCGATGCCGCGGCCGCACGCGCCAATTAGTTTTTGAGTTGGTTTTTGCCAAAGTACGAGGGTCTTTTAGCGGGAACTTGCTAACGCCTGGGTTTTATGTATATACGAGGGTCATTGAAAGACTAGGTATTGACAGCCGATTTAGACATACAAATACAAGTATAACGTTTATTTTGCTAATACACTAAGTTACATAAATGGATATCAAAAATAAAACCTAGTAAAACTATTACTATTGAATCTCAAATGATTTCACATATTGTAGCTATTTCGTAGATAAGTAAAAATTGATTCAAAGGTGCTGTAGTATTTTTACCTTAATGTTATGTTTATTTGGCTTATTTTTGAGACCACAGCTTATAAAATTTATGGTAAAGTATATACGAACTCGTATGTACAATTTTAAAAGATAATCATGTGGATATGCTTTACTTGGTTGTGAATGAATTATTTTTGACATTTTGCTCTTCAGTGTCATTCCAATTGGTACTGTAGAAGCTAAATTGTTAAAGTTATCAATAAAAATATTTCCGAGCTCTAAAATATAGTTTAGGATGTCCCTGGGTGGTATGGTAGGACCACCGAATGAATATTTTGTAGGTCTTGAATTAATCACTTTATACCCCAGGTGTGCTAGTTTGTTGGAATTGTTTTATCGGGAGGAACACAGAAAGGTACAAATGTACAGGGTGTCCCATTAATAATTTTGAATCGAATGTCACGTGACCAAAAACAAATACCTCATTGGGTAGTACAATGACAAAAAAAAGACACAACATCTGCTCTAATTTACATCCCCAAAATTATAATTCTCTACCACTGCCCAGTTCCGACATATTGCTTGTCTTAATCGTCGTGAAACACCCTGTATTTATATCCTTTATATTTCAAGGTTTACCACAAAATGAGGATGGATCTGATTGTCATTTTCCATTCGTTAATAAATTCAATTGTTAAAATCAAACTTCTAAAAATATTATGCATTTCCAGCAAACAAATCCGAGATAACAAAATCCGATATTTTTGAGACACTGTATATACTTCGCGTTAAACACGTTCAACCTCTACCTTGCGCCGCCCCGTATCTCCCAGCTGACGTCGGTACACTGCTACCGGTGGACCGGGGAGACGGGGCAAGGGGCAGGCCGTTTTGATATTTTTGCGGAGTGATCCAACTTATATGTATTCCGTAAACTTTGGTAGTACTCACCTCAAACCGTCCTCCTGTTCTGTCCCGGACGATAAAGTAGTGGATGTTGTGATCTGTGTCAGGATCTCGAGCCTGCAGAGTGAAGACTGGCGTGTTCGGTGGAGCGTTCAGTTGGACGACCGCCTGCATAGGTAGAGGGCGGTTGATGAAATACGGAGGCTCATCGTTTACGTCACGCACGTGGATGATCACCCTCTGATTGTCAGTATCTAGAAAAAGGATAAATATTTGTTAAATTGTTATAAGAAATGTTTGGATTTCTTTAATTCGACTTATGGTACGCGCACATAAATCGGCATCGAACGGACGGTACGGATCGGAAAAAGTTACTTGCTATTAAATTTAATGGACCATCGCACATACGTCGGGACGGTAGGCATCGGATTTTCAAAATCCGGCGAAAATATAGCAACTAGAAATAAAGCCAGCCGATGCGTGCCGTGCGTGCCGATACCAACGTATGTGCGATGCTGATCGGCGATTGCCGAGGCACCGTCGGAATTTTCCAAGTTTCTACCTGTACTGCCTTCAGACAGTGTTGCCATTCACAGCAACTTGTCGCGAGAATAGCGACATTTTGATTACGTTGAGACGTGGCGGTATTTAAGAAAATAAACCGATTTGTAGCGACTTGTTGAAAAATTCTGTTACTACTTTTTTTCGCCACTGATTACTTCTTGTCTATTCTTCTTTTCAGTTTTGCCCAGACTGTCTTGTATTGGTGTCGAGACCACAGCATAGTAAACAATTAGCACAATATCTCAGGTTGGCGACAATTACGCGCGCATCCCCCCTTTTGGATGATTATTTGTAGGGATGCTAACGATACTCCGATACTTGAAATAAATGTATCAATATTTCTGCACTAATATCGAGTATTTTTGTCTTAGATACTTTTTGAGCGATTCCAAGCTGGTATCGCTACTTTTGTAGCGGTATCGGTATCGAAAATAATTATGAACCAAACGCGCCTCCGTTGGCGTGTACAGCTCTATACTTGGCTACAAAATATCGAATTGGTACCGGTATCGATATTTTTTTTTCCGCATCTCTCTACCCAGACTTCACACCTGTCAAATTCTGTGGGAACTATTTTTATATAGGACATCCTCAGGGATATTCTTCTGGTTGTTTACTATGCTGTGTCGAGACGAAAAATCCGTACCGTCCGTCCGATGCCGATTTATGTGCGCGTATCCTTATGGATTGTTTTGGAGAAAAAAGTTACAGTAGAGCATCTTTAATGCTAATATCGAAAAGATGTCCCCATCCTGAACAACTGTTGTTGAGGCCACATTTCTTGGAATACATTTTATGATGTATAATACATATTGTTGCAAAATATGCTTCCAGTCACAAATATAGTGCGTATATACAGGGTGCATTATATATAGAGTATAGCATATATTTCAGTAAGTAATGATTATATAAAAGTTGCTGAATATTGTATTTCCCATAATACGACAGTACCAGGTGTTTTTGCTTCAGAAAACAAAAGCGTAGCGAAAAACAATTGATTTTTTAAATAGCAATATACCTTTTCATTAGGCTCATTTGATAGAGATCTTTTCCTCCTTTCAATGACATAATACGTTAGTACCCAAGTACAGGAAAATGTTAGGAAAAATTAAAAGCTTTATTTAGTTTATTACATCAACAGTATTAGTCTAGTATACATCTAACCGTTTTCCGAAGATCCTGTGTCTCTAAACCGTCTCAATGTCGTATCAACTACAGACTGGGTGATGGGTTATCAATCTGGATAACTGAAAATTTTCACATTATTCTGGTTGTGCTCGTTTCCTAGCCCATCACTGACTATAATCAAAATTTTAGATGCGTTCAGATTCTGCTAAATGAACCACTTCTAATTTTCGATGACGAACTTACTAACAATGTCAGAAGTATTGACAGATGACAATAAGTTTTTGTCACACTGGCCTACTACGAGATCTCAGATATCTAGATTAATGTTATTGATGTGATAAACTTAATAAAGTGTTTCATTTTTTTTAACATTTTCTTGTATTTGAGTGCGGACATGTGTTGCCAATGAAAACAGAAAAAATATATGCCGAATGAAAGGGCATATTGTGCTATTTTAAAGAAATCAAACATTATTTGTTACTCATTTGTTTTCTAAAACAAAAACAACTGAATACTGCCGTATTATGGGGGATACGATATTAAACAACTATTATATAAAAAACATTTGTACAATCACTGTTTACTGAGATATATACTATATTCCATAGATAATGGGTAACAGTATAGTTATTTTGAAACTTATAAGTATAATCTCCTGGTTTATATGATGATGTTAAATGATATATAAGGAGATTTACAAACAAGTTAATTCAATCCTCCGGACTACCTCTTAGGATGTTTGGATCAACGGAACTTTAGATTATGGGCACAAAACTTTACAGCAAAATATCTGTTGATCCGTTTTTAGCGCAGTTGACGGAGCAATTTCAAAAAAGAGGTCTCTGCTAGTATTTAAAACTTATACAAATCAGTGTTTATTGCTCGCAGATAGTCTTGGACTTGTAGCTATCTCAAACACATGCAATACTAGCTACACCTCTACAAACAAAGTACACAAAAAAATCCAATCTTTGTTCTGAGTGGTAATTTTACAAATTTTTGCTAACACTAAAATATGTAAAGCAACAAATAGTTTGTTAGGCTCTCGGATTTTTAGTAGTTTTGGAAGACCAGACACTCGTGGCCAAAACATCAAAACTTTGTTACAGATTTCCGGTATTTTTATTGACATTTTTATTTACATAATATTCACCAAAAAGACCGGCGCCAAAACCTTCTGATCCTTAACTTGTATTATGGGATCTTTAGGAGAAACTCACAAACGGTTAAATTTTTGAAATTGTTCGAAGAATGGATCAATAAAAGCAAGGTTTGGACTAAGCAACCGTTTGTTTTGAATACGAGTAGTTCTACAAGGCTTTTTAATTTTTTTTGTCTAACTTATAACATAAATGGAATGATGGAGATCAGAAAGCTTCACGGGCTTTGAATATAATTTAAATAACTGCAAAGGAAAGGAATGGAATGTCTATAGGTATTAGAATCCTATTTCTGGCTATTGTATGATTCCAATTGGAGAAGCTTATTTAGGAAGAAAAATATAACACAGGAGAAAAATTTCGAAATAATGTTTCTACATACTTTTGTCTTCGGATTTTGCAATCAAGTACCACTTTAAGAAGCACATGATCGCGATTTTTTTACAAATTTCAAAGCTGAATTTCGATAGGTATGTTGCTAAAGGGTTGGTTTACCAACTGGTTAGCTAGCAAGGTATGTCAATTGAGTCTATTATATTTATTTCATTTATATTTATATTGTTCCTAAATGGACAACAAGTAATTATACCTCCGTTTAAGAGAGATTAAAATGGCAAAAGACATAGTAAACCTTGAAAAATACCAGGCTAATTTTATCCAGAAAGCGGTCTGTTATAAACCAATAGAAGCGCAACAATCACTTCCATATTTACCTTTATTTAATAGAAAATAAGAAAATAATTATTAACTCAGAATTTAGATAGAATCGATAAAGTCTTATAATTATGTTGCACAATAATAACATTGGATTCTTGAATCTCATATCAGTCTTTGATACGTTAAAATTTCGATATTTATATAATTACATCTACAAAAAAAATTAAAAAAACTATCTGTTATAATGTAGCATCTTAGACAGTTAAATATTTTCTCTACTATTCAAACCTCAAACCGAATCCGGAAACTGTGGACACACATTCAAATGGCATGGACGACTGGCACACCCACCATAAATTACAAATCCACATTTCTATTTAAAATTATGGCGAAAGCAGTACCTACCTGATTCACACTTTGTTAAGAGAATTAATTTTTTTTTTCAATATTCATTAACAAAATTTTAAGATTCCTATATTCTGTTGCATTTCCAAGAGTCTTAGTTTTTACAGCAGGTGGCCAAACAGGTCTTCTAAGAAGGTACTTTGTGCATCATTTTGGAACGTTTGGAAAGGAGTACTGACAGAAATTAGAAATTTGTATAAGACCCTTAATACTATGCAATAGTTTGCTGATATGAATATTAATTATACCTACAAAGATGACCAATACGTGGAGTTAGCTGATACAGAGTTTGTGTTCATAGTATATAGATTGAACGTTAGTTCCGCACGTGTTTGTCTAGCAAAATAACACAAAAGCTGAAATAAAACATAATTTAGAACTAATTTTAAGAAAACATACTGTTAGATGCTGCACGCATTGGTCTGTGAATCCTGTCAAATTATCTATATGTTACATAAACAAAAATTGTGATCTTTGTATTTCTGGATATTGTAATAACTTTAAGCGGGGTCATAAAAATTATTAGAGTAAAACTTTCCGTATTACAGTGTTGCCAAATACCAAATTTGACTTGTTTTATTTAAATTCGCTCAAATTTATTTACGTATCGCATTATTATAATTTTCTGTGAAACGCTTAATTTTTTTAAGGTAGTGTAATATTAATTGGCCATACAATATACATACAAGCCATAATCCAAGCGCTGAACATACCGAATGGCCTCAGGAGCTAAAGTCATCCTGATCTCCATCACATATCCTCAAGGCTGCTAATCATGTTGAGGTTAACCAAAGTTTTCCGAGTAAGCGTAACACTTATGCATTTTGGACAACAGGTTACATAGATTTGGAGGATGAAGTTATTAAGAGCTGTCAAGATTTAGGACAATACACCGAGATAAGACGTATTTAGGAGATAAACAAATAAAAATATTATAGTGAAAACAAGCCACAAAAGCATTTCATGCACTGCTGTGGAATGACACTCTGACTAAAGAATATAAAAAAAGAATCTTCAAAATCATAGTACAGAATATTACCTTATACGGAGCAAAAGTATAATCAATAACTAATACAAAATAGCAACGATCGAATTACATTATATGAGGAGATGCTTGCAAGTCTAAAACAGGCAGAATAAGAACTGCAGAAATATGGCAAATTAAAAGTAAAATTCTCAATAAAAAGGAAACTAGAAACAGAGCAGTTTTTCATGTCCAAAGAATGCCAGAAGGCAGGTAGCCAAAACGAATATTGGAATGGGAGCCTCCAGAAAGGAGAGGTAGAGGACGGTCAGCACTAAGATGGCAGACATACATTAGACATGTGATGATAGACAGAGGCCTGAGGGTGGTGGATTGGAATGTACGAGAACTACGGAGAACAAAAACAGTGAACTAGTAACAGAAAATGCCAAAGAAGAAAGAAGAAGAAACCAATCGCAGGTAATGAACAGTTGGTTCGGACTGTTCGGCTAGCGTCGACACGTTCCGCCGCCTTGGCGTCGGCGTGCTTCGCTGCTTGACATTTCACCTACACGAGTGGTCGGCATCCTCAGAAGCTGATGTTACCTGTTCGGAGTGTTCCGAGAGACTGACACCGCGTTACAGGGCCTATACCTATATTCCTCGAATTAGGAGTGGGGGCGGCTGCGAGGTACATCGCCACTGCCTTTGGAACTCCGGCGCATCCTTGCATCTCTGAATTTTTGCATCTCTTAAGGCGGGTATCCATATTCTGTTGAGCTTATACGCTTATTCTTTGTTGTAGAAGTTGTTCTTATATTTATCGATCTCAATAGACTCTCTGTATAATTTGGCGTAATAAAAGGAGGTCGTAGCCAGAACCTGTGTCCCGTCAATGAATTTCCTGAATTTCCTTGACACGTGATACTCTCGCTACAAAAAAAGGTCAAGCGAGACCTGAGTGGAATTTTTGAAAGTACTACAGGGTCTATAATACCATGCTTACAAAACATCTGTTTTGTACTTCAACCCTTATAACTAGCCCCTAAATTTTTTCAAATAGCACCTAATAGTTTTTCCTACACAAACTAAGTCCTTACTTTATTTCAAATCTTGTACTATCTTTGATTTTATATATAAACCTATTTTCTTCGTAAAGTCATAAGCATAAGTTAAAAAGTAAGCATTTGTTTGAGGCGTAATATTTTCGCAAGAAAAAGGGAACTAAGAGGGTTTTTCAGGGGTATTGAATGCCCTATCATACCATGCTTTAGAAACATTTTTTTGTCCTTCAACCCATAAAACTCGACCTCAACTGTTTTCCAAATAGCGTCCCACAGCTGTTCCTACATAAATGAGGTCATTATTTTATTTAAAAATCTTGTGGTGCCTTGGATTTCATACACACGCCAATTTTTTTCGTAATTTCATAAGCATAAGTTAAATAAATGAAAAAAGGATTTGTTTGAGGCGGAATATTATCGTAATGAAAAGGGATTAAAAGACATTTGTTTTCTAAAGCATATATGAAATACACTTAAAAGTCCACTTAGTTTTATTTTTATCTGTCTTGCGCGTCAAAAAAAATCTTATTCTATGTATATTATTTTTATGGCTTCACGAAGAAAATAAGTTTGCGTATAACATCTAAGGTACCACAAGATTTTAAATAAAATAGGAATATTATTTATTCAGGAAAACCTATGGGGTACTATTTGAAGAAAAAGTCGAGGGTCAGTTTTAAGGGTTAAAGTACAAAAAAAAGTTTTGAAAACATGGTATGATAGACCATTCAGTACTTTAAAGTATTCCACTCAGTTTTTGTTTGAACTTTTTTTTTATTACGAGGACATCATGTATCAAGGAAATTCAGGGATACATAATTTGACGGTAAAAATTTAACAATTTCCGCAATCCTTCTGAGTCTCTTAGGGCCGATTTTATCAACAGGCGCATTTTAACAAAGGCTTTGACTAATCAGAGTAGCCCGTTCAAAAACATGCATCTGTCAAAGTACTCTGAAAACTATTGATTTCTCTTAAAGTTTACCTCAAAAAGGTCAAAAATGACATGCTTTATATACAATCGACCATTATGAACCATCTAGTATCTTTTCCAGTCTGATTTTCCATCCTAAATGGGTGAAAAATTGCATTTTCTTGTTTAACAAAAAGTTTAGCAATTGCTAATTTCAACCAGATACCGCAAAAACTATACATTTGATCGCTGGTTCTTTCTTCTGCTAAATGATAATGATGACAAAAAATTAGGGTTTTGAATATTTTTTTTTTGTGATAAATGGAGAGATCAAATATAAGTTTTACAACAAAACTATTTTTGTTTTCTTTTCTTTCGCAATAATTCAAAAGTTATATCAAAATAAAAATGGGTTTTTGAATCCAGAACCGAAAACACGCCGACGGCTCCCGAACCCGTGTGACGTACTTCGTGAAAATGCTTGTAAACAGTTGTAACTAAAATGTATATTTGTTGCAACATAGTCAATGAATGAAGTTTGCAGCTCGAGACGAAATCCACGATCAAAATAAATATCTTTTTGAGTGATTGAAATCCCAGTAAAAAAGTACCTAATCCCAAATCAAATATGTACCGTTGAGGCGATCCCTTCGCCGAGACGGCGGGTGGCCGAGTGGTATGATGTTCGAGAACGCCTTTTTGCTTTCGTGGGTGGTGTTGGTGGGTGTTGGTTCGAGACCCAGTCCGTGCAACTACTTTTTTTTATTTTTTTCATCCAAAATATTCATTGATATGATTTTTACTCATGTTACACACATTTTTTTGTACCATCGACATAATGTGTCTTTGAATCAAATTTTATTAGATGTTTTACTAGGATAACAAAAACTGCGAATAACTTTACTTTTTTAGAATAACTTCATTTTGATACCGCTATCAGAGCAATTGGCGGTTGATAATAGGTCTGTTTTTAAAGAGAATCACAAACCAGTCAGAGCCAATCAGTATTCCCCATTGCAGTTGTCAAACTGTTTCTGACTAGTACTGGCCAATCAAATTGACGCTGACTAGTTTGTGATTGCTGTAAAAACAGACCTATTGACAGATAAACCTCACTTCGACCGACTGAATTCTCCACCACCTCCGGTACTTAGCTTTTGCAATATGTCAAGTAAAATGTCTAATAAAATTTGATTCAAAAACACATTTATGTCGATGGTACAAAAAAATGTGTGTAATACGAGTAAAACGTATAACAATAAATATTTTGGTTAAAAAAAATAAAAAAAGTAGGTGCACGGGCTGGGTCTCGAACGAACACCCACCAACACCATCCACGAAAGCAAAAAGGCGTTCTCGAACATCATACCACTCGGCCACCCGCCGTCTCGGCAAAGGGATCGCCTCAACGGTATATATTTGATTTGGGATTAGGTGCTTTTTTACTGGGATTTCAACCCTCAAAGAGATATTTATTGCGATCTTTGATTTCGTCTCGAGCTGCAAACTTCATTCATCGACTATGTTGCAACAAATATACAGTTGTTACAACAATAGTTTTGTTATAAACTTATATACCTACGATATGATGAAAAGTGTCATCCAACTTTGACGTTTTGTTTTCAATATTGATAAAATACTATTGGACGATATTTATTAACCTAGCCCGCAATACCCAATAGTAAGCTTTTGCTAAATAACATCCAATAGAAGAGCTGTGTCAAATTCTTTGTTAAATATGCATGTTGATAAAATCGGACCTTAGTTACTCAAATTATAGTCCTTTGACCAAAGAAAAATAAGATCAGAGCTATCACGGGCAAAATTGGGCAGTAACTTTATTACGAAGTTGAATTCACATTAATGCATGGGCGATGCTGAATCAAGCCTTCGCGTAATTCCAAAAATGCATTAAACTGCATTGCCGCTGAGCGCACTCCAGATTGCCAGTTTAATGAAGCTTAAAAGCTTCTGCAAGCGCTTCAATGTTCCTAAGGTCACTCTTCCCGGGATGAAAATATTAAATATTTGCAGCTCTATCTCCGGATCCTGTTTTATTAACCCAACTGTTTACTTTATAATGCAGTCAGGTGGATTAAAGCTTCACAGTATCGTAACTTGACCGACAGTGACGCTTCTTTTACATCTCAATCATAGGCGGCGAGGTGATATAGTATCAAAGGGCAATGGACTAGTATCATGATTTTTGTTTATCATTGGTTGCATTCAGCAGTAAGATCGGGAGCCGCTACTTTTGTAGCCGCTGCATCTCAACAGTTGGCGTTCTGCTGAAAAGCGTTATTTGTGTGCTCTGAGATATCACGATAAATAGTTTGTATCGACCATAGATAAAAGATTAGGTTATATCTTAGACAAGGAAAGAGAGAGGACAGAACGCGCGACTGACATTTCTGTTACCAAGTGGTACCAAAAAACTACCAAAATTTACCTGTGTTAAGTGATTCCTGGCTCTTTCCTGCTGCTGTGGCTTTTACAACTGTAAGCTGCATACCTCACCATTATGCACACCACAATGTTTTATTATCTAACGACTGTGTAAAGTAGTGTGGACTTTTTCTTTTAAATATGACAACATAACCTATAACACAAGTGTCATAACATGTGACACTCACAAAGTCAAAAGTAGCTCATTCCGCTCCGCTCCAAGTGAGCGTACTTTTCTATCGCTACAAAAAATAGCAACAGCTGGAGCGGTAGCTGCTAGGTAGCGCACGCGTTCAGCAGAAAATTTGGTAGCTGCTCCGCAACTGTTGACTCTGCTGAATGCACCCATTGTTTTTGATAGAGCATGTAATGAGAGGCTTGCCATTTTTCTCCGATTTTATTGAACCTGAGATAGCGAGAAAATAAGGAAAATATTCAAATTTCCCTAGTCGCGTGACGTGATGGAACGAAAATCAAATTAGCCAATCAGCCGTAGAGGTGTGCTACGTTACCACACAATGCCGACTTACCCTCACCACTAAGTGGAAGCAGTAAAAAAGTTTCGACGAATGATCATACAAAGAAAGCACTTTAAAACTAATTACCACACCACTTTCTCTGTCCTTTTCACCAATTTTCACAAAAAAAGTGAATATCTTTTTCCTTCGTTGAATGGAAAGAAAGCGTAGAAGTTGCTATTACATGCCAATATTGCCAATATTGAATTTACGATAAAGTTCCGCCGTTCTTTGAGCGTCGAGTTGAAATGGAAATGTTAACAAACTAGAGCACGGAACATGGATAATTAACTAAACTTGATGAAAATCACAAACCACAATGTAAATGAAAAGCAATGTTCTGCCATTTCCAAAAAACATTACAATTAGTCACATGCATAATGATAGTACCATTCGTTCCATGCTGTCAACGTATTGTCAATAGTCCGCCTTTTTTGACTAACCTAAACCTAACCGCATCTTTATGTTTTGTGTTCCTGGCGTCCGCTGTAATCGTTTTTAATTTCTATCAATTTTCTATTATCTACTCGAACTTTTCTTGTTTTTCTTTCGAAGTATTCCAGAGATTTATCCATTCGCATTACAAATAAAAATGAGCAATATAGAAAGTGGCAGGATAGGTTTGACAACATTTGACAACACCGGCCGCGCAATTGAAATCATGCTTTGAAACTGTTGGCTGAATTTAAATTTCAGTTCCTGGATTTCAAAACCATATTATTGAGATACTAAGGGTTACAAAATGTAACTGAATGCTCTTTTGCGACTATTTTGTATGCCATAAAACTTCTTACATGCGAAAATGGTACTTTCAACTTCATGATATGGTCCATTGAAATGTTGGTGTAGCCTTTAGTCCACTAATTTTTAAGACTTGCCTAAAAAGTGTTAGCTTAGACACTAAATCTTAACGCTCCCTAGGAAATCTTACTTTCCTACATAGTATTGATATCACGTGACGTCAACAAACTAAATCCTGACGGGTACTGAGTGAGTTTAAGAATAATTAAGAATTTTGGTACGCGATTCAATGACAAAGAAGAGATCTGGAAGAGAACCAAGGTAATATTGCTCAATAAGGACGGTAAACCTTCTGGGCTCACATCGGCTCACATATCCATATGTCTACTGGAAACTAGAGGGAAGCTATTCAAGATAATGATCCGTCAGAGGCTATAGAAAGGAACAAAAGAAGATCTATCGGAGTGCCAGTTCGGTTTTCGTACCGTGAGATCTACCATTGACGCTCTCGAGACTGTGATGGGAATAGTGGAAAATTCCAAGGAGTACCCTTGATGGCAGGAATGCTTTTTACTGACTACTGCGGATTAAAACGAGTGAACTACGAAGACACAACATCTCGAAATATCTTCGTGACATAATAAGCAGATATCTCGAGGACAAGGGAAACAAGTGCACTTGCAGCTTAGAGGCGGGAGGATAGTCACCAGTAAAACGGTCATGTAATTGGGAGTCTACAGGGTGAGTTTTTAGTACCGGTTCGGTCGGTAACTGCACTATTGCAGAAGATAGCGCGAAAAGTTGTATATAAAAATTATAGCCACGGATATGCTCCTTGCTCAGAAAATATTTAGATTTATACAGGTTGATCCATAACTACGTGGTGATGCAAACATGCGTTTTTTTGAATGAGACACCCTATATGTTATTCCATATTCAACTAATGATTTCCGTTCTTCCAATATAGGGTATTGTTTCATTTTACAGGGTATTTCAAAAGTTATGACCATTTTTATATCCAAATCGTGGTCAAATGAACTTACTGTATATCAAAAAGTGACGAATCAAAAATCATTTTTTTACCCGGATGAATAAAAAATGTCCTCTAGTTTTTGGCTACAAAAAAGGCCCGAGACGCATATTCGTAAACAAAGTGATACATGAAAAGAATAAAAATATCCTATAGTTTCAAAATCGGCTATAAAACTAGCCCGCGACGCATATTCGTATACAGAGTGATGTAGAATGCAAAATCTAGATTTTCTCTCTTTCTTTAAATGTAAACCCCAGTGTTTTATTATAGAAAAGAATTGCTTTTAATATGCTCTTTCATCTTTGTATAGCACTTGCTATGGCTGCATTCATTAATTTCTGAAATATTTCGATTTATCTACAAATTTTAAATATACCTTCTATTCGTTTACTAAAATTTATTTATTTTGAGAAAATACTATCAAATTTTATTTTTGCTTAAAAACCAACTAAAATATAAGGCTATAATAGTACTTGATCAAGTCAAAACACTGAATTAATGAGATAATATAGGTCAAGTGTGCTGAGGAAGCAATTTTATAGACGTCATGCATAATTATCAAGCAGATCTATCAGGTAGGCTATGAAATAAAACTATAAACGACACAGTCCAAATAAAACGATTCTTCAATCTTTCAAACGTTTTAGAGTGCTCCGTTCTGGATATTGCTGTTCATAGTTGATATATTCTAGAGGCAGGTAGGCAATTTCTCAAAGATTCTTCTAAATACCCTCAAAGGAAAATTAATTTTTAAAGCTCATTTTTCATACAGTACGGAATTATTAAGCAGGTTATGAAAACTGTCAATTTCTCGAAGCCTACCTTATAAATCTGCTTGATAACTATGCATCACGCCTACAAAATTGTTTCCTCAGCATACTTGACCTTATAATAATAATAATAATAATAATAATCGTCTTTATTGTTAAGTAATTACAGATGATACACCTTGTATATGTCAGGTGTCTAAATGACTGGCAGCAGAATGGCGAGATTTAGCTAAAAAGCTACTCTTACACCTAACCATTTGCCGCTGTCGGTGGAAAACGAAAGAGCATTGGTATATATAAGAATGAAAAAAAAATATAGTTATAGATTCCAGAAACTATCGCTTATACATGTATACAAACAGACACAATTATAGGAAAATAAAAATAAAGACAAAGACAAAGATCGGAAGTACGAGTGAGAGCGAGAGAGAGAGAGGAGTTTAGTGCAGAAACATGATATGTTTAATATATTTCCTAAAATTAAAAAGTGACATATCTTTTGAAAAAGAATCAATACTATTATACAAAGAAACAGCATTATAGCTAAAGCTTCTTGTAAAGAGCGACGTTGTGTGTCGAGGCATTGTAAGGGTAGAAGCTTTACGAATTGCCCTATCATGCACATTAAACCGGAAAATCAATTTTTCTCTGAGGTATATGGGTATTCCAGATTTTATCAGTTTATGAATGAAAATTAGATAGTGGGATTTAACCAAGTATGGCATCCGAAGCCAGCGGATAATTTTATAGTAGTTTGATACATGGCCAAACTTCCTTAAATTAAAAATGAACCGGATACAGTGATTTTGAACTACTGATATTCTCTCTCTTGTAGCATAGTCCAAACAAGGGTAGTACACTATGTTGCAATATGCAAAGACTGATATGACAAGGAATTCGCACAGCTTCTTCCTTACCTTGAAGTTCAACAATGATTTATTCGCATACAGCAATCTTAACCGTACATAGCTTTTCTGTAAGAGACTAGAAACATGTCTGCGGAACCTTAGCTTATCATCTATGAATACCCCAAGGCACTTTATATTCTCAGAATAAGGTAATTGTTCGTTATTCACTTTAAGTGTCAAATTTTTTGTGATGGCCTGCCTATTGTTATCACTGCAGAACAACATTGCCGTAGATTTTTTGCTGTTTATGAGCAGGTTATGTCGCTTAGAATATGAGCATAAGCTTTCAATATCACCATTTATCTCTAGCGTAGCCTCATTTACGTTATCATGGTCAAAAAAGTAAAGAAGCTGCGTATCGTCAGCATAAGACTGAATCACCGAAAATTTGACAGTAGAGTTCATGTCGGCAACATAAATCAAAAATAATAGTGGGCCCAAAATAGAACCCTGAGGTACCCCTGAAATAGTAGATAGTTTATTCGATGTCTTGTTCTCAATCGAAACACACTGGTATCTACCAAAAACATAAGACTGAAAAAAGCTAAGAGCGATGTTGTCCATGCCATAATATTTCAACTTAGTACATAACAGTCGATGGTCTATCCTATCAAAAGCCTTAGAGAAATCCAGTGAAACTAATATGACGCTCATTTTTTTATCTATAGCTCTAATGATGTCATCGGTCATGTTTAAAAGCGCCGTGGTGGTGCTATGATATTTTCGGAAGCCAGATTGCGTGATAGGCAAAACTCCATTGTTATTTAAAAATTCACTAATTTGAATGTAAGCTGCTTTCTCCAAGACTTTAGACAGGAAAGACAAAAGGCTAATTGGTCGCAAATCTGACAATTCCAAAGGATTCTTGACTTTGGGAATAGGATTAATCATAGCCAGCTTCCAAGGCGTTGGAAAGTAGCCCTTTTCCAAACAAATATCAACGATATGCGTTAGAAATGGAGTTACTATTGGCAAACACAATATCAGCATGGATAATGTAATACCGTCAGCGCCTGCAGCATTTGATTTGAGAGATCTGACTACAGATTCTATCGTAAGTGACTCGATAGGATGAAATGTAAATTTGCTATTACTGAATGTATTGTTTTCGTAGAAATCATAATCAGATTCACTTAGAACTGACGACTCAAAAACAGATGCAAAGTAATCGTTCACCTCAGATGGCTTACATAGATGATCAGGCAGCTGCGATGACTTTTTTGTAGATGTAGTAACGCCTAAGTTTTTTAGTTCAAACCAAAGTTTTTTTGACAAATTTTGCTTCTGTAAGAAGGACAAATAGGCAGCCTTTTCGCGTCGAATAGAGGCAAGTGCAAAATTGCGCTTCACCTTGTAATCGGCCCAATTCTCCTGCGTCTTATCCGACTTGATTTCCTAAGTGCCTCATCCCTTGTCTTGAATATCAATCTCAGAGGGTAGGTCAACGACGGTGCGCGCGGCTTACTTACCCTGACAGTTTTTATTGGAGCGTGACTGTTGAAAGTATTAATAATACTATCTGTGAAAAATCTCACTTTATTGTCGATGTCATGAATGTGTATAACTTTGTGCCAGTCAATTTTGGCAAGATCATGCTGAAAGGCAGCCTCATTAAAGCATTTAAAATCTCGAAATTTTACAAATTTTTGTAAGCTCTCCTTAGTAGGAATAGACAATTCGCAACACACAAGCTGATGATCCGTGATGCCATTGGCGTCAACTACTGAAATATCGGTAAAGAGTTCTGCTGTATTTGTGATGACTACGTCCAATAAGGTGGAGGAACTGTCAGTTATTCTTGTTTGTTCCCTGACTAACTGAGTAAATCCATGACAGTCAAGACAAGAAGATAAAGCATGACCATTATTAAGAAAATTTATGTTAAAATCTCCCAAGATTATGATATTTTCAAAATTTACCAGACATCTTGGCAGTATATCATCAAAGATCGACACGAACTCACTCAAACTCTGAGCAGGCGGACGATATACGACTCCTATACAAAAAATAGTTTTATGTATGCTCACTTTTAGCCACAGGTCCTCCATAGCACAGCTATCTACTCCAAAGTCAAGAAGTTCAACGTGGAATGCCGATTTGACATAAGCTCCTACTCCTCCCCCTCTTCCCTCACGATCTTTGCGATAAAAGTCGTAATTATTGATGCTCACATGATCAGAAGGCATACTACAGGACAGCCACGTTTCCGTCACTGCGAGAAGGTCAAAACCTTCATCAAGAATATCGACAAAACTAGAAAAAATTGATAACAGAGAACGTACATTTAAATGCCCAAATTTAGCATTCTTGGGATTGCTACTCATTTTTCCTAAACTAACCATAATTAATATTTTGTTTCAATTTATCTAAATAATTTTTGTAAAGAGGACAGTCAAAAGAAGTTGCCTTGTGATCAGTGGGTACATTCTGTTTAAAAGACTTATTATAATTAGTACAGTTTGAGCATTTGATACAATCAGACTTGCACTCTTTTAGCTTATGATCACCACAATATTTGGGGCAACAAACTTGCGCTGTACAGTCTTTATCAAGGTGCCCCAGGCCGCAACACTTAAAACACCTTTTAACTCGGACGTAGTCTGTAATGTAACATTTTTTCCAACCAACATATAGAAAGCCTCTTTGCATAAGTAAATTGTAAAGATATGGAGCAACTTCTATAACTACATCTGTATCTTGAAGGCGATTAAGTTTGGTAATGAATTTGATATCATCTTCTGACTTCAATACATTAGCTAAATCGTTCAGCAAAACGATGTTATTCACAAGAACTTCTGGACTATCACCACACTTTGAAGGCACATCTGATATCAAGAACCGCGGATTCAACTTCTGGGGTTCGTTGATAGAGTACTTCTTACCTAGGGACGCACTGAGGTTTGATTTGAGAACGTCAAAAGATTTCGTTTCGCAATGAATAGCGATGCCATTCTTTATTTTCCTAGTGGCACTGATGCATACATTGAGATCAGCTGGGTTTATGGATTGAATAACATCTTTCATCACATCGTCATTAGAGGTACGATCATTTTTTGACTTAACAAGCAAAACTGGTGTACTTTCACGTTTTTTAACTGACATTTGAGTAGCGGATTTAACTGCTTCATTATACTTCAAATGTTTGGTGTTTTCCAAAGAAGCTATTTTATCCTCTAACTGTTTTAATAAAGCTTTTTGAAGCTCATTTGTATATTGAACTTCTGAAAGTAGTTTGTCTGTAAGGGTTTTTTCTCTATTGACACATTCAATTTCCTTCTTCAAGATTTCAACGGCTGCTCGATTTTCATTACCTCCAACAGAAAAGCTATTCTTGCAGGGATCACACATCCAGAATATATTCTTGCAATCAGTTAACACTTTTTGCCAAGAATCTTTGAGGGATGCGCAACTTGTATGAAGTTTAACATTGCAAACTTTGCACTGTACGAATTTGCTGGAGACGACAAAGTTATCTGCACATTTCTTACAGACATCAACATCAGGTGCCATTATGTATCTAGTATGCCTGGGCTATTTATTGTACGAAAGGAAAATATTGTGAATAAATCCTGTCTTGTTTTTGCCGGTAGCAAACACTAATGAGATGTAGATTCACAGGAAAATCGACCTTAACTCACCCGAGCATAGGAAGAAAGGCCCATAGTTCATCCAAAAGTTGTCATATCACGAAACCCTTGTCCTTGCTGGTAACAAATGCACTACACTTTACGTTTCTCAGCAACTGAGTATTGTAACATGTATAAAACCCTTCCGAAAATGATATAATGCAGGACCGGCCAAGCACACGTCTGTCCACGTCCACGACCAGGTATCTCGATGATTCAGGGTTTTACTTCATGAAATCCTATCATGACCTTATAATTTAGTTGTTAAATAAAAAACAAATTCGATAGTACTTTCTCAAAATAAATGAATTCCAGTACACAAGTAGAAGCTATATTTTAAATTTACCGAAAAATTTAAATATCTAGGAAACTAATAAACGTAGATATAACGAGTGCTATACAAAGATGAAAGAGCATATTAAAAGCAGTTCTTTAGTATAATAAAATATTGACGGTTACATTTAAAAAAAAGAGAAAATCTGGATTCTGCATTCTACATCACCCTGTATACGAATATGCGTCGCGGGCTTGTTTCATAGCCGATTTTGAGACTAAAGGATATTTTTAATCTTTCCATGTAGAAAAATACTGTTTGATTCATTCCTTTTTGGTATAGGTACCGTACGTTCGTTTGACAGCGATTTGGATATAAAAAAGGTCATAACTTTTGAAATACCCTGTATAATGTTATAATACCTTATATCGTGAAAAGAGAAATTATTAGTAGAATTTAAAAATGGGATAATATATAGGGTGTATCTTTTGAAAAAATACATGTTTGCATCAGTACGTAGTTATGGATCACCCTGTATAAATCAAAATATTTTACGAGCAAGGAGCATATCCGTGGCTACAACTTTTATGTACAACTTTTTCCGCTATCTTCTACTGTAGCGGAGTTATCGATCGAGACGGTACTAAAAACTCACCCTGTATATATAAATTGCGAAAAAGGTAGGAAGAGCAACCGATGACCTCTGCACCATTATGAACTGGTACATATTGGCGGCACATACGCTCTGCAAGCGTGAGAGGTGGCTCACATACAGACAAGAAGCCTGTTCGAGCCTAGCGGAAAATCTAAGTGCAGATAACGTAGTGAGACTAATGATCTCCTATAAAATTTACTGGAAGACCATACACTGCATGGTGAAGCAAATCCGAAGTGCTAAGAAAGCGAGTAGTGCAGAAGCGGTAAATAAAACCACAAGATTTAGCAGCTCGGACCAGCCCTACACTCATATTGTTATGTCGTTCGACGAAGGTTCCGTGAGTGGTAGAAGGACACGGAAGTAAAGAAAAGAGGGAACGAGTTTTAGCCGCTCGGGCCATGGTGGCATGGTGGATATGACATTAGAGGAGTCAAGCTGGTTCAACGTAGGGTAGACAGACACCCAACACACTTCTGGGGGTACCAGTGTTTCTAACCTTGCGATCGAGCCGATCTTCCAAAATCCTGTATAATAGAAAAACGAGCAAAGCATCAACGGGTGCATCTATGGTAGCATCTCAACCCCTTAGACTGGCGATTAGGAATAAAAAGATAAAATAGGAACTTTTTTCTACAGTTGTTAGCCGTTTTCAAGTTATCAACTATTCAAATTTTAGATAACCTTAACTATGGTCATATACTTCCCAGAACACAATGTTAAAAAACAAAAATTTTAGTGTTTCCAAAGCCGCTAATTATTATCTAAAGGCTCTTTGATAAAAAATCTGAAGTTTTAGGTTACTGTGTTATGCAGGGTGTCGCACGACAATAGGGTACTTGGAGGAAAAAATATTATGTCGTTTACGCGTTCCTTAGAGCATAGTAAACATGACAAAATCACTTGTTTGGTTTTTTGTAATCGGCTGTGAGAGATATTCCAAAAATTATTTCAATGCCGAAAAATGAAGCGCAATCAACCTCTGACGTCAGTGATATCGTATAGTGATGGCATGTAAAGTATTGATATTCGATATCGATAGCCACTGCTAACCTAACATTTTGACATTGATCATTATAACTACAAAACACAGTCACAGGCAAAAGTACAAAAGTCAACAGAATAAAAGTTAGCCTAGATTACTAATTCACTTTGTAGCGATGGGCTTGATCTATCTTTGGATTCATTCATAATGGGATGCGCCGAAATAAAATGATGGCTTCGATTAGTTGCGAATCTCGGTCACAAACAGGATGAACTGTGATACCTATTAGTTATAAAAATGTATTGCAACGAAAATGCTAGTGGGTTAATTGCCTGTTTCAAATATGTTTAAGTATCAATAAATTGAGTAGCATTTTGTTAAAGAATTCAGATCATCTCTAGTCGAATGCGCAGTTGGGAAACCTGTAACAGTATCGATTGTCGATATTGATATCTGTGACGTCAGCCCTTGTTTTAAGTCAAGTGGAAAAATTTGAATATATCCTTATTTTATTTTGCAAATATCTTTTTTTGGCCGTCAGTGAAATCATGTTTTTTGTTTCCTACTGCTTCTTGATATAGTTTTCTTTACGCTATGTTAACTCCCGAGGCATTTTCACGACCTCTGCAAGTACCCTATTAAGACAAGCAATATATCGGAACTGGGCAGTAGTAGCAAATTATAATTTTGGGGGTTTAAATTAGAGCAAATATAGTATGTTTTCTTATTACTGTGTCACCCAATGAGGTATTTGTTTTTGATCACGTGACGTCCGATTCAAAATTTTTATTGGGGGTATATTTGTGAACCTTTGTGTTCCTTTCAATAAAACAATTTCAACAAACGAGCACACTTGGGCTCTAAAGTGATTAATTCAAGAGCTACAGGTACGTAAAGGATGGTATCACTACCATTAATTATAAGATGTACCCCTACAGTTAAATTACTTTGGTAGTGTTTCATAATGGTAGTGGTACAGTCCTTTAAGTACCTGTAGCTCTTGAATTAATCGCTTTAGACTCCAAGTGTGCTAGTTTGTTGGAATTGTTCTATCGGGAGGCACAATAAGTCACAAACATACAGGATGTCCCATTAACATGTTTAAATCGGACGTCATGTGTCTAATAACAAATACCTCATTGGGTGACACAATAATAAGAAAAGATACTATAGTTGCTCTAATTTACACCCCCAAAATTATAATTCGCTACTACTGCCCAGTTCTGATAATTATATTGCTTGTCTTAATCGTCGTGGGACACCCTGTGTTAGAGCTCTTCATTTTGACAGCACGGCGTGAGCGTATTGACGTATTATTAAAAAAAAACTACAACAGCGGAGGGTTGAAAATAATACAATTGCCTACGGGTCTTAGAAGTTAGTAGGGGGAATGCAAAAACGACATCTAAGTGCATTTTGTAACGTTGAGATTAAAAAAATATCTTTGGGGTTATTCGACCCTCAGATAATTTGTTACCCAAAAACGCTTTAGTTTAAAAACTATGTCAGAAAATATGTGAGAGCTCAAGTAAACATTATGTAAGGAATAAAAGGCAAATTCAAATTCACATTAATTCAAATAAAAATATCTAGTATGCAGATGCTGAAAAAACAAATTAAATTCTTTAAGTAATATATGCAACACAAAATAAATATTATTGCACCTAGATCACAATTAGTCTGGTATCTGAAATGATCTAGCTACACTACACTAGCAATAAAAACTACCCTCAAGAGCTTTTTTTTATGGAAATTCAGTATCCTAGACGCTACTAGGTACGGATTTGGAAATCCTGACCAAACTTTTTTGTATAGAGAAAGCTGCTTTATTTTTGAATTTAGTCATGATGAGACCATGCAATGCATACCAACTTGTTTAGATTTTGGGATTCATTATTATTTATGTCAGTTGTTAAGGGCGTTACACCAATTTTTTATTCGGCTTCTATCCAGTTACAACCACCACATGGTTCCATCACTTGCTTAGGCAAGTTTTGCTCCTGGACCATGTCAGAAAACACATAAAAGCTCGAATATACGCCATGCAAAAAACACGAAACACATTATAAGTCTACAAAGACCCCGACAGGGTTATACTTACATTTGAGTCCTGGTTAGCATGAAAAAGAGATAAAAAAAACCATTAGTGAATGCAAATAAGTCTGGGTGATTTTAGCGTAGAATAATAAAGCGTTATCTTGGGAATCGCTGCAGAATTTATATTAGGGACGTAATGTTACTTAGAGACTTACTACTGGGCCGTGCAGCTAAATTTGTGTTAGTAGCTGGCCATAGACACACAGATTTATCCGCCGGTTTCGAACGGGGTGGCTCAAACTGGCGGATTTATCTTTATGTTAGTGGATTTTGCCACGCGCCAGATCTAACCGGAACCGCCCGGCCTGTCAGTCCATACCGTCGGAAAAAACCGTTGTGATTATTTTTATATGGCATATGATGGCGTATGAAGAGAGTGTTGTCGTAGCGAAAAAATGTCAAACAAAACTTACAGAAATATATAGAGAGCATCCGGCTTTGTGTAAAATGAAAATTAAGAAATATACAAACAGAAATTAGAAGAATAGGGACTACAACGCCCTTATAGAATACAGTAAATCATTTTACCCAGATGCAAACAAAAGATTTGTTACCAAAAAATACAAAATATGAGAGGAGCCTTTCGAAAGGAAATGAAGAAAGTCGAGGCTTCCCTACGATCAGGCGCAGCCACTGAAGGTCGTTATGAACCACACCTGTGGCATTTTGTCTTCAGGATCATTTTCTCTTAGGTCTTTTAATAGTGGAATATGACCAAATTCTCGTTTCCTAAGTAAACAACTCTTAAAGGGCTGATACACGTACGAGCAAGTACGCGTACTTATGGCTCGACGACCTTTTTCGCCTGTGTATCACCGTAAGTACGCGTACTTTAAAACCGTCGCGCAAACCGCCGGCGAGCCAACTGGTTTGAAATATTGCTCGTAGCTTGTCTCGGCTCGTACTGCGAGCCGCGAGCCACCACTCTGCTTCGGCAGGCCATCGATCCGCAACGCTTGTTGTGTTTGGAGTTTGTTAAAAGTTTTGTTTATTTAGGAAAATCATCAAAATGCGTGATTTCAGCTTCACGTGTGTCACCGCGTCGAGCCGAGTAAGTTCGCGAACTTAAAAACCGCGTACTTAAAGTTCGTACGTGTATCACCCCTTTTAAGCATTAAAACGTCGCTTTCTAACACCATTATTTGCCATCGTCTTCATACAAATCATCGCACACGCAAGAGTCTATTTTTTCCTTAGACTAGACATCTTTACTACGCGCAAAACTTTCGTCAAGTTGAAATCTTTCCACAAATACGGTTAAATCTTCGGGCTAATCTCCAGTTTTCGACCACTAACACACGGTAATAGCTGTGGCGGATCAAACTGTAAGATTTAACCGCAGATCTTTATGCTGCGTTAGTGGGCTACAGCAGTTTTAATGGACGGCAGATAAAACTGGCGGATCTATCCGTCGCGGTTACAGCTGACAGATCGAACTTTGTGTCTATGGCCAGCTAATAACTTTTTAGATTTAAAAAAAGTACACAATAACATATTTACTCAGTGGGTATTATAGGTATTATAGGGTAGCCAGCCTATTTTTTGTGTAAACAACAATGATTACGCGAGGTGCTTCAGTGTTGAATAAAGAGAACCACTTTTTATCGCATGATTACAGAATTTTGTTTTAAAAACTTCTGTTGCTTCACGAATGCTGGGATTAATGCTTAACAATGAAATAGTAATAATAACCATTTATTCACTAATTGTTTACACATGAGGGTGATAATGATGAGCGATGAATAAATATCACCCAGAAGCAATAATACTAAGTAAACAATACTATATAAATAAACCTGTAATATAGTAGCAGTAGTGATAGTGATGGGTATGCGAAGCCAGAAACATAGGTCAGCTTTGGCCATTTTTGCCGATGTGATACAAATAAAAAGCTCATCTTACATCATTATAATAATTATATACTTATACATACAGAGTGTTTATTTTGAAAACTTCCCACCACTATTTATCAAAAACCACTGATTAAAAGAAAAAGCACAGAGACGCGTTAAAAGATTTGTCAACTTTTTAACCCAAAAACTACTTCACCTCCTTGTACTTTGTGCCCCCCTGGGTCGTCCCCTAAAAAATTTTAAATGACATTGGGTATCGAGTAATATCCTGTTTCAAAGATATGTTGATGTTCTTTATTTTGACGGTTGATTTTCTGAAATCGGTCGATTCGTTTTAGAGGAAATTATATTATTATAAGTGTTCAAATGTTGCCCGTGACAGCCCGTCCACACGATGCGATCAAACCACCGTTTCGGTAAATTTTCACACTGTGAGCCTACGAAATGCCTAAGGCAATTTCGTCGTTTCAGTCTCGTTTTATCACCGTTAACCGAATAGCTTATCCGGGAATAAAACCTAATCGGTGGTAAGCACCAAAATGACATAAAATAGGGTGAATCCAAAGTTTTCTGTTAAGTAATCCACGCCTTCTTTTACGATACCAGTACAAGAGTATAAGCGTATTTACATCGATTCGCCAGAAAACTATTCAAAACTGGGCATCTATTTTCAAATCATGCGATTCTTATTTCGAATGCGAAATCACAACATTTTCGGACAACATCAATGAAACTGTATTTTCAAATTCCACTTACGAACGCTATTAAATCCGTGTACGAATTTTTTCGGGCGAGTGACATCGATTGGCCTTCACCAACCGAAAATGGAATTCGTATGCGAAAAAAATTATTTTGACAGAAAGAGCTGCAGATTCTAGGTTATTTATATTGAAGTTGTAGTAGTTGTTCCCATTTAAATTTTAAACGATTAGTTGGTTTGGTATATTATTGTTATTATTAGTATGGCTGTTAGTGATCTAATCAATTTAGGTGTGATAGAGGCTCTTGAACAAGCCGAGCTTCTAGCTAGTAGGCCTGTAAGGCAAATACCTTCTTGGAGCGATCCGTATGAATTGAGCGACAACGCATGTGTTGAGATATACCGGCTATGACGGAGAATCTAATAGATACTTTAACACCTAATATTCCAGCACCTACAACTATATCGGGCTTCAGTGTAGCACGAAAGGTATTTTTCATGTGTATTACGTTATAGTGCCTACCTAAGTGCAGTGAGTCCGACTCGTATCAGCAGATAGTATACAAAAATTGGATGCTAGATAAGTTTTCCAGATATCACATGATTACTATGCTACAATTCTATGATGAGAAAATTGTTTATTTTTTAGGTATTTTTGGTATTGGACTGACAGTTCTAGTAATTTTTATTTTATATTAAAGCACCCATGCGATACGTGCGACGTTGTCACATCTACTCATTCGAAAATCAACTCGCATGAATCGGTCATTTCGTATGACGTTTGAAAATACCGATTTCATGAACTACCCGACCATAATTCGTATGCGATTTGCGTACTCGAAATGAAATCGATTGATTTGAAAATAGACGCCCTGAACCGAAAACCCAGGATCGGCTGAAAATCTGTTTACAGCCGTATTCTGTGTAAACATATTATTCGGTTTGCACCGATTCGTTAAAATCACCAAAACGGTGATTTGACCGCATCGTGTGAACGAGCTGTTATTGGCCAAACACTGATATAGGTGATGTCTTAATTCCTGAAAGAAAGTTGCAAAAACATGTTGTAGGATATCAAGTCTGCTTTCGATAATGCATTGACGAAGGTCATCCAAACTTCCAGATTGGGGACTAAACACAATATATTTTAAATGGTCCCATAGAGAAAGGTCCAATGACGTCAAATCAAGAGATCTAGCAAGCCATTCATCTCAAGCTTTTTGCACGCTCGCTTAAATCTGGGCCAAACAGAAATTCTCTCAGTATAGTGTTTTCGGTTAATTCATTAACCGATTTGTTAAGTACTGAATTGATTAGATATTTCCTTATATTACAGATATCATAGAAAAACGTTGCAAAAATTCATGCAAAATCAGTCAGAATCTCAGTAAACTAGAAGTTTCATCCTTTTATCCCCCCCTCCCCGCTGTGTTTTTCCTTTTTTGGCTGAATCAAATGTCTGGCTACTAGTTAAATATATAAAAAAAACCCATTTATACACTTACCCAAGAGATCCTATTGTTCCGACTCAGGAAAAGAAAAGTAAACACTGCGAATCACACGCGTTTGCGTATAGGCAAATAAATAGCCCGGGCGACCGTACGACTCCAGCACCAAAAAGCGAATGATTTGGCGCCTTTGGCGGTACTGGAGAGCAGGGGGTCGGGCGGTGAGAAAACAATCTTTTTACTTGGCGTACGATTAGTACTCCAGAGGTGGACTCTATAGTAAATAAATAACGTGATGCCTTCGGACTGGACCCAAAGTATAATATAAATAAATTTTTGTACACAAATAGAAGGTACTTTTAAAATTTGGTACAGAAAATTAAAGAATATAATATACTCAATGTTTTAATAAAATAAAACATAACGATGATATCATTTTATTATTCTCCCATTGCATGAAGCTATACAGGGTGGGCCAATAGTGCGTGGACGGAGGATTGTGGGCTTACTGAAAAATATTTCAAAAATCTGTCACTTGATCATGGTAGGGACCCTTGAGGGCTATAACGTAAAAATGTTTTCACTAAAATTTTGACGTTTATACAGGGTGATTCATATCAAAGTTACATTTTTTTTAATGGAACCCACTATACATTATTACATATTTGGATTCCTTGGTCAATTCTAGTGTGACTTTATATATCACACATGGGACTTTAAATGAACCGTTTAGACGCAAATCACCATTTTTGGTATAAGTAGGTGTCAGAGAAAAATTGAATATCGCAGCGATTATAAAACTTAGAAGGCTGTGACTTTGCGGTACGACTAAGCATGCAATGCGTCACCTTAAGTCAGACGGCTAAAATTGAATTCTTTTTGTACTTGGAGAAATCAGTAGATTAATTAAGGAAACTTCAATCACAGATAACTTGATTTTTTCAAATGGGAATGCCTATTTTGGTTCAAAGAATCAAATGTAGAATTTGATTGCCTTTCTAATGATATAGCACTCTCGATATCAATCTTTTTTAGTTTTCATTTTATTTCAAATTTTCAGTCAAATCGGTGTTTTTCAATTTTGCTGCATGCAAGCAACCTAGGAGGCCATGAAAAATAAACAAAAGCTCGTTAATATGGAAGAAACCAACTAACCTAGTAAAAAGATGCAAACTAACTAGAGCAACGAGGCAAGATTATGAAAATTCCTTACAACATATTAGGTCTGACCAGAAACAATAGCGGTAACAAGAACGCTCATTTTTCACAGCCTACTAGCTATTAGCCAATTTCCAAAGTCAGTAAAAAAATATTTAATCAAAGGAAAACTACTACTGATTGTTGCTGGCAGTAGAATATCTATGTCTTCTGAATAATTTTCCACATTTAATGCTATAAAAAAGTACCCATTTCCGTAAGTCAAAAGTAATGAAACCTCTGAATGGAACCCTTCAAATTCTTCAGTAGCTACTTTTACTTATTAGCAAAACCGCGGAAAATGAAACTTGAATTGCAGTCTGTTTGAATTGTGAAAGATAATTTAGTTTGCAGAAAACTACATGAAATAAACACAATTACAACATAGCGTAATTAGAAAATTCTAGCATTATTTCTCGCAATACTCCAGTTGGAGATATCTTCACTCTTGACTTAACTAAACGGAAATGACTAATTTTTTTATCCCATTAAATGTGAAATTTCATTCTAAAGATGTTAGACTGTAAGCAAAAATCGCTGGTAGTTTTCCTTTTGTTTCAAAATTTTTAATCGTTTTGGAAGGTTGTCAAACTCTGGTAGACATCAATAGCTAGTATGCTGTGAAAAACAAAAACTTCTGCCATACCCCAGCTACTCATTGGCATGAGATATCTTGCGGCTGTTGTATCCGGTTAGAGCTAATATGTTGTAAGGAATTTGCATAATCTTGCCTCTTTGCTCTAGTTAGTTTGCATTGTTCTACTAGGTTAGTTGGTTTCTTCCATATTAACCAGCTTTTGTTTATTTTTCATGACCTGCTAGGTTGCTTGCACGCAGGAAAATTGAAAAACGCCGATGCGACAGAAAATTTGAAATAAAATGAAAACCAAAAAAGATTGATATCGAGAATGCTATATCGTTAGAAAGGTAATAAAATTTTGCATTTGATTCTTTAAACCAAAATAGGCATTCCCATTTGAAAAAATCAAGTTATCTGTGATTGAGGTTTCCTTAATTAATCTACTGATTTCTCCAAAAGCAAAGAGAATTCAAATTTAGCCCTCTGACCTAAGGTGACGCATTTCATGCTTAGTCGTAGCGCAAACTCACGGCCTTCTAAGTTTTATAATCGCTGCGATATTCAATTTTTTTCTGATACCTACTTATACCAAAAATGGTGATTTGCGCCTAAACGGTTCGTCTAAAGTTCCATATGTGATACATAAAGTCACACTAGAATTAACCAAGGAATCCAAATATGCAATAATATATAGGGGGTTCCATTGAAAAAAATGTAAGTTTGATATAAATCACCCTGTATAAACGTAAAAATTTGAGTGAAGATATTTTTACGTTATAGCCCTTAAGGGTCCCTACCACGATCAAGTGACAGATTTTTGAAATATTTTTTAGTAAGCCCACAATCCTCCGTCCACGCACTATTGGCCCACCCTGTATAGTCAGAGATCTCCTTGCAACCAAATTATCGCCCGTCGGCCCTCAAAAAAAAAAACATCGAAATTAAAACTCTTGTAAATAGTTTCTCTGTAGGAACTAGGGCGACACAGTTTTTATCCTGCAAGCTGCAACTGGATGAAGCGTAACGATCAGAAACCCCCAAATCGCATAAAAACGAAGTTTGCATTTACCATCCTCGCACGGTAATGAACTGTGTCGACAGACCGACAGACCGGCAGACCAACATACCGAAAGACCGACAGACCGACAGACCGACAGACCGACAGACCGACAGACCGACAGACCGACAGACCGACAGACCGACAGACCGACAGACCGACAGACCGACAGACCGACAGACCGACAGACCGACAGACCGACAGACCGACAGACCGACAGACCGACAGACCGACAGACCGACAGACCGACAGACCGACAGACCGACAGACCGACAGACCGACAGACCGACAGACCGACAGACCGACAGACCGACAGACCGACAGACCGACAGACCGACAGACCGACAGACCGACAGACCGACAGACCGACAGACCGACAGACCGACAGACCGACAGACCGACAGACCGACAGACCGACAGACCGACAGACCGACAGACCGACAGACCGACAGACCGACAGACCGACAGACCGACAGACCGACAGACCGACAGACCGACAGACCGACAGACCGACAGACCGACAGACCGACAGACCGACAGACCGACAGACCGACAGACCGACAGACCGACAGACCGACAGACCGACAGACCGACAGACCGACAGACCGACAGACCGACAGACCGACAGACCGACAGACCGACAGACCGACAGACCGACAGACCGACAGACCGACAGACCGACAGACCGACAGACCGACAGACCGACAGACCGACAGACCGACAGACCGACAGACCGACAGACCGACAGACCGACAGACCGACAGACCGACAGACCGACAGACCGACAGACCGACAGACCGACAGACCGACAGACCGACAGACCGACAGACCGACAGACCGACAGACCGACAGACCGACAGACCGACAGACCGACAGACCGACAGACCGACAGACCGACAGACCGTCAGACCGACAGACGGACAGACCAAATTGGTGAATCCTATAATAATGAGCCACTTTTAGGATTTACCAATTTAAAACTAACAAAGATAAACATCAAGTGACTACTGCAACCGACAGGTACAGTGCCTAGTTGATTAGACAAAAATCCGGGCAAAAGACTGAACATAAACAGACTAGGTACGCCTTGGTACACAAACCCAGATATACCTTTTTTTATTCTGTACCTCGCTAAAGTTTTCTGAAAAAAGCTATTTGAAAAATTTGTTTATTTTAATGACTTCCATACACAGTTAACAAAAAGTACCAATTTAGGATTCAAACAGATTATTCCTTTACTTTTCCTTAACTGTTGTCCCCCTTTTATCGTTTAGAAACATTTTACACATTGTCTCAAAGTCTTGTTTAAAACATTTTTTGGTACCCTGATATCTAGCCTAGTAATCGACCGTTTCCAAGCCCTTATATGTATAACACCGTAGAAATGCTTCTATTGCCGAAGATGCACGATCAATAAACAGCCACCCACCCCCAGCATTCGTGATTGGCTCTCGTCACAACAACTAATAAATATCATAACAAGCAATAAGATCGAGGATAACCGCCACAATGCACTCTGTTTAAGTTGAAATATATGTTAATGTATTCCAACGCCCACTGCGATGCTACACCGTCGTATTTGTTGAATTAAACATACACTCTGACAGAGCGGCGTTTTACCTGCGGAAAACTTCGTGAAGTCCTCGCATGAGAATTGTAGTTCCGCGTGTGCTTCTTCGGTGTAAATTCTTTCTAAGTTTGCGTTTGCTGTATTTAAGTTTTATTGGAATGAGAGCGATTGCAGCTTAGAGCGGCCGTACACGAGATGTATTTTGCATTGTTTTTACTTCCCACACCGATAGGTGAGGGGAGTATTGCGATCGCGAAAATTTTCGATTTTGAGATAATATGCTTTTTGGGCGTTTTGTGATGTCTACGTAACAAAAATACTCACTCGTTTCCGTCGGTCTGTCTGTCTGTCTGTCGGTCTGTCTGTACGCGTTTTTCTTGCCTCGTAATCTGAGTAACGGCTGGATGGATTGTTATGAAATTTGGGCAGCGATATGCTGTGGTGTCGTAGTAGGTAATGTTCCAATACTTTTGAAAAACGGTGCATGGGTGGCGGAGTAATTAGCTAAAAACGAAAAATTTTAAATATACCTCAAACTTTTCAGGGGTTCCTGATCATTTTCTACTTTTTTTTTGGTAGGGGTGAAATTGGGATGGTTGGGGGGTGGGGGGTTGTAAGATTGAAGAATTTGTTGCTTTCATAATAGACTGTCCACTGATCTGCGAAGGAAGACCTAGCGACATAAATAACTTTCTTAGGTCCATCCGAACATTGCCTTGCCTATTACAGAAGCCAAAGGACTTTTTTCTGGTATAAACATACAGGTGTTGCTTTAGATCGTTCTATATTGTGTAACGAAGAAACTGCTGAATTGACTTTAATGAAATTTGACACAGTATTAATACCGTGTCAAGGATGGAAAATGCGTATGGTTTTTATAAGTCGTGCCAGTGGCGGCGCAGAAATAATAAAAAGAATAAAAATATAAGAACAGCTCAAACTTTGTTTTTAAGTGTTTTAGAGGTTGCTGATCATTATCTGAATTCTTTTGGGTGTGGGTGAAATTGGGGTGGTTGGGAGACGGGGGGTTGAAAAACTGAAAAATTTGCTGTATTAATAATAGCTGTCCACTGACCTGTGAAGGAAGACCTAGCGACATAAATCACCTTTTTAGGTCCATCTGAACATTGCCTTGCCTATTACCGAAACTAAGGGACTTAGAACTTTCTGTATACATACGAGTATTTATTGCTTTAGATCGTTTTGTATTTTGTAACGTGGAAACTATTAAGTTGATTCTAATGAAATTTTGACACTTCATTATTACTGTGGTGAGGATGGAAAACGCGTATAATTGTTAGAAATCGTGTCGGTGGCAGCGTAGCAATAATCAAAAAACGAAAAATATTAAAACAGCTCAAACCTCGTTTTTAGATGTTTTAGGGGTTCCTGACCGTTTTCTACCTTTTTTGGGTGGGGGTGAAATTGGGGTGGTTTGCGGGGGTGGGTTTGTAAAACTAAAAGGTTTGTATTATTGATAATAGGCTGTTCATTGACCTGTGAAGGAAAGACCTAGCGGCATAAGACAATTTTGGGGGGGGGGGGGTACTGGCGATGATTTGGTTTGTAAGGGGATCTCAGACTTAAGCTTCATGCTGTGGGAAAATAATAAACTGGTAACACCGTAATGTGTGGGAAGTACTGAGTCAATCAACTTGACTTCATTTTTACTATCGTGCTTATATCCGCATATGGATTTCTCAATTTAAATTCGTACAGGTAAATGTCGGAAAAAGTCGGCAGCCGGCGGGGCTTGAACCCACGACCTCCAGATTTGTTAGCCCTGTTAGCTCAACTTCGAAAGCGTCGACTGGGACTACGCGGGAATGGGCCAGCGCCCGCCGATGACTCTCTCGCGCCATCTCCTGGTACCACCTTCTTCTTCTTCTTCTTAAAGTGTCATCTTCAATGAAGGTTGGCTACAATTTCGGTAAATCGTTCTCTATCCTGTGTAGCTCTTAACAGTGATTGTGAGTTCAGACCGGTCCAGTCCCTAACATTTTTCAGCCATGAACACTGTCTTCTGCCCGGGCCTCTCCTACCTTCAATTTTACCTTCCATTATCAATCTCAAAAATTCATATTTCCGGCCTCTATATATATGTCCTAGGTAGCTTGTCTTTCGTCTTTTAAGTATTCCCAGGAGCTCTCTATCCATATTCATTCTTCTTAAAACAGTTTCATTCGAGATATAGTCCGTCCATGATATTTTGAGCATTCTGCGAATAAGCCACATCTCGAAAGCTTCCAGTCTACGCATCGAACAGACTCCCATTGTTCAGGATTCGGTTTCATATAGTAGTATTGAGTATATGTAAGTTGTCACAAATCTATATCTGATGTTAAGTGATAATGAGGGGTCTGTTAATAGTTTTTTCATTCTGAGAAATGCGCATCTTGCGTTTTCTATACGGCACCGTATCTCTGTTTCCTGATTTAAATCTCCTGTTAACCAACATCCTAAATATTTGTACTTGTCGACCTGTTCAATTCGTTTTTTGTATATAGTTATGTTGGTGTTCACATTTGCTCTCTTGGAAATAACCATTGTTTTTGTTTTTTCGGTATTTATCTTAAGTCCAAATGCATCTCCTTCCCTTACAATTGCATTAATGAGGTTTTGGAGGCCTTCCTGGCTATTAGCTATTACAACAGTGTCATCCGCATACCGTACATATATTGTTGATATACCTTCCATTGACTTTTATACCTTCCTGGATATTTTCCAAAGCTTTCTGGAATATCCTTTCGGAGTAAACATTAAAGACTCCTCTTCTGATAGGGATGTTAGAGGTCAATTTATCTTCTACTCTTATGCGTGCAGTTTGTTCCCAGTACAGGTTTCAAGTTGATGTCGCTTTGGTCTAGCCCTTGTTCATAGAGTAGATTGATCAGCTCTGTATGTTTCACTCGATCGAAGGCTTTTTCATAGTCTATGAAGCATAAGTGTACATCTTGTGTTTGGTCTCTGCATTTTTGTAGCAGCACATTAAGTCCAAACAAATGCTTCTCTTGTTCCAAAACCCAGTCGGAAGCCGAATTGTTCCTCTCCCATATACTGTTCGCATTTTCTATAAATGCGTGCATGTATGATCCTAAGAACTACCTTCGAAGCACGACTCATCAAGCTAACCAGTCGATATTGTGAGCACTTGTTTGCTCCATTTTTCTTCGGTATGAAAATAGACTGGACTCAGTCGTGAAGTAAGGTACCACCAGCGGCCCGCATCTGTGACATCACCAGAAACCCCCGCATGACCCGGGAGCCACATCAAGGTATCGAAATTGGATATTTGCTTCTCCCACTCTGAAGCCCACGAAAGAAGCGTAAAAACGTTTGAGTACTCCTGGTACGTATAAAATAATGCCATATGTAAACAGTAAAAATACTGGGATTGTACTAGTGACCTTTCAACTTTAGCGGACGATAAAAATTGGCAATAGCCATATCGTCCTTGTTCGGACACATTATTGGACGTCGTTCGTGCTTGCCGGGTAACAGATAAACAGGCGTGGATAAAAACAAGTCTATCGGAACGTGGAGTTGCAGAACAGATATAAAAATTGAATAAAACGACAAGAGCGGGTATCGGTATATACTGGTTTTGAACTTTCGCCAAGAAATGTATTGGGAGTGCTCTTGGACTACGTAAGCTATATCCTGGCTTCCTGACGAAATAATGAGATTACACTGGATAAGCAGTTTGACCTTGTTTCTGTTGGCATATAGCGTCCGAAATCGAAGAAATGATAACAATATAATACAGTTAGAGGTTCGGAGTAATACTTCGGTTATTTAGAGATCCTTGCATCTAGACCAAATTTTTATATATGTACATTATATGTATATACTACTTGCAAGTGAAATCCAAGCACCAAAAAGGGATGGTGTTCACGAAATACGGTAAGATAAAGGCAATAATAACAGGCCTATTTGCCACAATTAGTATATATAAAAAATGCAACGGTTCAATAATGGTTGGGGCATCCATGCTTACGAATGGACTCCTCTACCCTACGCGGTATGCCCGTCATCCCGTTGTTAATAAACTTTAGAGGTATAGCCTCAAAAGCTGCCCTCACAGAATGTTTCTATCCAGCGTAACCGGAGGATAGGGTAAATCCCAAATCTAACGACCCATCTGATGGCGACAAATCTCCTCCTGAACCTCACAGGTACCCTTACAATATGAGGACGCGCATTGTCTTGCTGGAACAAACGCTCTTTGAGGCCTCGGACATATGGAACGACAACCGGCTCTAACACCACATCCACATAACATTGGACCATCGTTGTGCTACCAATCACAAGTAAAGGTGACTGATTGCTATATACAATGCCTCACCAAATCGTCAAACCAATAGGACTTTGTACTTGGCACTCAACATCAAACAGGAGATCACGTCGTTCACCCCATCGTTGTCCAATGCGTTGGTGTCCGTCGTATGCCCCCAGACCAATCTAACAATTGGCGACGATGATTTGCAGCGAGTGGAAGCACTAGAAGCGCAATCTGTGGTGCATCGTGCGGATTCAAAAGGGTCTTCCTATACCTGCATACCAAGCATCAACAGCAGCTCGAGTGGATCGCATTCGGGCTAGTAGTCGTACATGACGAACTTGAAGGTTTGTTGTTTTTCTACGTGCTCCAGAACCTCTGGCTGGCTAAATTCGCCCTGCTTGGTTACATTGATTGCTCTGAAAGAAGCATAGCGTTCTCATTGGCCTAGAAGTCGACCCCGTTCAAACGGAGTTTACTGCGTAGACTGGAACTGTCATCCTCTAGGGGACGTCTTTGCACAGCCAACTAGTCTCTCACCACACATGCAACAGATATCATAGTTTTCGGCTCGACAAAAAGCGATGCTTCATTTGTAAACGTATAGAGCTATTTGGAGGTGCCATGAAGGTGAATAGCGTAAATGGTCTTAGATGTGTACTAGAGACGGTACTGGCTAGCTGTGCACACATTTTTAATGCGAATGTCCCTTTTTCTAGATGCTTGGATTTCACTTCCGAGCATTATGATCGTTTTTTAATAGAAGACCTCATAAAAATACCCTAAGTGCTCAGGACGATAAATATTTTCCCACATTAAAGCAACCATATGAGGTTGAAGTCTCCGGTAGGTCATTTCACGTGGCAAAGAGATACAAATAAAAAGTACTCGTACCTAAACAGGCATGATCAGTGTTTTTGTAAAATATGTATGTGAAACCACGTAATACTGAAGATTTCGCATCTTGATTTTAAAAATTTTATAGTTTCACTCCTGGAGTTTTGCTTTTCTTGCACACGAATACACTAACTAACTCTGGGCACTCAGATAGCGTCATATGTGGCGCTTCATATACAATATGTTTTAATATCTCTGACAGCCTCATTATGGGTGTTAAACAATTTAGGTTAGATTTTGGTAATCACTTGGACCAACCTAGTAGTTGTTAGTATAGTAGAAGTATTGCTAGCGGGGAGAAAAATCTTAACTAATACGTCCTTGCACTCCTTTTAGTCAAATTTGCCGCACCTCTTGGTAAAGGTCAGGTCCAAACAGTTCGTTGAGTAATTTTTCCTCAAATTCTATCGTGCCAAATCTAAGTCTTAAAATTGCGATACACAGTACAACAAACCAGGAAGCGAAGCAAGGTTTCGTTCCTTTCTCAGCAGATCGTGGTTATTTTCTAGTTTGATAAGTAAAACGTGTCTGCTCAGTCTGCATTGAGCTGTAAGAACCCCCCTAACTGTTCTCTGTTTGGACATGTTTATATAAAGACTACTATTGTTTTCTGGTCATTGTCTGCCTGATGAAGAGGCTTGTCGCCAATAACACGTTATACTAGAAAAGTTGTCATGTGGAGTTTGCTCCTGACTTTGGCAACATGGCAGTTTAAAAATAATCCTGCCAGCCCCAGGCGGTCCTAACTAGCCAAGCCGTAAGAGAATCAATGAGATGTAAGCTAACCCCTACATAGTTTGGTCCTTACGGCTGTATTTCTTACTGCCAAAGACACTTTTGACACCAGCCATTTTTGGCTTGGTATTACAATTAAAATAACATTGAAGCAGTCATCCTAACAGACAATGTGAATGATCTCCAAAATCTACTAAGGGCCGGTTGTACAAATGCAGGTTTAACACGAGCTTTGTTAAGCCTAAGCTTAGCTTAGCTCAGGCTTAAAGTCGACATCCGTTGTACAATCGTCGGCTTAGTTAAACCTAGTTGATAATGAAATTCACTACAGTTGGCATCAATGAAGCAATACATACTGACATAATCATCTGAAAAATTACCTTTTTTGGTTAGGCACTTATGACAGTTTGTGTCAAATTTCGGCAACGATCGTTCCTGTCTCTGTTCTTTCATTTGCTCTCTTTGTTAAATCAGACACAAATCTTTTAAAAAATATGACCTAATAAAGTGACAAGCAATTTGAAGGTTCCTCCATGAGATATCATGTCACTTGTATCAGGTTAGGTTTAAACCTCAGCTAAGCTCGCGTTGAGCCTCGGCTTACGTGAGCTCGTGTTAAGCTTGGAGTGGGGGGTTAAGCCAACATTGTAAAACGGACATTTTGCAACTGACGTGGTTTAACGTCGGCTTACCTTAAGCCGAAGCTTAAGCTCGCATTGTACAACCGGGCCTAAGTCGGGTTAATGAGGAGAGCCAAAGTCTGGGTCTAAAGATAAGTATCAACAAAACCAAGTTCATGGTTGTTAGAAGAAACCATATCAAAAACAATCGAATACACTTGAATCGAGTGGACATCAGATGGGACAGTAAATATAAATGTTTGGGATACACATGATAAACAAAAGATGGTACCTGTATCAGAGATAAGATACAAAATTGAACAAGCTCGGACAATTTTCTCTCTATTGTGGAGGCATGGACGCTGAAGGCAGCAATTATATATAAGATCGAAGCGTTTTTCTTATGGTCAGCCTCCCGCAAAGGCTGAAAGCCTATGGCGCTGTAGAAGCGCTGCGAGAGGGGAAGTGTCGGTTCACGTTAGATTTGAAACGCTGCAGGCTGTATCCGTCGGGAAACAAATTCCCCGGCAGCTGATTCCACAGCGTAGAAGTGAATGCTAGAGGAGACTGGTTCGGGGAGTAAGGACCTCGACCTGGCAAGGATGAACTCGCAGAGCTTCTCTAGTGTTCCTGGTTCGGACGGCCTTTGGTGTTATTATCTGGGAGAGCTCACTCGAACATATTCCGTGATAGAATCTGTAAAACAGGGATAGACCAGCCACCCTCCTTCGATGTTCCAGGCTGTGGAGGTCCCTTGTGAGGTTGGGCGTATCTAATTGCTCTTTTCTGGATAGTGTCCAGAAGCTTTAGAGAGTGCTTCGGAGAGCGTCCCCACACATGGAAGCAATACTGGGCCTTGTAAAGCAGCACCAGTTGCTCTGGTGTATACAACTTCCTACAGCGGAACAAAGCTCCAAGCTTCTGGGATACCGTTCTAGCAATACTGATTACGTGGTCATGCCAGGACATGTTATTGTTGATGTTGATCCCCAAAAGCTTGACGGTAAATGATTCGACTATGGGGTGACCCTCCATTTCCACGATTGGTAAGCCATCGTGAGACTTCTTTGTAAGTGTAGACTCAGCGACGAATGCTGAGAGCTGGTTAAGCAGAACGAGAACTTTTTGAGATCATAAGGAAGATGAAATGAGCTTACCGAGGACATATAATGCTTAGAGAACGCTATCACATCCTGCGTGTCAGTCTTCAAAGAAAGATCGAAGGAGGGATAAGAGGAACTGGAAGAATGAAGCCATCATGGCTAAAAAATATATGTATGTCACTGGACAGGAATGGGCGACTTCAAATAATTACAGACTGCTGCAATCAAAAGATCATTTGATGAGAGAAATGATGGATGCCTACGCAGGAATCTACATGGTACCCTAAGCTAAGAAAAAGAGGCAGCTGGAAAGGTAATGTCTACACTTTCTTTATTTTAATTAAAAAACCATAACACACAGAATAACTAGATTTATTCCATATCCTGTGGAAATTAGTGTACTCAGAACGCTTCCTGATCGTTGTTTTGCACGAACTGATATGCTTGGAGCAATACTAATAAGCAAGTCGGTGCAATATAACGTTTCCAAATCAGCCGGAGGCCGCTAATGTTCCTATTGCAGCAAACTATCCGCATTAATCATTAAAAGTGGGGGATAGAGGAAATGAACGGGGAAAATCGTAATAATAATCTGGGGATTCATTGTTGCGTCGGTGGACTTGTGAAAACGTATTAGTTTTGCACGCCCGCATTAATGCATCGGTGCCATGAAATAATGCAAATTGATTGAGTTATTGGATTATTAGCAGCGGATCGTGGATAATGACTACGAGTATTACAAAGCAGCTTACTGTGCCATTGGTAACAATTCGTTGTCCAGCTGCCGATCATTTTTTAATGTTGTGGTGATTTTACAAGCTTCGCGAGACCAGTTTTTCTTTTGCAAGAGACGTCATCCTACCGTGGGTAAGGGTAATATTTAGAGCCAGTCTGGCGCTGGGACATGTTCCAGCCATTATATAGAGAAGCAAGGGTGGTCTTTATCCCCATACCGGATAAAAAAGACAAAAAGGATTCTCAGTAGATGTTTTGAAATGAAGGTTTTAAGCAGAAACCCTCTAAACGGGAATAAACATGCTTATACTAAGAGCAAGTCAACCAATACGGCTCTCCATGCTCTGAGTGAGAAAAATGTATCACTAGGCGGGAAGTCGTCCTACTTATTTTTCGATAAGGCTAAAGCCTTGGTGAGCTGGGTGTCTTGTCATTTATGAATGAATGAATGAATGAAAGAGGGAGAGAAGCTATCTGGTGGCTGGAACCACCAGTGCGTAGGCCTACCAATGGACCCTTTTGCACCTCTCCTTACCCTAGTTCCCAAGTCCAGCCCTCATCGCAAAGGTGAGAATGGCCTTGTTTCCTGCCCATCTTATATCCTCAGCTTCAAGAACCCTTGAACCGAGTATAGTCTGCCTGTGATACCCAAGCGCTTCACAACGACAAAGAATGTGTGCCGAGGATTCTTCCTCCTCGCCACAGCGTGTATACTTCGGATCATTTACCACCCCCATCACATACAAATGGCGTTTGAAGGTGTTATGGCCGGAGAGCAGGCCAACAAGTAGCCTTAGTCGGCTTCTGTCCAGCGAGAGACAGAACCGTCCCAGAGCCAGAGGTCCTGAAATAAGTTCTCCAGCTTGACGGAGGTGTCCGGAGATTCCTCTCCATCTGATAAGATGCTGATTTTGCAACCACCTCCGTTTTCCTTCTGATGGTACCTGCTGCCAGCTCCAAAGCCGGCTCAGGACCCAGGAAGTTATTCCTCGATCCTCGCCTTGCGAGCGTGTCCGTCATTTCATCACCACTAACTCCAGCATGACTCGGCACCCACATAAGTGACACCTGATGTCTCACCGAAATGTCATCCAAGACCTTTCTACTTTGCAGAACGAGCCTTGATGTAAGCCTGCAAGCACTTAATGCTTTTAGCGGTGCCTGGCTGTCAGAGCAGATGGTGATCCGCCTGCTTGGCCCTTGAATTTTATAAATGCGAAAGAAACAAGCTAAAATCGCATATATCTCTGCTTGGAATACCGTGGTGCTTCCCCCAAGAGAGAGGGAGAGCTTTGTTTTTGGCCCATACACCCCAGCACAGGAGCTTTCGTCAGTAAGTGAGCCGTCGGTGTACCCGACTCGCCCTCTCCCCTCAAAAGGCCGCCTGCCGCTCAGCCCCCACTCTTCCCTTGTAGGTAAATTTCCAGTCGAAGCGATATGTAGGAGGAATTATACCACTCTTCATATGTAAGATACGGTCATTCCTTTGCAGTTCCGAGAGGATGGCAGAGTGCCCCCTCCCAGGATTCTCAAAGGACCAACTGCCTTGACTCCACAATCGGAACGCAGACACCCTTGCCTCCCCTTGAGCTACCAAGGCCTTGTCATGTATAGTCTTTAGGAAAGCCCGGCGCAACAAGACTTTCAAGCATAGGTATATGCGGAATGGTGTACGGAGACAGAGTTCTCGGTAATTCCAACCAAGACGTAGCTAGTAATGTTCTGTAAACGAAGAAAGTTAGAAAGTTTTAGAGCACCTACAATGTATGCAAGACCTTTAGCACTTTTGCGGGAGGCCAAATACTTGGGAGTGATTCTTTATTAGAAGCTGGCGTGGACGTCACATGTTGAAAGACTCGTTTCAAGATCGACAGCGGCCTTCTGGCAGCTGTGGTGGGCTATACGAAGAACATAGGGGTTGAACCCCAACATCCTGCAGTGGACATACTCTGCCATCATGAGACCCCCGAGTACAATACGGCTCGGTGGTCTGGTGGCCTTATGTGCACAGTAGCCAAGTCTAAAATGGATACAAAGGCTTGCCGGCATGGCCGTCACAGGAGCAATGAGGACGACCCCAACTGCAACACTGAAGGTCATGCATCTTGGATTAGCATGACAGCGATGGCAGCTCTGGCAGTTGGAAGATAAGGGGAGATGCGGTTGTCCACGCAAAGAAAGGAGGAAGCATTGCCTGTATCTGTCTATAGGGTTATAGAGGCAAAACGTTTATAAAGATTGGATAAATCTTCCACTCTGACCATTTCCAGTATCAAAGATTGGAAAAAAGAGGAGAATCAGTTTTCGGAAGAGTATTGGAATGCTATATATACAGCTCTCGTCTAGCTAGAGGACAGGCTTCAGGTGCAGGGTTGTATGTGGAAATTCGAAGAGTACAGGAAAGTTACTTCTTTTTCGATTTTCGAAGCAGAAGTATATATGCAAATACTCTCTGCTACATGCAATGAGGAGGTGTAAAGGGGCACGGAGTCGAAGATTTACATCTGCTTTGACAGTCAGACGGCACTGAAAGCCATCTGCGGGCCAAGAACCAGGTTTGTAAAAAACAAACCGCGCTTTTGGCTTTCTAATACAAATCGTTGTAGTGATATCGATTTTACATCTACAGTATATTATATCCCAAGATAGACTCCACATAAACAGTCGCATGCAGCATTAGCGTGGTTACTGTCCGCTGCCATCTGCCAATGCGCCAGCTATAGGCCAGTGCAATTATGGAATTTTATATTACTATTTAAAAGAGTTGCCCCATTAATCCATTGCAACTTAAAAGTAGCCAGTTGCCAGTTTGAAATGATCATTTAGGCAATGAATACTTGACATCACATATTTGGATCTGATTTCCAGTCAGTCTTGGGGGTCTTTACTTGCCGGATTATAACATACAATTCACACATAGTATACTGGACTATTAGGGACCCTACCGACATGAGCCGATCACGCACGCGGGCTTGTTTTCATTTGGTCTAGCTTGGCTGTGAATACAGTATAGATCTAGATCTATAACTAAATTTTGAGTTAGAGCTAGATGTAGAGCTAGAGCTAAAGTAAGATCTAGAGCTTTACGTTACAGTTATACGCTATAATATACTGAGATGAATAGAAATGGAAACAGAGCTAGCGCTAGAACTAAACACAGAGCTGGAGTTAGGGCTATCAAAAGTTTCTTAATGAGGCTAGAATATTTCTTCGTCTCTAATTTTACGCCTTAATTTTCAACACACGGAGTGATGGTGCTCAAATGAAAATTATAAAATTGGTACTTTGAGGGTGCAATCATGTATTGTACTGGTCAGAAGTACAAGAGCTGTTTACATTTTTTGTGCTCCTATCGAGTGCCGACGCTACAAAGGACTTAATCCTTCACAAGACACCCGACCGGTCGAATGACCCTTATCGCTTTCGGCTTTTTTTGCAGTTTGTGTATAATGAGATTTTATTATACAATAAGTAGATGAATTTATTTTGTTTTATTCTATTGCAAATAGATGAATTTATTTTGTTTTTATCTATTGCAAATTGGTATTTTCGATTATTTTGATCTCCTACGTCTTTCTGAATTATTATAATATCTATTTTGTATAGATAATTACGGTTTTATCATTACTAAGGTCTACATAATAACCTATAGAACTGTCGACACTGATTCTGCACTATAGAACTGTCGACACTAATTGAGACCTGAAAAAATGTAAACAACTCATATATATCTGACTTCTACAATACGCAAATCAACTTATCTGTCCGGAATAATATACCTATAAGCATCTTCAGAGCTTCTTCTCATTTCTCGGTAAGTTGGAAATAGTGTCTTAGGAAAATCGATAGAAGCAGGTACTGGAGCCAAAGGAGGAGAAATAAAGGCGAAACTTTAGAAGTTGTTAACCTACAGCCGAATAGCTCATAAAAACTTTCAAGTGCCGGGATGAAATAAGATTATTATTCCCGGAGATTAAAGGGAAGGAATTATATGAGATACGTGAGGATACTTGGCAGTCAAAGTAAGAACCTGAGTGGAACGGAAGCTTATCTTACCTTTCAGCGCAAAGAAAGTTTTGCAACCTCGAACCTTTGAAACAAAAAGACTATTAATGGGAATATACAGGATATCATAACTCAGTCGCAAAATGTTTAACAGCTTGGAGAAATATGCATACTTTAAGCTAAACAGAGCTGCTTTGGCAGGTTTGACCTTTAGTATAACTAGAAGCTGGTACATAATTATTCATTTTCTACTGCTAGTGTTTGGCTATGTCAAATTCAGAGTTTAACCTAACGAGGTCCAAAGACCCCTCACCCTCCAACCCACCCAATTTCAGCCTACAAAAAAAAGTGGAAAATGATCATGAACCCTTAAAACGCATAAAAACGAAGTTTCAGCTGTATTTATGTTTTTAGTTTTTTTGGTTATCGGTGCTTCGCCACTGATATGATTAAAAAAAATACGCGTACTGCGTCCCCGCTGCGGTAATAATACTGTGTCAAAATTTCATCAAAATTAATTTAACAATTTCCACTTTGCACAATACAGAACGATCTGAAGCTCGATCTGAAGCAATACTCGCACATGTATACATCACAAATTTCTAAGTTCACTAGCTTCTGTAATAGGCAGGTAATGTTCGAATGGACCTGAAAAAATGTAGTCAAGTTGATAGACTCAGTACTTCCCACACATTCCAATGATACTAGTTTTATTATTTTCCTACAGCATGAAACTATAGTCTAGATGCCCCTGCAACCAAATCATCGCTCGACCGACCGCAAAAAAGTGTTTTATTCTACTAGGTGCTTCTTTCACAGGTCAATGGACAATCTATCATGAATCCAACAAATTTTTGAGTTTTATGCACCCCCACCCCCGAACCACCCCAGTTTCAACCCCAACCAAAAAAAAAATTAAAATGATCAGGAACCCCTAAGATGTCTAAAACGAAGTTTGAGGTGTTTTTTATATTTCTAGTTTTTTTATTATTGCCGCACCGCCACTGAAATGGTATCAAAAAAACCATACGCGCTTTCCATACCCGTCGCGGTAATAAATCTTTGTCAAAATGTCATTAAAGTCCAATCAGAAGTTTCCACGTACACAATACAGAACGATCCAAAGTAATACTCGTATGTATTTTGTATGCATCAGAAAGTTTAAGTCCCTTGGTTTCTGTAGTCGGCAAGGCAATGTTCGGATGGACCTAAAAAAGTGTATTATGCCGCTAGGTCTTTCTCTCTCAGGTCAGTAGACAGCCTATTATGAGTACAACAAATTTTTCAGCTTTACAACCCCCCACCCTTGAACCACCCCAATTTCACCCCCACCCCAAAAAAAAGTAGAAAATGATCAGGAATCCCTAAAACGCCTAAAAACGAAGTTTGAGGCATATTTGAAATTTTTCGTTTTTTGCTAATTACTCCGCCGCCCATGCACCGATTTTCAAAATTGTAGCAATATTACCTACTACGACCCTACATCATCTCTACCCAAATTTCATCAAAATCTATGCAGCGGTTACTGAGATTAGGAGGCTAGAAAAACGCCAACAGACAGACAGACAGACAGACCGACAGACCGACGGAAATGAGTGACGTGGATTTTCGTTATGTAGGCATCATAAGACGCCCAAAAAGTATATTATCTCAAAATCGAAAATTTTCGCGATCACAATACTCCCCTCACCTATCGGTGTGGGAAGTAAAAGTAATGGGCAACCTATTATGAGCATAACACATTTCTCAGTTTCACAACCCCCACACCTTAGCCACCCCAATTTCAACACCAGTCAAAATAAAGTAGAAAATGATCCCTAAACCCCTAAAATGCATAAAAATGAAGTTTGAGGAATATCTTAAATTTTTTGTTTTTTGCTAATTACTTTGCCGCCCATGCACGGATTTCCAAAGTTGTAGGAGCAGTACCTACCACGGACCCACAGATTATCGCTGCCCAAATTTCATGACAATCCATGCAGCGGTTACTGAGATTACGAGGCTAGAAAAACGCCAACAGACCGACAATCAGAACGACCGACAGTTAGACAGATCGACCGACAGTCAGACAGACAGACAGATAGATAGACCGAGGGAAATGAATGACGTGGATTTTCGTTATGTAAACATCATGAAACGCCCAAAAAGCGTATTAGCTTGGAATCGAAAATTTTTGCGATCATAATACTCCCCTCACTTATCGGTGTGAGAAGTAAAAATGAGAGAAACATCAAAATACAGATATCTCGGTCTGAACACAAATACGAGAAGTAGAGATGACGAAGGCATGATAAAAAAATAGGAATAGGAAAGGCAAGGCCGAAACAACTAAACTAAAACAGATCTGACAAAAAAATTTAATCAGAATGTTCATTCAGGTCTCTAGTAGAAAGTTGCTTGACTTATGAATCCGAGATACGGACCTTAAACGATCACATGAAGCGAAGAATTAACACAGTCGAAAACGAAGATGACAAATGGGAATGGAGAAGTCGATAACCGAGAGTATAGAAACCAAACAGTTAATATGGTACCAAACTCGATGTTCCAGTGCATTCCAACAGTGGTAGAGCTATAGGAAAAGATGGGAAGAACAAATACAAAAAGCGATGAAATCAAGAGGTCGGTGAGACGATGAATCGAATAATAAGAGAGAATGGAAGGAAGACGCGACCTGCAGGGCTGTAAAAAGAAAAAATGAAGTCAAGTTGAATGACTCAGTACTTTCCACACATACTGATACAAGTTTATTGTTTTCTCATTGCATGAATCCCATGGTTTGATATCCCCTTGCAACCAAATCATCGCTCACCCGCCCATAAAAAAACATCCAACACGAAAACTCTCGTAAACAGTTTCTTGCGTTTCCCTCCTAAGGAACTAGGACGCCACAGTTTTCATTCTACATGCTTCAACTGGACGATGCAAAACGATCAGGAGCCTATAAACTGTCTAAAAACGAAGTATGAGCTGTTTTTATATTTTTAGTTTTTTGATTATTGTTACGCCGCCACCGACACGATTTTTTAGAAACTGGCGCGTTTCTCGCCGCGATAGTAAATTCTGTGTCGGAGTTCCCTTAAATTCAATTCAATAATTTTCGCTCCACGCAATATACATAGAACGAAATTAAGCAACACTCGTATAATGTATACATCTCAAAATCAAGTCGCTTGGTTTCCGTAATAGGCAAACCAATGTTCAGATGGATTTAAAAAAGAATATGGCGCTATCTATTTCTTCCATATGTCAACGGACAAACTATTAAGAATACAACAAACTTTTCAGTTTTACAACCCCCCACTCCCCAACCGCTCCAATTTCACCGCACCCAAAAAAAGTAGAACATCATCAAGAACCCCTAAAATGCCTAAAGACAAAGTTTGAGCTGTTTTTATGTTTTTAGTTTTTTCTTATTGCTGCGCCGCCACTGACGCGATTTTTCCCAAAACATACGCGTTTTCCATCCTCATCACGGTAGTACTACTGTGTCAAAGTTTTATTAAAATCAACTCAATAATTTTCGCGCTACGCAATATAGAACGACCTAAAACAATACTCGTATGTTCCAAGTACCTTGGTTTCTATAATGAGCAAGGCAATGTCCGGATGGACCTAAAAAAGTGTATTATGCCGCTAGGCTTTTCATTCACAGGTCATTGGCCAGCCCACTATGAATACAACAAATTTTTCATTTCTATAACCCCCACCCCCCAACCACCCCAAATTCACCCCCACCCAAAAAAAAGTATAAAATGATCAGGAACCCCTAATACGCCTAAAAACGAAGTTTGAGGAATATTTATTTTTTTTTCTTTTTTGCTAATTACTACGCCGCCAATGCACCGATTTTCAAAATTTTGGCAGCATTACCTATTAGGACCCCACAGAATATAGGTACCCAAATTTCATCACAATCCATGCAGCGGTTACTGAGATTACGAGGGTAGAAGAACGCGACGGCCAGACAGACAGACAGACCGACAGACAGACCGTCAGACAGACAGACAGACAGACAGACAGACAGACAGATAGACCGACGGAAATGAGTGACGTGGATTTTCGTTACGTAGACATCATAAAACGCCCAAAAAGCGTATTATCTCAAAATCAAAAATTTTCGCGATCACAATACTCCCCTCAGCTATCGGTGTGGGAAGTAAAAAGATAACAAATATCCTTTTTTTATTATTACCGTTGATAATCCCATAGCACGCAACTTGAAATCTGCTAATTTGCATATTTGACGAAATGAAGTCTGTGGTTTTGAGAGTAGCTAGATTCAACTTTCGTAATGGATTGTTTTTTGATTATGATCACACGTCTAAAAAAATCGGCCATGTCAGTATTTCTTGAATATCCTATATATAACTATTTCGTTGCGGATTTCAAAGTCAACTGCTGTAGAAAATAACATGCTATGGCGCAGGCAGTTGGCAAAAAATAAAGCATATTATGCAGAAATAGGAAAGCAAATTATAGGTGAAATGTGAATGGGAGGCAGAAACCAGGATCATTGTTAGAACTACCATCGCGTGCTACGAATATTCTGCTGCACGGAAAATGCATCAGGGAAAATAACATTGGTGGAAATTGCAGAGGGTAGGGCAACAAACCAATTTTTCATGAGGTGTCGGATACCGGGGTTGCATTTCAGTCTAATCAGATATACTTTCGCGTCAAAAACAGATTGTGTGTTTCCACGCACTTTGACATGATATCTCTTAATTCGAATAGTCCAGTTGAGGTACTGTAAGGATCTGCCTAAGAATCTTCAGTTACGTAGTCAAAAGACGATGAACAGGTGTGACTTTGATATTATATGGACCAGGATCCCAATTCTCAATTTCGTGAGAACTAATTTGAATACATTACCGAAATTTTTACCTTATCAACATAGTATGTTGTCGTGTTACCTCTGTTACGTGCTTGGTGATGTGAATTGTTGTATTTGTTTAAGAATACAAATTTTGTGAGCTGATCAGTCTGCTAGACAAGGCCGGAGATGGAAGGTAAATTCAGTCGTATCGTTAGAGACAAAATCATCGAGGTAGAATCCCATGGAGGCGCGATAACGTGGCTGAAAGCAGGTGCAGGTTGGCCATATTGATTCGACACTTATGTCAAACAGCTGACGTTTCTTTGACAATTTCGTGTTTGCTTTTTTTGAGTGTTTTTACTGAGATTTTTAGTTATTTTTAAGTGATATTCTAGTGAATTCATGAAGGAAATCATGGTTTCATGTGCTTATCGTAGTTGCTCTAGCAGAGATGGCATGGATAAGAAGAAATCGACAGGAATTGCATTTGATAGGTGTATGTATGCAAAAAAATAACAATGTACAGGACCGCATTTGTAATCTTTATCTCAATAAAGTGTAACGTATCGCAGCAATAATACAGTTGTATTATTCAATTGATGATGAATGTCGTCTCTACAAAGCCTGTTTTTTTCATATACTTAACTATGAATTTCGCATTAGATTGAAAAATCAACCCAATACTTCATATCTAAATCATCATTGTAATGAATTTTCAAAATTATTTACATAAGAAAATGATCCGGCTCTGGTGAGGCGACCATATTGTTACCACACTTAGCCACGCCTCCTCCTACCGTTTTTGTTATGCGAAATTGAACCTTATAGCGTCTCCTTGGGATTCTACCTCGATGGACAAAATTCAAGCTCTAAGCATTGTTAGAACTTAGACATCGAAGGAAAATTTAAATGTTAGTCCCTCCTAAACATCCATACTTTGCATCCACCAAAAGGTAAAACAGTAGCAAGGCGAGGACCTCTACAACCCCTGGGCAGTCAAATACAGCTATTGGGAGAGATCTAGTTCATAGGGGTGATAGTAGACTCATAATTAACCTAGAACCCTCAGCTCAAAGAAGTTGAAAGAAAATCCAAGGTGACATTAATGTCACCAAGGCGCTCTGATAGCTCATCCATGGTATACTTGACCTGCACAATTAAGGTACATAACGGGTGTGATGCAAAGTGCACCGATAGTAGCCCTGGACATCATGCTGGACCTTCCTCCGTTACAAGTTATAACAGTGGAGGCGAGAATGGGTTATTCCAGACTGCAGACGCAACCAATAGGAGTTCATAAGGATCAGGGACATAATCAAATCGCAGGATCTGTGGGGAATACCATAGTGTGTTCAAGACAGCACCACATAACTAGCCCATCTAAGTTCAACAAGAACCTAGAGACTATATTAGAAATCGGAATCAGTTTAAGGAACGTAAAAATACGCTTTTATATTTCACTCAGAGGTGTATGTCACCTTATGAACAATCAGCGAGTGTATAAAAACATAACGATTGCAATACTCACAAACTACTGTAACCTAGATGAGAAAGAGTATTCAATAAACATTTGAACGATAGATCCAGCGTATATTTTATCGAAGAAGCACACCTTGAACTTTTTCGAATTAATCATCAGTAAATCTCTGCGCTTTTTTGTTATTGCAGTTAATCACGTGATTAGGAAACAATAAATATTATTGGTTTAGATGGTGTGGCGTATTACTGACTGGCTCAAGATAATTTTTATTTGCGGTATAGTTTTCTTTATACGATTATTCTTTTTAGATTCAAGTTCTTCTTATAGTAAATTTTTCGTATAAAAAAATTAGGCATTCCTATTTGAAAAAATCAAGTTATCGCTGATCGAAGTTTCCTTAATTAATCGACCGATTTCTCCAAGCATAAACGTAATTCAAATTTGACAGTCTCATCAAAGCTGACGCATTTTATGCTTAGTAATACGGTAAAGTCACAGCCTTCCAGATTTTATAATCTCTGCGATATTCAATTTTTTCCTGGAATCTACTTATACCGAAAATGGTGATTTACACCTAAATGGTTCGCTTTAGGTCCCATGTATGATACATAAAGTAACACTAGAATTCACCAAGGAATCTGTATATGCAATAATATACGGGGTATTCCATTCAAAAAACATACATACATTCCATGTTTTTGGGACACCCTGTATAACATGAAAATATTTTTAAAATGTAGCCTTTATGGGTCTCTATCCATCCGAAATTATTATTTTCTTTTTTATCAAATACTTTCGCCATAATGCTCCGTGTCGAATAACGTGAATAACCCTGTATATCATAGGCAAGCTATTTTCGTCTTCCCTTTAACCTCAAAAAGTTCTCGTTCTGCTAAACAGGCTCTCTGGAGATCGTTCTCATTTCTCACAAGATCGATCCAGGATACTCTGAGCATTGGTCGCAGACTATGTATATTTCGAATGCTTCGATCTTATTTATAAGGCTTAGTTCAGATGACGCGCGTCCGACGCGCGATCGCTTGATGCTCGTTTTGAAAATACACATAATTAATTCAAGCTGTTCACATGGACGCGCGCACGACAAATTGTAAGGCGCCACTAGACTCAGAAAATCTCAATACGCGCGTCGGTCAGCGGCGACGCGCCTATTGAAATACTAGACGTTCCCATTGCCTGTTCAACTGGTGTTTCTTTGCAAAAATTTATTTCTCACGTATGCTATTGAAATGGAAACAGAAGAACTCAATACAGATGTTTTCATTGCTGAAATTGAGGAGAGGCCTGCGATTTGGGACAGCATTCCAAATTATATTCAAATAAGACGGCAAAAAAGAGGGCCTGGGAGGAACTGGTCCTAATGTTTTGCAGATCCGATGATAAAAATTTAGGTTCGTGATTTCGCAGGCTGGGATACAGTGTAAAGTATAAACTTGTAGAAACTCTATTCCTCAAAATTGGGTGAACACAATGTGTCCTTTCCCTTCTATGTCGTTTCCTTCTTCTAATAATGCTAACCAAACGCAAACAGCTTCTCCTACATCCATTCTCGTTAATAACAACAAATAAACTGACATTCGATTGCCTAGTCTCAGTCTATATAAAAGTTGTACGAAGTCCTACGCGAGTCATCTGAACACGTAGCGTTTGAGATAAGGCTTCTTCTAACAACCATGAACTTGATTTTGTTGAGGTGTTTATTTTTAGATCCAGCACTCTTCATTAACGTGACTTAGTAGAATTTAGAGGCCATTCACATTATCTCCTAGTATAACAATATGATGTGCATATCAGATATTGTTGATGGGAAATCCGTTTATTTTAATGCCGATATGACTGCCCGATGTTACATCAGCAAATGCTCTCTACACAAAATTGAACACAAAATCCACATAAAACTAATGCTTGGAATGTTAAAATAGATACTGTAAGCTTCTTACTGTTCTTGGCAATCTCGCATTTTCACTTTCAGTAGAATAAACATACATAAAATCCAATTCCTCCATCCTGTCCAAGCGCAGGAGAATAAAATCTCCATCAGGTTGGAAGCTAGAGAATTTGCTTTGTCAGCAACAATATAATTTCTTCCGTTCAGCTTCAACGTCCTTCCGAGAATACACGTTTCTCCAGAGTTGAATTGATTTTTATCTTGAAATTGCTCCTAAATGTAACGAGTTGCAGTGAACCGTTATCCCTCCCGCGATCTCCACATTTTCGCAGGAGCTGTACGAGATTCTTCGGGAGTGGGAGGGTAGTATTACGATAAAGGTTACCAATATGGAGCATGACGTTGTTGAGATATACTGGATCCCTCTTGGAATATGGGTGTACCGGGTGGATAAGAGTGCAAAGTGCTGTATATCGGAAACTGTTCGCCCTAGAGACTTGCGGTGAAAAAAAAATATTACTAAAGTGGACAAAATAGGACCGCGAAAAAATATTTTCGGATTTTAAGATGGTCACCAGGGGGAGTGAGCGCCATCTTAAACAATTAGTGTTATTTTTTTGGAAATCCACCTAATAACTGTGAATTAACCAAAAAATGTGTGCCTTTTAGAGCTATAGGATTTACTAGAGTCATTCCAGTTTAACATATTTTGACGTATCTATTAAGATAAGTGCATGTTACCTATGATATGTCTAATTCCTAGTGATCACTAGGGCGCGTTTTTTTGAGATAATTAGCGGAAACTGCAAAATCCTCTAATAAAATAAATTCAATTCAATTATGTGACTTTTTTTCATAAAAATCTAGCCAAAGGACACAGAAATTTAAAATAATAGGCGGTATAAAATCTAATTCCAGTGGCGTGGACGACGTAACTCTACAGATGATAAAGTTGTGTCTTCCAGTCATTTTACCTTACCTTACACATATCTTGAATATATGTTTGGAGAGTGGATATTTTCCAAACTGTTGGAAAAAATCTATTATTCTACGTATCCCTAAAGTGTCAAGCCCTGTTGCCTATAATGACTTACGTCCTATCAGTATCCTTCCTGTACTCTCTAAGGTACTTGAAAAAATCGTGTCCATTCAAATCTATGAATATTGTAAGGCTAATAATATATTCCCAACACATCAATCTGATTTTAGGAAGTCTCATAGCACTGCAACATCACTCTGTTACCTTGTGGACTCTATCCTTGCTGCGCTTGACCAGGGATGTGCCACAGCCCTTTTGCTTTTAGACTTTTCCAAAGCGTTTGACACGCTAAATCATCTGCTCTTATTATCTAAATGCAGTTACTATGGTTTCAGTCAAACAGCTCTAAATTTTGTCAAATCATTTTTAAAGAACCGCGTTCAAAAGGTCTCGCTATATGGGCAAACGTCTACGTACCAGGCTGTAACTTCAGGCGTCCCCCAGGGGTCTGTTTTAGGCCCTCTCCTTTTCCTCATTTATACTTCCGACTTATGTGAGCAAGTTAACAACGCTAACCTGCAGTTTTTTGCTGATGATACTCAAATTCACTTAAGTTTTTTACCCGACAACACTCGTAACGCTGCCGCTGTTATCAACAGAGATCTCGAAAAAATCAACTACTATACATTTTCTCATAATCTGCAATTAAATGCTTCTAAATCTAAGGCATTAGTGTTCTGTCATAGGAGCAAAGGGGTAAAAATCGAGTCGGAACTTAGTTGTTGTATCGGAAATGAGGTAATTCCTATAGTAGATTCAGCTAAGTGCTTAGGCCTTGTGACTTATAACAACCTGAAGTTTGTGAATCACTGTAATACTGTTATTGCTCAATGCTATGCGGTGATGAGGTTCCTTTATGCAAACAAAGATGTGCTAAGCAAACATATAAAAAAACAGTTATGTGAAAGTCTGGTATTTTCTCGGATATTGTATTGTCTCACAGTATATTACCCTTTTCATGACGCATACAGCACTAGAAGAATTCAAATGATCCAGAATACTTGTTGTAGATTCGTTTCTTTACTATGTAAATGTGATCACATAACCAAACCCATTCAAGAACTGAAATGGCTTAATATAAAAAACTTATTCACCTGTAATTTGTTTTTATTGCTTCATAAAATTTTACATGGCAATGGGCCATCATACTTATTTGAAAAATTTCAATTTAGACATGCCCTTCATAACGTAAGCATCAGGAATAAGTCCATTTTGCATATGCCTCGTCATAGTATTGCTTTGTTCAGAAAATGCTTCTCATTTAATGCTGTGCACATTACAACGTGTTGCTTCTTCATTTGAAAGAGGTTGCATCTATTGTGGCTTTCAAAAAAAAAACTCAAATTGTTCCTATTACACCACCAGCAGTCCTCTTGCTAGTGTATATTTTACCACTATGTATTTTATCTTTTCTATCTATAGTTGTTTATTTTAATGTATTTTGTGTGTTAAGCATTTTGGTGCAAAAATTGCCTTTATCCTTAATAGTTCTGTATTATAATATTTGTTTATATCTGTTGTTCACCTGATCTGTTTAGGCACCACAATTACTTATTCGTGAATTACTTCTATTTAGTCAGGGGTTAGGTGTAAGAGTAGCACTGTTGCTAAATCTCGCCCCTTGATAACTTGTGTTAATTGATTTTTTTACACTAATACAATAGAGACGTTTATTTATTTATTTATTTATTTAAATGGGCTAGCGAAAAGAACCGTATGTTGATATCTTATTCTTAACCTGAAATATCGGAGAAAAGTGGTTAGTTATTTATTATTACTTGTCCTTTTTTCAAGACTTAACGATAACATTTTATAATTCAATGATTTTTTAATAAAAGTATTTTTATTTAAAAAAATAAATAAAAGGACTAGTTGGGAATTGATAAGAAAATAGGACCGATTTTTAAACAAAACTAATGCCCCCTTAAATGCATTTGTCTTTCCTCCATGGCCCACTTATCATATTCAGCCTACCTTGAGCTTGCATGTTATGTGCATTGATTATTATATTCTTACTCGCTTTTTTGTAACTTCTTGAACTAAGAATAATTTTATGATTCAAGAATCATAAAATTATGAAATTTTGTCCTAAAAAGACAGTAATAAATAACAATAAGAAGTACCAGTGTAATAGCGTCTTTTTTTGAATTACATGATAACTACATACATTATTGTTTCTTCGATACTTCACGTTAAGAATAAGATATCGTCATACGGTTTTCACTAGCCTATTTAGGTAGCTTAAGAAACGATTACTTCCAGATTGAGATCACCAAACGTAAATATAGACTTATTAAGCGAATTTAGATTTAAGGAGTTAATTCAGTCTTTACTTTTAGATCATTGTTTTTATTCCACACATGAGTTTGTAAGTCCTGTAAATGCTAATGTAAACTCAAACTGATAGCGAATACTAAACATGGCTAGTTATAATGTAACGGCCACTTCTCTAGATTCTTATGAAGAAAAAGTCACATTGATGGATTTGATTTTTTGGAGAATTTCAGCTTTTATATCAAGAAACGTGCTCTAGCGGTATTACTAGGAATTTGTATCACAGGTAAGATGGGTTTTATAAAACAATAAATACTTGTTACAATAGGAACAAGTTCTTTGAAATCCGTTTAGTCGTTCTGGAGTTATAGCTCTTTATTTAAAAACACATAGTCTGCCAGAGCGCTATCTAGTATCTTCTATAATTAAAACTTACCCGTGTTTGATCATTTTTTTGAACATAATATGCGTTCTCTTACCTGAAACAGAAAAAATAAAAGTTAGTTTAAAGACAAGAAAATGAAGTTACTGCCAAAGTTCATTAGACATTCAAATCAAGTGATATAATATATATGACATAATTTTGCTGTGCACTATGAGGGGTTCCGGTCTATGCTTAGTATGTTCTTATCTGTTATATATAGGGTGACATAGTTAACTATTAAATAACCTTCTGGCTCATATGGACCGAACTTAGGTACTTTCTAGGGCAAGACATATTACAACTGATCAACGTAGCTTGAACTGAGAAGTATACATTTGTATATTGCCTGTGTATAATCATGTGACAATATGTAAATAGATCGATTTATTTTGTTTTTATTTCTTTCAATTGTTTGCGACTATTTTGAACTCCTACCAATTTCTGCATTATTGTAATATATGTATATTTTGTATAGATTTTTATCTTTTCTCAGACATAAAAGAAATGTAAACAAATTTTATATTTCTGACTTCAATTACAACCAATGTTATTCGCTCTCAGCACAAATACTAGCATCTGAGCTTCAACGTCTCAAAGGTATGTGACATTTCACGCAGTAATTTTCTGCGAACCCATCCAAAATGGGAAGGGAAGAGGCTTTATATCGATGAATTATCTAGGATAAAGCCGATCAAAGTCGGTGAAGTTATGTGTGCCTTTTACTGAGTGCAAAATTTGTCTGTAAAAAAGTTGTATTACCAGTATTGTAGCTATATTCGTTGAAATGTTCCTGTAGCTTAAGCTTATAATGAAAAGACTGCAGTGATACGTTGACATATGTTACTGTCAGAACAATATCAACAACTTCTTGTTTAATGAATTAGTAGATTACTCTCTCAAGTAAATGTGCAAGGTTGCAATAATGCAGGGTGCAAAAATTGCAGCATGAATTTATGTTCCGCTAGACTTAGTTAAAACTAATTGTTGCAGCTTGTCTGAATAACGCTCAGCTATCTCCTAAAAAATCAGCCTCCTTCTTCACTTTCCTCTCCCTTGTTAAACTCAAAACCTTGTCTTGTGTTTGTGAAAAACTTGGACAATCAACTAAGACATGACTGTAAGTAGATTTTGATTCAGACATTTTTGTCAGTTTGTCGCAGTTCCAATTTACAGCCTTTGTTAGAGTGTATAACATTTTCTAATACCAAGCTTCAAATCTGCTCCCGATAAAAAAATCACGCTCCTTCCTCACTTTCCTCTCCCTTGTTAAACTCAAAACCTTGTCTTGTGTTTAGGTTTCCAGATCCGACAGACTTTCGAACTGACACTCTGACAAAGGAGCCAAAGTCCCACACGATTTTTGTCAGTTTGTCGTAATTCCAATTCTGTTGGAGTGAGTAACATGATTGAGTACCAAGCGTTAAATCTGCAATGAGGTGAAGCTCTGATAAGTTGCAATTGTATTTTTACTGGCCAAAACGCAACAGTTGGCGGAAAACAGATAAATAAAAACCTCTCGCATGATGGCAGATATATAGGTGATTCTCACTAGAGTAACTGAATTTATAGTTTTAATTTAGCTGACAGAGATACATAAATCACGTTAACGATCCAATACGATGGTGAGTTGAAGCTCGTAGTCGTGAAAATTTTACTTGCCATCTAACTTGCACACTGCAGTAACTCCATAAATATAGGAATATTACCAATAAAACCCTTATATTGTACATAATACGGCAACTGAAACTCAAAGTCACTACTGAACCTCCTCCTCCCGTGACTCAGTGATTCAGGGGGGGGGCTAGGGCTTATTCGTCATAATTATTATTGACAATTGACAAAACAAAGCTTTTTTTCACAGCCTTCCTCCATGTGAGACAGCAAAGGGATTAAACTCACAGGACATCCCCTTGATGAATGAAAGATCCCAAAATGTACTTTGTTTCATGAAAATTGCGTCAATACCGCGATTTGAAAATTGACAAAGTAGCAATGCACTGCTGATGTAGGGCGCGCTTTGCACTGATTGGTTCAATTTGAATTCCTTTTTTAAACTCTAAAATTATTTAATCACCGTTTTCAAACCCATGGTACTAGTCCATTCTCTTACAAATGCATTAGGAGGAACCTCCCAAGAAACATTTATCTAACTTCGAACTAAATTTGGCGCTAAACTGAGGTTGTAACCTTTTGAGACTACTATCGGCCTTACTTTTATATTAAAATCAACGTTACTCGATGTTAGTCAGTCATGATCTTAGACTCCTAGCCTTTTAGTCGCCTTAGATGCACTTTAAACTGATCTCCAGTCTGATTTGATGAATTCATGTCTCATATCCGATAATGAAATGGTGATTAAGCTCGTTTGCAATACGTCCAGGCATCTCCCAGCAATCTTTGAAGTGAGAAACCGTGGCACCCATTGCGCAGAAGGGTATTCGTAGCATCTAAATATTCAAGAAAATTGTGACGAATTTGCTTAGTTGAGATGACTATAGTCCTAGCCAACTCATGAACTTTCAATCCTCGATCGTCTGATACTATTCCGTATATTTCACCTTGAATTGTGTCACGAGAGAAAAAAAGAGTCAAGTTGATTGATTTAGTACTTCCCACATATAAATAAAGGTGGTGTACCATTTTATTATTTTCCCATTGCATGAAGTTATAGTCTGAGATCCCCTTACAACCAAATCGTTGCCCACCCGCCTGCAAGAAACACGTCCAACACAAAGCAGAATTGTTTCTTATATATCTCTCCGTAGGAACTAGGATGACACAATTTTTATTCTGCAAGCTTCAACTGGACGAAACGAAACGATCAGGAATCCCCAAGTCGGCTAATAACCAAGTATGAGCTGTTTCTATATTTTTTGTTTCTTGTGCTGCGCTGCCACTGACAGGATTTCTAAAAACCATACGCGTTTTCTATCCTCGCCACAGTAATAACACTGTGTAGAAATTTCAATTCAAATCAGTTTCGGGTTACACAATACAGAACGGTCTAAAGCAATACTCGTATGTATACATCAGAAACTTTTCGATCTCTTGGCTTCAAATAGGCAAGGAAATGTTCGGATGGACTTAAAAAAGTATATTATGCCACTAGGTCTTTCTTTCACAGGTCAGTGAACAACTTATTATGGATACAACAAATCTTTCAGTTTTACGACCCGCCAAACCCAACCACCCCAATTTCACCCCCACCCAAAGAAAGTATAAAGTGATCAAGAACCCCCAAAGCGAGTAAAAACAATGTTTGAGCTGTTTTTATATTTTTAGTATTTTTAATCATTGCTGTGCCGCCACTGATACGATACTCGTATGTATACATCAGAAAAAGTCTTTTTCTATGTAAGGCAAATTTCGAATGGACCTAAAAAAGTGTAACCACCTCAATTTCATCCCCACCTTGAAAAAAGTAGAAAATGTTTAGGAATTCCTAAAACGCCTAAAAACGAAGTTTGATGAATATTGGATTTTTTGCTAATTACTCCGCCGCTTATGCACCGATAAATACTTCTTTGCAAAATGGCATACTACCATCCGACCTAAAGAAGAGCACTGTTGTACCTGTTCCCAAAACCCGAAATCCTGGAAAGTATGAAGATCTGCGACCAATCAATCTCATGCCAGTTGTTGAAAAAATCTTGGAGATATTAGTCCATGGAAAGTTTGTTGATCACCTGATCAAGAATTAAATCCTGTATGAAGGCCAATCTTGATTCATACAAGACCACTCATGTGAAACAGCGTGCCAGTTAGTGTGTGCAAAGTGGAAAAAAGAAATTGATGAGGGTAAAATTATTGTGAGTGTATTTGTGGATTTGAAACGTGCATTTGAAACAATAGACCGGAAAAGACTACTGGAAAAATGTGAGAAATATGGTTTTAAGGGAGTTGTTCTGAAATGGTTAAAAGATTATCTAAGCAACAGGTGGCAAAGAGTTAAAATAGAAAATGTTTATTCCGAATGTATCGAAGTTGAACATGGTGTTCCGCAAGGCAGCGTCTTGGGCCCATTACTATTTCTTATATACATAAATGACATCCAACATTTTCTTAAAGAATCCTCTATTAGTCTTTTTGCAGATGACGCATTAATTTCAGTGAGTGGTTCCAATATTGAACATGTTGTTGAAATAGTAAACAGAGAAATGATACACCTTAGTGAATGGCTGAAATGTAACAAGATTAAACTGAATATTCAAAAAACAAAGTGTATGGTAATTGGCTCAAGACATAACTGTCAACTTGTTAGCGGTAATCTATTTGTTAAAATAGATGATATTAACATTAGCGTTGTAGATCAAATTAAAAATTTAGGTGTTCGAATTGACCAACAGTTAAATTTTAGTAAGCGTGTAGATTATATTTGTAAAAAATTAGGATACTTTCGCAGAATTGCTCCAAAACTTTCTACTTGGTGTAAAAGGGTTGTGTGTAATACCATAATTTACCCTCATTTCACATATTGTTCATCTTTGTTAATTTCATGCTCTGCTGAAGATAAGCATAAATTGCAGCTACTTAATATTTAATAAGTGTATGGGGATACTATTAGGCTGTAGTAAATACAGCCCCATTCGCGATATGCTAAATAATTTAAAATTTTTGAGCATTGAGCAAATCATACAGGAAGCTAATTTGGTGCTTCTATTTAAAATTATAAATAAGAAAGCACCAAATTATTTTGAAAAATTTATGTGTAAGCGAATGGATGTCACAGCCTATAATATAAAAACCAAAGACCATTACTGCATAGATAGATATCGCTACAAATCAATGGAAAAATCGTTATTTATTGAAATTATATAATAAACTGCCTCTGATTATAAAAAACTCACCAAATGTACATATATTCAAAAAAAGGTTGAGAGCAATGTACTTCGATATGTGATACTGTATTTACTATGATATTGTATATATGTTACTAACAGTTGTGTGTGTTAATTAGCTTTTGCTAAATAAAGTTCTTTCTTTCTTTCTGACTCTCAAACTTATAGCAGCATTATTTACTAAATAAGGTACCACAGATATCGTTACTCAAATTTCATTATAATACATGCAGCGGTTACTGAGATTACGAGGCTAGGAACACGCCAATAGACAGATAGACTGACAGAAATGAGGGACGCAAAATCTAAAATACTTGCAACCACAGTACTCCCTATTCCTTACAGGTGTGGAAAATAAAATGTAGAGAACGATTACGATCGCCTAAAAACGAACGATTTAGCTCTTTTCATTTCTAACCACAGTAATAATACTGTGTCAAAATTTCATTAAAACCAATTCAGTACTTTCCAGGTTACATAATACAGAACGATCTAAGGCAATACTCGTATGTGTACATCAGAAAATGCCTTGGTTCCTATATTAGGCAAGGCAAAGTTCGGATAGACCTAAAAAAGGTGTATTATGCCGCTAGGTCCTTCTTTCACAGGTCAATGGAAAACCAATCAATAATACCATAAATTTTCCATTTTAAATGCCCCCCCCCAAACCACCCCAATTTCACCCCCGCCTTAGTAAAGTAGAAACTGATTAGGAACTCCTAAAACACCTAAAAACGATGTTTGAGGAATATTTACTCCGCCAGCCATGCAGCGATTTTTAAAATCATTGTAGCACTAGCTGATACGACTCCTCAGCATACAGCTACCCAAACTTCATCACAATCCTTGCAGCGGTTACTGAGATTGGGGGGCTAAAAGAAGGCCGACAGACAGACCGACGGAAGTTAGTGACGTGGATTTCCGTTATGTAGATATCATAAAACGCCCAAAACGCCTATTGTCTCAAAATAAAAAAAATCGCGATCACAATGCTCCCCTCACCTATCGTTGTGGGAGATACAATAAGATTCAGTCCCTTTTCGTGGAAATCCATGACGTCAGCGGCTTTCACCGGTTGTTAAACATCAACAAAGTTATGCAGATTGCTCGAAATGTTTAACTTATTTACCGGTCGGGATCAGTTTCACCATAAATGTTACTGCGCAACGAATTCAAATATTCACGGACTTGTTAATCCACCCTCGTAAATCAGCCTATAATTTAACAAACATAAAAAGAGGTCGCCTCGAACCATGAAAAACTCAAATACGTGGAAAGAACTGAAACGAGGCAACTCCATTTCGGTAATAAATCAACTCCACGACTATTTCCATGAATCTTCAGAAATAGTTCTCGATAAAGGAATATCTGGAAGTAAATTTTCCACTGTGGTGGCATGATGCTGACATGTAATCTCATCTCGAGGACAGCAGATTTTCGTATGCATTTAGCTGGCGGCGATAGAGCTGTCAAAAGAGTACCACGCTCTACCTCTTTTCTCAGATCGTTTCAGTCCTTATTCAAATTTATACTAATGGAATTCCCGTATGTATTCCTCAGATTTACATAGTAAGGATCTCCGAGAAACGTGAAGTGTGATTCCCGTTCCAACAAATTGGGAAATTGAAAATTGCTTTTTATGGTTATATATACGCATAGCCGGAGAGTACAATCTCGAAAAATCGGTCACCCTGAACTGAATAAACAGTCTGAGTTAGCTAAAAAGTTTTAAGTCGAAACTTGCCTCATTCCTAAGCCATTCAAACTGTTCGGAAAGGATAATGTGTATATTTCCAATGATACAAAAATAAACCCTGATATAAATTCGTAATGATTTTTATGTACAGCTAGCTGATCCGAGAGACGCTATCCTGTCTTAGCTATGAATATTGAACTTCAACTTGAATCTGGAATAAATAATAAAAATATAATTATCACAAAAGCATACTGCCTATTGGAATTCTTTGCGATATCCAATATTTTACTTCCTACACGGATAGGTGAGGGGAGTATTGTGATCGCGAAAATTTTCGATTTTGAGATAACACGCTCTTTGGGCATTTTATGATGTCTACATAACGAAAATCCATGTCACTCATTTCCGTCGGTCTGTGTGTCTGTCGGTCTGTCGGTCTGTCGGTCTGTCGGTCTGTCGGTCTGTCGGTCTGTCGGTCTGTCGGTCTGTCGGTCTGTCGGTCTGTCGATCTGTCTGTCTGTCTGTCTGTCTGTGCGCGTTCTTCTAGCCTCGTAATCTCAGTAACCGATGCATGGATTGCGATGAAATTTGGGCAGCGATATGATGAGGGGTCGTAGTAGGTAACGTCTTATAATTTTGAAAATCAGTGCATGGGCGGCGGAGTAATTAGCAAAAAACCAAAAAATTAAATATTCCACAAACTTCGTTTTTAGGTGTATTATGGGTTCCTGATCATTCTTTACTTTTTTTTAGCTGGGGGTAAAATTGGGAAGGTTGGGGGGTGAAGGGTTTTAAATCTCAAAAATGTGTTGTAGGTACTCATAATAGGCTATCCATTGACCTGTAAAAGAAAGACCTAGCGGCATAATACCCTTTTTGGGCCCATCCGAACATTGCCTTGCCTATTCCAGAAACCAAGGGAATTTTCTGATAAATACATAGGAATATTGCTTTAGATCGTTCTGTATTGAATAACGTAAAAGTTATGGAATGGATTTTAATGAAACTTTGTCACAGTATTACTATCGCGGCGACGATGGAAAACGCGTATGTTTTGGAAAAATCGTGTACTGGTGGCGCAGCACTAATAAGAAAAAAAGAATAATAAAAACGCCTCAAACTTTGTCTTTAGGCGTTTTAGGGGTTCCTGATCATTTTGTACTTTTTTTTGGGTAGGGGTGAATTTGGGGTGGTTGGGGTGTGGGGGGTTGGAAAATTGAAAAGTTTATTGTATTCATAATGGGCTATCCATTGACCTGTGAATGAAAAACCTAGCGGCATAATACTTTTAGGTCCATTCGCACCTTGCCTTGCTCATTATAGAAACCAAGGGACTTAGAAGTTGTGATGTATACAGACATACGAGTATTGTTTTATATCGTTCTATATTGCGTAACGCGAAAATTGTTCAATTGATTTTAACGAAATTTTGACACAAAGATTTGTTGTATTCATAATAGTTTGCCCATTGACCTATGGAAGAAATACGTACTGGCGTATCTCTTTAAGTCCATGTGAACATTTCCTTGCCTATTATAGAAACCAAAGGACTTAGAGTTTTGCGATGTATACGTATACGGGTATTGCTTAGTTCCGTTCTATGGGTATTACGTAAAGCAAAAATTATTAAATTGATTTTAATGAAATTTCGACACAGGGTTGACTATCACGGCGAGAGTAGCAAACGCGCCAGTGTCTGAAAAAACGTGTCACTGGCGGCGCAACAATAATTCAAAAACTAAAAATATAAAAACAGCTCATACTTCGACTTTAGACAGTTTAGAGGCTCCTGATCGTTTTACATCGTTCAGTTGAAGCATGCAGGATGAAAACTGTGGCGTCCTAGTTTCTAAGACCTCAGCTATCGGTGGGGGAAGTAAGACAAATCTTCTCTAGATTACACTACTTCGCCTATTGATCCGGAAATGGCAAACAGAAGAAATAGAGAAACTTAGAACGCAGAAAGGCACCCAGAGCATCGAAAACGTGTGTTTTACTCTTCGTCTGTACGTAGGGAGGGAGTGAAATGTGGAATTCTTCAGATTTTCCTTCTACCAAGAAACCGTTCCAATCAATGTCAGGTGGGACGCCGGCCTTAATTTCAATTTTAATTACAAGCTGCCAGAAGACACAACAGGCCGCATAGCGTTCCTCCTACAAGCTCCAATTTTTCCGGAAACAGACATTCTCCACCTCGCAGAGTCCCCCCGTTATTCGTCGTTGGAGAGAAGAACTTTAATTAAAAACTGAAAAATACCCTAAAGTTTCGTCTGAATAAGAGCGTTTCTCTCCGACGCGATTATTAATGCTACCCGTGTCTGGGTAATTGTTTTCCGCCACCCCCTTCCCCCGTTGCATTGCAGGTGCAATATAGAACACAGCCCGTTACCACTAATTCTAAACACGGGAGAAAATAGGTGTTTTCGTTGCACGCCTCACAGCGGACTAGGATAAAGGAAGCTGAGAGGGAAATACTACACACATAAAAAGAAATTCTCAAGTCAAGAATTGTGATATTCTTGTAAATACATACTCACAACAAGAGTATCGGTTCTCACTCTAAGAAAGAATATTTGATGAGAAAATTATAGAAAAATTGTATCAAGAATAATATATTTTTGATTTATATACTTATTTTAAAGAAATATGCTCCAAAAGAAAATATAATTTTCTGTGCAACCAAGGCTATAATAGTTTAGCAACAAATATTTCATAATTTTATTCAAAATTAACATTTTTCCCAGCGGTGCCCAGTTTATTTCTATCAAGAATATAGACAGCTTGCAAATGCGAACCTTCATTTACAATATGATAATCTTGGTTTAAAAATTAACGCTGCTTTACAAGCACACCCTATATCTGTATCAAGTAAATCATTTATTTGACGTCTACCAACGTCGGAGTGCGCAAACGTGCAGCGTGTCACGGGTCAACCCTAACCTCTCCACCCTCACTACTCAATAGCCTGTTGCCCGTCTGCGGCCGCGCCATTATCGGTTTTCGGATTGTCGCATTCGCCGCCGTCTTTAGTACCGTAGCGTAATACCTGGATCCTGCATAATAACACATAATAGTATGTAGTCAAACTGTTAAATGAATTACCATTGCCACGTGATGCCAGTGATACCACCGTCAACCATCAGTCATCGAATCTGCCGGTAGTGCTGGTCCACCGCCAGTTGAGTCGCGTCCCAGTTCCCATCAGCTTCCTTATCACTGGATCTATCCAACCATGAATGAGCTATTAAAAAAATTGGGATGCGAAGACCTGACTCAGGTGTTCCTAGATAAGTACTAAGTATACTAAATGTGATTTAAGAAATTTTGCAGAACTATTTCTCCAGAAACATTTCTACATGCTCATAGAAGGGTTTGAATGCTCAAATGAATACTACTAGATTCCTCATCCAAGAATATCACAATTTTAGAATAAAGTTGAGCTACTTGCGTCAAGTTTAGGAAATGCTCCCAGTTAAGATTATGAAATGCTTCAGTCAAGATTATGAAATACTTCGGTCAAGATTACCATATCCTTGATTTAAGATTTTGGTATTCTTACTATCAAGAATTTCCCAGTTTTACATTGAGGATATTTTCTTATATGGTCAAAGATATCGAATTCTCACTTTAAGATTAGCATAACTTTGCACGTATAGGAAGTTATGGTATACTTGAATTAAAGTATCTGTGCTCCATCTAAGAAATTATCTTTATCTGTGTAGTCTACAATATTAGAACATTTTATGAGTACTTCACAACTTTCAAAAAATTAATCTTGGCGATGAAGAAAATTATTTCCATCTCACTCAAGGTGAGCTCAAGGATATCACGATTCTTGTTCCGCCGTGTCTAATGCGATTCAGGACATACTCCAAACAAGGATCGTGATATCCATGAACTCACTTTGGCTAAGATAGAAATCACTTTCTTCATGTTTCCTCAAAGAAGTTACTCTAACCAATAATGTAAATGTCGGTAGGAGTATTTGCCCTCGGAGTTTTTTTATTCTAGAGAGTTTAGGAAATTAGCTTGATCGCAAAGGCAGAAGTACACGCACACCCGAAGGTGCAAGAGAGAGTCTGCCCGCCCGACGTCGAACCAGCTTGAGTTCTGTAATCACTGGTCTCACGGACGCAAAACGCGTCCATCCGACATGCCACCACGGCCCAACCGGCTAAAACCCGTTCCCTCTTTCTTACCTCTGCTCTATCTCCATCTACATCAGGCATCATTGTGAACAATATTCTCCGCAGTGCGAGATAAGGCAATGACTATGCCATTCAGAAATATCTTCTTGTCTTCATCTATTCTTGTGATCGTTCCTCCTTCTCCTTTGCAGAAAGTATTTTGTTTACCATACCATGTATAATGTTCTATGCCTCTACGCTGGAGACTACTAGAAACTAGACTAGATGAAGGTAAGAAGATATTCTTAAATGGTATAATCATTACCTTATCTGGGGTTAGCTCACCCTCCAGTTTTTGACTTGCCTCCTGTCTGTATGCCCCCCATCTGTCGCAAAGAAACAGGGCGTGTTCGACCGCGTCTTCCGCCCCTCAGTGCAGACATTTCTCGTCCATCAACCGTCCCGTCCTATCCTTCTCATATATACTCGGAAAGGCCCATATTTCCTCTGCAAGCTGTCTAAGACCTTCTGATACCTTTTCCTTTTCGTGGCTTTACACCATACAGGAGTTCCGTACAGGACGACCGACTGTAGAACCTGGCACAGTAGTGCCCTTTTGTTACTACTGGGTCCTCCTACATTTGACGTCCGTCGCAACAATACTGCCGCCTTCTTCTCAGCCTTTGTCACTTCTCTTTTAAGTTGTTCTCCATAACACCTCTCATTATCCAGTGTGACTTCGAGGTACACTATGGAGTTGCTTGTTGGGACCTGCACACCCTTTATTTGGAAGACCACGTTAGCTCTCTTGCTCCTTGGGCCGCGCATTATAAATCGCCTTCGTTTTTTCAGGAGCCAACTCAAGCTTGTGATCGGACATCTACCTGTCAATTTTGCACAGCGATGCGACAGCTTCATGAACCAGCTCTGCCTGTTCATTTGCCACGATAACTAGTGCCAGATCGTCAGCGTATGCTACAGTGTTTACGCCGCTGGGCAGCGAAAGCTTCAGCACCCCATCATATAGGGTGTTCCAGAGTAACGGCCATAAAGCAGGTCCTTGAGGCACCCCTGTTGTCATAGAAATTACGGTTCCGGCATTGCAAATTGATCTAGAGTCTAGGTACCTGCTTCCAAGATTTATTTATTTTGAAATCTTCCATAATGATGCTTCAGCGCGTGGAGGAAAGAAAGTGGACTCACTATATTTCAGAAATTTGTAACTTGGTAAGCAGCCTTGAGGACTACAACCTTAAGATATGTCTACATACTTAAATTTGCATGCTGTTATATATGCTGTGTCTAAGCTACACTTGAATTATTTGTTTAGTTTTATATATATTTTTTTAATGTTATTTCATTTTTTGGCTTTCTTTTATTTTTATATAATATATTAATCTCCTAAAGAAAAAGCAGACATCTTGGGGAAACTCTTCGCAGCCAATTCTACCGTAGACTTTCAAGGAAGTACTCCGACCACCACCATAAGCGTGAACTCGAGAATGGCAGAGGTCAAATTTCAACATCGGGATGTAAAAAGCATCCTCCAAAAACTGAACACCAATAAAGCTACTGGCCCTGACCAAATTCCAGCCATTGTCCTTAAACGCTGTGCCGCTGAGCTTGCACCTATTCTTTGCAAGCTCTTCAAACTTTCGTATCAACGAGGCATGTTTCCCGCTTCGTGGAAGATTGGCTGCGTACAACCCATCCCTAAGAAAGGCAAAAAAACTGATCCCACCAATTATAGACCTGTGGCTCTTCTCAGCATCATGTCTAAGGTTATGGAGACTGTCATTAACACACAGCTCCTGAAATACCTGGACAACAATAACATCATAAATGATCGCCAGTATGGCTTCCGTAAGCACAGGTCTACAGGTGACCTCCTTGCCTACGTCACTCACTTGTGGAACAGAGCAATAGACAACCATGGCGAATCACGCGTTGTTGCACTTGATATATCCAAAGCTTTCGACAGAGTATGGCATGACGGACTTCTGGTCAAGCTTGCTGCTTATGGACTACCACCTGGTCTACGCCAGTGGCTGAATAGCTTTTTGAAAGACCGATCTCTGTTCGTTGTAGTCGAGGGCTGTTCATCAGACGTATTTTCAATAAACGCCGGTGTTCCTCAGGGATCTGTCCTATCCCCTACACTATTTCTGCTGTACATCAACGAGCTGCTGGAAATAACATCCAATCCAATCTACAGCTTCGCAGATGACAGTACATTAGTGTCGTGCATGGAACCAGGCAAGCCACTATCATCCCAGGAGACGGTACGTCGGCGACAGCAGCATGCCTCACAGATCAACACAGATATCAAAACAATTGTCGAGTGGGGATTAGCAAATAAAGTACAGTTCAACGTACAAAAAACTCAGGCAACAACACTTACAAAGAAGTCTCACAATGGCTTACCAACCGTGGAAATGGAGGGTCACCCCATAGTCGAATCACCTTCCGTCAAGCTTTTGGGAATCAACATCAACAATAACATGTCCTGGCACGACCACGTCGTCAGTATTGCTAAAACGGCATCCCAGAAGCTTGGAGTTTTGTTCCGCTGTAGGAAGTTGTATACACCAGAGCAACTGCTGCTGCTCTACAAGGCACAGATCCGACCATCACTGGAGTATTGCTCCCATGTGTGGGGATGTGCTCCGAAGCACTCTCTAAAGCTTCTGGACACTATCCAGAAAAGAGCGATTAGACTAATCGATACGCCTAACCTCACAAAGGACCTCCACAGCCTGGAACATCGAAGGAGGGTGGCTGACCTATCCCTGTTTTACAGATTCTATCACGGAAGATGTTCGAGTGAGCTCTCTCAGATAATAACACCACAGGCCGTCCGAACCAGGACCACTAGAGAAGCTCTTCGAGCTCATCCTTACCAGGTCGAGGTCCTTACTCCCCGAACCAGTCTCCTCCAGCATTCCTTCTTTTGGAGAACTTCGACGCTGTGGAATCAGCTGCCGGGGAATTTGTTTCCCGACGGCTACAACCTGCAGCGTTTCAAATCTAACGTGAACCGGTACTTATCCTCTCGCAGCGCTTCTAAAGCGCCATAGGCTATCAGCCTTTGCGGGAGGCCGACCATAAAAAAAAAAAAAAAATTAATTAGTAATTATAGAAAGAAAAAGAAACACATATATGTCACAATTGCGCACGGCACAAGTCAGAAATGATTGTATTTGCTCATACCTCCTTCCAGTCTCTGGCACACTGTGCTGCCCTGTCGTTTACCTCCCATAGGTCCTGGATTGTGCAAGAGATTTTCAAAGGATGGGCAAGATAGGAGATGCTTCATCGTCTGGTTCTCCCCGCAGGCACATAAATTGCCTTCAGCGTATACCCATCTCACTAGGTTATCCCCAGACCTGCCCGCTTTCATATTTATACAGGGTGATCCATGTCAAGGTAACTTTTTCTATATAGAACCGTCTGTATGTTAATGCATATTTGGATTCATTGGTAAACTGAAGTGACCTTATTTATCATACATGGACTTAAAAACAAATCACAAATCAAAATCGCTACTTTTATATACTTTTAGATATCATAAAAAAAATGTCGCAGCAAAGAAGGCTGTGGTTTTCTGGTGCAATTAATAATGAAATGCGCCAGCTTAGGTTAGACAGTCAAATTTGAGTTCTTTTAATACTTGCTTTAGTAAACCCCCTATCTGAGTGAAAATCTTCCCTCACTTTATTATTCAGCGTACGGTTGTAGTACACGTGAAAAAGTAAGACAGTCAAGACAAAAAACACAAAATTAAATAAAAATAGCGGTCTAAGTAGTAACTCAGCTATAAGTAAAATTCGAGCCTGGCAATCTATTCTACGGCTGATGACTTAGCTTAGATGGAGACCTAGTGGTTGCCTGGACTACTTGCATTATATGCCTGACAGTTTGGCGTTTTGCTCCACAGTCGCAATGAGGGGATTCGCGCTTGTTCCATTTAAATAACGAATCAGCACACACTACATGCGACGCGCGAATTCTGTCTAGGGTCGACCATTCCTTGATGAACAGTTAGATTACTGTTCACTTCTTCTAGTGTTTTTCCCTGCCCATTTAACTGCAGGGTTAAGATCCAGAGGTTCAAGTTGAAAAGCTGTTGCAACTGGTGGGTTTTTGGACCTTAATTTCTGAAATCTGAAGGCCATTTTCTCGACCCATGATCGCTAGTAAGGTGGGGTTGATTTGATGCAACCCATAATAGTTGTCATAGAAGAGTTTAGCTGGGCATCTATCAGTGTGAGATGCGGGCTGTTTAGCTACACTGACGAGCAAAATTCAGACACAGAGAAGCAGAGGCTCAAGGTTGAAGTACGAAGCATGGCAGTGGAGACACCCCCTGATACTCCACACAATTTTCGCAGGATGCTATTGCTGCTGTTTACTTTGGCTATGATGGGCTGAATATGTTTTATAAGCGACAGTGTCTTACCCAATATGACACCTGGGTATTTGAGTCTGGAATTATTTTTAGTTCTCTGTTTACCATTTTACTTTTAAGGTCAAAAGTTATGTTATCGTTTTGCTCATACTTAGCTTTAACTTCCACACGCTGAACTATGATCGCAGGATTGAAAGGTCGGCGGTTAGTGTGGACTCTAGAATATCAAAATTGGTATGTCTGTATGCTAGAGCCAGGTCATCTGTACAGGGTTATTCACGTTATTCGACACGGAGCATTATGGCTAAACTATTATTTCATGGCCTGCTACGTTGCTTATAGGTAGGAAAATTCAAGAACGCCGATTTGTCTGAAGCTTTGAAATTAAATGAAAACTACCAGAGATTGATATTCACAACCTTACATCATTAGAAAGGCTATTAAATTCTACGTTAAACCGTATAAAAAAATTAGACATTCCCATTTGAAAAAATCAAGTTACCGCTGATCGAAGTTTCCTTAATTAATCGATCGATTTCTCCAAGCATAAACGTAATTCAAATTTGACAGTCTCATCAAAGCTGACGAATTTTATGCTTAGTAATACGGCAAAGTCACAGCCTTCCAAATTTTATAATCTTTGCGATATTCAATTTTTTCCTGATATCTACTTATACCAAAAATGGTGATTTACACCTAAACCGTTCGATTTAAGTCCCATATATGATACATAAAGTCACAGTAGAATTCACCAAGGAAATCTGAATATGCAATAATATACGGAGTGTTCCATTTAAAAAAAACATAACTTTGATACATTTCGTGTTTTTGGGACACCCTGTATAACATGAAAATATTTTTAAAATGTAGCCTTTATGGGTCTCTATCCATCCGAAATTATTATTTTCTTTTTTATCAAATACTTTAGCCATAATGCTCCGTGTGGAATAACGTGAATAACCCTGTATATGCGGATTTCCGGGAGGGTAATTGAAGTAGATCTGAGGTTATGACGTTTTTACATGGCGCCATCTATGGGTAAAGAAGCGAGGTAGGTTTATGGTATTTTTACACAAGAACATAATATGCATTATTTCAATATGGTTAAACCGAAAACCTCGAAAAGTGAAAATTTTGAGATATGACAGTCTTTTTCCAAACAGACGATATATTAAACAAGACGGGCGCTAGAACGAAGCTCTGGGGTATCCGATATTTAAATGTCTCACTTTGCTGATATCAGAGTTCATGAGAATCCTTCATAATCTTTCCTTGAATATGTTAAAATAATTGGCGAAACACGTGTTTGAAAATATCCATTTGTCAGGGGTTTGTACTGTGTTTCTTAGTGCTGCTTCAAAGGATCAAGTGTCGCTTTACTGAAGAAATCATCATATTTATCAAACCCCCTTATCTCACATCCACGCAATGTTGGTCTACCCTGTATAATTGGCAGACCAAATAGACAATTTGACCATGGATGTGTGAGTCAGACTTAGCAAATACTTATATTTTCGGTTAATCTTTAGTCGCGCAAAGAATACACCGACGGTTCCTCTGGTCATGAGTTGGTCGAGACAAATAAGCTAATTAACCGGCAATTGCTTAATGAGTGCATTAACTTTATTAAGTGGAAGGTGCACTATGAATTGTTCAATTAATTTTAGGGGTAATAAACTGTCTGCTGCCTCTTGCGACAAAAGCCATGCTTGCTGTGTGAAAGTGCTAACACTTTATGGTGCTTATGATCCCTTAAGTGGTGACGTTCATTAGATGAAGTATTCTGAGAGTCGTGTGGTCATTGTGACCTCTTGACATTGTTTTTTTCTGATGCTATCTGTAAACCAAAACACAGATGGAAAGTATTTTGTTTGAAAGTGCGCAAATACAAGATTGTTAGAAGACAGGTCACGTATATGTGGAAAGGGCGAATTGCGAGAAAAACTAAGTATTGTATGTATTTGGTCCAAACAAACAGAAGAAGAAGTAGTAGTAGTGGTAGTAGTATTACTGCTGGAAAGGCTAAGCTAAGCAAGTAGGCTACCTTTGATCCTTGTTTCCGACCCCTCTGAACCAACAAAAACCATCATGGTCATCTGGCGAACTCCTTATGAAACTTGCCAGAAGTCCTGGTGAATGTCAGTACTTCCGACCAGTCTAGTATAGTCATTCATCTTTAACCGTTGTGCCAAATATCTTAACTGTGAGGTTGCGATACCCAAGACATCTGCCCAAGAATTCAAACGATGTTTTGTCTTCGTCCCAAAAACTGGTGTAGATAACATCTTTTACCACTCTTATGAGTGACAAATGTCTACTCAGCTGGCAATGGCCTGTGAGAACCCCCACTAAAAAATTGAGCAGATATCTGCCTTTATATGTGGCAGAAATATGAATTAGACATACATATAACTTGAATGCCAGCGACAAAAGAAAGTACATTCGCACTTTGGAGTGTAGGCATTGTGGTCAGGTATACCTAATCTAACACCTGTTTACTGTACTCACCCAAACAGGGTTTTGGAAACAGTGTATTTTATCAACAAATATAAATATGTAAGGTATCGGAAAAAGTTTTAAACAATTGTTTTATATAGAAAAACTAGAAATTTTGTTGATTGTTGTCATCTTTCATCCTGCCTTCGACTACTAGCATACGTACTATCAGAAGTAATTGTGTAGTATGACTATAATTTGTTTGATATTTTAGAAGCTCGGTAACTAATAAACTATTAAATTCAGCTACATGCAGTTTTGCTTGGGTTTCATAAAAGAATTGGGTTATGCAATGATGTTACATTTGAAGAAACGCACCTACTTCTGGTGCACCACAACTTTACGAACAGCTCTATATAATTAATTCTTTGACTAATCAAGGTTCCCGAAATCTGTGTTTATACTTTTCTCCGCACCTTGTATATTTTACCTAGTAACCGATTGTTTCTGAATTTTATTAATATGGTTTTGATGTTACAGCTGTTAGATCTTTTCGGAATTATGTAACGGGTCGTTCACAATGTGTCACCATCAATAACCTATAATCTGAACTAACCTTAATTCCTTAATTTCATCAGGTCTTCCACAGTGCTCAATTTTAGACTCGGGCTATTTTTAATATATCCCTTTGACTTATATAAAGTTGTGAAAAATTCCGAAACAGAGCCATTCGGTAATGATAGGTACGCAAGTTATGTATAATTTTGATATTTCTGATTTACAAAACGCTGCCCAAATTTATAACTTCATTTAGAAAAAGTACATCAATTTTCTCTTGATCATAATTTAGACATTAACTCCGATATTCTTTTGTTATTATTATTATATTTGAAACCTCACAAACGGTTGAGTTTACGCATGTTATATTACATAAACTTTTTGCTTAGAATTTAAAGAAAATTTTAAGTATATACTAATACACATATAAAAAGACATTCTCAATTCAAAAATTCTGATAATATTTTAAAGATATGCTCGCAACACTCATTCTAAAGAAACAACTAAACAACTAAATTTCAATATTCATCGACCAAGTATTTCATAATCTTTTTATCAGGATATCACATTTTCCAACTGAGCTCCTATTACTTCGATCAAGAAGCTTGAGAAATGCGAAGTACCTCCGTTAAACATATGATAATCTTGGTTTATGCACATTGACACATCGCTTCAGGCCTCATAGCCATTATTTGTTGATAATTCATAATTAGGCCTGCTGTGTGTTATATTGTTATACTCTCATATTTTCACTTTATTGCGGAGTTAGGATTGTAGGGACCCCATACAGATGTTCTTAATTATGTAAGCACAATGTATAATATGAAATATATTTATGTAAGTAGTTATAAGTGGAATATAAACAATGGCGTATTCTTCTAGTTCAAAAGTGTAGGTACATTTTTTTATATTCTGTGGTAATTGGTTTTTCAACATGAATATTTAAAAATACAAAAAATACTATATAACGTAAAATTTCCGAATGCTTATACAAATGCTTCTTCCAAGAAAACTGAAATATGAGATATTTGCGCCAAGATTATGAAATCCTTCAGTCAGTATATAATATTTTTATAGGTGATCTATTTATTCATTGTTTTGTTTTTAAGATCATCATAATATGCTTGATTTAAAATTTCGGTATTTCTACTTTCAACACATTCCCAGTTTTGGAACGGAAGACATTTTCCTAATATCATCAAATATATCACATTCTTGGTTTAAAATTATTACATCTTTGTGCATATAAGATGATGTGGTATAATTGAATGGTAGTATATATTCTTCGCCGAAGAATTTATTTTTAGGTGCGTATATAGAATATTATCAAAATATAAAAAAAATAATATAAACATTTTCTCGATTTTGGCTTGGGCAAAAAGGACCTAGTGTCGATCCCTGGCGTCGTTATTTAGCTTTTTATGCCCGGAGTACATTTGCGTTTTTTGACTGCTTGTAGTGAAGCTGGACGGTAAATATCTGCAAGTGTCCGTCGGATCCTAGAGTCGCTTATAAAGTTTTCCAAAACTTGTACAGATCAACATAATTATTTGAGAGTTTGCATGGTATTTCACGCAGAAGTTTGTATTTAATTTATTACTTCTACACACTATCATATTGGGCTGACAGTGTTTTGGGAAACCTATTCTTATGTGTGTCGTCCAGAAGAACACTTAAACGGTAGAGCTATATTCAATTAGGTTGCAAACTATCATCTCTAACAATTTGTATATTGTGGAAAGTAGTGCTATTACTATTAGTTTGCTCAATAGACCATGAAGGTCTAGGGCAAAAATGATTACAGTCTCATCTTATAATTACCGCTAAAATTTTTGCAACATAAAATTTTCTTTGGATGTTTATTTCCATTGGTTCACCTATTTCTGAGCATATCCGGCACTATTCCATGTCACCTATTCCTGTCTGCCACCTGCTCTTTCCAGCGTTTAATATTAATCTTCTTTATATCATCTTCTACCTTCTTCAGCCATCTCTCCCTTGGTCTACCCTTCCTTTTCTTTCCTGTTGATTTCCGGTTGAGGATTAGTTTTTCCATTCTCATCCCATTCATCCACATATCCTAGCCACCTTCTTCTCTGCGCTTTGATGACTGCTATGAAATTGGGGTTTCTATACCTGTCTTTGTCCTTTTCCCCCATCCCTCGTTTGTCCTTACGCCTCTTATAATTTTTCCTTCCTCCTCTTTGTTCATAGTCCACGTCTCACAAACATATGTCGCTGTTGGTCTTATAACAGTTGTGTAAATTCTCTCCAAGGCATTTCTGGACACATATTTGGAGTTCATAAGATTTTTTAGGTGCTATCGGTAAGCTAATTTTTTAGGCTTCCACTATGTTTGATTTAACCATGAGGAGATACTTGTCAGGATATCCACAGAAAAACTGCAACATACTGTAATAGTAGATAAAAGGCGTTTGAGTGAGTAAATTAGGCTTGTGTCGTTTTACGACCTCTTTCCAATGTGCTCTCAAAGAGAGGCAGTACAGTTGACAAGCCGTGCAACGGCATTGAATTTCACTCGACCTTTTCATCCAGTTTCCCGTATGCGTCTGTGAATTTCGCATTACTCGCTTTGTTAACCTACGGTTGAAAGAGCGGACATGCGATACGCATTATCTGCATGAGACCGTCTACAAAGAACGCGAGAGACAATTACTTGTTTTATTTATGTAACTGTTAACAGCTTTATATTACCGGATCAGATTACGCGTTTTAATATCGTGGAGCCCCAGAAACTACAACGTATTATATAAGACTAGAAGGCACTATGAGTTTAAATTGTGTGAAATAGATGCAAATGTGGTTTCTCTTAATAATAATAATATAAACGCCTTTATTAATAAATCAGATAAACATCTGTTGGAGAGGCAGCAAAAACATGGCGAAGTTTAGCTATAAGCTACTCTTACACTAAACCATGAGCTGCATATTTAAAGCGATGGTAAATAAAGTACACTGTGGAAAAAAGTGAAGAAAACCTAAATAATAATAATTCTTAAACTAACATACATAATTTTGCGAGACATGAAGAATATACAAAAAAATGAAGAACGTAGAAACAGATCCTTGCGAGTCAAGTAGGGTGGCTTTAATATGTTGCTTGAAACTGTAGAGTGACATACTCGGTGACAAATTAGCAAGGTGACAAATGAAGGTATTGTAGAGACTAATGGATTTATAAGTAAAACATCTTGAAAACAAGGTGGTACAATGGAGAGGCATCGTTAATCTATAAGTATTACGTACAGACCTGTCATGAATGCTATGTCGAAAAATTAATTTATCACGCAGGTAAACAGGAATTCCAGTTAAAGGTAATCTATATATAAAAACTAAATAATAAAAATTAACTAAGTTTGGAAGCTTCAGCCATCTAATGGTGCGAAAACAGTCCGAAACATGATCGTACTTTCTGGTTCTAAAAATAAACCTAACACAGCTGTTTTGTAGAACACAAAGTCTTCTGCAAGTTGTTTGATCCAAACAGGGGTAGTAAACAAGAGAACAATACATAAAAACTGAGAGGACCAAAGCCAGACCAAATATTTACATAATAATAATAGTCATACTTATTCATTGGTAAATTACGCAATGTTGGGATAATGAAAAGGCGAGGTTCAGCTATCATTCACAAGAATGGCGGGTCTTCCACTTAACCCTTAGTATAACACTATGATTACTTCCTGGACATTCTGATACTAATAGAAAAATTATTATTATTATTATTATTACAAAAAAACGAAAAAGTGCAGCCCAAGCTCCGACACACCGTGCTGCTGTTCCATTACCCAGTGACTACTTCTCACACCGTGAGGTGAGCAATCACTGGGTCCACGTATCGTGCGCCCTCAGTAGATGAAGGGACTCAAGGATGACTGTCTTCTGCACAGCAGCGTGTTTCTCAATCCACCTAAGGATCCAATTATCATACCCAGCCGACTTACAGTGTAGTCTGGCCAGAGCCTGCGAAGTTGTCCGAGCAACTCCTGATATTTGGTCCGCTTTTCCTCCTCCTTAGAGACGATGTTCACTTCGGCAGGCGCCGAAAACTCAATAACGAACATCATTTTCTGTTGGTGGTCGAGAAGGGCTATATCGAGCTTGTTTGGCTGTACAAGCTCGAGCGTGGGGAACGAGTACTTCCAGTAAATCCGCCATCTCTCGTTCTCCACAACAGACTCTATATGGCAGCACCGGTGTCTCATCGATACCGTATGAGTGCTTTAAATGATAATAGAGCACTTATAGAGCCGCGTTATGCTGATATACGTAAGCCGTCCCAGGGTACGTCTTGTCTCTGGCGCCTGTTGGCAAGCTCTGCAACATTACGGTATACCAAGGTGTTGAAGACACGGTCTCGGCAAGCCATTATGCAGCCCTCACTTCAACCCACTAGACCTTAGGAAAGAGAAGGTCAACTGCTCAGACAAACCATGCTCTTCTAGATGTTTGTAGAAGATTCCATGCATTGGCTTATCTTTATGAAGTCTTAAGAGGAAGTCGACTTCGGCAGTTTTAATGTAGGATTTTAATTGTGCGGGAGCAAACTCCGTAATGAACTGCTGACACCTCCGCTTGAAGCCGAGATTGAGGCTAAGCTCCTTGGCTGCTCGTTTTTCTGCGCTTTTGCTGAAAAATTGTTATATTATTGAGTAATCGCAGTGCAATATCAATTCTACTTGTACAAAAAGGATGAAAATAGAAGAATCGGAAGCATCATACAGTATGGAAATTGAAAAGAGGATTAGGAGAAAGAAGAAGAAAGAAAAGGTAGAAGAAGAAGAAGAATAAGAAGAAGAAGAAAGAAATTGTACTTTTGGATCTTATGTTCACCTTTTGTACATCTTGTCCATAAATTATTTTATTATACAAATTTAACGGATTTTTGGTTGTTGCATCCTTGTGATAAAATCATGCTCTATGTAACTCTTTTCGGTCTCTCATATTTAACCAGTTTGTTTCGATCGTATAACACGTTGGCATATAGTTCATGTATCATAAGCAAGAGGATTATTGTGATGCCAAACATTGTCGATTTAGAGGTAAGATGTTTCATGGCAACCTCATAATATCTGCATCACGAAACTATACAGGGTGTCCCACGACGACTAAGACAAGCAATATATCGGAACTGGCAGTAGTATAGCGAATTATAATTTTGGGGGTGTAAATTACATCAAATATGGTTGGTTGTTGCATCCTTGTGATAAAATCATGCTCTATGTAACTCTTTTCGGTCTCTCATATTTAGCCAGTTTATTTCCATCGTATAATACGTTGGCATATAGTTCATGTATCATAAGCAAGAGGATTATTGTGATCACAAACACTGTCGATTTAGAGGTAATATGTTTCATGGCAACCTCATAATATCTGCATCACGAAAATATACAGGGTGTCCCACGACGATTAAGACAAGCAATATATCGGAACTGGGCAGTAGTAGCAAATTATAATTTTGGGGGTGTAAATTACATCAAATATAGTAACTTTTCGTATTATTGTGTCACCCAGTGAGGTATTTGTCTTTGATCACGTGACGTCCAATTCAACATTTTTAATGGGACACGCTGCATATTTGTGCCTTTTTGTGTTCCTCCCGATAAAACAATTCCAACAAACTAGCATACTTGTGGTCTAAAGTGAATTTAAGAGCTACAGGTACTTAAAGGATGGTACCACTACCATTAATAATTATAACATGTACCCCTACAGCAAAATTATTTTAGTAGTGTTTCATAATGGTAGTGGTATAGTGTATAGTCCTAAGTACCTGTAGCTCTTAAATTAATCACTTTAGACCCCAAGTGTGCTAGTTTGTTGGAATTGTTTTATCGGGTGGAACACAAAAAGTCACAAATATACAGGGTGTCCCACTAAAAGTTTTGAATCGGACGTCACGTGACCAAAACCAGATGCCTCATTGGGTGACACAGTAATAAGAAAGGATACTATATTTGCTCCATTTACACCCCCAAAATTACAATCAGCTACTACTGCTCAGTTCCGATATATTGCTTGTCTTAATCGTCGTGGGACACCCTGTATGTCACTTATGTTCGTCGGTCTGAATGACTCGACATCTCTAAACAGTTGCCATTTTATACTAGCGTCGTCTCAGTAATCATAATATCGTTTTTGATTGAATTTGGATAGCGATACGTTAGCAGGTAGCACTGCAAATTTGGAAATCGGTTCAGTGGCAGCGGAATAGCTGGCAAAAAACGAAAAACTGTTCCAGAGTCGCTCCACAGAGCTTCCTTTTTTGGGGGGGAGTGATTTTAGGATGGGTGTGATGTTTTGCACCCATAAAAAAGGGCTTTCTATTGCCCTGACCCTAGTGACATCTTATACTTTTCAGATATGTGTGCAAAATGCCTACCTGTGGACTGTGGAATTTTTTGGTACAGTTCTATAACTGGAGGATTTTAAACTAGTCTCTTAGTTGTACTTATTTATTAAACTTTTGATGTTTGCACAGTACTAGACATCCTTATCTCACTTTTTGCATCTCTTTATTTTTTGTTAAGACTTTCTCTTAGGATACTCAGATACTCAGAGGATCAGGTTCTGTTCGTATACAGATAAATAAGAGAAAGGTCACCAACCACACGCTGGCTGGCTGGAGGTGACGCGCAAAGACCTGGTCACCTATCTTTCGAATTGTTCTTCGCTGGATAGCGTTAATTAAAAAAAGAGTAGTACGGCAGCAGCTCACAGATATGTGAATAGTTCTCTAGGCCACGTCTTATATGGGCCTTATGCAGCGTAAGAAGGTTGGATTGTGTTAAATGCTTACCTACAAAAGTCGCAATTGACTTTTATGCAACGGCAATGTATTTGAAAAACGTAAAGGTCGAATTATATTACTTATAGTATTTTTAATACACGCCAACTTGTTAACATTCAAACGTTCAATAGTGCAAAACACGAACCGCAGCGAAACCAGAACTTAAAATTAAAATTATATAATTATGGATATAAGAGAAGCCCAGAAGGCCAAGGCGGTGCCACATAAATATCAATAAAGCCCCATTAGCCTTTCCATTCAACCATCTCATCTGCGGATCTTCCCTACCAAAAGTAATGCCCAGATCAGCTTATGCAACATCTTGATTACAAGGAAAAAGGGGGTATAGAGCGCAGGGAGACGGAATACAGATCAGGCCAGACGGATAGTGCCACGAAATCTTCGAGCCATCGTCGTCATTGTTTATGTGGCCCTAACGAAGCCGCAAAGTGTGACCGCTACTCTGCTCTTGCCGCTAACGATAACCATCTGCCGGGTCTCAGCATTTAGAGACATCTCAAAAGCGTTCGATCAAATAAAACATTCATTGTTTGGTTCGGATGAGTTGTTGATTCTTAGGGTTTTCGGTCAGCGTCGATACGCTGCGCCGCCTTGGCGTCGCCGCGCTTCACTGCTTGACGTTTCGCCAACACGAGTTGTCGGCATCCTCAGAAGCTGATGTTACCTGTTTAGAGTGTTCCGAGAAACTGAAACCGCATCTCAGGGTAGATCACTTTGGTACGCGCACATACCACGGAAAACCTACGACGATAGGCATCGGATTTTCAAAATCCGGCGAAAATATAGCAACTATAAATAAAGCCGGCCGATGCATGACGTGCGTGCCGATACCGACGTATGTGCGATGCTGATCGACGATTGCCGAGGCACCGTCGGCATTTTCCAAGTTTCTACGTGTACTGCCTGAAGACAGTGTTGCCATCCATAGCAACTTGTTGCGAGAATAGCGACATTTTGATTACGTTGAGACGTAGCGGCGATTTAACAAAATAAACCGATTTTTATAAACACTTAGATTAAATGGCTCAGTCAGCTTCGCATATCCTTGGATTCATTATCAGAAACTGTGAGTTACTATCAAACATCGTTGCACTTAAAACATTGTATTGTATTTTAGTTAGAAGTGTTCTTGAGTATGGGTGTATTGTGTGGTCTTCCATATTTACTACATACATTTCTAAAGTCGAAAGAATCAGGTTACATTTTTGAGGTATCTTTATTTAAAGGCTAATAGTGATTACCAACATTTCAGTTATTCAAAAAAGACCTCTTATGCCAATTTGACATCATAAGTCTCAACACGATAGATTTTTATTGAGCTGTAGTTTCGTACATAAGTCACTTAACAATAAGACTGATAATAGTGAGATTCTAGCTAGTTTATATTTTAAATGTACCCAGGCACAATAATAGTTGCAGCCTTACTTTTTATTTACTTATAGCTTATAGAAACCTCATGTTAACATCTCCATTGTATCGTATATCTAAAAACTTTATTGATGTTAGTCACTCATTCGGTGTTGTCAGTTTCTGTCGCATCCGAAGAAATGTCCAGCACAAAACACGAAGTACTGGCATAAAACAAAAAGACAACAGCTCAAAATTCGTAGGCAAAGGCACAGCAAATTGACTTATATTGGAAATATGACAACGTCGCCAAATGTTTGCCCGCCGTCTCGTACAAGAAAGTACACACCTGAGGTTCCCTTAAACTTCCAAGACTGGCGCGCGGACTCTCAGTCCGCATCAGATTGTATTTTCAAATAACTACGGATTCCCCCACCCCACGAGACTGAAACCATCAACAAAACAGTATGTGACGAGAACTCAGTTAGTACTTTTGTCAACCGACAGTAGTGGCGCACTATTTTTTTACTGCGAAAGCTGTATATTTTGTTGAAATAATAATTATCTTTTCTAACTGTTTTCATTTTTGCATATTTGTAGGTGGGATCTTATGAAAAAGAGCAAGAACGACTTTATAAGTTAATGTTAGAATGCCTGTCCGAAAACGAAGAAGGGGTTCAAGATTTGACGGACCAGCCATACTACGATAAGAAGATGGAAATGAAATAGATAGATTAGAAGTAGACGGTCACAACTCTGGTACAGAACAAAAAATTTCAGACCTTTTCCTATTTCATTTATATACACCTGAAGATGGTTTAGATTAAAATAAACCGAAACGTGGTGAAGAAAAATTATAGTTTCAATCGTTGACTGAAACCCATGAAAAACAACCCTAATCTGCATGAAACGTTATGCCAAATAAGTTTATTGTGCTGGGAAGGAGATTCAAACGTTTTCACATTTTTTTTTTGTTTCCTTGTATTGTTATTAAATGTAACCAAGAATAAATATATTTAAAACAGTATCTTCTTGTATTTCTATCAATAGAAACTGAAATTGAAATTAAAGAAAATTATTAATTGACTAATACCAACATGCGGAGTATCAGTTCGCAGCCAGTGACCGATCGCAAAAACAGAGCGCCAGTCCCGGAAGGTTAAGTATTACTTAAGATGCGACTGTGAATCGGCCCTTAGCCTTGCTCAGTCCATGTTTTAATCCCTAATTCAACTACTATTAATGAGTCGTTGAGCTTGTACTTAAGTGCGGCGAGACAAAGAAATTTGTTGAATAATTCGTGACTAACTTTAACTAGTGGTTTAACTAGAAGCGGTGCAAATCACCGTCAATGGGCTAAATACGGCTCTGCCTTCCATCAACCACTCTCGGTATGGATGGCCTCTTCCGAATGGATGTCGCGACGACCGACCCAATTAGAGGGGCTGCATAATCTTGGGAACCGAACGTCGCTAGAGGTATTGTTTCAATTGAAGGGGTCGGACTAGTGGTCATCTCAGGAAACGTGTATGTACTGTATCAACAGCCAGACGCCTTTATCGATTGTTTATGAGTAAGCGAACTGGCAAGTATTCGTGACTTACTCATAAAGGTTTGATAGTGGAAATGCTTCAGCTCTTGTAGCTTTGGATTATTCTAAAGCATTTGACAGAATAGACCATAGTCTCTTTATTGCTAAGTTGAAGTTGAATTTTCAGATGATGTTTTGAGATTTTTTAATTCCTATCTTTCAAATCGGCGACAGGATTGATAGCTGTTTATCCAACCCAATTGAAATATCCCCAATTGTTCCTCAAGGGTCAGTCCTGGATCCACTCTTGTATTTAATTTACACAATTGAGATGTCCAATTCCGTAGAAAACTCGTCAATAATGTGTTATGATGACGATGCACAAATTTACAAAAGCTTCAACACCAACTCCATGGATAGTGCACTCCTTCTGATTAATAATGATCTAAATGCCATTGCAAACTACTCTCAAAATAATAATTTGAAACATAATAAAGACAAGCGTTCTGTAATGTTATTTTGCCCAGGCCTTTCTAAACATCATCTTATAACCAATCACTTTGATGTCAAAATTAACAACGAGTCTTTGAATGCGGTAAATACTGCCAAAAATTTGGGATTGACTATTGACAATACTCTGCGCTTCAAAGAACATGTGTCAAATGTTTTGAAAAAAATGTTAAACTTTGAAGTTTTTATATGTAAATCGTTCAATTTTGAATTTTAAAGTAAGAAAAAAACTATGTGAGTCTCTCATATTTCCTAGCATATTTTATTGTAGCAGTGTATACTATTTTTGTTTAGATTCGGCTACTAAAAACAGACTACAAAAACTGCAAAACATGTGTTGTAGATTTGTATTTTCTATACTGTATCGCAGATCATGCACCTACAATGCCATCAAGATTTACAATGATTTAGATGATACGTATAAGCAGTTACCAGTAAACAGATTTCGCAAAATGGTAAAATGCGCATATTTGTGATAATGCCATGCAATAATACTCATTAATTTATGACATGTTTAACTTTTTACACTGTATATCCGTTTTTAGGCTAGTTTTTTTCTCAGATTGTATTATGGGTAGGTTGAGTAGAGTAGCTCTGTAGCTAGACTCCGCCTACATAAAGGATACATTGCAATTTTAGTGTTTTATAATGTTACTAATAAAGACATTTTATTATTATTATTATTAACATAGTTTCTCCACATGTAGAGATTTGTGAAACGATCCTGGTTTTATTTCAAAAGATTCGTTGGACCGCCAAATTAAGTCTGATGACCTGTTAGACTAAATGATTGAGATTCAAAATAATGTACAATGATTCACGCAAAATAGGTACTAAAGCGCTTGAACAGGGATTCCTTTGATCCTCAATTTCTGCATGCTCCTCACACTTAACTGAATGATTGAGTACACATAACTGAGTGGGTGGGATAAGTCACCATTGGATAGTGGTTCCCTTTGCACCCTTATTCTGATTAGTTTCTAAGACTTAAAGGCAAATGTCAATATGACTCAGTCTTTCTCTTCAGGTACCAGGAACTCAGTACATTCTCCCTGTAGTACACTGAGATTCATAGCATTCATTGGAAAACTTCCCACCACGGATTTATCGAAAACCACTGATTAAAAGAAACAAACCGCGACATAGGTAGCTCAGAAGATTTGTCAAGAGAGAGTCAACTTTTTAAGCAAAAACTACTTCACCCTTGTATCCAATTAAATAGGTATTTTAAGTCGAGCAATAGCTTGTTTCAAAGGTATATCGAAGTTCCTTATTCTGACGTATGATCTGTTAAAATCGGTCTATTCGTTTTCGAAAAAAATGGAGTCAAGTTGATTGACTCAGTACTTCCCACACATAATAATGATACCATTTTATTGCTTTCCCATTGCATGAAGCTATAGTCTAAAATCCCCTTGTAACCAAATCATCACCCACCCGCCCGCAAAAAAAATCCAACACAAAAACTCCCTCCTCAGGAACTAGGACGCCACAGTTTTTATTCTGCGTGCTTCAACTGGACGATGCGAAACGATTAGGAGCCCCCAAACCGTCTAAAAACGAAGCATGATCTAGCTTTTTTTATATATTAAGTTTTTTGACCATTTTTGCGCCGCCACTGACACGATTTTTCAGAACTGGCGCGTTTTCCATTCTCGCTGCGATAATAAATTCTGTGACGAAATTTTATCAAAATCAATTCAATAATTTTAGTTTTACGCAATATAGAACGATCTAAAACAATACTCGTATGTATAAATCACAAATCTCTTGGCTTCTATAATAAGCAAGGCAATGTTCGGATGGACCTAAAAAAGTGTATTATGCCGCTAGGTTTTTCATTCACGGGTCAATGGACAGCCCGTTATGAATACAACCAATTTTTCAGTTTTACAACCCTCACCCCCCAAACCAGCTCAAATTCACCCCCACCCAAAAAAAGTATAAAATAGTCAGGAGCTCCTAAAACGCCTTAAAACGAAGTTTGAGGGATTTTTTTTTGTTTTTCGCTAATTACTCCGCCAGCAATGCACCGATTTTCAAAATTTTAGCAGCATTACCTACTAGGACCCCACACCTATCGGTGTGGGAAGTAAAATTAGAAAAATCTTTATCTATCGTAATTCGTGGACCAAATATCCGGAGTTGCTCAAACAACCTCGCAGCCTCTGGCAAGACTACACTGTAGGTCTGCTGGTTATGGTCACTGGATCCCTAGGTGGAGTGAAGAATACGCTGCTCTCTGCACTGCGCACAATGTGTGTGATTGCCCATGTCATGTGTGAGGAGTTAGTAGTCACTGGGTAATGGAATAGGTGTATGCAGCTCAGACAGCCTGGGCTGCACCTTTTTTGAGGACTGAATCGAAGAGGATGGGAACTCTATACCTGATCAGGCAGAAATCTATTTCTCACAAGATGGCGCTCCTCCTCATTACGTTCTTCCGGTTTGACAATGGCTAGATAACGCGTTTTCTTATAAATTGCTAGGGAGAAAAGGGCTTATAGAATGGCCCGCTAGATCGCCTGATTTGACGCCATCAGACTTTTGTTCTGGGGTTATTTAAAACCCATTGTATTTACTCCCTACCTGAAAATTTGAATGACCTTCGTCCACACATCATCGTAAGCTGCCCTGATATTCCACATGTTTTTTCAACTGCATAGAGATCTCGATATTCCTCACTGAAAGTACTATTTCAAAACAGGCGCAGCGGAGCTATGAACAAGCGCAATCGCATAACAACCCCGCGTGACTCAATGGATTACACGGTCGAGCAAGTCCAGCAAACATTCCAGGCCGCGGTTCGCACTGTATCCAAAATTAAATCGTGGAATTTTGGATCATATAAATTCACTTTTTGGCAAACATCTGGTCCCAACAAAACTACAGTTAGAGCATCAAAATTGCCCTAGTTATTTTAGCGATACCGATTTTCGTCTACTTCCTTCCCCTCTTTCTCTTTCTTTTCTCTATAACATTGTCTGGTTTCTTTGTAGTCAGACCGACAAAATGACAAACTGACTAACGAACTATGACATAAAGGTTCTCTGGACTGCCTTGCCAGGTAGGTACTATAATAGTAGAGTTTTCAATACCGGCTCGGTCGATAACTCCGCTACTGTAGAAGATAGCGAAAAAAGTTGTATATAAAAGTTGTAGCCACAAATACGCTCCTTGCCCAGAAAATATTGAGATGTATACTGGGTGATCTATAACTACGTGGTGATGCAAACATGCATTTTTTTAAATGAGACACCCTATATATTATTCGTTATTCAAATTCTACTAATGATTTCCGTTCTTCCAATATAGGGTATTTCAAAAGTTATGACCATTTTTATATCCAAATCGTTGTCAAATGAACGTACCGTATATCAAAAAGTGATGAATCAAAAACCATTTTTTTAACACGGATGGATAAAAAATATCCTCTAGTTTTAAAATCGGCTATAAAAAAAGCCCGCGACGCATATTCGTATACAGGGTGATGTAGAATGCAAAATCTAGATTTTCTCTCTTTTTTTAAATCCAACCCCGATTATTTTATTATACCAAGGAATTGCTTTTAATATGCTCCTTCGTCCTTGTGTAGTACTTGTTATGGCTGCGTTCATTAGTCTCTGAGATATTTCGATTTTTCTACAATTTTTAAATATACCTTCCATTTGTTTACTATACTTTATTTATTTTGAGAAAATACTATCAAATTTCGTTTTTGCTTAACAAAAAACTAAAATATGAGGCCATGATAGTGCTTGATCAAATCAAAACACTGAATTAACGAGATAATATAGGTCAAGTGTGCTGAAGAAACAATTTTATAGGCGTCATGCGTAACTATCAAGCAGATCTATCAGGTAGGCTATGGAATATTAAACGACACAGTCCAAATAATACGATTCTTCAGTCTTTCAGACGCATTAGTTTTAAAGTGCCTCCGTTCTGGATATTGCTGTCCATAGTTGATATATTCTAGAGGCAAGTAGGCAATTTCTCAAATATTCTCCTCAATGGAAAAATTAATTTTTGAAGCTGGTTTTCCACACAGTACAAAATTATTGAGCAGGTTATGGAAACTGTCAATTTTTCAAAGCCTACCTGATAAATCTGCTTGATAATTATGCATCATGCCTACAAAATTGTTTCCTCAGCATACTTGACTCTATTATCTCGATGATTTAGGGTTTGACTTTATCAAATAGTATCATGACCTTATAATTTAGTTGTTCGTTAAATAAAAAACAAATTCGATAGTACTTCCTCAAAATAAATACATTTCAGTACACAAATAGAAGCTATATTTTCAATTTACCGAAAAATCGAAATATCTCTGAAACTGATGGACGTAGGTACAACAAGTGCTATACAAAGATGAAACATCATATTAAAAGCAATTCTTTGGTATAATAAAATATTGGGGGTTAGATTTATAAAAAAAGAGAAAATCTGGATTTTGCATTCTACTTCACCCTGTATACGCATATGCGTCACGGGCTTTTTTTATAACCGACTATAAAACTAGGGGACATTTTTAATATTTCCATGTAAAAAAAATAATTTTTGATTCATGACTTTTTGATATACAGTACGTTCATTTGACCGCGATTTGGATATAAAGATGGTCATAACTTTTGAAATACCCTGTATAATGTAACAATACTGTATATCGGAAGAACGGAAATCATTAGTAGAATTTGAATATGGAATAATATGTAGGGTGTCTCATTTAAAAAAAATGAATGTTTGCATCACCACGTAGTTATGGATCACCCTGTATAAATTAAAATATTTTCTGAGCAAGGAGCATATCGGTGGCTACAACTCTCATATACAACTTTTTTCGCTATCTTCTACAGTAGTGGAGTTATCGATCGAGCCGGTACTAAAAACTCACCCTGTATGTACTATTGTGTCAGTGACCGTAAAAAACTCAATATAAAGCCACCACGAGCTAGGTATAAAACGAAGCCTCGTGCCTTCTCCGAAATGCGACGTATTTCACGACGGACGACGCGTTGTAAGCCTCCTCGTTAGCTGTCGAGTTCACAGCCCATTCCTGTAACTCAGGATACTATTTTTATGCACGCCTACTTCACCGTTTTACGTGGGGTAAGTGCATGTTGTAAAGGGTGGCGTCTATGAAGTGGAACACGTAAATTAGCTGGAAATATTCCTCGCCAGGTTTACACGTGGTAATATAGCAGAAAAAACGGCAAGGAAATCTGCAAAACTGCATCAAGTAGGTTGTTCCGGTACACTACACGCATTTTCAGGATAGGTATGTTAAAATCTAAAGCCGGAGTCACATATGCGGTATTTGCCGAATATCAAACAAACCGGGTTGCCAAATAGCGAAGTTTCGAGAAGAAAGGTAAATTATTCGTCCGCTTTGATTTGAGACTATTTACCGACAATCAACGGGAAATATTTGGTGTTTGGCAAATACCTCGGCAAATACCGAACATTTCCTAGACTCCTTCAGCCACAACAACAACAATAATACAATAGATAGATAGAATACTAGATGTTTGCGAATTGCTAATATTCGTTGCGCGTTGTTTGCCGAATACCGCATGTGTGGCGCCGGCTTAAGGACCACGGCATCTAACTGCAACAAATTTTGAATTTCAAATTAAATCCAATATAAATTCTGTTTTTAACTAAGCAACAATTAATCCTAAGCGAAAAAAACTTTCAGAAATGAATTACTATCCTACATGGCTACAAATTGAATATTAAGGAAGAAAAAATTATTTGTCAAGGAGGACAACGACTTTTTAACCAAAGGCTACTTCAGCCATTTGCCCCCTACGGCACCTCCTTAATATTTTAAATGACAAGGGGTATCGGATAATATCTGGTTGCAAAGGTATGTCGAAGGCCTTTATTTTGACGTTTGATTTTTTAGAATTGGTCGGAAATTAGAAAAATCTATATGTGTATCTTAATTTGTTCAAATAAAAAACAAAAACACAGGAAAATATCACTTTTTATTGCAATAAGTATCCAAAATCTTGCGCGTTATTGTCCAAACAATGATATTGGGCGATATTTAAATTCCTGACCAAAAATCAGTTGCAGAAACATGAGGGATATCGAAACTTTTAGGTTGGGGACTAAACACAACAGATTTTAAATAATCCCATAGAAAAAGGTCTAATGCGTCAAATCAGCAGATTTAGCAGACCTGCCTCACCCTATCCATTTACCTTGAAACGCATTGCCTAGCCATTGCCGAACTGGAAAAACATAGTGAGGAGTCTTCCTGGAAATAGATTTCAGCCTCATCAAGTATAGAGTTTCCATCCTCTTCCATTTGATTTTCATTGGTTTCAGTGACCAGCAGATTGATGGTATTTCCCAGCGATACCCAAATAATTGTCTCCATTTAAATTTCCATTGATACGCAATGACCCTATCACTTTGTTTCTTGAAATTATTTCATCATAAACGTTTTCCATCCGCGCCACTGTGTAAAAATGTCATTAAAATCAGTCCATTAGTTTCCTCGTTACACAACACAGATCAGAAGCAATTCTCGCATGTATACATCAGAAAATTCTAAGTCTCTTGGCTTCTGTAATAGGCAAGGTAATGTGTCCACATGTTAGTGGACAGCCTATTATGAATATAACAATTTTTTTAGTTTTACAACCCACCACCCCCCAACCGACCAAATTTCGCCCCCGGTCCAAAAAAAGTAGAAAATGATCAGGAACCTCTAAAACGCCTAAAAACTAAGTTTGAAGAATATTTTTTTTTTGTTTTTTTCTAATTACTTCGCCCCCCATGCACCGATTTTCAAAATTATGGGAGCATTACCTACTACGACCGCACAGCATATCGCTACCCAAATTTCATCACAATCAGACAGACAGATAAACCGACAGACAGACCGACGAATCCATGCAGCAATTACTGAGATTACGAGGCTAGAAAAAAGCATACAGAGAGAAGACCGGCAGACCGACAGACCGACAGACCGACCGACAGACCGACCGACAGACCGACCGACAGACCGACAGACCGACAGACCGACAGACCGACGTACCGACAGACCGACAGACCGACAGACCGACAGACCGACAGACCGACAGACCGACAGACCGACAGACCGACAGACCGACAGACCGACAGACCGACAGACCGACAGACCGACAGACCGACAGACCGACAGACCGACAGACCGACAGACCGACAGACCGACAGACCGACAGACCGACAGACCGACAGACCGACAGACCGACAGACCGACAGACCGACAGACCGACAGACCGACAGACCGACAGACCGACAGACCGACAGACCGACAGACCGACAGACCGACAGACCGACAGACCGACAGACCGACAGACCGACAGACCGACAGACCGACAGACCGACAGACCGACAGACCGACAGACCGACAGACCGACAGACCGACAGACCGACAGACCGACAGACCGACAGACCGACAGACCGACAGACCGACAGACCGACAGACCGACAGACCGACAGACCGACAGACCGACAGACCGACAGACCGACAGACCGACAGACCGACAGACCGACAGACCGACAGACCGACAGACCGACAGACCGACAGACCGACAGACCGACAGACCGACAGACCGACAGACCGACAGACCGACAGACCGACAGACCGACAGACCGACAGACCGACAGACCGACAGACCGACAGACCGACAGACCGACAGACCGACAGACCGACAGACCGACAGACCGACAGACCGACAGACCGACAGACCGACAGACCGACAGACCGACAGACCGACAGACCGACAGACCGACAGACCGACAGACCGACAGACCGACAGACCGACAGACCGACAGACCGACAGACCGACAGACCGACAGACCGACAGACCGACAGACCGACAGACCGACAGACCGACAGACCGACAGACCGACAGACCGACAGACCGACAGACCGACAGACCGACAGACCGACAGACCGACAGACCGACAGACCGACAGACCTACAGACCGACAGACCGATGGACCGACGGGACGACGGACCGACGGACCGACGGACCGACAGACCACCTATCGGCGTGGGAAGTATAATACGTATATAAAAATCGACAATAAGGAAATTTTGTTTCAAATTTTATTATCAATGCGAGTGACAGTATTTTAGTATAACAAATAGAAATAGATAAGTCGTCTCCTGAAGGTATAGGGAATATTGCAGAATCATCACGTAGCAACCGTCAAAGATAGTCTATAGCTTTTTCTGTCTGCATGTCCCAAAATCTGACAGAAAATCTCCGCAACGATGATGTATCATGCTTTTAGTCGAAATGGAGGAATAAGATTTTCTGGTGATTACTGTAGCAATTTAGTGTCAGGCAGACAGGTCTCCCCTACGCATATTGTTCGGAAAAGCAATATAAAATGTTTCAGAGGATTGTCTGTCTCGAATATCGTACCTTCCTTGAAAATACCTTGCTGGATATGTCATTTCCTGTTTTTCATATAAATGTCACACAATGAAAAATGTAAGGTAATTGGTTTTAAGCGACACTTACTGCTATTGCTGTGAAAGTCTAGTGCAAGGTTTCTCTAGAGGGGAACTTTTGGTTTTCTAGGGCGTAAATGACCATATCGATTGACCAAATAAAAACCTAAAGACGATTTAATAATTCCATCAAAATAATAATATTAAAATAAACGACATGTTGCAGTTTACCAAAAATTTTCTATTCATAAAACAATGAAGTAGGTTGGAGATTGAGGATGATATGTGTTGTACTATCTCAAACACTTCACCACGCATTCAAATATAACCCATAAATAACGTTTTAATGGAGGCAAAAATAATATCTTATAAACGTTTCCGAAAAGGGCTAAAAATTGAACATTTTTAAACGTATAATGATCGCTTTTTTAAAATGGGAATGAAACGTATATTTATACGTAACTTGTAACGTTAGAAACCGCGACATTTCAAAGTTGATTGTACGTAACAAAGTAAAGTGAAAATCAAAAGGTGCCATGACCTAAAAAAACGTATTAGTTTTTACTGGGTATGTCGTCCCATAAGTAACAAACGCCGTGTAGATTTCGTTGGCGCAAAGCAACGACGACAGAGCTCTGATAGACCTCTTATGTTTACGAAAAAATTCGTCAGACATCGATACATAGTTGCCACAATTCACCAAAGGTCTACAATAACATTTGTTTTTGTACAAAGCTATTTCACAAGTTCTAATGAATTCGTTCTACAACGAATTTCTCAGCCATTATGTAGTAAGGAAAGTTAAAAATAATTTCATAATTTACAATGCTAATCACACCTCACATACAAGCTGACAACATGGCTTTATAGTAAATTATTAGCGGTACTAGGCGCTACGTATCATTTTTCATTCATGACTTGCAAGTTTGAACGTCTGTCGTTGATGATGTGGACCGAAAAACCGTCAACTGTCAAGAGTGTCAAGTCAACAGTGTCAACCGTGACGTAATTTTGACGTAGGCGGGGGCGGGAGCGGTGTTTACAACAGAAATTACGGTCCACATCAAGCGGCCATCTTGTCACTTTTTCCTCACCCCGCTAGCCTCCTCGCCCAAAGTAATGTTTGACTGTGAACATAAATGAATATATGAATGAGATGAGAGGTCTTCAGTTGTTCTATCGTCGTTGGCTAATATCATCGGAACTTTTGATCACAACTGTACCGTACGCTGTTTTACGACCGACCATCGAGGATGTTGTAGGGCGTTAGGTGTGGTCCTTTATCCGTAAAATTCAATTTATCTGATGCAGCACCGAAACTAAGCTGGGATGATATACTCCGCCCGGTTTCGTATAGATATACAACGGTGATAAATTTCAGATAAAATGGTACCCTCCGGTTGCTTATAAAATACCTTCATCAAAAACAGTATTAGCTTCTGTATCCAAAAGTTAAAGGTTGAAGGCAATGAGATAAATTACCACATGTGACATGTGTGAACAAATTGCCATTAAACGAATAAACATTTTTTGGAATAACTTAGCATCAGGTTAATACACCACTGTCAGAGTGCTGAGAAAATACTCACTTTACCAGCAGTATATATACTTCAAAATTTACCGTGGGTGCATCAAAATAAAGATCAATATACATTGCACAGTGATGCCCATAAATATGAGACCAGAAATAGAAACAAACTCATCCCAGTTTTTCAGCGTTTAACAAGATGTCAATGTGGTCCAGGATATCTGGCTGTTAAATTATATAATAAGTTACCATTAAGTTACAGCACTCTACCCTATTTTGAGTTTAAAATAAAAATAAAACAAATTTTAATATCAGAAGCATTTTATTCACTTGATGAATTTTTAAATTTTGTTTTTATTTAGTAAGACGGGACATATGTATGCCCAGAACATACAGTAGCCTCGCCTGTTTTTTAAAAATTGTTCTTAAAATACTTTTTTGCAGTATGTTTTATATGTGTAAGCTTTAAAAAACATTTTAAAATTCTAGTTTTTAATTTCTACTTTCTTTACACATGACTTGTGTAAATACGTTTTGTATATTGCCACCAATAAATCGATTGATTGATTGATTGATTGAATGAAAATTTTATACTTCGAAAATATGCTATTATGTAAGACACATGCAATGCAAAAGTGATGCCATAAAGACCAATAAAATAGAGAAAAGCGGAACTGTAACAGTGTTTAAGGTAAGCAAATCATCACCCGTCATCACCAGCCTGATAAGCTTTACAATAATTTAGCTTGTTTGTTACATTTAAAATAAGGCCCGGAGTTGCGTACAATGTCTATTCTGTAATCTATACCTGCTCTAAATTGCATCTGGTCCAGGCCTTTTTTATCGAAATATCACTTTTGTTGTTGTATAGTTGTATCACGTAAACACGATTTGGTAAATCAAAGAACATAAAACATAAACATATGGTAAACTGTTATCCAATTTATTCTTTTTTAATGAATTAGTAACCCAGGTATCATTTTATTTTCCAGATGTGTCACCTCTAGCGCTTTTCGTGATACAGCCCAACCTTTATTGATGATAAATTAGGTAGTACTAGTAAGTTATTGTTTAAATATTTCACTGTGCTCTTACTATCGCCCAGAATGATCATTTGTTCTTTTCTCCCCTAGAAAACTAAGGGCCGTCTACACCACTCACACTTAAATCTAAGACTCAGCTGAAATGTACCTTAGTGTTAATCTAAGCCTGAGATTAAAGTGGTTTGCTGCAGTTTCACTTAGCGTTATCCTAGCTCATCGAGCTTACAATATAGCATCACCCCGATTGTAGAGAATTTTGATCTGTACATCTGAAATTCTAATGTCCCCGTTTTACGTCAACGATTTCCTCGCGATCGCGAATTTACGCATTGATTGATCCATGGTCATCTTCAAGGTCAAACTGATTGTGTTTTACATCTGTGAGTAAAACCATGGATTTTGTGACAGCATGTAGTGCTGCCAACACTGCTGTTGTCACATGGTTTTCCCAAGATCTTTTCAATTCGCATTTTTTTGTGGCGTTTTGGCAGTAAAACTCTTAACTTGGATTGCGAATTTTTATTTAAAAAATGTTTAATAATAGGCAGAGACAGGTATGCAACATGCATGACATGCATCATATGATTTTTAAGGTTGGCACTACCGAATTTTACGTTAAACTTGACCACAGATTAGAACAGGTTCTAAATCAGTGAAGAAATCCAAGAAGAAATCCGTTGACTTATTTGACGTCAAATTCCTGTTTTACACTTGTCAATTTTGACCACGAATTGAATCTACGAATTAAAACCATGGATTTATTATGTTAGAATCAAAAACCCGCATGACAGACTTCAATAGTGCAGTGAATAGTGTCACAAAGATGCGGTGTTGCCAGCGACCAGCAGTTATCAGTTAATATGCTTAACGAAATTGTGCAATTGTTAATGTAAAACGGGTATTACAGAAACCGAATAATTCTAAGCCCTAGGATCTTTGACTTTGACCAATAATACTTATGCTGGATGTCACCTTCGATAATTAGTTCTAAAAGCTGTAGGGTTGAATCTTCTAAAAAAAGTTAATCATCGAACTTGTTAAAACAGTCTGGTCTATCATTAATTATTCTAGGTATCCCGAAAACCACGAAATTTGTTTCATCCTACTCGTCATTATCATGTATTAAATCCATTTTCACAACGTTTAAGAAAAATCTGAAGAATCTCTCTTCCTACAGGAACACAAACCACCCATAAAATTAACCACAAAATCGATAGGGTACGGATCTCATAAAAGCTTTTTGAGGTTGGGTGTTTTCTGAGCCTCACCTTAAGCCGAAAATTCCTACCGCTTGGTTTGACGTAATTTTGAGTTACGCTTAAAACGGATTTTGTGCACCGTGCAAACCAATTAGGGTTTTAAATGCTACTTAAATATAAGGTCGACCTAAGTATGACGGGTTCAAACGGGCCTAAAGAAAGGATAGTGGAAATTTGATTGAATTAATTTTTCGTATGTATTTTGGTATATAAAGCTTAACAAAAGAATAATAGACAGTGGAGACAATGATACTGCCTGTCATTCGAAGATATCACTCTGCGGTACTATGAAATTGGGGTTATACGAGGTTGTCTTCAAAGACTATGTTTCTCCAGAAACCATGACTACAAGAATAGGATAGCGAAGATCTTCTTGCTTATTGGCGTAAAAACCAAAAAACGAGATGAAGGTAGTCTACTGACATTCGGAAGAGCTATGTTTCCTATTTGCTTCCAAAATGTTTTTCGAAAAAATCAAAAAGCTTTTACCGTAATGTATATATTGCAAAAGAATTGAGCTGCAGCATTTCTGTAAGGTAATAAAAATATTAGTATGATGTCTGAAAACATAACCTCAGTGGTTTTAATACGCTATGAAACAAATTTTATCGCGTCACTTCATTTAATAGCTTCGCTAGAACACTAATGCATATGAGTAAACGTAAAAACAGTACTTCTATTCAAGCTGGCAAACAACAACAATAGAAAAATTGCGCCCCATCTTAGCGGGTGTACGTTTTAATTCTTATCGCGAGCTCTTAGTCCCCGCTTTTCTGACATCCATATTTTTCCTGCCTGAGGCTATTTATATTTATAATGCCTTGCCGCCTTTTTGTAAACTTGCATTTTAGCATTAATATTCGCTAGCTAATGGCTTCCTAGCTGTAAACTGGAAGCAGCCAGGCGCTACCTTACGCTACCTGATATATGTATACATATTTTTATCGTGGATGAATACGGGCGCTTTTTACTTACTGTTTTATCTTTTTTGCCGAAATTTGTAGGCGGAATTTTGAAGACAACACATCCTTGTGGGACTAAAAGCTACAAAATTAGTTCCGGAGCCCTAGATTATTTGGGTTGATGTTACATCCCACACTGATAGGTGAGGGGAGTATTGTAGTAGCGATAATTTTTGATTTTGAGATAATAACACTCTTTGGGCGTTTTGTATCTACATAGCGAACATCCACGTCACTCATTTCCGTCGGTCTGTTCGTCGATCCGGCGGTCTGGCGGTCTTCTACCCTCGTAATCTCAGTAACCGCTCTATGGATTGTGACGAAACTTGGGTAGCGATATGCTGTGGGACCGTAGTAGGTAATGCTGCTATAATTTTGGAAATTGGTGCATGGGGAGCGGAGCAATAAGTAAAAAATTAAATAAAATTCAGATGTTCCTCAAACCTTGTTTTTAGGCGTTTTATATGTTCCTAATCATTTTCTACTTTTTCTTGGGTGGCGGTGAGCGGTGAAATTGGGATGGTTGGGAGGTGGCGTAAAACTGAAAAATATGTAGGTATTCATAATAGGCTATCCATCGACCTGTGAAATAAAGACCTAGTGGCATAATATACTTTTTTAGGTCCATCCGCACATTTTCTTGCCTACTACAGGAACCAAAAGACTTGGAATTTTCTAATGTATACATACATCTATTATTAGTAGTATTAATTTAGATAGTTCTGTGCTGTATAATGTGGAAATTACTAATTGATTTTAATGAAAGTTTGATACAGTATTACTTCCGTAGCGAGGATGGAAAACGCTTATGATTGTCATAATAGGCTATCCATTGACCTGTGAAAGAAAGACCTAGCGGCATAATACACTTTTTTAGGTCTTTCCGAACATTGCCTTGCCTATTACAGAAACCAAGCGACCTTGAATTTTCTGATGTATACATCCCGGCATTGCTTTAGTGTTGTGTAATGTGGAAACTATTTAAGTGATTTTAATGAAATTTTTACACAGTATTATTACTGTAGCGAGGATGGAAAAGGCGTATGGTTTTTAGAAATTCATGTCAGTGGCGGCGCAGCAATAATAAAAAACTAAAAATATCAAAACAGCTCTAACTTCATCTTCAGGCATTTTAGGGATTCCTCATCACTTCCTACTTTTTTTGGGTGGAGGTAAAAGTGAGGTGGTTGGGGGGGTGGGAGGCTGCAAAACTGAAAAAATTTGTTGTATTCATGATAAGCGATCCATTGCCTGTGAAAGAAAGACCTAGCGGCATAACACACTTTTTTGCGGGCAGGCGGACGATGATTTGGTTGCAAGGGGATCTCAGACTATAGCTTCTTCGGTAAATAATTAACTGGCATCACCGTAATATGTGGGAAGTACTGAGTCAATCAACTTGATATCATTTTTTTATTTGTGAGTAATGTTGACGTACGGTAGCGTCCAAATTAGGACGGTACTTCTCACTTTTTGGGCGAGTTCAATATAGTAGCCTATGATTTTTTAAACCAGTGGATGTTTTGGTTGGCTATTTTTTATAGTGAGGTACGTGATTCGAACTATTAATAAACAAGTGTATTGATGTACGTCCCTTCATAGAATCAACGACAGCATTGTGCCATCGAAGAAAATTTTATGGCATCTATGTTTTACTTCCCACACCGATAGGTGAGGGGAGTATTATTGTGATCGCAAAAATTTTCGGTTTTGAGATAATACGCTTTTTGGGCGTTTTATGATGTCTACATAACGAAAATCCACGTCACTCATTTCCGTCGGTCTGTCGGTCTGTTTATCGGTCTGCCTGTCGGTCTGTCTGTTCGCGTTCTTCTACCCTCGTAATCTCAGCAACCGCTGCATCGATTGTGATGAAATTTGGGTACCGATATGGTGTGAGGTTCTAATAGGTAATGCTGCTATAATTTTGAAAATCGGCGCAGGGGCGGTAGACTCATTAGCAAAAAACGAAAAAAATTAAATATCCCTCAAACTTCGTTTTAGGCGTTTTAGGGGTTCCTAATCATGTTTTACTTTTTTTTGAGTGGGGGTAAAATTGGGGTCGTTAGGGGGTGGGGGGGTTGTAAAACTCAAAAATTTGTTCTATTCATAATGTGCTGTCCATTGGCCTGTGAAAGAAAGACCTAGCGGCATATTACCCTTTTTTAAGTCCATCCGAACATTGCCTTGGCTATTACAGAAATCAAAGGACTTAGAATTTTCTGATGTGTACATACGATTATTGCTTTAGATCGTTCTGAATTTAGTAACATGGAAATTATGGAATTGATTTTAATTAAATTTATTGACACAGTATTATTACCGTGGCGAGGATGAAAAATAAAAATATGAAACTTTGTTTTTAAGCAATTTGGGGATTCCTGATTGTTTCGTTTCGTCCTGTTGAAGCTCGCAGAATAAAAATTGTGTCGCTTGAGTTCCTACGGAGAGATTAAGGAAACTATTTACTAGTTTCTGTGTTGGACGTTTTTTGAGGACAGGCGGGCGACGATATGATTGCAAGGGACCTCAGACTATAGCTTGATGCAAAGTGAAAATAATAAAATGATATCACTGTTAGGTGTGGGAAGTACTGAGTCAATCAACTTGACTCCATTTTTTTTGTCGATATCCCGTATGCAACTTTCGTCCAGTGCAAGCGCATTAAGAACGTAACATTTTCATCAGGAGACCAGAAATGGTAGCCGAGGAGTGCATTTCAATGTATGCATTAGCAGACACGCCACGAGATAAATCCACCGAGAAGTTAGGGAAAAGTGTCAGAACAAGCCCGAGAGTGGCCGCTGTAGAGCAAGCCAGCTAATTAAAAGTGGAAATTTGCGTGGCCAATCCGGGCGCCGCTAAAACTGCTCGTTCTCTTCCGCCGCCGCCGCCATTCTAATCGCACCCAGGAACACCGAAAGCGGTCATAAAGGAAAAATAATACCTTACAATAAAAGTGAAATATGATTTCTCGCTCGTAATTCCCCTTTCTGGCTTACAATATCTCATGCGCTCATTAAATTACATGGTTTATATTTAATGCGTCTGGCCTGCACCGTGGCATGATTTAAAACGTTTCACAAGGCGCGGCTCAATCAAGTTGGACGCGTTAATTGAAATGCTTTTTGCGAATTCGTATAGGTAATAACAAAGGGTGAATTTTCATTAAGAATGCCTTAGACTGCACAATTTTTTTAACAAGAATTAGAACAGTGAAGTACATACAATTTTATCACAGTATATGCCGAGTGAAAGATATTTTAGGAGAAGACTGCACAGCTCATTTACAACTAAAAAAGTCATCTAAAGTATGATCCGGTTTTCAGCTATTTCAGACATATTTAATTTTCATTTAATTATTTTCAAGAAGTGCTTCTTATTGATGACTGGTTACAGTGCTGTTTCACTTCAATAAATTATCCCATTTATAATTATACCACTGACAAGTGAAATCCGAAGACCTAAAAAATAAAACCCTAAAAATGAAGTGTGAGGAATATTTAATTTTTTTTGTTTTTTGCTAATTACTCCGCCACCAGTGCACTGATTTTCAAAATTTTAGTACCATTACCTACTACGACCCCGCAGCATATCGCTACCCAAATTTCATCACAATCCATGCGGCGGTCACTGAGGTTACGAGGGCAGAAAAACGCCACAGACAGATAGACAGACAGATGGACCAACAGACAGACAGACCGACGGAAATGAGTGACATAGATTTTCGTTGTGTAGACATCATAAAACGCCCAAAAAGCGTATTATCTCAAAATCGAAAATTTTCGCGATCACAATACTCCCCTCATCTATCGGTGTGGGAAGTAAAAGGGGATATTTGCGTTGAAAATTTGTACACAGCTTGGCAGTACCATCTCTAGTACACACTTTTTGTTCGTCCAGACGCTATTTGCCTACATGGCACCTCTAAAAAACTCTAGACGTACAAAATGTCGATTCAAAAATGATGATATCTGTTGCAAATGTGGCGAGAGACTAATTGAAGACCTTTTAGCAAAAACGACACAAGTCCAAAAACGTGTTTTTTCACAATAGTGAAAAAACATTATTGCAGTGTTAATATAATCCCAAATCGCGTTAGTCATTGTTCCAATTATTGGGGTATAGTTCATTCATATACTGCTAGGGAGGTGAAAGAAAAATATATTTTAATTATTGCAGTATTGGAAAAAAGGTTGGTTGTTGTTTTTGTAGAATTATATGAGCATCCGTATATTTTCAGTGTAATCAGTAAAATAACATAGTATCTCTCCTACTAGAGTTGATGGCGATTCTGCAACGACCATAGACCATATTGCAACTTTTGTAAATAACATAAGCGAATCTAAGGTTAAATTCAACTCATTGGTACTTCATAATAGTTTAACTGACCATTACCCACTATTTTATAATATTGAATTTTCAGAGCTAAAACCAGAAACTCTGAGGACAGCTAGTCAAATCAAAATAAAACAATTCGACGAGGTAGGTTTCTTAAAAGAGATAAAAACTAGTAATTGGGATGCACTGTATTTATGTCAAGATCCACAAGTAGCCACTGACATATTTTATGAGAATTTCAATAAAATGGCTGAAAGGCATACCCTTGAGGTTAAAATCAATAACAAAAAATATAAGCTCAAGCCATGGATGACGAGCGGATTATTAGCATCAATAAGAAAGCGGGATTCTCTAAACAAACAGGTGCAAAAAGAAAAAAATAACATTCAGTTAAAGCAGAGTTTTAAGTCATACAGAAACGCTGTAAGCAATTTGATCAAAATTACTAAAAATAACTATTATTTGAATAAGTTGAATGAAAATGCTAATAACTATAGAAAAACATGGGAGACAATCAATGAGATTTCAAATAAGCCCAAAAATAATACTGTGGACAAAATTAAAGTAGATAATGACATTATTAATGATCCAAAGAAAATAGCCAACCACTTTAATGACTTCTTTATACAAATTGGGGAAAATATAACTAAAAAAATCGATAACAAAAACTTAAAATCTAAAATAATAGGAAAAACAAATAATGCATCTCTTTTTCTGCAGCCTACAGAAAACTTAGAAGTTGAAGAGATTATATCCACGCTGAAGAGCAGTGCATCCTCTGGTATTGATCTCATCAATACAAGAATTATTAAGCTAGTAAAGTTATACATTTCTCGTCCATTAGCTCACATTATAAACTTAATTTTCACAACTTCAATAGTTCCACTGCAGTTCAAAGATAGTTATGTTGTCCCGATCTATAAAGCTGGTAACAAAGAAGAAATGACAAATTACCGTCCCATAACAATTATAAATAGCTTCGCGAAGATCTTCGAAAAATGCTTAAACAAAAGGCTCTGGTCGTTCCTCAATAAATACAGTCTAATATCTAAAAATCAATTTGGGTTTCAGAAGGGACTTGGAACTGAGCAACCACTTCAAATTCTGACTTCACAAATATTGGACAGCTTTAATGATAACAAAAAGAACATCGCGATATTTCTTGATCTTCAAAAGGCGTTTGATACAGTCACACATTGTAAACTATTGGAAAAATTGGAATTAATAGGTATCCGAGGAAACGTTCTTGCACTGTTTGATAACTACCTTTCGGATAGGTATCAACGGGTTCGAATTGGCCAAGAAACAAGTTATGCAAAAACAGTTAGGTTAGGTGTTCCTCAAGGAACTGTTCTTGGTCCCACCTTGTTCCTAATTTTTATGAATGAACTTCTAAATTACCGTAATTGTTCAATTATATCATATGCTGATGATCCGGTCTTAAATTGTACTGGTAATACTTGGAATGAGGCTTATGAAATGGCAAAGAAATGCATAAATGATGTAAAAGATTGGCTTGACATAAATAATCTTTGTTTAAATGTATCTAAAACCAAATTTATTGCTTTTTCTCCCACACAAACTGCATTTTGCAAGAGCATTTCGTTTCTGAATATTAACAGATCAAATGATGTAATAGAACAAGTGGAATCCATAAAGTACTTGGGTGTTTATATAGACAGGCATCTTAAATGGACAGTTCAAATAAGCTCACTGGCAAACAAATTGAAAAAATTAACTTATAAATTTTATAGCTTAAGAAATATTTTAAATCAGAAACTGATGATGATTGTATACATCAGTTTAGTTGAATCTATTCTTAGATATGCCATATGTGTGTGGGGATCAGCTTACTCAACTACCCTTAAAAAAATCCAAGTTTGTCAAAATTATATAATAAGAATAATTTTCAAAATGCAGAGCCGCCAAAGTGTCAAGGATGTATTTAGAAATGAAGCCATTTTAGACGTGAAAGCTCTATACCATATATTCTGTCCTAAAAATAATCCATATGAAACAAAACTTAGAAAAAATCAACCACCTGTATGGGACAAGAAGCAAAGAAAAACAGCTATACACTTATCAACCCGTTCGCCTAACTGTATGTCAAAAATACATATCCTATAATGGAATTAAAATGTACAATACTATTCCAGAATACCTCAAGAGGCTACCTTTGCACTCATTCCGAAAAAAACTGAAAATATATGTCATTGAAAGTTATGATAAGCTCAGCTCTCTGATTTAAACAAGTTAAAAAAAACAATTAACATTAAACAGATTATCTCATTCACGTGAATTAGGCTAGTGTGCTTTTGAAATATTTACTTTTCTTGAAGAAACAGAAATTAAGTTATTTGAGCGTGACAGACCATAGAATCTACTCATCAGTTATTACTACTATGATAAGGTAAAATTAGTTTAGTTAGTTTTCAAATATGTTTGTGGAAAATGTACAATCTATAGAAGTTTGGACACAACACAAGATTTTTCTTAGGTGTCCTTATTATGAACCGATGTTATGTCTATGTTATGTTAAATACTGAAATAAATACAAAATACAAAATACAAATCTTTCTCTTTTCTCTAGGCCACTGCAATCCACTTTCTTCACTATTGTCCATTTCAAATCAAGAATATACACTTTATTATTAACAAGTACCTTTTACTATTTTAGGTTAGGAGCACATGTATTATGTGGCTTGTCAGCAGGTTTTTTTTTTATGGTCAGCCTCCCGCAAAGGCCGAAAGCCTATGGCGCTATAGAAGCGCTGCGGGAGGACAAGTATCGGTTCACGTTAGATTTGAAACGCTGCAGGTTGTAGCCGTCGGGAAACAAATTCCCCGGCAGCTGATTCCACAGCGTCGAAGTTCTCCAAAAGAAGGAATGCTGGAGGAGACTGGTTCGGGGAGTAAGGACCTCGGCCTTTGGTGTTATTATCTGGGAGAGCTCACTCGAACATCTTCCGTGATAGAATCTGTAAAAGAGGGATAGGTCAGCCACCCTCGTTCGATGTTCCAGGCTGTGGAGGTCCTTTGTGAGGTTAGGCGTATCGATTAGTCTAATCGCTCTTTTCTGGATAGTGTCCAGAAGCTTTAGAGAGTGCTTCGGAGCGCATCCCCACACATGGGAGCAATACTCCAGCGATGGTCGGATCTGTGCCTTGTAGAGCAGCAGCAGTTGCTCTGGTGTATACAACTTCCTAGAGCGGAACAAAACTCCAAGCTTCTGGGATGCCGTTTTAGCAATACTGACGACGTGGTCGTGCCAGGACATGTTATTGTTGATGTTGATCCCCAAAAGCTGGACGGAAGGTGATTCGACTATGGGGTGGCCCTCCATTTCCACGGTTGGTAAGCCATCGTGAGACTTCTTTGTAAGGTTGTTGCCTGAGTTTTTTGTACGTTGAACTGTACTTTATTTGCTAATCCCCACTCGACAATTGTTTTGATATCTGCGTTGATCTGTGACGCATGCTGCTGGCGCCGACGTACCGTCTCCTGGGATGATAGTGGCTTGCCTGGTTCCATGCACGACACTAATGTACTGTCATCTGCGAAGCTGTAGATTGGATTGGATGTTATTTCCAACAGCTCGTTGATGTACAGCAGAAACAGTGTAGGGGATAGGACAGATCCCTGAGGAGGTTTATTGAAAATACGTCTGATGAACAGCCCTCGACTACAACAAACAGAGATCGGTCGTTCAAAAAGCTATTCAGCCACTGGCGCAGGCCAGGTGGTAGTCCATAAGCGGCAAGCTTGACCAAAAGTCCCTCATGCCACACTCTGTCGAAAGCTTTCGATATGTCAAGTGCAACAACACGGGATTCGCCATGATTCTCTATTGCTTTGTTCCACAAGTGAGTGACGTAGGCAAGGAGGTCACCTGTAGACCTGTGCTTACGGAAGCCATACTGGCGATCATTCATGATGTTATTGTTGTCCAGGTATTTCAGGAGCTGTGCGTTAATGACAGTCTCCATAACCTTGGACATGATGCTGAGAAGAGCCACAGGTCTATAATTGGTGGGATCAGTTTTTTTGCCTTTCTTAGGGATGGGTTGTACGCAGCCAATCTTCCATGATGCGGGAAACATGCCTCGTTGATACGAAAGTTTGAAGAGCTTGCAAAGAATAGGTGCAAGCTCAGCGGCACAGCGTTTAAGGACAATGGCTGGAATTTGGTCAGGACCAGTAGCTTTATTCGTGTTCAGTTTTTGGAGGATGTTTTTAACATCTTGATGTTGAAATTTGACCTCTGCCATTCTCGAGTTCACGCTTATAGTGGTGGTCGGAGTACTACCTTGAAAGTTTACAGTAGAATTGGCTGCGAAGAGTTTCCCCAAGATGTCTGCTTTTTCTTTAGGAGCAGAAGCGATGGACTTGTCCTCTCTGGTCAAGGGTGGTATTGACGAATAGGAAAAGTTCTGACTAACAGCCTTAGCTACAGACCAGAATGTTCTGGACGAACTAGGACATGAGAGGAGCTTGTCCTTAATTTTTTGGTTGTGTTCCTCCTTGCTGCTGTCAATCACGCGTTTATCGAATTTTAGTTTCACACAAAAACAACACAAGTCCAGAACATGTGATGCTTTACACACAAAGCGAAGTGGGCATGTGTTGTTTTTGCAGAAGTGTGTGGTATTTGGGATTGAAATTGAAAAAAAACGTATGTCCTTTATGCAAGAAATAAGTATAGTGCTTGATACTCCCTTCTAATATAGATAGACTGTCAAGCTAATTTTACCTATTTTATGGCATGTGTTGTTTTTGCCAGAAAGTCTTCAATTGGTTGTGTAAAGATGCCCCCTAGAAAACGACAGCCACAGCTTACGCAGTTAAGCCCCTTTGAACGGGGTCGGATTGTAGACCAACGACAACATTGGGCTTCTTTCAGAGCAATTGCTGTAACCACGGCGTGGCTACAGGTGTAGCAGCATGGCGCACATGGATCGCAGAAGGGCGAATGCAGCGAGCTAGAGGTTCTGGAGCACGTAGGAGAACTCCAGATCGGCAGGTTCGTCTCTCTTTTACACAACCATGCTCTGTTTTTACACGTCTCGAGTTTTTTAGGGGTGTCATGTAGGTAAATAGCATCTGAATGAACAAAAAGTGTTACATGTGACTAGAGAAGGTACTGCCAAGCTGTGCACAAAGTTTCAATGCAAATATCCCCTTTTTCTAGGTGTTCGGTTTTCACTTGCGAGTAACGTAGGTATATAACAATTTGATGTGAATAGTATGGGTTAAAACTTTAAATATTTTTAACGAGTGTAATCTTGTAACTTATAGGTTCTGTGATACTGATATGATGGATATGTAAGATTGTACTGGTAAATAAGTGAAAATTTACTGGCTACTACTAAACTATTGACTTTGTTTTCGAGAAACACTTGTAGCTTAAATAAATTACTAGTTTACCAGGTTTTACTAGTGAATATATAACTTGTAACTTTCGTGAAAGAAGCCCCAGACGGTTAGTCGATAAAATATTCATGTTAGTTGCGCTTTATTCTTTCCTTGCAAAAAGTCATTCATATCGGATGGAATCTTGAAGTTATTGAGGTTGTTGACGTGAGGTTGCTATTGATTTGATTACTTAATATAGGAACCCAGCAAACATTTCAGCAGCCTATTAGCTTCATGGAGGTTTTAAATAGGTTTCAAGGTGACATATTTGATAAGAGTTGTGTTTTAGGACTGCATTGACTATGGCCAAATGCACCCAGGATCAAATTATCCTATCAATAGGATTTAATGAAGCTTTATGGTGGTCTCATAAATCCTGTTAAAGCTATTTTATTCTTATGACTGTATTAAGACTCACCGACTTTAAAAAAGCCTTCAAGGAAGCCTAATGGTTTTAAACAGTTGAAAGAAAATACTCAATAAAGCCGCCTTAAAACTATGTATTTTCCAAGTCAAATAAGCATAACTAAAATCTTTCTTCAAACTTATTGGCTTTAAGGATGCTTATGATAGGATAGACATGTTTTTGTTAGATAGGCTTGGATAAAATTAAGACTTAATAAGGGATCCAACTTAATAAGTGTTGCAAAATAAATAAAAATGGGCATTTCAAAAGCAAATTAAAAAAAATTGGTGATAAAAAAATACCAACGTCATTTCAAACAAATTCAAAGGCTCAACTCTAAGCACAGCAGCACATAATTATTAATGCACGAAACCACAAAATGATTAGTTTTTAGTTTGTCAATTGCAATGTCACACAGAATTGCCAACATGAGCGGGTTAACCTACTTACGATATATTACGGAATAAGAAATATATTTTGAGGTTAGCGATTTTAAAACAATTAGCCCAGTATCAAGACCATATTATCCATATGGAGGACTTATGAGTTTTAAGGTGGTTTTAAGAATATTCTGGAAATGGGCGTCTATCGCACCATATTTTTTGAGTTACTGATTACCGCAATTATTTTATATACGTAATTGTATTTGATAATAGTACAATTCCTAGCATGCATATCGACTGAACATATATTGCAAGTAAACCCTTGCATTTAGAAACTAGTATATATGCGCCTTTATATTTTGACCTAAAAGAGTTGAATATTTTTTAATTTAGATTTTCATGAGAATATTTGGAGGGCTCTCATTTTTAGGGCTATCTTATGAAGTTTCATCAATAAACTGTGATTCGTTAAATTTTTTTCATTGTAGTAATCGAGAAAATTCTGAATTTATGATCATAAAATAGTAATAGATGGTATATATACTACAATACTCCATGATGTAAATGTCTAGATCAAAAAGCTTTCCGTTTTCATGATAGAGCACTGATAAAATGTACATAAAACCAGCTTATCTTCATACGTCATTTCGTCTAGCAAAATATCTACAGGAAAGCAGTCTTAAGATAGAATAGTTATTTTATGGCCTCAAGTTATGATGTCTTAAAGCCTAAAGGAGTTAACAAAGCTTTAAGAACAGAAGAATGAGTATTTATCGGAGACTTAAGACAGACTTGCTCAAGTACTGGACACCACTGTTAGTTAAATTTCCACCCCGTAGTGTCACGAACAATTCCTTACCTATGCAAAGCATCCGCATATTAGGGATCAATAATACATATATAATTATCACACTGAAATGGAGGGACATTGCGTTAAGCCCTATAAGGGTAATGCAACGCAAAACCGTGTCAGCAGGGCACGGTTTAAACGTAAATGGCGACACTTCCGGTTCGGATATTATTGCCCCCAGCTCAATTTATTTCGCGCTAATTAGCAACAGCCACCAGATGGCGCTCGTGCAGGGAGGATGCGGTATCTGAGGGTAGGTGTTAAATTTATCTGGATTTATAGTTTATAGCTTGTGCTAAACTCTTATCATGCATTATAATAATAATAATAGATTACTGATGGTGTGTATTAACAGAGACGTATGTTCGCAAAAAAATATTTAGCACGTAAAATTGACAGTGCCATCATGAATTGTTAATTGTTAAAATAATTTATATAATACTGACCAATGAACGCAAAAAGAGGAACGATTTTCGAAAAATTAATTGAATCACTCTCGAGCGACCATTCATTTTGTATCTGTATAACAACTAGTTTATTGTCTTATCTCATATCAATTAACTACAAACACAAGAACGCCAAACACTGACTCTGCGGACCCAGTTATCAGCTTCCCAGAAACACACCACAGTTAACGCAAAAGCATCACAAAAAATATTAGAGCAAATAAATGGTTACTTGGAACACTTGTATAAAAGAACTAGAAAACACGCTTTTAAAGAACTCTGAACTAAAAACTTAAAAATTGTTTTAAAAATAAGCTTAAAACAATCATAAGCGAAAAATATTAGTACTACTGTGAAAAAAGCGTGGGCGCTTTATGCCACATTATTCTCAAGTCGCGCTTTTTTCACAGTAATACTAGTATTTTTTTAAGCTTATTTTGAAAAATCATTCTCAACTTTTTAGTTCCTCGTTCTTCAAAAGCGTGTTTTTTAGTTTTTTTTAAATTATACTTATTTGGTAAAACATATTAACAACATTAACGTCAACATCGTGTAATAACATGTCTATGGACGGAGGATCAAATCAATGTTAAAACTCAGTGGATCCTATTGTCAGTAGTTAAAACACGTACCTAAGTACTTGAAACCATAGAAACGTAACTCCTTTTCAATATATGCAAACAAAATTTGATTCGTCTTGATTATTATTGTCAAAATATCATTAAAGTCGCATTTTCTTGGATGAAAAATTAAATCTTAACCCTTTCTAAGGTCGAAAAACGTATTTCTGTAGGACCCCTACAGCATTCACTACTTAACATCAAAGTATTTATCGACATCCCTGTTTTACAGATTCTATCACGGAAGATGTTCCAGTGAGCTCTCCCAGATAATAACACCAAAAGCCGTATGAACGAGGTGAACCACGAACACTAGAAAGGCTATGCGAGCTCATCCTTACTAGGTCGAGGTCCCTACTTCCCAAACCAGTCTCCTCCAAAATTCCTTCTTTTGGAGAACTTCGACGCTGTAGAATGAGCTGCCAGGAATTTGTTTTCTGACAGCTAAAACCTGCAACGTTTCAAATCTAATGTGCACAGATACTTATCCTCTCGCAGCGCTTCTACAGCGCCATAGGCTTTCAGCTTTTGTGGGGGAGGCTCACCATAAAAAAAAACTGAAAATCGATACTGCTCTTGATTTTTGGAATGTGTCTTTGTGCAGATATGGTTTATTTCTACTTGAGCCACGGACTTGAATTTTTATTGGTAGGGTATGCCTAGGAACTAAGCATTTTGAAATTGTATAAAACAATAAAGCAGAATTCGCATTTGCTCCAAAATCGATCTTCATAATTAAATCTAAATAACAATACAGCAAATTAATGTGTTACGTTCTGTTGATGACCGATAACAGCTTTTGTTTTGAGATATAACGGTATAACTTCTCAATGAACTTCTCGAGTCGATGATTGTAAGGTGTTGGTCTTGTTACACCGGCATTGTTAATAAGTAAGACATTAGAACAAATATTCATATATGCAAGCCTCAGAATCACCACGATGTCTTGTGACAGAGTAATGTACTTAATAGACAAGAATGTAGATACAGGTCAAGGAGTTAGGAATGCATCTCAATGTGGATACAAGGATATAACATAATATGATTCCTTTACCTCTTATAGCTACTACATGATTCTTCTCGTGTACTATGAATACTTGAGGCCATTTTTGTTGAGTGTTGATTTTTAGTTCCCTAATTTTTATATCTTTTGATTCTAAATCTATAAGAGCTTTTCAAAAATGATTGCCAACCGGTCAGGTAAAATACTTTATTTAGCCTTTGGACTTTGGACACTTCAAGTGGTTGTGTGGGACTACTAACTGTGACGTGAAAGCGTATCCTTCTTCTTGAGCACACCTCGCATGATTTGCCTGAGATCTAAGAACAACATTCTAGATCTCGCAAGGTGCTCAATAAATGATAACGTACGACTATTAGGTGAGTTCTTCGAGTAACACTCGTAATCACAACGTTAACCAGACCAAAATGTAAGATTGCCCCATTCTATGATAAATTTACGGCTTTCTAAGTTGGCACGATCTCTTCTTTTCTCTCGGACAGATAAGAATCGCTGTAAGTGCATAAAAGTAATGCCGATAGATCCACATGCTACTGTTCGTTCGGCATTCGAAGTTTTTCCCTGCAGAAGACATTGGCTGACAAAGAAACGCTACGTTGGTTGAAAGTTTTCATTGGATGCTCTATAGTAGTCGATGGTTAACAGGCTAGTAGCAATTCAGTCGGGAAAACAATTATTTTGGATTAAAATAAGTTGAAAGTATTATAAAGCTTCAGTCAGGATTCCAAAGTACCAAATAGCATTTTTTGAAAGTGTGCTTGATTTTTGTACTTCAGTTTGACTGAAGATGAAAATTGTGCAATTGAGGACTCATACTCAGGATTGCTCTTTTGTTGGAGATATTTTCAAATCAACGCTAGTCATAACACTGATCTGCTAAGGTACAGAAAGAGTTATTCATTATCTAACTTTATGCTCGACAATATCTGAGTGTGTCAGTATTTGTTGTGCTTCATCAAAGTTACCGATAGCAATCCATATCAAAGTCGGGTATTTTCCATAAAATAATCGTAGGTCTATTTTTAATGTTCAAGTTTTATTCATTCGGTGACACTTATCGCAGTGTAATTTCTGAAACTGTTTGGTTGTCCTTTTAAGGTATTTTATATCACTGGTCGCCTATAAATAAAACCACATTCGTAGACCCAATTTCTTAATGCTTCGTCTTTTCAAACTACAAACGACGGGGTGCAGGGTGAATACGGTCAGGGAAATGATCAACATACACTCGCAAAGTCCGAGAGGCAGTTTGACCTCATTCACCGTACACTAAGCTCATATCCACCAGTTCGTTATAGTTATACCGGTTGCACCATTTTTGTTGTTTTTAAAGTCCGATGTAGCACGTAAACAACTCGAGAGACGTCAAATGCGCGCTACTACCTACATCTATGCTCCATAGTTAACTGGGTTTTTCGTTCTTTGCCTCTGTTTTGATCTAATCGCACAGGGACGGAATTAGAAATGATGATTTCATTATCGGTCAATATCTTGATGTCCTTAAAAATTTCGCTTACTGAGAAATATCACTCATTTTCGCGAGTGCCCTATGAAGAAAAGTAGGAAACACCCTGTATAGTATATGAAATATGCATCTGTTTTCATAGAAAGCATGACCACTATGAGCAACACAACCCCTGAGAAGTCGCCAATGCTTATGGCTATATAGGGACACAATTTATTCATAAAAGTTTGACGTTAACCACCTTTGGTACACACAGTAGCTAAAGTGTTAAGGAGCTTGAACAACGTTTATGCAATTTTGTTGTAGAGTATAGGTAAAAATAGTAATACGCTTCCCTTTTAATGCACTAGGGTCACTCGGCGTGCCGACTTTGATGTGCGTCTCACAAACGCGAGCCGCCTCGATTTTAGAGGGGTGCCGTTCGTGCCCTCACATTTACTTACAGGGAATCCGAGGCTGTGCGTTTGGCATCGACGTCACTTAACTTCTTATACGGGGGTCAATAGAAATGGATTCTATAGTATAGATAGAATATAATTTATTATTCAATAAACCATTCAACTGAATTGACAATACATACCATTAGTTCCTTGAAATATAAATGGTAAGATAATGAAAGGGAATAGTACTCTAACAACATATTTTGTCTATATCGAATCAATTATATACAAAACTTAACAACCTCCCTAAAAAACAAAGAAAACGGCAAAAAGGGAAAAAGAATACGAATACTGGAAGATACATAACAGACACGTTTTTATACATTTTATATTTGGTTTTATTTTCTGTCTTGATTATTCTTTAATGTCAACAATAGTAAATTTGGTCGCTAAATATATTCGCACTCTATTATAATATGGGAATACAAAATATTCATAGAATCACCTAAGCTAAGCTAGGTATGCGCTCTGAATGGAAAATTAAAAATGTGGGTGTTCTTTAGTGATTTCGTCAGTCACTTTCATCCTGGTCATTGAAGTACAGAAGACTTTGTTACTGGCCAACGCCATTATTAATTTATGTATGATTTCAATACCATGGGGTTATGAACCCTAAAAATATGTGTGTGTCTGGTTTCTTTGAATACCGATAAGTTATATCGTGTGATTGCTGTAATTTTGCTATGAACATGTCCTATTTGTACAGCATGCTTCCATATTTTTTATAACGTCTTCAGAACAGAAAAGGTGTCTGGCCTTATAATATACGTATATGTATTTTAAGGTAAGGTTGTCATATTTATGGGTACCCACGAACCCTAATGCCCGTTTCCAATTTTCACATCTAGAAACAATATTTATTTTTTAAATTTTATTGAGACAAATCTGCCAGCATAAGTTAGTAAACTATCTTAACCAGTTTCCTATTTCGGACATCGAAAAAACGATTTTCTCATTCCTTGTTTGCTGTTGCAGCTATATACAGAACATATCGCCGGCATTTCTTTTGTGAAATTCGCAGATACGCGCAATACGCTCAAAATACACACAAACTCTACTTATTTAGGCACCCCGGTAGATCCGACCGATTGTGTCGCGTGTTAGGTGAAATGACCCTGTAAACCACAGCTGTTAGCGTTCGGCTACTGCTGGAGATCATCGGGCGCCAGAATTCGCCAGCTTGCGTAGTATCCGAGAGCAGTGCGGGAAAGACAATGTTGGGGGCGGAGCTTAGAGTGACCCTACTTGTCTTTGATAATGGTGCCTTAGAGTAGGTACGTTTGCGAAAAAGCAACATCTTATCAAAATCGTATGTGCCAGATTGAACAAGTCACTCTGCTGGATACGTCTACGCTGTGCTCATATATTGTTACTGCTGAGGTGGTTGCAATCCGTTGGCATTCGATCGAACTGACCCAGCAATGAACCTGTCTATCAAGGAGAAAAGTGAAGTAGAAGGGCAGAACTGTTGCCTCGTGCATTCCGGGTATTGCCCTCTCAAGCTGTACGCAATTCCGCCATCCTTGTTACCCCAGATGGCAGGTTCCACCCCGGGAAGTAAACGATTACTTACAAGGCTCGTATTTCGTAAAGGTAGCCATACACTTAGATAGGTATGTTTCTCTGTCAAGTCATTTGAAGGTATTCTCTTTCCTATCATAAAAATGTACGATTGGCGTTTCGACGAGAGAAAGGCCCTTACTATAAATTTCTATTAAAGTTTCTCGTCAATGTTAGTATTAAGCCGTTGCAATGCCGTCAAAATGCTTGAACGAAAAATAAACGTAATATATTAATAAAAAATACATCAGCATTGATTTTGCGCTGACGCCGTTAATAAATCAGTATTTTTTTCTCAAGTTATGATTATTATACATTAGGGATGGGACATCGGAAGAAAACATCGATGTTGAACATCGATATCAACATCGACGGTCTGCCATCGATAACTACGATATATCGTATTCAAAACATCGATGTTTGAGCATCGCAAAAACATCGATATATTCGAGTATTGGTGTTCTTCAATTTAACTGTTAGAAATAAACAATGATGTGTATTTTACTACTACGTATTTCAAATTTCAAAAAACAGCATAGTAAACAGCAAATAATAAAGACCAGAAACTAGCTGAACTGACAAATTTTAATAAAAAAATAAAAATAAGTTTTGGTTGTCTATTTCCTTTTTCAAATTGCTTTGCAACTTTAGCGAATTTGAGAAGATGAAATCAACCCATGTCAAATGTCATCTGAAATCAATTTGAAATAGGACAAACAAAAAACAATTCACATAGAAAACTCCATTGTGAGGATGTGAGCCGAGGTTTCTATCAACTTGCCAAATCTAGTAGCTTGTGATTATACCCCCCTCCCATAAATTCGTAATGACGTGTCAATCAGTCACCATCGCGTCGGTGTTGTTTTGATACAGAATAGTAGTAACTAGACCTTATCCACCGAACAAACGGAGTAACCATGCAAAATATATGTAAATTTGTACTGTCTGGTCAAGGGTTATATGCACACCGTCTACAAAACTGCATACTGAGAGCAGCGATGTTATTATAAACAGAAAAATTAAGTTCGATTTATCCGAGTAAAACCCCAAAATATGGGTTTGAAATAATTTTTTACTCCTTTTCTTCAGTGGACAGACTATAGTTCACTGAAAGGAAGTAGAATGCACACCTCTACAAAGGAACCCAAAGCGCCTTCAATTCGTATTTTAAATCATGGGGCAAAACCGAAGACCAGAAAACTGCAGACTCGCTAAGTTTACTTTTTTGTATATTTTCAATTTGTAATTGAAACTTTTAAGAAAACATCGATGCAAATTTTTAAAAACACCGATGTTTTCATCGATGGATCAAGTTAACAACATCGATGGTAAAAACATCGATCGTCGAACGTGAAACATCGATGTTTTCTAAACATGGATAATTATCGCCCGCCCCTACTATACATTGAGTCAATGACCTACAAGCATGAATCCATGCTTGCAGGTCATTATCAAGATTAACTGGAATAATATAGAGTGAATTTCAAACAAAAGGTTAAGAGACATAAGCTCCAATAGTACTCAAGCAGAGCAAGTATCAGATTCATGTTCAGACTCTTCAGAATCCGACGACCCCATTATTGCCACAATGGAGGAAACATTAAATTTGATTTGAAAACAGATGTAGGTCTACTTCCCATTATGGATAGAACTGAATTTGTATTGAGTTTTATGATGAGTTATTCGATGTTCCAGGTAAGAATTAAGAATTGTATGCTATCTCGAATTAAAATATTCCAATGATATACTCAATTTTGCTACTAATTAACCCTATTTCCTTCTTTAAGTTCTTGTTTTATATTATTTATAAAGGCAAAAGGCAAATAATTTATACCTTTTTATATCCTATTTAACTAGTTCATAAAACTTATAATGGACTAGTATCATGAATTTTATTTCTGGTTGCATATGATAGAGTACCTCATAAAAAGCATCTCATTTTTTTCTCCGATTTTTTTGGGACAGGAAAGCCGTGAAAATAAGGAAAATATTTGAATTCTCCTAGGGCAGTGACGTCACGGCCCTATAGGCGAACAGCCAATCAAAAGACAGATATGTGTTCTGTGTTGCCGCATTCTGATGGCGCGCGAAATGCCGGAGCTGTACGCGGGCTGGCTCATCTATCTTGTCTTCTGTTCCCGTCTGATATGCTTTGTGGTTTTAATGTCCCGTGATCCAAAATTCCAGGGCTGTTCCAAATTACGGTTCTATCACCATCCTAGAACTGTTTTCATCATGCCCCGCCCATTTTGTGATTCTAGAATCGATGATTGGTTGGGACGCTGGTGGACCAACCAATCACCGTTTTTAGAACTGTAAAATGGGCGGGGCATGATGAAAACAGTTCTAGGATAGTGATAGAACCATAATTTGGAACAGCCCTTCCGAAAGCTAATTTAAGGTTCCTGATCCGTCAATCCTGTCAATCAATCGTCATTCGGTCATTGTCATTTCCAAATTCCATTGGGCTTTGACTGTAATTTTCAACAATCTTAAAGTTATTATTATTTGTTTGCGTTTATTTGTACAGGATATCCCTTTATTCCATTTTACTAGGTTTCAAGTTATTTTATCATAACATAACCAAAAGTATGAGTAAAATCGATAGTGGATTCGCAAAAGCCGATTCAGATAACCTGCCTAAAGTTGATATGGCTATGGTGAACGACTTTTATGGGGATAATATGCAGTTCTTCAATACGGAAATGAGAAATGTGAAAGCTAAGAAGTGAGTTTCAAAATATTTATAACACTTGGGATAGCAAATAACATGTTTATGTGAAATGTAAATGTTTTGCGAGTCGGAGCTGTTCTTGGCAACAATGCACTGCTGATAATTCGCGCGGTTGGCACTGATTGGCTGAATTTGAATTCCTTTCTTTAAACTTTAGAATGGAATTACTAAAAAACAAAATGATATAGAAAGTAACGAAATGCAGCAGAACGTTTATTTTTGTATGCACTAAGCGGTCGTAATAATTAAATCATTGTTCTTAACCTCGTGATACTAGTCCATTACAACCGGCAACAGCATATTTTCTTCCCCACGTTAAAGACAATACAGCATCGTGATTGGTTAATCGCTGCAGACAATATTAAATTTAATGTCCTTGTTTTAATTATTTACTCTATCCTTTTTTAGACTCGAGATGATAATGACGATCGCTACCTGACAGAACCTCCCGCTCCCTTACCTCATAGTCATACCGCGCTGATCAATTTACGATGGTCAGAGTACGTATTAAAACAGGTCTATCACCAGGTGCTAAAATTAGGCTCAACTGAAATTACACTGCGAATGCTGCCTTGCTTTTCGATTTAAAGAATCACTTTAGTTGCACAACTCCAACCAGAACAATGATTCTATTAACGAATCTTCCCAAATTCATCGAAAATCAACAGAGGAATTGCTTGTAAGTTTAACGAGATGCCAGGCAGAGGGTTGCAATCTTAGTAGTGTATGGCCACCTCAGAGTTACAGGCATACCGATAATAGTTGACGTCACTGTAATTATCGTGCAAGGGGTGCAACCAGAGGGGTTTGAGGGTGTCGGAAAGCGGTAGTGGGGGTGATGCCGGGTGCAACGCGACACAACAAGCATCTGCCGCCTATTCGCGTTCACCGGTGATCTGATTATAGGGGAATGGAACGCCTTGACCTGTGCTATATACTTGGAACGTGCGTTATTCTACGCAGGGGTCACAGTACATTAGGGTAAACCCCACTGTAGGAATAACGGCATTGTTGGCTATGACAATGATGAATATATTGACTGGGGTACAGGGGTTTGGATAATTGAATTTTATAATTTCTGTGTGGTACCTGATTTACTTGTCATTCGTCGGTCAATTAATTCAAAATTATAAATAACGTTTTTCTTCCTATTTCTACCTATTTAATAATTTCTCTATTATAGGTATATCTCATGAGCCACGAACTTGGACTGCACAGAAAAGAAAAACCAAATATAGGCGTAATTAACTACCCTGTCAGAAAGGCTGGATTTGGTTGAAAGTTGCCGCACTCCATTATATGACAGTGGCTCCTTTAACGCAGCATCAACAACCATTCACCAAACCTATATTTTCGCTAACTATGATAGCCTCTTCAAGAGAAGGCTAGATTAAGTTCTCACTCCTAGTTGTCTTATAAACCTAGGGTGTTCAACCTATTTAACCCTTAACCTCGGACGTACCGTAAATGATACATATAATCGGACGTGTCGCCTCAGAGAAGATCCACATTGTCAGCATCATATTGTTGTAAAATAGTAGTTTAGTACATTCGTAATATTATGTGTGCATTGCTGTATGATAATGATAACTAAATATGCATTTAAAAGTTTCAGAGCTAGCCACATAGCTCACACAATTACTATGTTTATAGACGTAGGCATATTTCTGGTGAAAAATGGGTTAAATTCTTTTTTGACTTAATAAAAGCTGATTTTCAGACTATACCTATTTATTTGCTACTATATCATTGTATACAGATGGATTTGCGAGGAAAGTAAGAAAATCCTGGCTCTGCATGATATAAAAATGTAAAAGAGTAAACTTGGACGCGTCGTCTTATCGTCTACTCGCAGTGACAATCTCTCGATAATTAATGCCATTCTGAACAAACGCCAGTGTTGTTATGTCGTCTGTATGCCATCCAGTCACACTTACATTAGATGAAGGGGTAACGATGTGCATGAAGCGGTATTCCATTTATGGAAGTATTTTAGTATCGCCTCGTCTGACAGACGACGCGTCAGAGGTTAAGGGTTAAGAGATACCCACATAATATTCAAGAGGCTAAAGCAAATAGCGAGCTGCTTTTGAATCGGACCCTTATGCCTACGAGTATTTATTTGAGTACTTGGCTATTTCTAAGCTTTCGAGCTCTCTATACCAATTACTTAGATCTACCTTATGTTCACATCCATCGGCTTCACCACGTCATAGATGTACTGTAATTATCTCCTAGCATGCCCTAAGATAAGCACTACACCTTGTTACCACAATTGATGGAACCAACGACATGCGGATTGCGGATGTCTAAGTGGTTTGGGTACTAGATGTGTATTATCAGTGTATGGCTGTGGAATTTTAACGACGTGTTCATTGTATCACGACTCATGTACATTGAGTCAATGACTATCTTACGTGGACCTATGTTTTCTTGTTATTTACACGGTTAACCAAGATCCACTTGCCTACAGTCAGGGTTGGGCGACGCCGACAATGTCATGTCGACAATTCAGTTGTCTACGCGTCAACTATGGTGTCGACGTCGGCTTTATAGATGTCGACAATGTCGACAATTAGTTCAGTACAAAAGCTATAGCTATATTTCTTTCGTTTGAACATGTTTTAACGAAAAAATTAGACAAATGTTTAGTGAGACTGTAAGATCATTATTTTTTTATTCTTACAATATGGTGAAATGGCTACTATCGATCATCCTCTTCTTCTTCTACGTCATAAGGATCAAACGCTGAATCGGCTCCAAAATACTCCAGTATTCTCACCTTGAAGGGAAAAATATAAATGGATCAGCATTTTTGAATGCTCAAAGGACAGTCTGTTTCTAAGAGGCGTGCGAATATGTCCCTAGTATGAGAACAATCGCTCAAGTTGGGCAGAAAGAGCCGGAATATTTAGTAACCCTCCTAATACTGGGCACTCCATCAGAGCCATCCTCCAAAATATCAAAGTTTTGCATACGTTTTTGTCAACAAAGGTAGCAAATATTGCTGAAAAAATGTTAATCGTCAGTCTCACAAGAAAGAAAAATGACAGAGCTTTAGTGGAGGTACTGACGCGTTTTAATGGTTTTAATGTAAGCTGAGTGATAATTTTTAATAATACGTCAAATACGTTACCTTTTTTAGTATTGAATTTATCCCATTTCTTGCCTTGGTTGTCAAGCTGTCTAAAGAGGAATGCATTTATTTTGGCGGTGTGAGCAGACGTTAGCTTAAAATTATCATATGTAATGTGTAGAAAATATGTAGATAAATCATACACGTTAAGTGCCATCGAATTTTAGTTTATTAAAGTTTACGTTGCACTTCCTGCCACTCATTTTTCAAAGTTCACAATTCACAATCTAACACAATCAAACAAGTGACCGTAGCAATCAGATAAATAACAAACCTAACCTCAAACCTGGAACAATTGTTGACATTGTCGACATTGTTGACATTGTTGACATTGTCGACGCATTGTCGACATGTCGAGGTGGACAATAAAAGTCGACGCGTCGAGGCCCAACTCTGCCAACAGCTCCTATGCGTTATATCAATAAACAGTGATCGTAAATCTATGTTCGCCCTATATTGATATTACGAACGACAACAGCTACTCACAATATTAGTGTCACCACTGATTGATCTACAGCTTGCTACCATCAACTCTAGTGCGTTTTCTGATAAATAGCTGGAGACTCGGTTTATATAATATCATATTAAAACTGAATATCTAAATATTAAGTGAAACGGTGCACACCGTTTATAGATCAATGACAACCAGATCATTGTTATAGGCTATGAAAAGATGTTAAATAACCACCAGCCGTTGATCCAATGACCTTTGCATTATTATGGAGAACGTTGTAATTTATTTGTTTGTTTAACTTTTTATATGATTTCCTTCCACAGTTTAATATTGATTATTTTGATATTGTGTCATTAATCTCCTGTCAGAAGCTGCTGAAACAATAAACGTATAATTAATGTTAAAAAATTGGCGACTAAGAATTACCATCAGTTATAATTATGTGGAAAACGTTTTGTCGTGTATCAACACCATCCACATCGTGAGTGGTATGGATGTGAAGCAAAGAAATTGGACAATAAAGTAAGATAGTGAAAAAACGGATATGATGAAAGAGATATGACGAATCTCCTCATCAGAGAGGATGAGATTGGCGACCCGTTAAGTTGGTGTTTGATGTTTTTTTCCGCCGCTTTATTCTGTTCCGAAAACCGGTAGGCACCCAACATCCAACAAACTGCAACGGAGAAATAAGAAAAAATAAGGGAAAATCATTTCAGGGTTCGTTAATTTCTGGAAGCAATTAAATAAAACCGACGGCCGAATGCCCGGCATCTCCAAAGCGCATACTGTGGAGTGGAAATGGAGAAAATAGAGAAAAAGGAACAAGTTTATCCTATACAATGCTGACAAACTGCGAGGCGTAGAGTCGTCGTATGTTTTTTGGTCTCTTTTGCGTGACACCTTTTTGGGTATTTTTCAGCGGTAGCTAGGAAGCAACTGAAAATACACAGGTTGCTCCATGGTTGAGAATGAGAATAGCGGATAAAAAATGGGGATTAAACTGCTTTACCACTGGCCTTAGCTTTTCGTAGATTAGTAGTAGTAATGGACAGGTCATTTTAGCCTTTAACCTTTTTTCTAACCTCACATAACCAACAGTAAAGCCATTCAAGCCCTCCTTGAAAACTCCATATTGTCAAACCTACCAGACCTCCTAGTGGAGGATAGTATGTACGATTAGTTTAATGTGTTTAATGGTTCCCCTTTAACTCCATCGCACCAAATATATGAACCCAGCGGTGCGATACCCAGCTTATCTGGTGATGTGACAAGAAGTTTCATCTTCTTTCCAGCCTCTGGAACACATTGAGTCTTTTACCACTTTCATGAGTGATAACTCTCTGCTCAGCTGCACTGGCCTGTGAGAACTGCCACCAAAGGGTTTTCCTTTGTTCAAAATCCAATACATATGGCCATTGTCCATGTCCTTCACCCTTTTGCTCACCTATAGCCTTATGTTGCGTCAGTTCATTGTAAACTCAAATTTTATCAAAATAAGTTAAACGGTTGTTGAGATTACGCTGTTAGAAATGTCTGCTCTGTACTGACCTGTGTGAACTCCCACCAAAAGGTTTCCGCATTCGTTCAAAATCTAAAGCATATCGCCATTGTCCAAAGCCTTCACCTTTTTGCTCATCTGCAGTCTTATGTTGCGCCACTTAATTGTAAATTCAAATTTTATCAAAATCGGTTAAACGATTGCTGAGATTACGCTGTTAGAAATATTCTAACAGACAAACCGACAGAAATGAGTGAGAGATTTTCTTGTTGTATACTAAACATGTGTGTGCAACCCCTATACTCTCTACAAACCTCAACCCTCTGTTGAACATAAATAATAAAAAAATGTGAACGTTGAACGAGGTGGACCTCCCATAACCTTGTGATAATATTTATGACATTTTTACATTTCACCCTATTTATTTTTTTATTTTGAGAAAAAAAGCAACATGTGATTATGGTTTCGTGCATAAAAATACGTCGTCTTTTGACTGGTAGGATCAGATGTAACAATGTGTTATATGACAATTTTTTGTGCAACCCCCACTCCCTTTAACCCTTAAGAGTCCAATCGTATTATTTTGAGGTAGACATCTTTAAGTTATTTACGCCTGCCTAATATCAAACAATTCAGTGCATAGATACAGCAGTTAATGACATTTGAGTATTTCAATTTTTTTATTTTCTTAGCCTCCATTTCAGAAAAAAAATAACATGTGACATATCGTTTTAGACATTAATATCATTTTCGACTTACTGCACTGATTTTAACCACGACTGCACTATAGTGCACATTGAAAACTCGTCTGGTGCCCAGAAGTGCAATAAATCTGAAGTGGTAAGTCGAACATACACCAAATTTCAGTGCAATGCAAGTAACTGTTCTGTCAGCCAACTGATGACAGTTTGATGGCATTTTGCATCCCGAGAGCTCAGTTTCATTCTGTGGTGGTTTTGAAATTTAGTATATAGTTTAAATCCGCATTATTCAGTCACTTATTCTATTTATCGACATAAAAACTAACAGAATTTTGTGCAATATCGCTTTTGCACTAGGAATGAATATCTGTATCGGTAAATACTTATGCATATCTTGTATCTCTTCTTCCGTCAGTTTAAAAACAACATCTTCAATAAATAATATTCGTATTTTTGGGACACCCGCAGCCGTTGTCTGCAATTTAACTAGATATGCTTTAATTTCCTCATCATCCGAAGATAACGATATTCGCAGTTCTTCCAACTACACTTTCCGCACCTTTCATGCTACTATGTATACTACCCCACTACCCAGTTCTTAATTTATTCAAAAAGTTATTTTATCTGACAGATAAAATAGGTTACAATTAATATTTTATAGTCGTCAAAAATGCATTGAAATCGCCACGAGCTCAGAGAGTCCGTGGCGATAATTTGCACTCAAGTGCAGTTAAGCGGATAAGTCGAAAACAAAAAACCACACTAGTTTTGCACTCAAATCTAAGACGAACATAATTTTGACACTCAGTTCCTATGAGTGCAGTGATAGGGCAGTAAGTCGAAAACGCTATATAAGACACATTCTCTTTCAACGCTATCAAATTTATATGATGTATTACATGTTTTTTGTGCACCACCACCCTTTTCTACCCTCATTGTCCGATCGGCGTAGAAACCTTTTCAACTCTAAAAGACCTTTATTAATTCAAGTGTGCCAAATTTAGGAGCAATCGCTTGAGGCATTTTTGAGTAATCGTTAGAGAACGAAATCGCTGACAGACACACAGACGGACCTCAAAAGTTTTTCGATTTTCTTCAAACTTGGTCACTATAAAAAAGGTTATCATTAGAAACAAAAATCTAGTCTTCACAATCAAGAGCATGTTATCTTATGTCGAAAGCGCTACCGCGCATCCCACAAAATTGTCAAAATGGCGGAATAAAAATTCATAAAAAATAGCAAATTTGCGAACCCTAAAATGGCAGTAACTGTCACAAAAATGATCGAAATAATTTCAAGCTTCACTGTCATAAAGAGGTTTTTCTTCTCTACATTTTGGTCCACTTTTAGTGCAAATCCATGATTTGATGGTGGGGAGTGGTGGGGGTTACTCATAAAAATAATATAACATAGCATTTTCTTTTCAGAAAATGAGTCAGGAGGTGATTTTAGCTTGGAAATGACACCTCGCACGTTGATTCCGGTAAAAAATTGCGAAAAACGGGCCGATTCTAATAACCTTTGTCTAGGAACTTAAAACTTTGATTGTCAGGGCACGTTTGCTGCGGCGATTGCAAATTGCAGCGATGGTCAAGTATTCTTAATCCGGGATATGAAAATTGCAGCGGCTGGTTATTTTTCCATTTCAGGTAAACATGTAAATTGCAGCGGACGACCCTCTGTTAAGCCGGCGCCACATATGCGGTACTCGGCGAGCAACGAACCCCGATTAATTGCTACTCGGCTATGTGGCTGCAGGATTTTACCCGAATACTCGCCATATGCCGAGCACCGAGCATTCAGCCGGCGCCATAGCCGGCGCTACACATGTGGCATTTAGGGAACAACGAACAGCGAATATTCGCAATTCGGCAAACGCCTACTTGTGTGGCTGGAGCAGTTTGTGCGAATGGTCGGAATTTGCCGAACACAAATAAGTACCCGAATACTGACACAGAAACAGGAACAGGGCCGGACTAGAGAATTAAAAACTTTATTCGCATTGTTTATTTGTTAGCATGTTAGCATTTTTGAATTCTGTGTGTTCAAAAACCCCCAAGTATTGAATTTCACCGCCCCAGCTGTGACAGTTTTGGAAATATTTAAGCCTTCCGGTACTGCTTACTGAGAAGGCGGTGAGAAACACCAGTTGAAACTTGTTCATGCTGTAAACCATTATTAGGGAATACTTCTATATTAAATAAAATATGCAGTGTGTTCTATTAATAAAAATCGGGGATATTTGTTTGTAAATTTAGACAAATAATTTATAACTTGGCAATGTCGCAAACGCGAAAAAAAATTACAAGGCGAGATAGGGTATTAGTAGATATTTCGATTTAAAATAAAACGTACAGGGTGTTACATTTAGAAAAAAACAAAGTAAAATGACCTTCAAATTACCGTAATTTAAAATTCTACCAATAACACCCTGCACGTTGCTGGTGTCATCCAGAATAATATTTATTTTAATAGAGATCAATGATGGAAACTAGAAGAATTAAAAAAAAAGTAATAGTACCATATAAAAAAATCAAGTTGATCACTATCCTACTTTCCCGAAACACCCTGTATATTTCAGAACATTTTTAGGATATGCAAAACTTTGGCGAGAGCTTCACAAACTTCGGGAACGATTTCAGAAATGAGTTGATGTGATATTTTGAATAGATATTGAAGGCTTTGATAACTGTCGCCGGTCGCTAGAAATCGAAGCGCCAGAGCTAGTCGTTCTTTAGCAGGAACAGCTTTTCTCCATTTTGTGTCTTTTTTTGATATCAGTGGTCCTGTTTTGCTGAGTAGATATTCAAAATCTTCGGAAGACATTCTGCAAAAATTTTCAAAAAATCCAGACGGTTCTTTTAATAAATTGGCAACTAGGTGTGGTCCGCCATACCTGAAAATGTGTTTAACATTGTGGTTTGATGTTATTGCTAATTATTTTATTACCTCTCTCGGCTTCTATTTAATGAGACCATCCACCATCGCCTCCTTCTTGGTTGATTTTTTCTTTTCCTTATTAACGTATAAGCACTTCACATAACAAAACCAGCACTTGCTGCCACGACTATATCATTATTATTTTCCATTGATGATGACGTTGATTCTACTGTCGATAAATTTTAATAATAAATAAGTTTCAATTTGCTACGAATATTCGGGCTTTCCCATTCCCTTTCTTCTCGAAACTAAACATAGCCAACTACGCACATGTAGGGCGATACGTGCTCGCTATTCGGCGAGCAAGGTTGAAAAACGGCAAGTATTGATACTCGGCAAATACCCGCATATGTGGCGCCGGCTTAATAATAAATAAGTTTCAATTTGCTATGAATATTCGGGCTTTCCCATTCCCTTTCTTCTCGAAACTAAACATAGCCAACTACGCACATGTAGGGCGATACGTGCTCGCTACTCGGCGAGTAAGGTTGAAAAACGGCGAGTATTGATACTCGGCAAGTACCCGCATATGTGGCGCCGGCTTTAGGGATAGGAGTTTTTATAACAGCCATCCCTCATTGTTTATTTTTGAGAGTCTTTGATAAATACTTAAACAGACACATACATTAAAGTGAATAGTGTCAGAATAAAGCACGCTCCAAATGCAACAGCTAAAAAGAAGCAAGATTTTTAAATCTTAGAATAGGTTTATTACTCAATGAAAATAGGATAAGTGGATTAGAATATATAAAAAGTGTATGTCGTTTTTATGGTGAGAACCTTAGTTAGTAATTATGGTTTTTTATGTATATATTGATCTAAGACGATTTATGAACATGCTTGTACATAATGCTATGTATTATTATCAATTAACAATTTAGAAAAGTATATATAAAAGTATAATGTCAATAGCTTTTGTTTTATTATTAACTGCTCTAACGGATTTATTAGTTTCAGTCTAAACAAAACCGCGCATTGGGTATATTATCACATCCCGAAAATTGCAAAAAAGTATCAAAATTGTCACAATAATTGTTGATATTGTCGAAATTGCCTAAAATAATGGAAATATGTATCAAGAAATTAACTTTTCTAGTTAAGTTCTAGTTAGTTAAGTAGAGAATTCTCTAAGTGCGGTTTGTAATTTAAAAAAGGCATTGTGATGTCATATAGTTTTCAAGATCACTAACAGAAGTAGGTAAGTAAATGCCACTAAATTGTTCCTTTAGATAAAAGTTAATTTGACCTGTCACATAATATTATTTTTATATAATATTTTGCTATACAAATCCAAATTAATTTTTAGAATACCTCCAAACAGGAAGACTACGCCGAAAAGGGACCCTCGCTGCAATTTACAACATCTTTTATGGTCACCTTTGAGATTTATAGGATTATACCCTAACCGCGGCTGCAATTTGTATCCGCCCGTTTGCTGTTATGGATCATTTGACCGAATAGTAATAAATGATTCAATTCAAAATAGTTAACTATAACAGACCATCAAACCAATAGATAAGCCAACAAAAATTGGCGCACGGATTTTGTTTTTTTTATTGCCAGGGTAATATAAAACTTATAAAAGTATAAATTTGAGAGGTTTGGTACCACCATATCACACGTTACTAACAGATTAAAATGAGCCCTATCTGAGTAAGTAAAAGTCCCATGAAAGCGGGCAGGCTTGTAATTAACTAAACCTGTAACCGCAGGCTAGGGCGTAGCTGTATTGGATTAATCTGAATATAAAATCGGGCGTAAATTTAGTGATATTTACGATTGAGGTCAACGTAGGGTTCGATCCCTACCTACAAAATTTACATTGGAAACGGACTTTGCTGAAGTATCGACAATATCCAATTTCGCTCTTGTACGCTTCCCATATATTTACCTGCATAGTCTAGTAAAATTCACTGCAAAATGATTAGGATTGCAATATTGTGCTGTGTTGATTTTACTGTCAATGTCAATAAGCTATCGGGTTAAAGTAAATAAAGCTGCGATATTTAAAAAAAATAGTGCATCGGCGATGGAAGTATTCGTAAAAAAATTGCCAACTTCAATGTTTCAATATTTTCATATACAGGGTGAGTCAAGCTCAACGCCTCGGACACTTGTGACCAAACGATACCACTTTTCGAAAAATCGACGTTGCGAGTGTATGTAGGTCGAGTTGGACTACATTTTAAAAATAATGACTTTTATACAGAGTGTCTAATAAAAGCGTGACATATCAAAGTTATGTTATTTTAAATGGAATACCCTGTATATTATTGCATATTTAGATTCCCGGGTGCATTGTATTGTGACTTTATGTATCACACATGGGACTCTAAGCGAACCGTTTAGGTGCAAATCACAATTTTGGGTATAGGTAGATGTCAGAAGAAAATTGAATATCGCAGCTATTATAAATCTTAGAGGGCTATGACTTTGCTGTCTTACTAAACATGAAATGTGTCAGCTTACGTTAGAGGGTCGAGTTCGAATTATATTTGTGCTTGGATAAAGCGGTAGATCAATTAAGGAAACTTCAATCAAAGGTAACTTGATTTTTTCAAATGGGAATGCATAATTTTTTTTATATGATCAAATGTGCAATTTGATAAGCTTGCTAATAATATGCAGTTGTAAATATCAATCTCTGGTAGTTTTGATTTAATTTCAAATTTTCGGTAAAACCGGTGTTTTTCAATTTTCCTACCTATAAGCAACTTAGCAGGCCATGAAGTATAAACAAAAAAGTGTTCAGATGGAACAAAACAACTAACTTAGCAGTCAGTTACGGACGAACTAGAGTAAAGGGACAAAGTTATAAAAAAGACTTACAACAAATCAATTCTAACCAGAAATAGCAGACATAACACATCTAAGGTCAATAAGCAGCTGGAGTAGGACAGAAATGGGTATTTTTCACAGCATACCGGCTACTACAATATTCTAAAGCTTGACGATTCACAAAACTATTGTGAATTTTGAAATGAAAGGAAATCTACCACGTAATGTTGCTGGCAGTTTAATAGCTTCAGAACAAAATTTCACATTTCATGATTTAAAAAAATAGTAACCGATACCTCTGACTGGAGTTCCAATACTCATAAGCAAGATCGCCGAAAATGAAGAAAAATTAAAAATCTGCTCAAATGATTAAACATAATTTATCTGGCAGAAAATTAAAATATGATTTGTCAGTATTCCTTTTTTTGCGACCTTGCTAACAGATACCGAAAAATTTAAAGGACGACAGTGAGAGGTATCATTACTTTTGACTTTGACGGAAATGACTACTGTTTTATACCATTAAATGTGAAACTGCGTTCTGAGGATATTAGACTGACGGCAACGATCGCTGAAAGTTTTGCTTTCATTTCTAAGTGTTTAGTGATTTTGGAAATTTTTAATCTCTAGTACATTGCAGTCGCTAGTAGGCTGTAAAAATTATCCATTTCTGTCGTACTCCAGCTTCTCTTTAACATTGGACTTGCTACCGCCGGTGTTTATGGTTAGAGTTGATTTGTTGTAGGGAATTTTTATAATCTTGTTCTTTTACTCTAGTTCTGCTGGATCTTTTTGCTAAGTTAGTTGTTTTCTTCCATCTGAATACGATTTTGTTTATATTTCATGGCCTGCTAGTTTGTTTATAGGTAGGGAAATTGAAAAACACTGATTTGATTGAAATCTCGAAATTTAATAAAAACTACCATAGATTGATATTCACAACCTGATATAATTAGAAAGCCTATCAAATTGCACATTTGATCGTATAAAAAAAATTATGCATTCCCATTTGAAAAAATCAAGTTACCTTTGATTGAAGTTTCCTTAATTGATCTACCGATTTCTCCAAGTACAAATGTAATTCGAAATCGACCGTCTAACGTAAGCTGACTCATTTCATGGTTAGTAACACGGCAAAGTCACAGCCCTCTAAGATTTATAATAGCTGCGATATTCAATTTTTTTCTGACATCTACCTATACACAAAGTTGTGATTTGCACCTAAACGGTTTTCTTAACGTTCCATGTGTGATACATGAAGTCACACTAAAATGCACCCAGAAATCTAAATATGCAATAATATACAGGGTGTTCCATTTAAAAAAACATAACTTTGATATGTCACGCTTTTACTAGACACCCGGTATAAAAGTCATTATTTTTAAAATGTAGCCCAACTCGACCTACATATACTTGCAAAGTCCATTTTTCTAAAGGTGTTATCGTTTGGTCACAAGAGTCCAAGGCGTTGAGCTTGACTCACCCTGTATATATGCACATGCTTCCATAATTTCGATTACAATCAAGTTAGAAGTTTCCACACTATAGATTCTATGATTATGTAGGGTGATAGTTACTCGTTCATCCAAAATCCCCAATCCTCCACTCATCTGCTTCGTTTTTGCAAAACCTCTCACAGAGAATTCTTAGCGGTAAGTACTTACGTTTTTCAATGTTGTTATGCTCATTCCGTCATCACTGATAGATTTTATTCTTATTCCATCTGAAGCACGACAGCAAAACCTTGTCAAAATCTTGTTTCAGGTAAGTTAGTAGTTTCCGTATTAATAGGTTATACGATTATTAATATGCAGGGTGTTTATTTGAAAACCCCCACCCCAGATTTCTGGAAAACCGCTGATTAAAAGAAAAAACTCAGAGATACGTCAAAAGATTTGACAGGTGGGACAACTTTTTAATCAAAAACTACCCCACCGTCTTGCACCCTCTGCCCCCCAGGATCATCCCCTTAAAAATTTTAAATGACAAGGGGTATCGAGTAATATCTTGTTTTAAAGGTATGTCAAAGTTCTTTATTTTGACGTTTTATTTTCTAAAGTCGGTCAATTCGTTTTCGAGAAAATTAGAATCTTTATGTATTTTAACTTGTTCAAATAGAATACAAAAACATACGAAAATATCACTTTTTATTGCAACAAGTATTCAAATGTTACCTGTTATTGGCCAAACAATGGTATGGGCAATTTTCAAATTCCTGACGAGCAGTTTGGATGACCCTCGTCAACGCATTATCGAAAGCTTCCATGATATCCCACAACTTGTTTTTGCAACTGCCGGTCAGCACAGTAAAAAAACTTGAATAAACCATTACAGACTTTGAAAACATATATTCGCTCAGTAAACTACCCACAAAGAGCGTATTCAGTTTTATAAACAAACAGACGCGTGACGCATGACGCATAGAGAGAAGGGCAAATTAACTATACTCATGCATTGTTGCCGCGTGTTTGGTTTTAACCCCACCTGGGTGAAATTGCAATCGTGAGAAAATAAGAGTCTACAGAAATAAAATGCTAATAATAACAATGAAATTGACCGTGATTGGGCTATGCATAACTAAATTTCAGAATGTAAAGTTAGTGTCACTAAATACCTTGTTAACAAATCCGTTCGACACTAATAACGTTTGATCGTTCCAAATTTGAGAACAGTTTAAAAAGCTATTTTAGTTGCTACTTCTTCCAATTATTTAGAGAAACACCGATGTGCCATTTTATACAGTCATTCAACTCTAGAATGAGTAGACCATGCTTCTTCAAAATACTATACCATTTCCAGCAATAGTTCCGAAACGATCAAATTAGTGGTACTGACTGTTTAAAACTGCAACTGACGCTTTAGAAATGTAATTTCGAAACTACTACGGCAAATGGTTTAGTTCGGTATAATAGAGATTATTGCTGACTATTGCTCCAAATTTTAGTTATGGTATGCAATATTTCATAGTGAGTTGTCATCATTGAAGCCACATAGGTTGCAACACCTTATAAAGGTAGAAGAAATGTCAGTGAAAGGTTAAATTTTCAACATACCTATTATGTGGTTTTTATTATGGGTCAGTAAATCGCGATGAATCAAACGTTCTGATCAGAATAAAGATGCCAATAATATTATGACAATACAAATATGAGTCTCATTGATGTGAACTTAAAATATTGAATTTATTCTAATAGCATTATGGTGTAAATGTTCTCTATTATTATCATTATCATTATAATAAAGGAGGACCACCTAGGTACGCTGATTCGCTAAAAGCGACGAAGTGCATTTTCTTATTTTTAAGCTCCGGATTCTATACTTACGGTAGAAGAACTCCAGTAATAATTAACTTACCTGAAAACAAAAAAATATAAAATTAGTATATAGAACTTCAGATTCTAAGCATGTACATACAGCTACAATAAGTCGCCTAATATTTTTATTTGTGGATTTACTTTTGACAAGACCACAGCCACTAGACCGTAACAGTCTTGGACGCTTGCTATTTACATCAGCCAGCTCCTTTTTGGATATACTTTTCAAAACATCATTATATGTGCCCCTAATGTTGAACCCCAGAAAATCAGTTGTAACAGCTTTTTGGTGAGGATACATCGAGTAATGAAAACATAGAGATCAGAATAAATGATAACGAGCTGCCTTATTAAAATTGTTTAAAAAATTTCAGTGCTACAGTTGATCATAAATTAAGATTCAAACAGCATGTTTCTGCAGGTTTGAAAATGTCGTACCTAATTTTGGCTTTCTTTAACTTAATTCAGCCTGAAATCTATTCATGTTTTATAATACCAAGTAAATATGTGTTGGTATGTATTATTTTCAAAATTGAGTTCAGGAAATGCAATGCAGGGGCAATGTTCGGAGGTCTGGGCTGACTAAATGTCTCTAAAGTTCTTTTTTGGGCTTACCAAGTTAGCTGGTCTTTATATGCGTAGTCAAAATAAAATTTTTAGAATAATCAGGAATGAAATATTAAGAGTCCATTATTGAATACCACTTTTTGAAATAATTTTGGCAAAGCCAACAAGTTACGAGAGTGCAGGTTCGACTTTCTAATTAGGTGGGAAACACTGAGTCAATCTGCTTTACGCAATTTTTACTTGTAATGCAAGAAAAGCGCCATTTTCACTCCAGGAAATATGGGTAATTAAAACGCCATCAGAATTGCTTTTTCATTCATCCACAGCTTCGTTATCCCACTTTCATAGCCGCTTTTCAGCAGCCATCTGCTGATTTATACACCCAGAAGACATCATCATAACTCACGTTTTGTTTCTCTGAACATTACCCTTGGCTATTTATCATTTTATCCGGGCGAGATGATTACAGTCTGACGTTGCCTTAGCCCAGATTTGCCTCTCGTAGGCAGAAGTCGTTTTGCTGAAACGTATTTGGAATTTTTAGATGTTTAGCTCTTTGTGCGTTTTGACGTACCAAAGCCTCGGATGTTATCCTTCGGATGCTATGTGGATGCTATACTCTACTCTCGAAGCAAAACTGAGCGTTAAATTCGATAGCGGGTTCTACTATAATTATTTTCCAAAACATTATAGAGAGATTCCGTTTTCTCTCAAGCTTTTATTAAGTATTTAGTTTTGGAGAAAGCTATGCCAATATTGCAGCACTATCACTTATACATGCACCCAAGAAACCCTCACAACTGAGTGTTCGAGTGTTCTACCATCGCAACCTTGAAGAAAGTGGTACCTAATACAATTCAAAAGAGCCTCCCTCAAACTGTCTCACAGTTCAAAGGTAATATTTTTAAGGACTGGCAAAAAGGCTGCCAAGACCAAAGTGTCGGGGTCCGAGCCTATTGTGTCTTGCTCTCTGTAGACATGTCGATATTGTTGAAGGGGCGAACCCACAAAACTTTTAAGGCCGCATGGGAAAGACAGTTCTGGCTGCTCTGGTGCTCGGGAACTCTTTAGCTACCCTAGTGAGGTGGTAGTAGTACGTATACTACCAGCCCTAAGCCAGGAAACACCTCCGCATTGCGACCGATGCTATTACTGGACAATGTCAGCTAGGAAAAGGTCTCTACAACATAAGATCGTGTGGTTCTTCCCTGTGCAGGGAATGTAAACAGGAAGATGAGACCTACTTTGTGATTCACTACATTTCTCACTAGGTTGGGAAGGCTGAGCGATCCTTATGATAATGTACAAGCCTCCCAATGGGGCCTAATTACTATGATCTTGATCAGATCACCCACCTTCCAATGCAGAATATTGAACTTATTCTTGGAAGGCCGTTGTAGCCCCAAAATTAATTCTCGCATTGATAGGGGAGATAGACGTTCGCAAAATATTGCTCAACTGCATCATCCTCTTGCACATACCGCCTGAACATCGCTTAACTTCATATTATGGAGGTGTTTTCTTAGTTCAGGAATAACAACCCTCACAAAATAAAGGTGTTGCCTTGACTTTAGCAGGTTAGTAGCCAGTAGCATCATCTCTCATAGCCCTAAATACTTACAGGGTGGAATCTTTTAACATCGTTGCCATGGTTCCGGAGTGCAATACGTATAGGAGCTTGTTTCTTAGATGTTGGAGCTCGGCAGCACTTTTGCTAGCCGGTCCGGTATGATAGTTGGACTATGGGTGATCTTTTACTTGTGTTATTGCCAATGGATACATTCATAAAAGTCTCATAACAATTTAATGTTGAAAAAAAAGTATTAGAGAGTTGGCAACTTCTGCCTGCTGTCTGTGAAGTTTCTGATATATTTGCTTGTCACAGATTTTTTTGTACCTGTAGAACAGGTCTATTGGACATTTTTGCAAAGATAAGGCCAAATTGTACTAGTGGTTAAAAAATGACGGTTCGTAAAAGTAATCCACTTCATAATCAGCGGTTTACGTCGAAAGCTCTATGTAGCTCAGTTTACCCCCGAGTTTACTCAAAGACAAGATATGGGTTATCTATTGGTGAAATCACTTTTGTTGTGGTTAACTGGTGATAGATAAGCTTACTTTGGACATTATAGAAAATGGATTTTGGTTATGGTATAAACGCATAAACGTCTATAGCTGTGAATAGGAAGCCAGAAACGCTAGAGTATTCCAACCACGGGTAGATTATTCTGAAGAATACAACGATTACGCATTTTTCTGCAGGTTCAGACTAATGCCAGTAATTTTGTATCCCGGTAGAATACACTATCTAGCTTCACCAATCTCTATTATTATTGAGGGTGTATATGATAATATACACAATAATAAACAGGGGATACCCTGTTTTATTAGCTCCAATTTGCTTTGACGAATTTTTTCATTCTTTTACTTCCCATCATACGGACAGGTGGGGGGAGTACTGTTATGGCGAAAATTTTCTATTTTGAGATAATACGCTTTTTGGGCGCTTTATTATGTCTACACAACGAAAATCCTCGTCACTCGTTACTCATTTCCATTGGTCTGTTTGTCGGTCTGCCTATAGCCTCGTAATCTCAGTAACCGCTACATGGATTGTGATGAATTTTGGGAGGCGGTATGCTGTGGTGTCGTAGTAGGTAATGCTGCTATAATTTTGAAAATCGTTCCATGGGCGGCGAAGTAATCAGCAAAAAACAAAAAATTTGAAATTTTCCTGAAATTTTGTTTTTAGGCATTTTAGGGGTTCCTGATCGTTTTCTACTTGTTTTTGTGTGAGATTCATAATAGGCTGTCTATTGACAATTGAAAGAATTGTTTTAGATGGTTCTGTATTATGTTACCTGAAATTGATTTTAATGAAATTTCGACAAAGTACCACGGCGAGTATGTGGCGGAGCAGTAATAATAAAAAACTGAAAACATAAAAAACAGCTCAAGTTTCATTTTTATGCGGGGGTTCCTGATACTTTTGTTTCGTCCAGTTGAAGCTTGTAGAATAAAAACTGTGTCGTCCTAGTTCCTACGAAGAGAAATGCAAGGATCTATTCAAGAGAATTTTTGTGCTGGAATCTTCTCAGGCATCTCAGAATATAGCTTCATGCAATGCAATGGTAAGTAATGAAATGGTATCACCATTATGCGTGGGAAGTAGTGAGTCAATCAACTCGACCCCATTTCTTTCCACACGGTGATATAGGTTTTTACATTCTAATAATATTATATGTTTCCACGAGTGAAATTAATAAATCGGTTTCCTCACTGATCAAATTGTCTACTCTCTTTTCTTGTTCATCCATATTTTCATAACAAATTCTCTCAATAAAACTTATAAACATTGTGACATAAGCTAAAAGTATGAATAAAAAGTTAGGTTGTGCTCACCGATTACAATTACGGCAGTATTGTGGACTACTATTCGTCATTGTTAGTCAGAGCGGTCCGGAGGACCTTTGCTCTTAGTTGCAGTCGTGTCGGTCGATCGGTCTGTCAGGTCTGGTTAACCAGAGACCAGACTAAGTCATGGAGAAGTAAGGGAAGAAAAGGAGAGGAAGGAAGGAGAAGAGCAAAGAGAAGGAAGGGCAGTATTGTGCCAAAAAAATTGGTGCCAATTACATAATAAGCTTAACTATTGGCTTCCTACTTTACTACTTTTGATTACCAGTTGCAATAGACAAGTCATATCGACAAGGCCTGTTCTGAATTGCAAAGCAGTTGTTATGCACTTGCATTTAGGTGTCAATGCAGTCTAAACTTCCTCCTGAATTTATATTATGCAACTTTGCATTCTGTTTTGAAGTACAGAATTTTGAATTGAGGATCTTCTCGCAGAGTACATAGGGTGCTCAAGTTACAGAAATATGCAGACCGTATTTTAGCTAGGATTAATTGAATGACAAGTTGTAGTCAGCATTTTAAAGGCTTTTTTACTATTTGTTTGTATATAGTGTTTTCGTTGTGTTAGTGTACTGCTTATTAAGTACATTATACATTTTGCTAGTTGTATGCCGATTCGACTGTATTGATACAAGTGTGCGACATGTTTCTTGCTACTACCCTTGTATTCTTTTTTTGTATAATGGTAATGAAGGAATAAATGACATTGACTGGTTGATTGACTAACTGAATACATAACTGGCATTGTGAATCAGAGCTACAGTTAAAGTACTAGCTAACTTTCATCTGTTAGTTAAATGACTAACAGAGATTACCAATGATTGTGAAAATGGCCCTAAGTCAATTTGAAAGTACAAAAATAACTCTAACGAGAGAACTGTAAGAGCTTCCCTAATAATATATCCCTGTTTGGAAAGAATATATTCGGAAATTCAATTTTCTGCTATCGCCAACCAACTTGATGTCTCTTTAACATGGAATATTAAGCTGCACATTTCCTATTCTTGCATTGTAAAGTTCTTGAATGCGGGGCACACTCAGCATTTGCTACGTAACGTATGCAACGTCGAGTCTCTGCCACCGCATCCAACATTGATCCATGTCCTCAAATATTCATTTGTTTGTGTTGATGTAACGTAGTCGCTGTTTTCGCAAAATCCATCAGCTTATTCGATTAGTCCACAAACATCATCAACTATTCAAATGCATATCAGGGTGGAATTATTACGCTGGAAAGCTCTGACTGCTCCAGGCGTACAAACATAGAAGGACACTGTCAGACCATGTCATTTAAAGCGATATATGTAATAGAAACAATAAAAAGATACATCAAGCGGTTCGACTGAGTCATTCCTACGCATATTTGAGTAACAAGAAAATTCTGAACACGATTACTTTTATAAAAAAAATGAAGTCAAGTTGACTGACTCAGTACTTCCCACACATTACGGTGTTGCCAGTTTATTACTTTCCCATAACATAAAGTTATAGCCTGACATCCTTTTGCCACTAAATCATCACCATTATCGTTGCGCCGCCACTGATACGATTTCTGAAAACCATAAACGTTTTCTATGCCCACCATAATAGTAATGCTGTGTCAAACTTTCATTTAAATCATCCAATAGCTTCCACGTTACACAATACAGAACAATCAGTGACAATAAATCAGATAAATCAGAAAATTCTAAGTCCCTTGGTTTCTGTAATAGGCAAGACAATCTTCGGATGACCCTAAAAATGTGTATTAGGACGCTAGGTCTCTCTTTCACGTGTTAATGGATAGCCCATCATGAATACATGCATCAAATTTTTGAGTTTTACAACCCCCTACCCCCCAGTCACCCCAATTTTACCCCCATCCAAGAAAAAGTAGAAAATGATCAGGAACCCTTAAAACCCCTAAAAACTGATTTTTGGGAATATTTGAAATCTTTTGTTTTTGCTAATTACTCCGCCGCCCATGCCTCGATTTTCAAAAATATAGGAACATTACCTATTACGACCCCATAGTATATCGCTGCCCAAATTTCATGACAATCCATGCAGCGGTTACTGACATTACGAGGCTAGAAGAACGCCAACAGACAGACAGAAAGGCAGACCGACAGACAGACCGACAGACACACCGATGACAGACAGACCGATGGAAATGCGTGACGTGAATTTTCTTTGTGTAGACACCACCTCTCTCTCACGTATCGGTGCAGGAAGTAATAAGAATTTCAGTTAATTTGAAATTTTGCTACCATCACCCATCCACAAATATTTCTCCTGTCACCAGGTTTCACATCTTCATCTTGAGAAGTGATAATTACTACGAAAACATCCAAAAGCAGAGAATGGGTGTTCCTTTTCTGCTGCAGTGGTAACACAAGATGTGTGGAAAGGCCTAGAGCTACCGAATAGATGCATAGACAGGCGGACAGCAATCTGTGATATGACTTTTCGGGATGTATACAGGGTGGTCCAATAAACGAGCGGTGCTCTTTAGCGGCCTTACCATTTAAATCAGAACATGTTTTGAATAAGAAACGTTGGTTTATTTACACAAAATAATTTCTGAGATCTTTGCGAGCCACGTCACCTACGATTTTTCCAATTTCTACGCACCATTACGGAATACAAATGAAATCGTAAATATCTTGAACACCATCAGAGACAGTACTACATATGCCTAGACAAAAGTGAAAGAGAATTTAATTTCGCATCCACTGGTGTGAAACTTATCCTAACAACCCATTTGAAAGAAAAGTTTTTAACGTTCTAAACTATTCAAATATGGAAATTGCTAATGTGCTTTTGAAACAATAAGCTTACCGAAACACAAGTACGATTCTTGCTCATTTCAAAACCGAAAACAGCATATTTCTGTCGTGCTTAGTTTCTGAGACGTTATCACTTCTTTAAAGTACTACAAACGTCAAATTTTCTAAAGATTTCTGAATGACTCGAAAAATAAGCTTCGTATACATAAACTGTGGTTAATAAACTGCACTTTATAATCGATGCTGAATGTGTAATAACAGGGTATTCTATTTAAAAAATAAGGAAGTTGACGTCTACGTCCGGTATATCCGGATGTCTACCATCTTCGAAACTACAAGTAGGCCATTTGAAAAGAAACGTTCTTTATTCAAAACATGTTCTTTCAATTTAAACGGTAAGGCCGTTACAGAGCACCGCGCGCTTATTTGACCACCCTGTATATGTGTTATAAAACCGTCTAAGAAACCTATTAGATTCTATATTATTCGCGATTACAATACATTATAATATTACAATAGATCAGGAACAATAAAAGATTGGTAGAGCTTTCATAAGTTCAGAGTGAGCCAGTATTTTAATTTGGTTAGACGAACAATAGCGTCAACAAGTCAAAATTACTAACGTAAATATTACCTAACATCGTTTTTCTGTGCCACAGTACTGTTTTGTACTTTTGACGCTGACAGCTATAGCAAGAGATGGCGTGTGATCAATTTAATAATCGCATCAGCTGTTTTCAGTCACGTTGAAAAATTTGAAAAAGCCGAAACTTATGTTTACAATTTTTTCACTTGATATTATAAGTTTTGTTGTCAAGACCGCATTTGAAAACATTTGTGCTTCCTCCAAACATGATGTTAAACCTATTTTATAACCCCTGCAAGCATCTCATTGTAGTCTCACACTTCGAAATTCGATGGAAGTATTTTATGCCTGATACGGGCTATAAAAACATTCTTCTGCCAAAATAAACTTTAAGGGACCAACTTCCTCCAGGCTCCAGGAACAAATCAGGTAATCCGTTCCAAGGCCGTCTTGATCTAGACCGCGGCAGCATAATATGGATTAATTAAACAAAAGTCTTACCTTACCCGACCCATTTTTCATCAGTCAGGCCGCCCCACTTGACAAATGGCGTATAAAATAAATTAAGCCCCCATCAGAATCAGTTACAGCCGATAGTTTATCTGTGATCGGTAAATCATTCGAGTTAACTGCCTGTCGACGGTTTGGTTGGCTTAGAGAAGCTAAAACCTTGTTAATGGCTACAGATTTTCGTTACAAAGGTATTTTAGCCTTCTCTGAGGTATATTTTACTGGGATCAACTATATTCCAAGGTTATGGATACTTAAAGTACTTCTAAGCAATTGACTGAAGACTAAAGTTCTTATTACATCATTATGCTACTAATATATATTATATATTATAATGTAACTACGTATAAACTAGCCAGTGCGAACTACTTTTCATAACTCACGGTTTAGCCGTGTTTTATGAACAACGCCTACTAGATATCAATACTGATCGAAAATGCATATGATTACATACACGCTATAATAACTGCAAAGGTGGCTATGAAATGTCAGACGCTAATTATAACCGTTACACTATTTATCTACTCCCAATTAAGTTATACAGCGATTATCAAGCCATCTTTGAGCAGGTAATATTACCTATAGCCAAAAAGCGTGAATAATTTTCCTTAACTCACTCTCGAGCTGTATTCGTTCCAAATTATGGCTTTTATAATCTTGACTCATGGCATTCAAAACCTGATAGTTTAGCTTACTTAAGAATCCCACGTATAGTCTTGCATTACTGAACATCATACAACCACTAGGAGGGAGGGCATCATCATTTGTAAAGGACTCAAAACACTTCGCTGAGATACCTGCAGCAATCAAAACTTGATGCAGAACATCGAATAATAAGTTTCGACATCGATAGCCTGAACACAAAAGTGCCGGTTGAAGAGGCACTGGGTATAATCCAGAAGAGCTCACAAGAAGACCCAACAATGAAAGGAAGGACGAATCTTCCAGTCAGTGTAATAGTGGATCTATTGAAATTCTCAACAGAAGGGCAAATTTTACATGAAAGAAGAAGAGAAGAGTTACCCATGGGATCACCGCTATCTCCAGACGTGATCAACCTGTCCGTGAATGGTTCGAATCAACTGCCATTGAAATGTCAAACGTCAAACCAAAGTTATGGCTTCGCTATGTTCACTGGCTATTTGATGACACGTTCATAATCTGGAACCGTGGAGACGAACATCATAGCAACATGAGACCATCCATAATCCTTTTTTGGATATCCTGATAATGAGAAGAAATACTGAAATAGAAATCAAAGTGACAGAAAACTAACATACACAGGACAGTACCTGCTTTATGCCTCAAACCATTCAACATTAACGAAGACGAAGTCATTCCAACCTAGGTCGATCGAGCCAAAAACATTTGTAGTACACAAGAGGGGCTAGAAGAAGAAGTACAGTACATTAAAGAAGAATTGTTAAAGAACTCATATCACAAGAAGCTAGCGGAAGTAACAATACAAGGGAATGGTACTAGAGAAATAAACGTCCTGAGGATCTCAGTATACTACACGTGAAATCATTATCAGATGCAATCAGAAGAATAGGGCAAGAATGCAAAATTCAAACAGGATTCTCAAGAAGCACCACCCTTCGAAGTTTACTAACAAAAATAAAATTCAAGAATGAACACCAAGATACTAAAAACTGTATAAACGAAAAGATCTCTAGGAGCGAGAATTAAGGAGCACTGACTTAATACCCAGAGAGCAGAGACAGGAAAGTTCGGAATAGCAGATCACGCTTGGGTCGAGCATCACAAAATCATTTGGGAAGACGTTAAGGTTATTGATAGGGAACCTCAATGGTATAGCCGGAAATTTAAAGAAGCACCTTATACTGCCAGAAACAAAAACGTGTACAGCATGCCTAGTGTGGACATTATACCAATATGGCAGCACCTCGTAAGAAATATAGAAAAACTAAAATTGTATAGAACAAACTTGGAGACAAACGTGGGACACAATGACCATCAAACATCATCGTCAATAAGAACCAACGTCACTTAATCAGAACACAACAGCGATCAATAAGAGCAACCGGCGAAGCAAGACACGTCATCAAGAACTGACGCTCTCAGCAGAACGCGGCATTGACCAATCAGAATCAGCCAGGAAAAACGACAGCTAGACGAAAATAAAATAGCAACGACTTTCACCTGAATACGGTTGAAGATAGCAGACCAATCGAAACGTTGTGCTCTAAAATTGTATAGAAATTGGAAGTCCGAAACAGATCTTTTTAAATTAGAATGTATATTTGTGGACTTTAACGGCAGTTCTACGAGCTTTAGAAGGCTGAATTACGACAAACACTTTCTAGCTCTGAAAGGGTATCCTTTTCTCAGCTACTGTTACGGTTGAAGCACGTATGGTGAAAAAAAACCTTTTAGACCATGTCGTATTCCTACGGAAGTTATCCTGAAGAGAGAAATATAGAAAAACTGAAATTGGATAGAACCAACTTGGAGACAAACGTGGGACACAATGACCATCAAACAGCCACGTCATCGTCAATAAGAACCGACATCACTTAATCAGAACACAACAGCGATCAGTCAGAGCAAGCCGCGAAGAAAGACACGTCATCAAGAACTGACGCACTCAGCAGAACGCGGCATTGACCAATCAGAATCAGCCAGGAAAAACGACAGCTAGACGAAAATAAAGCAGCAACGAAATTCACCTGAAGACGGTTGAAGATAGCAGACCAATCGAAACGTTGTGCTCTGAAGTTGTATAGAAATTGGAAGTCCGAAACAGATCTTTTTAAATTAGAATGTATATTTGTGGACTTTAACGGCAGTACTACGAGCTTTAGAAGGCTGAATTACGACAAACACTTTCTAGCTTTGAAAAGGTATCCTTTTCTCAACTACTGTTACGGTTAAAGCACCTATGTTGAAGCAAAACCTTTTAGACCATGTCATATGCCCTACAGAAGTTGTCCTGAAGAGAGAAATATAGAAAAACTGAAATTGGATAGGACAAACTTGGAGACAAACATAGGACACAATGACCATCAAACAGCCACGTCATCGTCAGTAAGAACCGACGTCACTTAATCAGAACACACCAGTGATCAGTCAGAGCAATCCGCGAAGAAAGACACGTCATCAAGAACTGACGCACTCAGCAGAACGCGGCATTGACGACGAAAATAAAATAGCAACGACATTCACCTGAAGACGATTGAAGATAGCAGACCAATCGAAACGTTGTGCTCTGAAATTGTATAGAAATTGGGAGTCCGAAACAGATCTTTTTAAATTAGAATGTATATTTGTGGACTTTAACGGCAGTTATACAAGCTTTAGAAGGCTGGACTACGAGAAACGCTTTCTAGCTCTGTAAAGATAACCAAGCTTTTCTCTGCTACTGTTACGGTTGAAGCACCTATGTTGAAGCAAAGTATTTTAGAGCATTTCATGTCCTAGAGAAGTCGTCCTGTTAAGTTCTTTTATTGCAAGGCTCTGGACGGATGATACTCCTGCTGCATACTGCATAATTATGTGGTGCCTTGTATTCTAGCAGTACCATCTCGCGACCATCCTGAACGGGTACAAAATTTACAGTAATAGCATCCCGTTGTGAAGCGGAAGTCGTTCGTATACATAACGTGCAGTATTCTAATATCGACCAACTCTGTTATCTCGGTTAAAATGCAGTAAACACACGTAACCGCCACAACATTGCGTTCGCTTACCGCTTCACATGCCCGGCTTCCCAGCACTCCATGCCAGTTGACCCAGTGAACCTCGACACAAGGGAGGACGGTTTTGTCACGTATGGGGAAATGAAGGCTCATGGATAGTTCAGTTTGAGCCTCCTGTACATGGATGAAGCAGACGGATTTGCACCATCGCCTAGGATTAATTGGCATTTGAATTTTCTTGTGTTTCCGGAAATAGAGGTATCTCTTTATCCTCCCTTCCTCCATAGTTCCTACCATAGTCTTATTATACAGGTTTATTTGCAAACCTTTCACCACGGATTTATCAAAAACCACTGATTAAAAGAAAAAACGCTGAAACAAGTCAAAAGATTTGTCAAGGGGACAACTTTTTAAACAAAAACTGATTCACCCCCTTGTACTCTCTGCCACCCAGGGCCATCCCCTTAAAAATTCTAATGGGAAGGGGTATCGAGTAGTATTTCGTTTCAAAGGTGTGTCGAAATCCTTTATTTTGACTTTTGATTTTTTTTAACCCAGTTGATTTCTTTTCAAGAAAAAAACCTTTATGTATCCTAATTTAATCCGACAAGCATGTACCAACTACAAAATACTACAAACATAGATATCCAGTTTGGTACACTGCTGATATGATTAGACTTGTCAAAGAAAAGGCTAGGTTACATAGAAAATTCAAAAGAACGAATAATACTGTCCATTATCAAGACTTTTGTAGGCATATGATTATATTTAAGCAAAAGTTTCATGAACAGTATGCAAACTATATGATGATCCTAAAATACTTTGGAGCTTCATACATAGTAAGAACAGAATACCAGGCAGAATGTCTGACGGCGACGTCTTCCACATTGATCCTGTGAGTATTGTGAACGCATTTGCTGATTTTTTTAAGAGTGTGTACAACTTATCTGAAGATCTGGAGAACAGCAATACATACAGCAACACAAACTTAGATAACTCACTTGAAGTTAGCTGGGAACCAATAACTGAAGATAAAATATTAACTACCGCTAAAAGAACTAAAAATAAGCTAACCTCTGGATCAGATCAAATTCCATCTTTCCTTGTTAAGGACTGTATATAATTATATACTAGCGATACCTTTAAAAATCATATTTAATTCATATCTCTCCTCAAACATAATATGTTGTATTTGGTCTGATAAGTCTATGGAAGGCTTTGTGCTTATTATAGTCAATCACCGTGGTAGGTTTCTCATTTTCTCTGTCGCCACGCCATGCCAGTTTCACCATTTCTGTACCACTACCCGATAGATATTGGCGTTTGCCCCACCACCATCCGTGAGACCCCACTTGTGTGTCACGTGGCTGTTAGGTGCTAAGGCTGTATCTTGGGACCACGTGCACTCAAAATGGGGTCTCACCTATATCTATACGCTCTATATCCAAATTGGTTCGATCACCAACTAAAAACTACTATTTTTTATTGCCAGCCTCCCGCAAAGGCTAAAAGCCTATGGCGCTGTAGAAGCGCTGCGAGAGGATAAGGGTCGGTGCACGACAGCTTTGAAACGCTGCAGGTTGTAGCCGGTGGGAAACAAATTCCCCGGCAGCTCATTCCACAGCGTCGAAGTTCTCCAAACTACTACTAAACTATAGATTTTAGGTTATTTTAACTGAAAAAAGCATAGTGCCTGGTGGAACCGTTTTTTCCTTACATAAGGAAAGAGAGGGGATACCGCACGCCCGTTTGATGCTATATGAATTAGCTCTCATTAGCTGTGACCGAAAATGAATAGCAACCAAAATATTTTTTTTGATATTTAGCGTTTTTAAGACCAATCATTGTAAAATATTGTGGTGTGCATAATGGTAGGAAGCGTAGCTTACGGTTGTAAAAGCCACAGTAGCAGGAAGGAGCTAGGATAAATCCGCAATGTGGGGTTTTCGAATGAAAATCCTGTATAACGATATAAATTGTCTACTAGCTGGTGGGGTACAGTATCCCTGGATAGTTTGGTTGTCGTTTTAATTCAAGCATACGTAAATTTCACGCAGGTGATGATTGTATATTGATCAGTGTAATAAATAATTGCTTACATGGGCACATAATTATGTACGATGTATTACAAAAATAGATGTGAACTGTATGAAGTCCAGAATAGAATGATAACGTCCTTTTCCAAAGAATGTCTGTGCTTTCGATTCCCGGCCAACAGCATAAAAAAATGGTAATACAATCACAGTGAGCTATGACTAGAGCCGCAACTCTTAATTATGTTTCAAAAGAACAGAAGACGTCGAAGTGCAGCTTCTGCGAAGAGATTCTATGATCAATACCGCCAGCAGCGGGGACCCTATTGTTTTTGTTCATTACAGGATTTTCATTCAAACTTCTAATGCACCGAATAATACTTTAAGTGTTCCCTACGGAAGTCGCGGAAACTTTCATATTATCTTCAAGGCATCGACGGGAAGATTGCGGCATCCAGAGTTGGAGTTGGCTAAAGTTATTCTTTGCATAGTAACGATGTTGTCTTTAGCAGCAAAAGCGGTTTAACCATATCGTGCGCTGAAAAAGAAGTGGACAGTTACCATGGCGTAACTCTACCCCGGGCTATATCCAACTCACCTGGCCAATAGGATTCATATAGGGTGTCCCGGATATTCGAACGCTTGATAGGTGATAGACCTCACATTTTTATTATACAGGGTGTCAAAGTTTTACTTTAATTTTCCTTTTCCTCAGTTATTTCGCAATAACATGGCACAACGGTCTTAAACTGCGTACTGGGGGATGTTTTAAGGCAACACATCCAAATTCAAGCACGATTTTGCTCATGATCATGAATAGAGGGCGCCACCTACGGCACATCGAACTCTTTTAAATTAACAAAACTTTTTTCCGGTTTGACGAATATTAAAAAAAACGTTTCCTCGATATATTTTACGTAAAAAAAGGTATACCTTATTTAAGTTCCTAGCGGTAAGCGTTTTCGAGGTAACCTTTATTGAAATTTCCAATAAGGCACCCCAATTAGTTGTAAAATCTGATCGAAAGAATTATCGGTATTCGCGAACGAATCAATATTAGATAAAAAAAAAGATGAAGTCAAGTCGATTGACTCAGTACTTCCCACACATTACGGTGATGCCAGTTTATTATTTTCCGATAGCAAGAAGCTATAGTCTGATAAACCCTTGCAATCAAACCATCGCCCGCCCGCCCGCAAAAAAGTGTGTGGAACCCCTAAAACGCCTAAAAACAAAGTCTGAGCTGTGTTTATATTTTTAGTTCTTTTATTATTGCTGCGCCGCCACTAACACGATTTCCAAAAACCATACGCTTCTATCCTCGCTATGGCAGTTATACTGTATCAAAATTTTATTAAAATGAATTCAATAATTTCCACAATACACAATACAGAACGATCTAAATCGATACTCGTACTGTATAAATCAGAAAATTCCAATTCTCTTGGTTCTTGTAATAGACAAGGGAATGGCTCTGATAGACCTAAAAAAGTGTGCCATGCCACTAAGTCTTTCTTCCATGGTCAATGGATAGCCTATTAATACAACACATTTTCAAGTTTTACAACCCACCACCCCGCATCCCCAAACCACACCAATTTCACCCCCCCCCCCCCTCCCCAAAAAAATGGTCGAAAATGGTCAGAAACGCATAAAACGCCTAAACGGAGAAGAAGGTATATCTGAATTTTTTGCTTTTTGTTAAATGCTCCGCCGCCCATGCACCAATTTCCAAAATTATAGGCGCATTACCTACTACGACCCCACAGCATATCCCTACCCAAATTTTATCACAATCCATGCAGCGGTTACTGAAATTACGCGGCTAGAAACAGACCGACAGATTGACCGATGGAATTGAGTGACATGGATTTTCGTTATGTACATATGTATACACCCAAAAATCGTACTACCTCAATCAATAAATTTTATACATTTGTTATTAAAAATCGTCTGAATAGCTAAATAACATAATAAGTTAATTTTAATTTTACGATTTTGTATTCGCAAAAATTGATTTCTTGTATGGAGTGCTGTAGCCCCATAGCCCTTACTGACAAGCCGCCACTGGCAGAAAAGCAGCGAATTTATGTCGTGAGTTGAAGGATTTTTTGCGAATCTGGCAACGCTGTATAGTACCACTCGCCTGCCAGAGCCAGTGAGTGAGCGATCATGCGTAACCGTACCGTAAGCTCCTCTCCGCAGTGTTTTTGAAGGTCACGCGGTGGGATCGTTTTGTTTTGGCGGGAACGCGCGTCTGCCCAGTCTGTGTCTGTGCCGTTCGTTGCATCGCAGGTGGCCATTCTCACGCGTACATACGTCAATGGAAGCACCGGATGTTTGCGAGAATATCCCGTTCGGTGTGTATACTGTATGGAGACATGCCTGTGCATGTGCACGCAAGCCTGAGGGTGTGTCTGGTTTATTGGAAGCTTGTATGCACCGAACCGTATGATTCGTGAATATACCCACGTGGATTGTTGGCATTTTAATACTAGGTTCAAGAGGGAGTTGTATTATCAGTGGCAGTTCCTGAATTTTTTAAATGGCGGGGGGGGGGGGGGGGCGCACAAAATTTTAAACAAAAAAGCTACACGAAAATCCTGCCAGAGATTGTTGAGGCCGCAGCTACACACTGCACATAATAAGATTTTTCAGTTTCGACAGTTATATTTTTAAAGTTCTTTTCTAGCTGATATCACAAAAAGTCACTCCCTAAGCGTGTTTTGCTTACCACTCATCACAAAATGTTATTTCTTAAGAGTTCTTCATTTATCATCCCGCCAAACTAAGAAAAAAAATCGTCTAGCTTGGGAATCGAACCCCAGCGCCTGATTGAAACACGTCAGCGCAACACATTGAGGCAGTCTGCCTCATTCTATAAAAACATTGTACATTGTATCTACTTATTTTTAGTTATGTAATGTTCTTAAATAATTTCCTTAATTTTTATCTTGTGCTCTAAGGAAGGTCGGCCAAAGTTCATCTTGAGCAACTCGTTCACCCGGATCTGTTCGTATGTCACCGGTAGTCGGTAGTCTTTTGGTTTTTATTGGTCATTTTGAAAGTAGATTGATATGTGATTGACCAATAGGAGGGTTAATAACGTGCGATTGACTAATAGGAGCGCTCTTTGTCCACTATCCGTGCCGTCCATGGCTTCGCGCCTTCAGTCAATCACGTGACGAGACACTAGTTAAGAGCTCAGTGTGTTAGTCTGAGCACTGTGTACTTACAGGGTGATCAATTTACATTCCTCAGTTTGATACCTCCGTTATTATGGAACATACAAAAAAAAATCCGAATAGAAGTTATAGGTCAAGCTAAGGTCTATATAATATACGGGGATGTATCTTTCATGGTACACCTTACGGGCTAGTAAGCTATTTCATCATCACCATAGTCACAATGTCTTAACAGACATGTTGTGAGCTCGTAAAATGTAGTCATTTTACGAGTTTCTCTTGGAATATCTTTAAGATCTTTAATGTAGTAGTTTCCCATTTGCTTTCTGCATCCTCATGCCGTTGACCAGATGTATCTGCTGGTTTGTCCGCCTTTAGGGACAATTTCTCACCCCAAGGACAAGAAGGTGTCCTGACTCTTCTCAACTCGTCCACCCAAAGCTGTTGGTTGGGAAAAGGTTACTGTTTATACCGACAGTAGTTCGGTTCTTTTTAGTCGCCTTTTACGACACACAGGATATATTCTAACCCGCCCCCACACCTTACAGGCTGGCAAGCTATTTATTATTATTATTATGTTTTTTCAAGCTTCTCTCGCATGACTGCGGTAGCAACGAATGTTGACGGGCTGTGCCAAGTCAACACCTGAACTATTACTGATCGGAATTTGAGAAAGATCGTACTATATTACAGGTCTTAAGAATTACAGACTTTTGGAATATTTTGTGTAACCTTTCGTCCAGGCCTAACCGTTGTAGGTATTGTGTAAATGTGTTCGGTGTGAGGCCTGAGCCCGACATAATGAGGGGGACAATAATAACTTTATCTTGTTTCCAGAGTCGCTTCACTTCTATGGCAAGGTCAGTGTATTTAGATATTTTCCCAGCGTAGGTGTTTTGAACATTCATATCATTGGGAATAGCAATATCTATTAAGTAGGTAATTTTGTCTGCCTTTGTCTGAAACACTATATCTGGTCTGTTTGTATTGATAGTTTTGTCTGTGTGTATTTCAGCGTCCCAGTATAGTTTGTATTGATCGTTGTCGAGTTCTTATGTTGGTGTATATTTATCAGATGGATCTGAGTTTTCGATTAGTTTGTGTTTTGTGGCTAATGCTTGATGTATGATTTTGGCTGCCGAGTTATGTCTAGCCGTGTACTCAGTTCCAGTTATGACTGTATGGGTTTGTTATTATTATTATATTACAGTATTGAGTAGAGTACAAGTATTATAAACTCAAATATACAAGAATAAGGGTGTATGAACAAGACAAACAGAATGAAAGACTGAATTACAAAGAAATTAGTCACAAGGCGCTAAAGCACCTGTCATAATTGTTTTTAAAATTATTGATACAAGCTGAGTTCACCACATAGGAAGGCAGGTTGTTCCATGCGTCGAAAATGCGGTTGGACAGGAAACACTGACGAACCGAAGTGCGGAAAGCTTCAGTATCCATATCCAACTGCATACACGGTGACAAATCAACGTAAATCAAATTTCAAATATAAATTGATAATTACATAAATGACAAAAATAGCATTATTTACTATGTTATGTTAAATGGTAGCCATGGCCATCTCTGAGAAACTTTCAGTATTTGGAAAAACTGAGGTATTATTAAGAATCTTTTATTACTTCAAATCGAAATAACTCCATAGCTGTTACATTTAGATATGGGGAATGCATATAAAAGTGGAAGCATTTTATAAGAACTTTCTGAGGATGCTATGAAATACAGGGTGTTCCATTTAAAATATCGAACAAACTCATTGCCTTGAGTTTTGGTTCACCCTGTATACAAAATTTTAGGCAATACTAGAGAAGCAGGGAATTATTCTAGTAGTGAGAATCAATCAGTCAATCCACTTATTGATTTTTTAAGGAACAGGGTGATGAATTTATTAGGATTTTCACATAAAAGTGGTCATATCTCAGAAAATAACCTGTATAACCTGACAAAACCCTATATTGCCAGAATACGGAAAACAAGCACAATTCAGTTCAGCATAATATATAGGATGTTGGAAAAACATAACTTTCGTATGCCGTAGCTATCAATAACACTGTATATTGTAAAATAATTTTAAAATGTGGACCTTAGCTTTACCTACAACTTTTATTCGATTTTTTTTTTTTATCTCTCATCCCTCATGATAACCGAAGTATCAAACTTCGGAGTATAAGTTGATTATCACCCATATACATACAGGGTTATTCACGTTATTCGACACGGAGCATTATGGCTAAAGTACTTGATAAAAAGAAAATAATAATTTCGGATGGATAGAGACCCATAAAGGCTACATTTTAAAAATATTTCCATGTTATACAGGGTGTCCCAAAACACGAAATGTATCAAAGTTAAATTTTTTTAAATGGAACACCCCATATATTATTGCATATTTAGATTGCTTGGTGAATTATAGTGTGACTTTATGTATCATACATGGGACTTAAAGCGAACCGTTTAGGTGTAAATCACCATTTTCGCTATAAGTAGATATCAGGAAAAACTTGAATATCGCAGAGATTATAAAATTTGGAAGACTGTGACTTTGACGTATTACTAAACATAAAATGCGTCAGCTTTGATGACACTGTCAAATTTAAATTACGTTTATGCTTGAAGAAATCGAGCTATTAATCAAGGAAACTTCGATCAGCGATAACTTGATTTTTTCAAATGGGAATGCTTATTTTTTTATACGGTCAAACGTAGAATTTGATAGCATTTCTAATGATATAAGGTTGTGAATATCAATCTCTGGTAGTTTTCATTTTATTTTAAATTTTCAAACAAATCGGCGTTTTCCAATTTTCCTACCATAACTTTGATACATTTCGTGTTATACACCCTGTATAACATGAAAATATTTTTAAAATGTAGTTTTTATGAATCTCTGTCCATTCGAAATTATTATTTTCTTTTTTATCAAATACTTTAGCCATAATGCTCCGTGTCGAATAACGTGAATAACCCTGTATATACACAGTGTGGGTTATTGAAATAATGCTTGTATCTGAAACTCATATTTGCATTTAGATATATCTATATTTTTATAAAATAGGCGTTTTCCAAAAATACGATTAAATGTGGCAAAATCTACATCTACGTAAAAAAAGGTCACTCGGTAAAATAAAAATTCTGTCATTTACAGGTTCGGTAGGTATCAACCTAGGGATAGGTGAGTTGTCAGAACGCGCCGTGGATGTATAAAATAAGGGTGGGGGTTAAATATGCAATTTTTTCGCATACGAAATGATGAAGTATAGCTCTGAAAATTTACAATAGAAACGGAAATATTATAAGAAATTAGGGAAAAAATTATCAGAAGTGTAGGTGAAAGGTAAAGAGCCGCCAGAGGGTGGTTAAGTTGCGAAAAATTTTGCAACAATTACGTCACTCGGTACACTTCACTCATTCTTTGAGTCGAAATGAACCTAATTAATTAATCGTCAGAAGGCTAGGTGCAAAAATATCGGGGTACTATTGACAGTAGGAACATCGGTGTTCCACTCAATTTATCATTATATCTGGAATTTTATATTTTATTTAATCAAGTTCACTTCTGGTGGGTTAGCGGCATGGAAAAGGATCGTTATGCGACAGCGTAATTTTACATTCGAGATTCGAGTAATATTGAATTAGTATTAATATTTGCGATTTGCATAAGTATTCAATTAAAGTTACTGAGATATTTTGTATTAAAGGTATAAATAAACATTATTTCCATGTTATCTTAAAAAAAATTAATGGCTTTCTGACTTCTGACAGTTGACAAGTAGTGTCCTGATATATTGTAAATTATGTTAAATAATCTTAAAAAGTCAACTTGATGAAACAAATATAAAATTATAGATATAATGATAAATTGAGTGGAGCTCCGATGTTCTTACTATCGATAGAATCTTCGATATTCGTCCACCTCGCCTTCTGACAATTTGTAATTAGTTTCATTCTGACTCATAGAATGAGTATGTAAATTGTAAGAAGTGTACCGAGTGACATAGTTGTAGCAAATTTTTGCTCAACTTAAGCGCCCTCTAACGGCTCTTTATCTTTCGCCTACACTTCTGATAATTCTTTCCCTACTTTCTTATAATATTTCCGTTTTGTATTGCAAATTTTCAGAGCTGTACTTCATCATTTATTATGCGAAAAAATGCATATTTTACCCCCCACCCTTACTTTATACAGCCACGGCGCGTTCTGACAACTAACTCCCCTACCCCTATGTTGATACCTACCGAACTTATAAATGACAAAATTTTTACTTTACCGAGTGACCTTTTTTACGTAGCGAGGTCTTAAATTACTCGTTTTCGTCTTGTTTTGCAAAACACACTTGCGTTTAGTCTCGACCAATGAGGGCCAAATGCCTCCGAGAGACCGAGAACAGATCGATAGCATTATTGTTATTATGTCAGAAGTTGAGTGATTCAAAAGCAACAGTTACTATTCAGCACTAGCTCTAATAGATACGAGTAAATAGTAAAGATAAGTATATCATTCTCGTTTTTTTTTTTATTATAGAGGGCTTAGGAAATCGGCTTGATCGCAAGGACAGAAACACTGACACACCTGGAGGTGTGAGAGAGAGTCTGCCCGCCCGACGTTGAACCAGCTTGAGTCCTCTAATGTCATGTCCAACGGACGCAAACGCGTCCATCCGACATGTCACCATGGCCCGACCGGCTAAAACCCATTCCCTCTTTCCTTACCTCTGCTTGATCTCCATCTGCATCCGGCATCATCGTGAACGATATTCTTCACAGTGCAAGATGAGTTAAATATGTTTTTTCTTCTCCTTATCATTCTCGTGGATGTACCAGAAGAGCCAGTTTTTTCTAAGACCAGTACAAGTACGTCTCTGGATAGTGTGAGAGGAAGAAGCGAAGGATCCAATTATTCACTTAAATAGGTAATAAGACAGTTCGTTCTGCCCGAGCGGTGTCGCTGTACCTAATTACAAATCCGATCGTGATTTTCTAGCTAGGCGGCAACTGCTTTCGCACTTTGAATCTCAAAGGGACAGTAAGTATGAGATAAATATAAAGTCGCTGTAGCTTGTCTGTTGAATTGAGGTAATAGTCTCTAAACACGACTAAACAGAGGCATGAGAGAAACGTGATCATTTAACAAGCGCTTCATTGGTCAAATACTTTTCCCCTATAGGAGTCGTTCGTGTTAATTATAACTCCTATCTTATACGCTATCCTTTTAAGCTGGGTTTCAAGCAGTCTACACCTTTTCAGCGGCAGTAGCTATAAAGGATCAAATTACACTTTTACATCGTCAATTATAGTTTCAAATAGTCAGTTGTAATTTCCAAAAGCGTCAAAAGTACATTCGAAGAGTCAATTTTAAATTCCAGTAGTTTTGTATAATCACTTGAATATTCAAAAGCATCATATTAATTTCGAATAGAGTTGAATCAAAGTTTTAAGCTGAGTTGCGTTGACGTTTGATTTTTTAAAATCGATCGATTCGTTTCCAAGATATTTAGAAATGTTTTATTGTATATCTTAATTTGTTCAAATAGAATAAAAACACATGGAAATATCACTTTTTATTGCAATTAGTGTTCAAACTATTGCCCGTTATTGGCTAAACAATGATATAGGAAAAATAATGGTGGCGTCCAAATTCCTGACGGACAGTTGCAAAAACAATGGAAATGATTTCAGTCTTAGACAAGGGAAGAGAGAGGACGGAACGCGCGACTGATATTTCTGTCACTAAATGGCACCAAAGAACTACCAAAATTTACCTGTGATAAGTGATTCCCTACCATTATGTACACCACAATAGTTTACAATGATTGGTCTTAAAAATGCTAAATATCATAAAAAAATATTTTGGTGGCTATTTATTTCCGGTAACAGCTAATTGACAGCTAATTCATATAGGTTCAAGTGGGCCTGCGGTATCCCCTCTTTTTCCTTATCTAAGATTTCAGTTTATGGTGCCCAAAATCAATGTCCTCGGCAAACTGCTGTTCCGTTTAACCATTGATTAAAGTATTAAACGGTACTTTAATCAATGGTTTAACGTCAGACATCTGGGGAAGATAACTTCACATAGGTATGTATTGGACCTTGTTACGAAATTTCTTTGAAATGGATATGTCGCAAATAAGAAACGAAGAGTTTTGAACGAAGCCGCTCAAGTTAAAGTTTTGGGTCATTTTATCATACATCCTTATACTTCATCAGGCAAAATTGTGGATGCGACAGATATTTGATTTGGTTCTATACACACAGTTACTAAACTCCACTTTTATCCATTTAAAATGAAAATAGTACAAGAGTCCACCGAAGATGATTTCGATCGGCTAGTTGAGTTTTGTGAACAAATGGCTACAGCGATTAATGATAATACCATTCACGTGAATAATATCTGCCTCAATTGCAAAGTTTTTTTTATTATCTTGGTCCTACAAATTTGTGCTGCTAAATTGTGTTCTAGTTAATAATTATCATAATTTTTTTTTCTTTACATCACAGGTTCTGCTACTTTATACAAAATTATTATTAAAGGATATATACCCAACAAATCATGCATTTTTTCCAAAAAATAATTAGGAGAGTTTGATTTTTTAAGCTCCAAAGACGTTACAGTCTCACAGACTGCACGTTACCAGCTATGCCCCGAATTTGCACGTTACCGGTTAAGGGTTAAGCCGGCGCCACATATGCGGTATTCGGCGAGCAACGAACCCCGATTATTTGCTATTCGGTTAATAAAGCCGGCGCCACCTATGCGGTATTCGGCGAGCAACGAACTCCGATTATACAGGGTTGGGATAAAGTATGGAACCAGGCAAATAACTTTGGAACGGAAAGAGTGATATTGCTGAAAATTTGCAGGTAAGTGTAGTGACGTCAAATGCATCAGAAGACATTATGTCAGCTATTAATGTACTTCCGGTTTAACCGGAAGTACCGTCAACTTTTTTAATTTAAATGGGACACCCTGTATATTTTGCAGATTTTGATTCATCTTTTTTTTCCGAATACGTCCATAGTGGGTTTTGTATTTGTTTCTTAAAAAATTTGTCTCACAAATTCGTCCGTGGCGGTCAGCAGTCTTCCCGCTTGAGGTAATTTTTTTGTATTTTGTCTTTTTTAGTCACCGTCAAACGTGTTATAGGACCCCGGTCGGGACGTAAATCATTAAAAGTTGACAAACGTCTTTGTGAGTTCTCGCGCGATCGCCAAAACCGACTTTGAATGACCGGCATTTTAAACACCTGAAATGATAAAGAAGCTTTATCTTTCCCGTTTTTACAGAAACTAATGCTAAACCACTATGGACGTATTCGAAAAAAAAAGATGAATTAAAATCCGCAAAATATACAGGGTGTCCCATTTAAATTAAAGAAGTTGACGGTACTTCCGGTTAAACCGGAAGTACATTAAAAGCTAACATAGTGTCTTCGGATGCACTAGACGTCACTACACTTGCCTGCAAATTTTCAGCAATATCATTCTTTCCGTTCCAAAGTTATTTGCTTGGTTCCATACTTTATCCCAACCCTGTATGCTATACGGCTAAAGCCGGCGCCACATATGCGGGTATTTGCCGAATATCAATATTCGCCGTTTTTTCAACCTTGCTCGCCGAATAGTGAGCACGTATCGCTCTTTAGCTGAATAGCATATAATCGAGGTTCGTTGCTCGCCGAATACCGCATATGTGGCCCCAGCTTTATTAGCCGAATAGCAAATAATCGGGGTTCGCTGCTCGCCGAATATCGCATATGTGGCGCCGGCTTAAAGGGCGATACGTGCTCGCTATTCGGCGAGCAAGGTTGAAAAAACGGCGAATATTGATATTCGGCAAATACCCGCATATGTGGCGCCGCCTTTTTAGACATTTTCTATGTTGCCATTTAAACTCTATTGTGTTAACTTCACAACCTGAAAGTTAGGATGGCCTTGGTCAACGCATCATCGGAGGGCCATGATATCCACAACATGTTTGTGCAACTGCCCGTCAGGAATTTGAACATATATCATTATTCGGTCAGTCACGGCAACATTTTGAACACTTCATGGAACAAAAAGTGACATTCTCATGTGTTTTTGTACTCCTAAACGGAATCGTCCAGTTAATTGTCCTTTATGGAGTGTCAGTTTATCACGGGGCACTCAAAAGGAAGAAACATCAGCAAGAGACAGACAAGCTGCAAAGGAAGTCACTGCTGAGGGTAGCCAGTGCCTCCCGCACAGTATCCGGTAGGGCCTTGCAAGCAGTGACAGGGATACCAACATCCGCTAGCTGAAGAGAGAAGAGACATCTACGTCTCACAAGGAGACACGGAGACAGGGCGGTAAGACTACAGTCAACGGACCATAGAAAAGTGGCAGCAGATATGATCTCAAACAACGGATGTTGCGCAGTGGACGAAAAGACTGATACCATCAGTAGGAGAATGGGTAAACTGCGAGCGCGGGACTACCTGCGATTTCCTGACGCAGGCTCTAACGGTACATGGCCCATTCCGCGTATATCGGAAAATGGTAGGAAGAGCTATCGACGACCAGTGCCGCCATTGCGGACAGATCGATACGGCGGAGCATACGCATTCCGGGTGTGAGAGGTGGCTCACATACAGACAAGAAGCCTGTGCAAAACCTACATGAAGATCTGAAGGCAGATAACATGGTGAGACTGATGATCTCCGATAATATCTATTAGAAGACCATCCAATGCATGGTGAAGAAAATTGTGAGGGCTAAAGAAAACGAAGAACGTAGAAGCGATAATTAAACCACGAGATCAACGAGCTCAAACCAGCCCTACACTCATGTTGTTATGCCGTTCGAAGAAAGTTCCGCGAGTGGTAGGAGGGCTTGGAGGTAAGAAAAGAGGGAATGGGTTTACCAGTCGGGCCGAGGTGGCATGTCGGATCAACGAATTCGAATAGGTTAGAAAAAGCAACGCCCATGCTCATGTCATGTGAGTGTGCCCAAGATCCCGTTGTTATTATTTACTGTGTTCACAAACACGATGTTATTTTTTACAGAAATCTGCGGGATTTAAATTTTATGGAACTGTTTAAAATAGTCTTTTAAAACCCAAAATTCATTCAAAACTATAGCAATTAACCCGAAACGATCAACCAAAACAAAGTACCTATTCATATTATGCCTCTACATGAGTGCTGTTACTTTTAGGATTCTTTTCCTGCTATCTGTACAAAGGGTATATGGGTTTATCAGCGATTGAGCGGTCAGTGTGCCAGCTGCCGCGTTACGATTGTGGGCACAAACAAAAACGTTGTTTACTTCTTCTAACCTATTCTAATTCGTTGTGTCGGACGCGTTTGCGTTCATTCGACATGTGTTCAAAGGACCCAAGCGGGCAGACCACAGAGTTAACATCTCTAGAGGGAGCCTAATTTGAATATTGGCCAGCCAACATCTATAGCGCTATTGCCACTCTTCTTCGTCCGCTTCCAGTTTCTTCAAAATCTGGCAGTTTCCGCAGTTTGAACACAAAGTATTTAACTGGGTATTTAACTATACATTCCAATATACTTGCAATGTAACTGATTTACGTGAAGATAATTTGTATTGATTTAATCAAATCACAAAAATGGTAAATTTAATAGCGGAATGTCGCAATAACTTCTAATATGTCATAAATCTAGCAACCTGCAATCGGCGTGCCCTTAAGCTGTCATGTGGCTGTCATTGTAGTTGCGGTTATTGCGTGTGTCGAGATTTTTGTGATTTTAGTGTATATTTGACTGACTTTGTAACTATTTGTGGTGTTAATTAAATTATTTATGAACAATATTGTCATAATTGCATGATGAGACAACATAAAAAGTGCATAGTTTGCTGTAATAGCGACGAATCGGTTGAACACTTCTTATCATGGGTGAGTATAGGTTTTGTATTAGTTTTCAGTAGCGTAATATATGGGGATAAGTGGGAACAAAAGTAACTTCACTCCAGTTTGAGGAATAATAATGGTTGTTTAATGTATGTTTTGTGCACGCATTACATTCATGTCAATCAACATGAATTTTCCAAATTCCGTTTTTTACACTATTTGAGGACGTGAAATGCAAAAATGTATGCCACATTTACTTACAGAAAATCAATCTATGATTTTATAGAACTGAATATTACCTAATGCAATTTCTATATTTTATTGCTGAAGTAAAAATACGATGCAGCCATTCCAACAGGCTACCTTTCAGAACACTGTTAGATAGATAACAGTATCAACTGTTACAATGAAATTATAATAAGGGTAACTCTCTAAGTATAGCTAAATACTAATACAGCTTATTGGTATCAGTTTGTAACATCACAGTCATAATAATTGAATCTATTAATGAACATCCAATTTTAATATAAAGCCGTACGCTACTGGTAATGCCCTTAAGCTGTCAAAATTTCCGTTACATGTTGGCGGGTCAGCGACCTGTGCATTTTGTTGTTTACACTCCCTCTATAGATGTTAACTCTGTGGGGCAGACTTTCTCTTGCACTTCCGGGTGTGGACTAGTATTAACCCCCACGTTAAAAATATTACCACTGTTTAAAAATCAAAAAGGGATTAGGAGAATTTCGTACAATTAGCGTAGTGCAAATGCTATTGCGGTAATTAAAAAAAGTAAACTGAACCATAGGTAAAAAATGTTGCATCAGGGATCTAACAGAATATGGGGACGGTACAAAATAGGAGAATTTTGTACAAATAACGTAGTGCGAATGCTATTGCGATAATTAAAAATTAAAGTAAATTGAACCATCGCGCATCGGTAAAAAAGTTTGCATCAGCTGCTCGCGCAAAATCAAGACACTATAAATACAAACAAGAATTGGCACAGCAAAGAAAAGAGAGCGCAGCGTCTCGTCTGGAGAGCAATGTGTCAGATGAGCAGACCCGGAAGTAAAATATGAGGAGACCGGCCGTATTTTCTCTAAATAGCTGTCTAAACTCAGAACTGGAACTTTTTAATGTGCGTTTTCGGGCGATTACCTACGCGCTTTCGCCGGCCCCCCACCAAAGTTGTTTGTCGGCTTAGAACAATCCAGTCAGGAGGAAAAATCACTTGGAAGCAAGGAAAAAGTTTTCCTGTTTTGATAACACTTGCGTGCCCACAGAAGGTAAGAGATAGCTAGCAACGAGCATATTCAAGGGGAGGGGGGCTAGTAGGGAAGGGTTAGGTGCGCGGGACGATTACTTCCACTGTGACCCTATTTTGTCTAATGTGGCTGATCCCTTTTTAAACTTTACCGTACAATCCACACCTCTTGACAGAGGCGATTGTCATGTTGGGTGAACACGAGGTTTCAGCTTAATAGAAAGCCAAATAGAGGTTTCCTATTTTTTCGGCAAACCAGAAGAACTGATTTTTTTTTTTCATAAAATGAGTCTGAAACTCAAAACTGCGACCGGATCTGTAATCAGGGCACAGAAATTATCCAAAACAGGACGTTTAATCCTAATAGAATGCCAAATAAAAGTTTTCGATTTTTCAGGCAAAACTCAGGATCTGAAATATCTGATTTTTTTTATTTTCATCAATCGAGACTGAAACTCAAAACTACGACCGGATTTGTAGTCAACACTCACAAATTATCCAAAACATCAGGTTCCATAACTGCGACCGGATTTGTAATCAACACTCACTAATATCCGAAACACGAGGTTTCATTTTAATAGAAAGCCAAATGATGGTTTTCTATTTTTTAAATAAACCTGAAGATCTGAAATTTAGGTTTTCCTTAAATGAGTCTGAAATTCAAAACTGTGACTGGATTTGTAATCAACACCCTCAAGTTATCCAAAACACGAGGTTTCATCTTGATACAAAGCCAAACAAATATTTTCGACTTTTAGGCAAACCCGAGGATCTGTAAGGTCTGATATTTTTTAGTTTCAAAAGTGTCAAAAGACACTAAAACCAGATTTGTAATCAGTACCTTCAAATTAACCAAAACACAAGGTTTCATCTTAATAGAAAGCCAAATAAAGGTTTTCTATTTTTTAGGAAAACCTGGAAGATCTGAAATTTTTTATGTTCGTCAAAAAGAAGCTGAAACTCAAAACTGCGACCGGATTTGTAATCAGCACCCTCAAATTATCCGAAACACGAGGTTTTATCTTAATGTCAATAGGCTCGAGTTGGGTGAGTCCAAAAGTCTGAAACCTATAATAGCTCTTTGTAGTACAGGATAGGAGCACAATATGTGCTCCGCTGTTTCATCCACCACATAGCAGAAACATTGCTCCGTTGTTTCTTCCAGACCTATCTTCCGCAAGTGGATAAGGGCAGCTATCGCCCATCCCAGATTTTAGGGTCGTAAATTTATCATATTTGGTTGAAAAATAATATTTTTTTTCCTTTTTATGTTCTATTCCGAAGCATTATTTTCAAAAGCAACCCCCTATAGGTTTGTAGACTATACTTCATCAATCAGAATGGATGAAAGGATTTGCCCAACAAGATTAATGGAATAACTCCAAAAACTCTCAAAACTATGGATAACGACAAGTAGGTTGAGCAAGAAATAGAATGCTCGGTGAAGATTAATTTGAATCTAGAAGTCAAATATTCTCAAGAAAGGAATGATTGGTTGGTGATAAGGAGGTGGTGCTTTGAACCTGTACAGATATCAAACCTATGTCAACAGTAGCAGAAAATTAGTCAAAATTGAGCAAGAAGTTCAGTGTGGCTGCCCACCTTTCCCCGATTTATTCAACAGCCTCGTGGAAACAGGCAAAGACTAGGTGACAGAATCCATTAGATTTTACAGTCGGATTTTCTCAAATTTTTATCGATTATTTACCTAACCCTAACACACATACAGGGTGTTCATTTGGAAAGTTCCCACCCCCAAATTCTTGAAAACCGCTGACTAAAAGAAAATACTCCGAGACACGTCAAATGATTTGTCAAGTGGGACAACATTTTAACCAAAAACTACTTCACCCCCTTGTACTTTCTGCCACTCAGGATCATCCCCGTAAAAATTTTAGATGACAAGAGATATTGAGTAATATTTTGTTTCAAAGGTATCTCGAAGTTCTTTCTTTTGACATTTGACTTTTTAAAATCTGTGGATTCGTTGTCGAGAAAATTAGAAGCCTTATGTATCTTAACTTATTCAAATAGAATACAAAAACGTACGAAAATATCTCTTTAAAATAAAAACAAATAATTGCAATGAGTGTTCAAATGTCGCCCGTTATTGGCCAAACAATGATACAGGCAATTTTCAAATTCTTGACAAGCAGTATGGATCCTTTGTCAACGCATTATCGAAAGCTGCCATGATATCCCACAACATGTTTTTGCAACTGCCCGTCAGGAATTAGAAAATGTCTATATCATTGTTTAGCCAATAACGGGCAACATTTGAACACTTATTACAATAAAAACTGATATTTTCATGTGTCTTTCTATCTAAACCAGTTAAGATACTTATGAAGATTCTAATTTTCTCAAAAACAAATAAACCGATTTTTAAAAATCAAACGTCAAAATAAATTGCTTCGACATACCTTAAAAACAAGTTATTACTCGTAACCCCTTGTCATTTAAAATTTTTAAGGGAATGATTCTGGGTGGGAGACAGTACAAATGATGAGGTAGTTTTTGGTTAAAAATTTAACCCCCTTGACAAATCTTTTGCCATGTCTAGGCATTTTTTCATATAGTCGGCGGTTTTCGAGAAATCCAGGGTGGGAATTTTTCAAATGAATATATACAAATAATTGTTGAAATAAATACATTAATACTGAGTGTTCTCTAAATTAGGTCAGTACATTCAAAAATTACCTTTATATTTAAATTGGTGCAGCTTCAAAGTAGGGCACTAATTATCTATTGTTTTGATATAGCCCATTGTACCTACTGAAACCACATGCTTAAGGGGCCTGGATACACACATTTATACATACGTATTTGCCACGTAAAACACGGACTCACAATTTCTCGCATAACACATTCTATTTTCAAACTACATATATAATATTTCAGAAGGCGATAGTTAAGACCTTAATGAATGACAACTATTTTCGATTTTCTCAAAAAAGTTTTTTGATCTGTAAAAAAACTCGCGGTGCATAATCATACATTCTGTAAATGCCTGTAATTTAACAACCAAACACGATATCAAAAAAAGGCTAAATAGTTGCAAAAGTGGAGGCTGGCTTTCTTCTTCAATTTGCTCCTTGAGTCACTACTGTAAGTTTAAAGGTAACTTCAGGAGCTTGGAAATGCAAAGTTCATTTTTATATTGACCTTTGGACCTTACCTTTGGATTTTTAGACTTATCTCCCCTCATCTTAGGCACATACACTGGAGAAAGGGAACAGGCGGCCACGCCTCCTCGCTAACACGGGAATATCTTTTCTTTGATTCTCAATTTCACGCGCTATACCCTAGACCCTTAATTGCATACATTTCGGTCAAACCCATACCACACACAGGGTTTGTTTTCTTATGCTACCCTTCTTACGATGTTTACGTTACTCAAAGATCCAAACACAGCATGGGTCTGTTTTCGGTTGGTCTATAAAGTGCATCTGCTAGATAGACGTAAAACATTTATGGTCGCTATTCAGAGAATATGGTGAACGCCTGGAGTTTTATTGTCTTAATATGAATATTCAAATGACTTCGGTGCGTCGCTTAATTCGTGTTATTAGTTGCTTCCTTTTTCCAATGGCACTTAAGTGTCTGTTAATTTGTTAACGGAAGAATCAAAGAATAAGCCCAGTCGATGCTGTGATGTTAACGACATAATTCTTATCTTAATTATACGATAATATTTTAAGTGGGATTTTTCATCGCCCGTTATGTAAATTATAGTAGATTATGATAAAAAGTCGGCAAGGAATTAATTTAATTATCGAAGCACACATTCGATATAGTAGCTCAAAATTATAAACGTATACAAATGGTGGATTTATTAAAAAAGTTTTTTGGATTATGCGAGTAGAACGTAATAGGGCAGACTTAAGGCTACAAAACTAAAATAGGTGTTTTAACTTGTATTGTAACAGCGTTTTTCATCCTCGCTACGGTAATAATACTGTGTCGAAATTTCATTAAAATCAATACTAAGTACCTTTGGTTTCTATGATAGGCAAGGCTATGTTGGGATGGGTCTTAAATAAGTGTATTATGCCCCTAGTTTTTACTTGCAAAGACCAATGGAGAGCCTATTATGAATACATTAAATTTTCCAGTTTCTCAACCCCCCTCCCCCAAAACACCCCAATTTCACCCCCACCATTAGAATGCATCTAAAAAAAGTGTATTATGCCCCTAGTTTGGACAGCCTATCATAAATACACAGCAAACTTTCCAGTTTCACCCCCCCAAACACCCCAATTTCACCCTCACTAGCAAAAGTAGAAAATGGTCAGAAACCCCTAAAGCGTCCAAAACCGAAGTTTAGGAATATTTGGAATTTGTTTTTTGGCTAATTACTCTGCCACCCATTCACCGATTTTCAAAATTATAGCAGCATTACCTACTGCGGCCAGCAGCATACCGCATATCGCTGCCCAAATTTTATCACAATCCTTGCAGCGGTTACAAAGAACGAGGACGGAAAAGTGCCAACAGACAGACCGACAGACAGACAAAGGGACGAAAAAAAGTGACTTGGATTTCCGTTATGTAAACATCATAAAACGCCTAAACAGCGTATTATCTCAAAATCGAAAATTTTTGGCGATCACAATACAATACAAAACAATCTAAAGGTCTGCTAAAAAACAGTTCTGTATGAATAATCCCAAAATCAAACTACTACAGTAGGTACTGCAGAAACAAAAAAAAACTTGTTTTCTAAACATCATCAGATCTAATATAATCGATACTACAAGTATTGCTGAATTTCTCTACGTTTGGCTAATGAGCTACACTGAGAAGACACTGTTTCTGAAAAGATATGATTTTAAATATTGACCTATGATATTAGATCATACAGTAGGTCATATTAAAATATAAATTGTATAATTTGTTCCAGTATCGTACAAACATATTACAAACATATCTCACGAGAATAAATTTTTGTGTCTACAGCACTGTACTACAATTTTATTTCTCACAGTTTCGCGACGCTACATCCTAATTTACATGAAAGGTTAATTGCATAACTTTTTTAATGCGGAAACACTGAAAAATTACATTTATAGTAACTTTATGGGGGTCATCAATTTTACTGGTGTCATGATGTTTTCATATTCATATGGAAATTGTATGTTAACAACGTTGTTAATCGGAATTTCTCACAAGTCTGCATAATTGTTTCGAAAACAGGTGTTGGTTGTGCGATTCTAAATTGTAGAGGTTTTGCTAACGACAGAATATGTATTCATTCATTTGCTGACTTTTAGGTTAAGTTAGGACTGTCAAAAAAGTTTTTGATTACGCTCAAAGTACAAAGCTGTCAAAATACTTGATTGAAATAATAAAACGTATGGTAGTGACGTAATCATTTTTATGATGGTGGATATGGTCTATTTATGTATGCACGAATTTGCACGTGATTTTATCTTTACCGTATAGAGGGAGGCCTAATATGTCACTCTAAACAATCAAAAATTTGCAGATGAATCACTTTTTCACTGAACAAAAATTAAAAACTCCGAATTTTCACCATATCAATAAACAGCACCACAAAACAACAAAACCACGAAAGAACCGTCAAAGTTATATGACTCGGAAAGTGTTAGCACCCATCGCCCACCCAGATTTTGCGTTGTAGCCAGACTTCTCTCATTTCTATCCGCGATCAGTAGAAAAGGCACAGGATCAACTGTTTCAGGACGTAGAGAGTATCGGTCTGAGGACGAATAATTACGCCCCACGTAATTTTGGAAAATTTTTAACGTCTATTGTGTACCTAATTTTCAGAAAGAAAATTTGCGGTCCAGGCACGTTTTGTATAACAAAATGTATTTTAAAACTGGATATTTTCTACACATTTTTGTGATATACCCTCACAGAACAAGGCGACTGTAGAATCAAGAGTCCGCTCGACAGACACGGTAAGTTTGACAGAGATACGGTATTGTCAACTTGTGCTTCATTATCTTACAACTAGAGAAATACACGACAGAAGTATAACACCGAACTTACACTAGCATATCCAAAACCTAACCTAACACCTATACTAACCACCACCTACTCTAGCATTTGCCGTATGTAGGTAGGTTTGGGGCTAGGTGTTAGGCTCGGTGAAGAGAAGGTATTAATTTTTTAGGTTAGTTTAGGTTCGGTTAAGTAGGGTTAGGTTATGTTAGATGGCTAGTTTAGATTAGGTTAGGTGTTCGACAGGGTAGGGTATTAACCATGTACTTCACTAGAGTTAGATATCGAGCACATGGTGGCAACAAATATTAGTGTTATAATACACGGAACTCCATTCTTTCAGCGGGCATCAGAAAATTTGCGAGGTGTGGCAATGTCGCAAAATCTGAGAGGAGGAGGATGAGTGTTAAGATGTTTCGTGTCATATTGACGATATATAGTTAAAATACGGAGTTTTTAAAAAGGTTTTTTTTCAGCTCAAAAGTCCTTCGTACGGAATTTTTTTGTTTAAGTGACATATTAGATGGAATTTCGTGGATACTTAAAGCTTACCAGTCACCAGTCACCTTGATGATGCTAATGTAGACAGTTGCTTTTCCCTCGTACATTTGAATAAAATTCTAAATGTAGGTCACAAAAAAGTGTAGTTAAGTTATTGAGATATTTGAATTTATGGTTTTTACATCACGAAAAACCATACTCATATCTATTCGTCTGTTATTTGTGATAGTAAAGAGAGTATGTAATTATACACGTTAGGTAAGCACTATGGTTAGTAGTGCCCTGAGGATGTCCCTTGGAAGTTGGAACTCCACGAAAGCTCGACATTCAATGAAAATCACAGGCAGGTCCATGAGGATTTGAGGAATTTTCTAGTAAAAAGTTGCACTTTCCTATTTTTTACTACGTATCTGTATTCGTCGGTGACCCACAGTGATGAAAAGCAAGTACCAATATATTTTTTTTTTCACGTAAAGTCTGTCTGTGATAACCCAGGGTTTTACAGCGACACAAGATGTGTGCCGAGGATTCTTCCTCTTCACCATACTACGTGCACGTTGGGTCGATGACCACCCTCATCACGAACAGGTGACGCCTGAAGGTGTTATGACCCGTTAATAGGCCTACTAGCCTTCTCAAGTTACTCCTATCCAGAGAGAGACAAAATCGTCCTGTTCTCTCTGTAGGCCCTGCTAATAGTTCTCGAGCTCGACGGAGATGACCAGAGATGTTGCTCCATCTCAGAGACTGTTGATTCTGGATCCACTCTCCAGTTGTTTTCCTAATCAAGTTTGCAGATAGTCCTAAGGCTGGTTCCGGGCCCACAAAACTGTTGCCGGATCCCATCCTAGCCAGACGATCCGCCATGTCGTTACCCTTTACCCCAGCGTGCCCAGGTACCCACATCAGTGTTACCTTGTGTTTAGCTGAGATGTCGTCAAGAGCCCTCCTGCGGAAGAAAGGTAAAGGCGGCTTTATGAAACTTTTCCTTTGCCGTAACTTAGCCGTAAATTGAGCGTTAGTATTAACTTTATCCTTAACTTTAGCCGTAAGAGAATCAACGTTCATGAAACTTGAATTTGGCATTAAGGATGACAGAGGTGACGTTTCACAAAGTCTGTTTTCAACGGTCTGTTTTGATTTTAAGGTTATATTTTTAAGACTTGACGCGTTGGCAGTTATACTGTTTGCGGAAGGCGAAATTTGTTTTTAAAACTACGACCAAAAATGATGCCAAATAAAAAGAGTAAGGTGATCTCAGGAGTGGTTGCCTCATGCTAGATCATAATTTAATGTTCTGTGCGTTTCGCGCATGCTCAGACGCTCCTAAGATTTAGAATTATCTTTTATCCTTACGCCTAATTCTTAAGTTAAATTCAAAGCTGTTTCATAAACAATTTCATTATTGACGGCAGGTTCAACTTTAGAATTAACACAAACGCTAATTTACGGCTAAGTTGCGGCAAAGGAAAAGTTTCATAAACCCGCCTTAAGATTTGTACTTTAAACATCAGCTATCTTTCACCTTGTATGGCTACTTTGTTTTAGTTCACTGAATTTCATATCCGTCATTTCATGTACCTATGCTTCTATGTACGTATACATATCTGTAACTTCGTTACTATCGTCCAACGCACGGAATAGAGCGGATCGCAAATGTAGACAAAACGAATCGTCTGCCGGAAGGGTGTAAACAAAAATGTATCTGCGAAAAGTGCGAATCGATTTTCGATATCCGCGCAATCAGGCTTTATTGTTACGGAGGCCATTGTACGACGAAAATCTAATTAAATCTGCACAAGGACACAATCAAACTGAATGCCACCCGACGTATGATATATACAGGGTGTACTTACTACAGATTACGTTAAGGGAAATACCACGATTAATAAATCATTTTGCCATACTCTATCTTGAAGAACTACCTGGTGGCCAGACTAAACTGGTTTGATGAACTTTTTTTATCACTGCATATGACGACCTGGAATAAATATTTATCTTGAACAGAATTCGTAATCAGGACAGTTCAGTATGCTTGGAAATCTGGTGTCCGTAATTTCAGTCTGTCACACTCAATCCCAAATTAATTAATCTTTTATAATCTATTTTTAAAATAACTAACCAATATATCGTTTTTTGTGAACCCAGACCTTTAGCTTTCAAGAAGATAGTAAAGAAACAAGGTCATTAAAACAAGTCTACATATACAGTGCACCGTAAGCAAATTTTGAATTTAATTGAATCAAAAAAGTTATTAATCAAAAGTAAAAAAAAACTTCTTTCCCCTATTATTTTTTAGAGGATATAATACAGTTAGGTAAAAAATCAAATGCACGATATATTTTGAGAAAAAAGTGAGGCCACAGAAATAAACTAAAAGGAAGACAACGAATACAGAGACACAGAGGCAGAGAGATGAGAAGAAGAGAGAACTACTAAAATTAAGAAAAATGGAACACGACATACAAAAAATGAGAAACAGATCTAAAAAAATTACTTACAAGTATAATGACTTCTACTGAACTAATTTTCTTAGAAAATTAGTTCTAAAAATTTATTTTACTGAAATTCTCTATACCAGGTAACGCATATTCGCCTCTCTTCACTGTTAGTTAAGAGTTACGAGAACGTGAAAAATGTGAGAACTGGCAAAATCTATCGATATCGTTTTGCTTTTCCTGACATAATTTGAAATGCAACTTAAAAATCAATTGTAACGTTTCCTTCTCTCTAGGATATTACATGATAAAGCCCTAAATTCGACGTTTTGTCTTTCATAAGAGCGCTATAGCGGATTTTTGCAAGGAGTAATTGAGTACTTAAATCGGAATTCAACAACGTATATAACGAAGTGATATCTTTGGAACTCCAATGGGCCTATACCGTGATCTCAAATTGATCAATTTATTTACTGCGGTATTATTTTTGATGATACATAGGACCGTTTACTGTCAAAAGTCAGCAGAAAACTTGATTCAAATGAGAATAACACTAAAAAGAAAATTGTACTGTAATTTGAAATAGCCGATGATGACGTCACCTGTAGGGAACCAATGAGAAGCGTCCTTTCGTGGTCCGATGACTACGAGCGGATGCTATTGTTTTGTACCAGTGAGCTCTTATTGGTTCCCTACAGGTGACGTCACGACCTGGGCAGGAAGCGTATGGATTCAAAAAAATCAATATTTAGAGCCATTTTTTTCGGTTATAAATACGATAGAAAAATTTTGTAAAATTACTTATGGCATCTACGTGGTGTCAGGGTTCGTTTAAGCCAATAAACAAAAAATGTGGTATAGGCCCATTCAGAAAAAAGTTAGTTCAGAACATTAAAAAAATAGAGAGATAAATCTCAAAAGCAGAAAAATCGGGAAAAAAGAATACGGAGAAGATGGAAAAGCTTCACTTGATGACAAAATGAAATGGAAGAAATATTATAAAAATATAGAATCATGTTAGAAACTATTGGAAACGCCCTTATTACACGTAAACAGCAAATATATCACACAACAACCCTCAACCCCAGAAATTTAAGGAAAAGAGCGACGATTTAGTATCCACGTCCTCTTCGTTGATTTAACCCCATGCTTTCTGTTCTAATGGCCTCTAATTTTGTACACCAGCCTGGTCATTTATTACTTAACTAAAATAGATAAGGTTCCTTAATTTTATTTTATTTCGGTTAAAGTAAGGTTTACGTGCCTTCTGGGAAACTGTTCTTTTCTAAGCACATCAAGAGAAATTACTGCTTGAGGCAGTACGGTTATGTGATGCTATTGAGGGGAGACTATTAGAGTTTGTAGTAATATTATAGATGAAATAGAGTTTATACAAAAATGCTTTTAACGATGTGCCATTTCTAAGAGATTTTTATTGTTTTTAACTCGCTCTTATTAGCTTCACCTGTATGTTTGTTTGTGAGTTTGTAACTCTCCATTGGACTAAGAGGTCGGACCAAATATTGAATACCCCCTTTGTCGCGAAAACAATTATTTTGACGACTTCAAATCCGTCGGACCAGTGGTCGTATACGCTGACTTAGAAATGGCGCAGACACCTTAAGTTTTGTTAATATCACAGAAGCACAGTGACGAGAGCTTAACACGCGTGACATCCAACTATTTGGGAGTTGGTGTTTCTGTGAAATTTGTTGAGGATGTTATAAAAATTGATCAAAAGCAATTGTTCATTTTCATTACACAGGATATCAATAAAAACAGATAAAAAACATAAAATACATGCTTTAGGTATAAAATTAACTAAAAAAAATAAGAATAAATATACTCCAAAAAACTAAAATACGTTTTTAAGGAACATCGTACTGAAAAGTTTAAAGTAATTTTTAATGCTTGAAAAAATAATGAACGAAAAATACTGGTATGATTAAAAAAAGCGTGGACACTTTGTGCCATCATTCGCAAATCGAGCGCTTGATGCTTTTTTCTCAATCATACGTATTTTTTATTCATTGTTCTTTTAAGCTTATTTTAAAAATTAATTTTAACTTTTCAGTCCGATGTTCTTTAGTAGCGTGTTTTTTTCGTTTTTTAAACAGCATTTATTCTTAGTTCTTTGTGAAATATTCAAATCAGAAATAAAGTTTCTGTAACTGATCCTGTGGTTCTCTCTATCTGTTAGGAAGTTTCTACATATGTGTTACTCAATCTTATCACTTAGGTATCCAAAATTGCTGTTTTGTCAAATTTTCTACTTTGATAGACGTCCTTATAACTGCAATTTGCATATAAAATATGATATAATATATAAAATATATAAAAAACGTACATTTGTTCGACTATTATTTGTCGTAACTACATTGCCCGAATCCACGCCCTATGAAGTGAGATCAATCGTTTCCAAGTTATAAAGACAGCAAGGAAGTTTTTCGTAATAAGGATATGATGATACAATAAGACATCCAAAATTCATGCTCTAAATTCCCAATTTCATTTGTTTCGTAGTTACAAGAATATCATCGCCTACTGGTGTAGTAACTATTACCGTATGAGTAGTAGTAACTATATGGATCTGGTTTTGTATTTTGGACTATTGATATCTACTCTCTTACGTTGTAATTCATCTCATTCAAACTTGAGTTAGACGGCTTCTCAACTTGATGTTTGATAACAGCGTCGTATTCTGATTTATTACGAATCAAGATGAAAATCTTAAAATCTCATTTAGGAAGTTTCCTAACTTTAATAAATCCTTCACACTCTGACGTTCCTGTTAAAGTTATTAGTAAGTTTACTGTCAGATAAGGAAACAAAAATAAAGCCGCGGGTTGTACTGCTTCTCACAAACCATGGCATAATGAACTTCTCCGACAAATAACAATTTAGGGCTTGGGGAAGTAGTATGGAAATGGCTTCCTTAGTCGAAGCACTACTTTTTGTGTTAGCATACAGTAATATGTTGATCTAACAAAGTGTCAGTTATTGTTACACACTTATTTATTTATTCATAACGTATGTTGTAAAAGTTTTGAGAATTTTTCTCAAAACTCGGGAGGTAGTTTCACCATTGGAAACAATTCGGAAATCGTTACCATGGTTGCTAGTCAACATCTAAATGTAACAATAAACCATTTTGGTTATGATATAAATTGTCAAAATGTCGTACGAACTAGATATTCGGAAGAGTATTTACAGTCTAGTTGGACGACTTGAAAAAAAAAGAAATAGTTCGCCTATATCAAGATCAAAATATTTCTGTTGCCACAATTTATCGAGCGATCCGTGAATGCGAAGAAGGTGTTATAAATTTATCAAAAAGTAGACGTCGAAGGGCGTTTAATGCTGCTACAGTTCAAAGAATGGTCAACAGAAGTGAACATCGAGTTGGAACTTCAACACGAAAACTTGGACACATGTTTAACGTCAATGCTAGCATAATCTGCAGAGAAATAACTTAAAGTTCCGAAAAAGAAGTATTTCACATTTTCGAACTCAAAGGTAATGATGGTTTTTGTACAAGAGACTTTGTAATGTAAAATTTAAACGAAAAGTTTGAAAACAAAGTGTTAGTGTGGTGCACTATATCAGACAACGGTACTTCACAGCCGAGCGTTGGACGAGTTAGAGCCGAAGCGGTAACCGCAGAAGTCTATACTCAAAGATGTTTGCCGAAACTATTTAATTTTATTAATACCCACCATGCTAATGACAATATACTGTTTTGGCCAGATATGGCTTCAACTCATTATGCTTTGCGTATGAGAAACTGGCTTGAACAACACGGAATACCTCTTGTACCACGAAAAGACAACCCTCCCAATTTTCCTCAAGCAAGACCTATCGAAACTTTTTGGGCTCAACTGAGTGCCAAAGTTTATAACAATGGCTGGAAATTTCAAAACGAAAAGCAGTTAAGAAGAATAATAATGCTAAGGATCAGAGAAATTGATTTAGAATTTGTCCAAAACCTAACGAGGAACATTAAGGGGAAATTGCAAGCTGTGGAAGATCATGGCCCATTAGCAGTACTTTAATATCATTTTTATATTAAGAAATATTGTTATTTTTTGGAATTCTTGTTACAGTTCAAATATATTATTGTGAGATGTTTTTTTAATTTTTTAAAAAACTTCAGAAAATTTTTGCAACATACGTTAATATGGCATTTTTCACAAAATATGTTTGTTTGGTTATTATTCTTGCATTTTCTGCTTAATCCAATTTTTTATTTAGTACACGTACTTTTATTTTGTCTAGTTAGTCCCTCATATCTTCAAGAACTCTGTACACTGTTAACAGTTACAGGTGGAAGACATCTTGTATTGTGGTGGATTCGTGTTCAGACTGAGGATGTGGTATTTTATCCCACCTAAAAGAGGAATTCGCACATTTGACATGTTGGCTTCTAATCCTGTTGAGACCATCGCAGCATTGGGCGTTACAGGTTTTGAGCTCTCTCTGTCCATTCGCTTTGCGTATTTGGGGTATCAAGTAATTTCGTCTCTTCAATAAAAGTAGAAGCGCATTCTGGGTACGCTAAATGAACTAACAGATATTGGCACCTCTGATAATATGTTTAAGGGTCTCATGGCTCTTAAAGAACAAGATATATCTAGAAATAATGATGTTTCAATTTGTGTTAGGACAACTATTTGTTTTTACAGTACAGGCAAAATGGGTGTTCGGACAAATTTCTGAGTATCCTGTGCCTAACAACTTTTTAATAGTTTATAATATGTGCTAATGGTAGCAACATACAGATATTGGGAAGCAGTACTTTAAGAAAGTATTGGTTCGCCATCTATCTACCAAAGCCGGTACCTGAGCGTTTAATCTGGGGAACCGAGCACTGTTTATGTGACCCGTTTAAAAGCATCAGGTATAGGAACCTGCTAGGCACTAACAGACAATTTCGTTTATTCATCTAAGACCTAAATCACACTGACTGACGACCTTTAATAAAAGCGAAACGACGTCGTCTGTGATTGGTTTCGGATGAATGAATGAAATTTCTACTCTTAGTTATGCGAGAACTTTCTTTCTTTTTCTTCTCCACTGAGTGCAATGTTTTCCAGCGTAGCGTTTCTGAACTTGATGTGATACCTGAAATAAAGCTGGTAACTAGCTCCTACGGTACGTTTGTATCACGAATACAAAATTATGGGTTACTAGTTGGTACCAGTTGATAACAGAAATTTCATCTCGAGTGCTAGTAGCAGATTCGCTAATATGCCACTATGCATTATATTGATACTCAGGTATAGTTTAGGTTATATTGCGTTTCCGGATTGGCTATAGACCTAAACCACTGCTATGCATAGGAGTCTACTTTAGTTTATCATAGCACTAGCCTGATCCTCTAATGAAAGTATCTATCGCTTTAGCACCGTCTTGTTCACATAGCCTTCTGCTCCATGAAATTTCTGTTGCGTCAGGCCTTCAAACACGGGGGTGCGATGGAGTTTCCTCACGTTTGTTGTAATCTACATATTCCCTTGGGCAACATACATTAATTACACCTACAATACCGTATTCTGTTAACATACCTACTGTAACTAACGCAGTCTTACTAGCATAGTTGAGTAGGTCTCTCATGAAACGGATTCCGTCCTGTTATGAATAATTTCATCTGCATCTCTTTGGTTCTTCCATAACTGCAAAAATTTATTGCAAGTCTATTTATCCGAAAATTATCTAATATGTATTTTGATTACGGCACAGAAGGGCTCTGGAGCTTTTGACGTTCTCCATTCTCATTGTATCCTTCATATGAGTAGGTAGTGGGTTCCGTACTCAGATATTTTTTCTTGAGAAGGGGGAGAAAGGGGAGGAGGGGCAGTACCTACATACGCTAGTACCAGCTGTTACTTTATATTATTAAATTTCACCGATTTTCATTAACTTATATGTTTAGGGCATTGACTGCTATGATCATTGGCCCCGTGTTCTAAGTAGGCTTTGTTACTGTTTCCCGGAACTCCTCTAGGAACAGCATTGATAGAAAGAATCAAGAAATGAATGGTCAGGCCGAAAACTCTCTGAGGTTTTTGGAAATGTATCTCTGATTGAAAAAAAACTAGAAAAAAATTATGCCCATGGCAAGATTTAAGCCTGGGACCTTAAGGCCACAAGTCCTAAGCTCTACCTACGACCCACCCCCCTTCACCATTTTATCAAGCCATAATATTGATTCTGGAATTTTCCTTCCTTCTATTGCCTAGCTAATAAATGAAATGAAATGATCGAATTCAGGGCAAAAAAAAGGACATCGTGCTACCATTAATGACACCATGGAAAAAAGCTTTATGCGTGTAGGAATTTTCAAGTTCACATGCTATATGTACATTTACACAAATAAACATAAACAAGCTCTAAGAGATAGGCACTTCAAATGCCGGCCTTCTCATTAATCATTGTTTTGGTGAAGACACGACAAGGTGATTCTAGTACTACAAACATTGACACACGCATATCGTGGATTACCTCACTTGGAAAATTGTTGTAATGGGCAGTGTCTCCTGAGCTTAACATAGTGGTTTTCTAATGGATCATGTGACCTACTTGAGATTTCGATCATTTAAGAATAGCGCTAGACAGATGAAAACGTTTTCATCACATATATTTCATTATATTCTAGATTGTCAGTTTTGGAACAAGTACTAGTTATATTTCTTTAATAAGTCTAATTTAAACTCGCAGCTAGTAGCTTTGAACCTTTTTTAAAAATCAACTAGCATCGACTTTGATGAAATATGGAAAATATGTTTGGTAGACACAACAGAGCTGTCGTATTTTTTAAATCTTTGCCTTATCCGCAACCTCAAAATATGAAGTCAAGTTGGTTGACTCAGTACTTCCCACACAATACGGTGGTACCAATTTATTATTTTTCCAGCTATAGTTTGAGATCCCCTTGCAACCCTTCAACCTCCCGCCCACCAAAAAAGTGTGTTATGCCGCTACGTCTTTCTTTCACCGGTCAGTGGACAACCAAGATATAGCAGAAAATTATCAGGAACTCCTTAAATGCCTAATGAGGGACTTAGGGCTTATTTTATAGTCTTAGTTTTTTATTGTTGCTGCTCCACCACTGACACGATTTTAAAAAACCATACGCCTTTTCCATCCTCGCCAAGGTAGTAATACTGTGTCTGAATTTCATTAAAATAAATTTAAAACAGTTTCCACGTTACACAATACAGAACGATGTAAAATAATATCTCGTGTGTATACATCAGAAAATTCCAAGTCCCTTGATTTCTGTAACAGGCAAGTCTATGTTCGGATGGACCTAAAAAAGTGTTAGTCAAATAAGCTTTGCTTTCACATGTCATTGGACAGCCTATTGTGAATACAACAAATTTTTCACTGGGATGAAAGATACTTGCTTTACTCCGCAAGATGGAGATGGTTCCAATCATTTGGTTCACAGAAAAATCGGAAAAATGAAGGGTACCGGCTGGATTCGAACCAACGTCTCGGTGGAGTCGACACAGGGTCGTAGGCGCTGTGTATCGGCTAGGGTGCGGAGTACCGTGGCGCAGTTGGTAAACGCGCTGGCCTAGAATGCCGGAGACGCTGGTCCCAATCCAGCCGGTACCCTTCATTGTTCCGATTTTTCTGTGAACCAAATGATTAAAATTTTTCAGTCTTACAACCCCCCACCCTCCAGCTACCGATTTCACCCCCACCCAAAGAAAAAGTAAAAAATGATCAGGTAACCAGGATCATCGCTACCCAAATTTCATCAGAGATGCAGCGGTTACTGAGATTACGAGGCTAGACGAACGCCAAAAGACAGACAGACAGACCAACGGAAATGAGTGACGTGGATTTTCGTCCCGTAGATATCATAAAACGCCCAAAAAGTGTATTATCCCAAAATCAAAAATTTTCGCGATCGCAATACTCCCCTCACCTATCGGTGTAAAAATTGTAAGAGCTTAATTCTTAAAATAAGCTTCTAATAATTTTTTGAAATAATCGAAGTGTAGTAATATTCCGCGTCATTTTTTCACGGTTTTAAAGGCTTCGTTCCAGTTTTTCGGGAAATCGTCATTGCACTTTTTACTGTATTAGACCTAAATTCTTTATTTTCAATAAGTTGAGTGTCTATCGATTTCAGATAAGGTTGAAAAATATTTTGAGACACTGGTAGACATTAGGCTGTACCCAAATATATTTCCTGGAACTCCTTAGGCTCATTGTACAACAAAAAAGGTGTGGTTCTTAAATTTATTAGCACCTAAGTGCTGTGGGAGATCACTTTCCTTCCAAGACAGAGTACAATCATCACAGGAAGAAAGACTCAAATCTTCCCCTGAAGACTAGTGTATGATGTTGCTGTGCCAAAAGATACAGTGCCATATTGTTTCTATTATTTACAAAACTCTATATATAACCATTCTGACACGTTCAAGTAACACTTAGTTGTCCTCAAAGAGCAATTCCAAGCAAATCATGAAGCACTATATAAAACTGAGGGTGACGCATCCGTCTTTTTTCATTTCCATCTCCATAAATTACAGCGGCAAAATTGAACCTGCCAAAATGCTTTCAAAAAACAAAGTAACATGGCCGGCGGTCCCATATGAATGGAGTTCTGTCCCCGCTTGAGTGGAAAGTTCCGTTTTTATGCGACAAACAACCCTGTCTGTATGCACATATTACATCTGACATAGGCGGAAGTTCAATGTGACACTGGGGACACGGTCTGGTAGGTCAGAGGCATAGAGTTGAAAAAGCAATCACGTGGGTCGACTCAGTGCACTCACGTTATAGAAACTCAGCTTTGTATTCGAAAATATCTCTAAATAAATATGTAACATTTTTAAACCCGTATAGCACCGTAAGTCAATTGCGCGATTAGTTACGTAAGCCTGGATTAGATTACTTCTTTACTATGCACCACAAACTGGCAATTTTGACAATGTCACTGTCAAAACAATCTTGCGAACACAACCTTGCCGTATCTCCAATCTGGATTAGTTAATCTCCTGACGGTGCATGGTTAAAAGCCAAACATTAGCAAAACGCGATTAGGGAACTAGGATTAGAATCGCCAAACGGTGCATACGGGTGTGAGTGAACATGTGTGCGACTCAATGGTGAAATATCGAATGCTATGTATATATAGTTAGTGGTGTTCCTCAGGAATCAGTATTAGGGCCGCTACCCTTTATAGTCTGTACATGCCAATTTCATAAATTTACTGAATATAGCATGTATGCTGGTGACACATAGTTGTAGCATTCACTTTCTGGTAGTAATTGTGCTATAGCTGGACATAGGATAAACTCTGATCTTCATAATATACAGGGTTATTCACCTTATTCGACACGGAGCATTATGGCTAAAGTATTTGATAAAAAAGGACATCATAATTTTGGATGGATAGAGACCCATAAAGGCTACATTCTAAAAATATTTTCATGTTATACAGGGTGCCCCAAAAACACGAAATGTATCAAAGTTATGTAGCTAGTAGGCCGTGCCATACTCCAGCTCCGCATTGACCAAAGAGATATTATACCGCCGTTGTTTCTGGTTAGACTTTGTTTGTTGTAAGTAATTTTTATAATCTTGTCCCTTTAGTCTAGTTCATGTGTATTTTTCTGCTAAGTTAGTTGTTTTCTTCTACCTGAACAGGTTTTTGTTTACATTTTATAGTCTGCTAGGTTGCTTATAGGTTGTAAAATCGAAAAACACCAATTTGGTTGAAAATTTGAGATTAAATAAAAACTACCAGAGATTGATATTCACAACATTATATCATTAGAAAGGTAATCAAATTCTACGGTTAACCGTTTAAAAAAAATAGGCATTCCCATTTGGAAAAATCAAGTTGTCGCTGATCGTACTTTCCTTAATTAATCGACCGATTTCTCCAAGCATAACAGTAATTTAAGTTTAACAGTCTCACCAAAACTGACACATTTTATGCTTAGTAATACAGCAAAGTTACAGCCTTCCAAATTTTATAATCTCTGCGATATTCAATTTTTTCCTCATATCTACTTATACAGAAAATGTGATTTACACCTAAACGGTTTGCTTTAAGTTCCATGTATGATAGATACATAAAGTCACACTAGAATTCACCAAGGAATCTGAATATGCAATAATATATGGGGTGTTCCATTTAAAAAACATAACTTTGATACATTTCGTGTTTTTTGGGACACCCTGTATAACATGGAAATTTTTAAAATGTAGCCTTTATGGGCCTCTGTCCATCCGAAATTATGATTTTCTTTTTTATCAAATACTTTAGCCATAATGCTCCGTGTCGAATAACGTGAATAACCCTATATTTGGAATACAATGGTGTGATAGCGTGCTTTCTATGAAACATTACCGCGAACTTTAATTGCTATCTTTCTATCACATAATTTTGAGTGCAAAGCTTCCTAGCTATTTATATGAGAAAATAATTTTGAGATTTTAGGTACATCAGCTCAACATGCGTCGAAACACATTACAATTCCTAGCTATATTACTGCCCTATTTGAAAGAAGATTCTGCTATAATAATGTATATACAAGCCCTACAAGTCCATCTCCGTTTATGATAAATCACTACCAGTCCCGCGATTCAAATTTGCAGTGAAAGTACCATATGTAATAAATGTGCATAGTTTAGATATTTGGCAGGTTTAACATTGTTTGAACACAAATCAAACTGTTTATGTCTAGTTAATATAATCGTTACTATCTAAAAACATGTCTGTAAATGAGCCAGGGCCGTATATAAGGGGGGGGTTTAGGGGGTTCAAACCCCCTCCCCCATGAGTATTCCCATGAATGAAATAACTACTAAAATAATACAAAATAAAAATAATCAAGAAGCTTAGTGATTTACTCTACTACTAACCAATCTCTCAGCGCTCATGGCACTTTAGCAGCGATACAATCTATACAGTTTTTAAGCAAAATAAGACATTACAAAGTCAAGTATTTTCTTTTACATATGAACCCCCCCCCCCCCTCCTAAGGTCAACATGAACCCCCTCCATGGTCAACGCCTAGCTACGGCCCTGAAATGAGTGGATATTATTACTAGCAAGGGTGAGTGAAAGAGCATCTTGTGAACTCTTCCTTGAGGTTAGTGTATTATGTTATGTACATATCTATAGATGAATGCATTATTGCTATTATGATCCTGATTTTCTAAGTTTCTCTCACATGATTGCAGTAGCAATAAATGTTGACGGGCTGTGCCAAGTTAACACCTGAACTATTATTGATCTGAAATTAGGAAGCATCGTACAATATTACAGGTTTTCAGGATTACAGACTTTTGGAATATTTTGTGTTTCTTTTATTATGTTTATGGTTATATTCAAAAAAAAAGGTACAGCCGACACACCGAGCTGCTGTTCCATTACCCAGTGATTACTCCAACACCGCACCGTGAGGTGAGCAATCACTGGGTCCGCGAATCGTGCTCCCTAAGAAGACTAAGAAGAATGACCGCCTTCTGGATTCTAGTGCCTAAGATGAGCACCGCCACATGGCACACCGGCATTTTGCGCAGTGCATACAGCAGCGTATTTCTCATTCCATCTAGGGAGCCAATAACTAAGCAGCAGACTTACAGTGTCGAGAAAGAATATTTTTTTATTATTATTATACGAATATCCAGAGGAAATTTTGTTTTACAACTTATTTTCATGCAGTGTTTCAGTTAAATATTTGTATCTCGTTAAGGACTTAGACAACAGTAAATCTTTTACATTAGTTTATACAGGGAAAAAACCAGAGGCACAAAAATGACCAAAAATGTAACTAATCGCTGACGCACTACCTGCAGCCGCTTTTCCAATGGCGTGCGGTTGGTGACCTCTCACTTTGAAAACGGTATTCAAACGAAGCCTACTCCTCTGAGCTATCTCCTATAACCCCGCTGCTCACCGGGCCTATTCCATGTAGACACGAACCTGCTTGTCATTTTTCAAACAACCTGCTTAAGCTGTAATAGTAATAGTTCTCTCATACTCATATATCAAAACCTCAGAGTAACAACTGCACATGGAGGTAGTAAGCAACTAATTCTAATAGGCCGACATCTTCCCCTACGTTGTCATATTGACTGCCAGATACGGCAATCATAATTGTTTACTATCGCCTTAATTGTATAGTATTCAGAAATATTCCATTCTACGTTAAAAAAGACGGGATTTTGATGGTTCAGGAATGATTACAGCAAAATCAATAGATATGTTGATAATAATAATAATAATAGGGGTTGCTAGATCCCCTCAGTGGCGCCTCCCCAAGGTGGCGGATAGGGGAACGCCTCCCAGATATGGGTGGTACCGGGGAAATCAAATACCCGGGGCGGACCAAAACTAGCACGGTGGAATAGCGTCTGCATCCAGAGGATCGGCTATTCCTCCACAATTGGGACACGACGGATCTCCATGTGAGGAGCGGTACTCCGACAGCGTCTGACTCCATGTTAGGGGCGGCTGATAATACACCCGCAGGAAGCCACCCAACATCAGTAGGCTATCCGGTGCGTGGCGACACCGCAGGGTATACCGAAGCCCAAGGATGTAATCCAGCCGGCAACCTTCGCAGGTGCATCCTCAGGAGGCAATTTGGACGGCTGCCTCCGGAAATGTCGTCTGGGGGCCCTAAGGCCAACCACCTGACGGGCCCTATCTTCGGGTTCGACCACCCCGGAAGAAAAGCACCCACACCGAGCCGGTTTCGGAAGCCGGCGTTGGGCAAGGTGGCGGTGCTTCGAATCGCCCTGTTGACGACCCCCGCAATGACATGGACCGTTTTAGGTGGACGACGGAGCTCAAGGATGACCTACTGAGCTGCTACGAGAGCAGTAGCCCGCGCCGTAGGGGATACATGTCCCGCATGTGTGAGAGGTGGTGTGAAATGCACCCAGAGCATAGCACGCTTACCTCTCAGAATTTGCGAGATTATGTATCTTACCTCCGGAGGCAGGGATATGTTCGTGCTCCAGCTCAGCCTGCCCCTTCGGCGGACGGAAGGCCTGTTAACCAGGCTGAAAGTTCACCGGTAAGGCCCGCTGAGAGGGAAATCGACCCAGTCGTCTCACCTGGGGATTTCAGAGACCGAAGGGCCTTGCATAACAACGGAAGGTCCTTGAAGCTGGCAGATTTGAAGAGAGAGGATGAGGTTGTGGGTGAACGTCTATCGGAGGCCTCTGACATTTGGAGCATCAATTGCGAAATTTACGCTGCGGCTCTGAGGCTAGCTAGACAGGGGAGAGTGAGAGACTCTCCTGTTGAGAGAGCACAGAGACGGGTGCGCCAAATGGAAGCGAAAATCCAGTTGGCTCGCCAGGAAGCATCCCGTATCCAGTGTGTGATGGAATATAGAGCGGCTGGGAAGCCTTTTACGCGCCGAGTGCGCCAGATAGCCTACGGGTTGAGGCGCGACCATCATACACTCAGTCAAGCGGTACTGGTTGTTGTCAAGCAACACTGTCTTGACAGGATACGGATGCTAATCGCTGCTAAGCGATCGTTGGTGGCGCGGGCGAGAGGTCTGGAGCAGAACAGAATGTTCTACGAAAGACCTTCTCGCCTTTTCCAACAGCCGCCTCCAGCCATAGAGCAGCCGCCAACTGCTGATCGCGTGGAGGCCTTTTGGAGGGACGTTTACGAACAACCCAAACCTCTCTCAGCAGACACTCCGGCCTTGGCGCAGTTTGAGTCCGTTTGTAGGAGGACTCCTAACTCGAATGTACTGCGTCACCCGATAAACACGGAAGAAATTCTTGACGCCTTACGAGGCGCAAAGAATTTCGCAGCTCCTGGCCCGGATAGCATAAACACCTACTGGTGGAAAAAATTCCCCAGTTGCCACCGGCATTTAGCTAGAGTTTTTAACTCTTGGCTAAATCAGGAGCAGCCAATTCCGGCTTGGTTTGTCGAGGGTCGAACCGTGCTTCTCCCGAAGACCGGAGATTTGTCTGATCCCAAAAACTACAGGCCAATAACATGTCTGAACGCGTGTTACAAGCTCTTCACCAGAATCTTGTACATGCGTATCCTTCAAGCTGTGAATCCTGTATTTCTCGACGTGTATGAACAGAGAGGGTCAAAGAAAGGAGTAGCTGGCTGCAAGGAGAACCTGTTGATTGACCGATGTGTCACGCAGGACTCTGTGCAGTACAAGCGAAACCTTTCTATGGCCTGGATTGACTATCGCAAGGCATTCGACAGCACGTCTCATGAGCTCATTTTGCGGCTGTTGGAATGTCTTTCGGTGGATAATCAGATAGTGGGGTGCATCAAACAACTGATGCCACTCTGGAAGACCCGGTTCACCATAACATCAGGTGAAACTCGGGTTCAGACAGAGTTGGTGTCATTGAAAAGAGGTGTCTTCCAAGGAGACTCCTTGAGTCCCTTGCTCTTTTGCATCTCACTTTTGCCTCTGTCCATAGCGCTGAGAAATACTAAAGGATACAGCTGTGGCACGCCCAATAACCGGAGGCACAAGGTCACCCATCTGTTTTATATGGATGACCTAAAACTTTATGCCTCCGGCCGACGCGAACTACAACAATCGCTGAGGGTGGTGCAGGAGTACAGTCATGCTATCGGAATGGAGTTCGGGACAGACAAATGTGCATTGGTTCATCTCAAGAAAGGACGAAGCGGAGATAGTGGAGATGAGGAACAGCTCGTTGATGGGAGCATCTTGCGACAACTGCATGCCGGAGACACTTATACCTACCTTGGAGTGGCGCAGCGTCATGTCCAAGAGGCAACATTGGTTAAAGAGTGTCTCCGCCGCAAGTATTTGCACCGACTCCGGCAGATCTGGTCGTCAGAACTGTCCGGCAAGAACAAAGTCGCTGCCACAAACATGCTTGCGGTCCCATTGTTATTATACACCTTTGGTGCTATACACTGGAAAGTGAACGAGCTGAAGGAAATCGACACGAAGACCCGCAAAAGGATGAATATGGAGAGAAGCCTGCATCCTAAGTCCTCTGTCCCGCGAATATACCTCCCGCGACACCTGGGAGGGCGTGGACTATTGAGTTTGGAGCGTCTGCACAACAGAGTAGTACTGGCCACTGCCTGCTATGTAACGAACAGCACCGATCCCCTGATCCGCTTCGTGCGAGAGCACGAGAATGCGGGAAAAGGAGCCTTTCTTTTTAGCGCAGCGAAACGAGCAGCCGAGGAGCTCAGCCTCACACTCGACTTCAAGCGGAGGTGTCAGCAGTCCATTACGGAACTTGCTCCCGCAGAATTAAAAGCCCACCTTAAAACTGCCGAAGTCGACTTCCTCTTAAGACTTCATAAGGATAAGCCAATGCATGGAATCTTCTACAAACATCCAGAAGAGCATGGCTTGTCTGAGCAGTTGACCTTCTCTTTCCTAAGGTCAAGTGGGTTGAAGTCGGAGACTGAGGGCTTTATAATGGCTTGCCAAGACGGTGTCTTCAACACCTTGGTATACCGTAGAAGGGTTATGGGTGTAGTTGTACCCGACACCCATTGTAGAGCTTGCCGACAGGCGCCAGAGACGCTTATGCATCTCTTGTCGGCGTGTAAGACGTACGCTGGGACGGCTTACGTCCATCGGCACAACGCGGCTCTACGAGTGCTCTACTATCATTTAAGGCACTCATACGGTATCGATGAGACACCGGTGCTGCCATACGCTCCAGGGGATATAGAGTCCGTTGTGGAGAACGAGAGATGCCGGATTTACTGGAACTACTCGTTCCCCACGCTCGAGCTTGTACAGGCAAACAAGCCCGACATAGTCCTTCTCGACCACCAACAGAAGACGATGTTCGTTATTGAGTTTTCGGCGCCTGCCGAAGTGAACATCGTCTCTAAGGAGGAGGAAAAGCGGACCAAATATCAGGAGTTGCTCGGACAACTTCGCAGGCTCTGGCCAGACTACACTGTAAGTCTGCTGGTTATAGTCATTGGATCCCTAGGTGGAATGAGGAATACGCTGCTCTCTGCACTGCGCAAAATACCGGTGTGTCGTGCGGCGGCGCACATCTTAGCCGCCAGAATGCAGAAGGCAGTCATCCTTGGGTCCCTTCGTCTACTTAGGGCGCACGATTCGCGGACCCAATGATTGCTCACCTCACGGTGTGAGGAGTAGTCATTGGGTAATGGAACAGCAGCTCGGTGTGTCGGAGCCCGGGCTGCACTTTTTGTTTTTTGAAAAAAAAAATATAATAGGTCTTTATTCGCCGTACATAAAAAAAAATACAGAAAACGAGATAATTTAGCAATATAAAGAATGGCGAAAGGCGGAGTGTCAACCAGCGTGGTTGTTTTTCAACCCAACCGAAAAATAAATAACTATTAATAAAAATATTACAGGGCAAATGAAAACTTTTATACGAATACTTCACATCAAAACCATTAGACTATAGGTACACAATATACAAGCCAGAAATTGCAAAGTCCGTTACACAGCAAGCCGGTTCCACATACAACAATCAGATTCTAGCAATAATGTCTTCAACCTTTTTTTAAAATTAACTAAAGAAAAATGCCTAAAGTCATTAGGTAAATTGTTATACATTTTCACAGCATTATACATAAAGCTACGTTTGAACAAGGTTGTAGAATGTCTTGGTATTACAAACAGAAGATTATTTCGCGTAGCTCTAGTTCTGTTTGAACTAAAAGTTGTGAACTTTTGATAAAGGTACGAAGGCGTTTTATTTATCAAGACATTATGTGTTAAAACTAAATGCCGGTACTTTGTAATCTTGTTAAGCTGAAGCCAACCAGCATCATGATATGATTTGGTTACATGATCATATTTCCTTATTCCGTATGCAAATCGAATGCACGAGTTTTGTATTTTTTGTAGCCTAAGTACGTCGGATTGTAGAAGTGCGGGAAAATATATACAGTCACAATAAGCAATCTTCGATAATACAAGAGATTCACATATGCTTAGCTTTAATCTGGTACTCATCATATGCCGACTTGGATACAATTGCTTCAGTGTGTTATATGAAGTTTGGCATAAGTGATTGACATGTTTATTGAATCTAAGGTCAGAATCTATACACAACCCTAAGTTCCTGACACAGTCTGTTATTGGGAGTACTTTGTTGTCGATGATAATAGATGAAGAGGTGGCAACCTGTTGTCTCGTCGATTTAGGGCCGAAGAAAATCACCTGTGATTTTTCAGAGTTGATATTTAGGTTGTGAGTAATTGATACATTATATAGAGTTTCCAAATCTGCATTAATTTTACCGACAGCACTATCATTTTGACCAATAGGGAAGCTCAAGTATAGTTGCGTGTCATCTGCGTAATGATGTATGTCACAGTTATTTATAAATTCGTGGAAGTCCGCTATATATAATGCAAATAGTAATGGTCCCAATACTGAGCCTTGTGGTACCCCGTAGGTTTTTATTAAAGGTTCTGATAGTTTATCTCCGATCTGAACACATTGCATGCGATGACTAAGATAATTCCTGATGAGTGATACTGAACTATCCGAAAATCCAAAGTATTTCAATTTGTTACACAATATCGCGTGATCTAATGTATCAAACGCTTTACTGTAGTCCAGTAAAACCAGACATACACCCAACTTCTTGTCTACCGATTTAATTATGTCATCTGTGATATGTGCCAGTGCAGTCACAGTACTATGGTGAGCACGAAATCCAGATTGCACAGAGGTGATGATGTTGCTTTTTTGTACGAATACCTTGATCTGGTCTTGAAGTACCATTTCGAAAACTTTAGACAATGTCGTTAATATACTTATTGGGCGTAGGTCAGAGTAATCACAGGGATTGTTGTTTTTTGGTAAAGGTATGACTTTGGCTTGTTTCCAGTCATTCGGAAAGAGAGAAGAAGATATGCAGGTATTAAATATAAAGGTGATATACTTTAACAAATGGGATTCAACAAGGTGGATCATCTGCAGAGAAATACAATCTAATCCCATAGCATGGCTTTTATCTCTACTGCGTTACTGCATATTTCTTCATCATAAACGCAAATTCTGAAGTCTTGCATAATTTTGAGGAGCTGGCAATGCCGCATACCCTCCACTGTCAAACGTTTGCTTTGCTTATTGTTTGTGCGTCTTTTATGCTTGGTCAGTAAAATCGAATTTGGTATTTGTTGGTAACTGTAGTGAAGCTTTACGGACTTGCTGTGCTATATTCGAGTGTAGTTTAACAGTGTTTCGAGATGGAATTCAAAAAGTGAAATGTTTGTAACATCGGTTGCATTGGAGGAATTTTCAGGTTAGTTGGCGTTACACAGCATTGTTTACAATTTGAACTGTCACTGCGAGGTCACAGCTGATCAATATTTGGAGGCTGGAGTGTCAAAGATGATGACTTTCAGCGCGCCATGCTGAAGTGGTTTGTTTACTACCTCTATGTTCAGTTGTTACTCTGAGATCAAAACTTATTTTTGATGTAAACGAAACTTCGGATAAGCTGCACGTCTTTTACTTATGACGGGTGAACTATTCCAAAACTGGATTAAATATTAGTGGGAGAATAGAACGTACAGCCACTCAATCAACCTACATCGAGAGGTTTGCTACACTTCGACCTAACCTCGTAGCTTTCGGATAATGGCGAAGCGTGACAAAGTACCCTTTCCTCTCAGATCCCGCCAACAATCTCCTAGTCATCTGTTTATGAAGAGTGCAGATGACATCTCGAGTGACTTACTGGAACCATTAAGCCGCTAGACTCTGAGATCCATTATGGTTGATTGAATGATGAATAAATAGATAAGGGTCATTGTGAATGGTTGCAGACACTTACACTTGACTGAGAAATAGAAACAGATACTTTCCTACTTCGATTTTAGGATAACTGGGCGACTGCTCCAAAACAAAGATTTTAACAAGTAGGTACTCTCTTTTAGCAACACAGGTGGTAGATAGTTACGAGTTAAAAAATGATTTCTGTGTTTAATTCATTTTGATCAGAACGTATGAAGCCCAGAAAACTAAACAGACGTATGTTACGTGTAATCAATAAACCAAAATAAATGTGTCAATTCACTAACGTGTGAATGAAATATCGTGGGCGACCTATTTTGGAACAAACATGACTTCTATTGGCTTCTACAAATTAATATTAACAATCGTAATTCAAGTAGAAAATAAAATGTCTAACTGGTTATTATATAATTATATTGACATTCTAATGACAACAGTAGAAACAAAGAGACGTTTCTCGTCTTTCAAAGGGTTAATGCTTTTTACTAGGTGAGGGGAGTATTGTGATCGCGAAAATTTTAGATTTTGAGATAATGCACTTTTTGGGCATTTTATGATCCACATTACTCATTTCCGTCGGTCTGTCTGTCTGTGCGCGTTCTTCTGGCCTCGTAATCTCAGTAACCGCTGCATTCATTGTAATGAAATTTGGGTAGCGATATGCTGTGGGGTCCTAGTAGGTAATGCTGCTATAATTTTGGAAATCGGTGCATGAGCAGCGGAGTAATTACCAAAAAACAAAAAATTTAAAATATTCCTCAAACTTCGTTTTTAGGTGTCTATTGACACGTGAAAGAAGGTCCTAGCGGCATAATACTCTTTTTTAGGCCTTGCCTATTATAGAAACCAAGGGAATTTTCTGATGCATACATACGAGTATTGCTTTAGATCATTCTGTGTTGTGTAACCTGAAATTGATTTTAATGAAATTTCGACACAGGAATACTACCGTGGCGAGGATGAAAAGCGCGTATGGTTTTTAGGAATCGTGTCTGTGGCGGCGCAGCAACAATGAGAAAACTAAATATGTATATGAAAGCAGCTCAAACTTCGCTTTTAGGTGTATTAGGGGTTCCTGATAATTTCCTTTCATGTAGTTGAAACTTGCAGAATGAACACTGTGTCGTCCTAGTTCCTACAGCGATGCAAGAAACTATTTACGAGAGTTTTTGTGTGGGAAGTCTTTTTGTAAGCGAGCGGGCGGTGCTTTGGATACAAGGGGATCTCAGACTATAGTTTCATGCAATGAGAAAATAATAACACCGTTATGTGTGGGAAGTACTAAGTTAATCAACTTGACTCCATCTTTTTACGCATATACGATGAGTGGTAGTAGATTATCCCCATTTCTATATTGTCAGCAGAAAAATCCTTGTTTCAAATAATCCGATTTTAATGAAAATATAATAGAAAAGCTCATGTAAACAAAGATATACCAATTTTATACACCAAAAGTGAGCTGTGTCTATTTTGTTTTAAATGTTTACATGTTGTTTACGCTTGTTTTTGTTTTTCAGCCTATGTTATTCCGTGCTGTTGATGTTAGCATTTTTAATAAATATAACCCAAAGGCCTCCGTGTTTGTATCATAGCGTCATAGGAATACAGGTATGTCCAATAATTACTCTATCTACTCCCATTGTCCTAACGTAGCGACTACCAAATTACTTTTAAACAGGTAATACTGCACACTAAAGAGTTCTCTTGAAATAAGGTCAAACGAAGTTGAATGAAAGCCGTTGTGATCTCGTATATGTCCACATCAATATTGTCTTAAATGTAGTTAGCAATATCCTTGATTAGAAGAACTAATAACATCTTAGATCATATAGGTACGTGATATTTTATCACAAGTTAAAATGATTCAAATGTTTATGAAGAGTATGTAATTCAAACTCACAGTTATATTATATTTGTCTGAGTTGAAGCGCTTTTTTTGTGCCAAAGATAACACGCTTCGGCGCAAAGCCAACATCTTTTGGACATTTAATAGCACATCACTATATCAAATATTTATCTTTAGCGCAATCTAAATTATATCTTTAATATAAAGAATAGCGTCCTGGAACATCGAAGAAGGGAGGATAAACCGTCCCTGTTTTGCAGATTCTATCACGATTCGAGTGAGCTCTCCCAGATAAACATCAAAGGCCGTCTGTACGATGAAGACTAGATCGCCTCTGCGAGCTCATTCTTACAATGTCGAACTCCCTACTCCCCAAACCAGTCTCCTCCAGCATTCATTCTTTTGGAGAATTTCGACGCTGTGGCACGAGCTGCCGAAGAATTGGTTTCCCGACGACTACAACCTGCAGCGTTTCAAGACTAACGTGCACAGACACTTATCCTCTCGCAGTACTTCTACAGCGCCATAGGCTTTTCAGCCTTTGCGGGAGGCTGACCATAAAAAAATTAAAGGTGAAATAAACGTATTTTAAGAGTAGATAGAAAAATAAATAATGTCAAAAATATTCTTTGGAGTATGTAGTTTATATTACTGCATTAAGAAGATACGATTGACAGCGGTTTGAATTAGTTGTTGCTTATTTTAGTCATAGTAGTTAAAAATGTTTCAGAAATTGAGGGGCCATACTGAAAACTGGCAAGAGCGCGCTGTTTTGCAATTTGCAAACCCACAGCCTTCTCTCTCTTTACAAAAAGCCTAACAACCCAACTCATAAAGACATAGTTCATATAACAGGAATTTATAATTTTTTTTTTATTATGTTATTGACTCTGATCTGAGATCAACTGGCCAGTTGTATCGTGTATGGACATCTTATTTTTTCTTAGTAACAATGAATGTTCTTCTATTTGCAAGTTATAGTGTTATTTTTAGTTTTTGTGTGCAAGAGTTATATAATAGTTTGTATGCACCGTTGTTTTAACTAACTAGTATAGAGATCATGTTAGCAGGTAACGGAACAGTTTGACAATCTGTGATACAGGCCTGTTACCTCATTACTGATCAATTGGCATTCTAATATACAGTGTTGAGCAGTACCAATCTCTCCACATCTGCAGTGAGGGTCATCGTCTAAACATATTCTAGTTTTTTGTTGAGGGCTTAAGCAATGCCCACATCTCAATCTGCAAGTGGTTCTCACAAGTGGTCTATTCGTTTCTCCCTTGAACCAAGGCTCTGTACTTATGTTCTGTTGGATCTGTTTGTAAGTCGCTCCGGATGGATTTCTATGATAGTGTTCGCACCACTTTTCTTTCAGGTTCTTGTTTAAGACACTGTTCAAGTCACTGTACGGAATTTTCAAATTTCTCATCAGTGTTCCATCTGTAGTCTCCATCTTTGCTAGTCTGTCGACTGTGTCGTTTTGAGGTATACCTGTATGTCCTTTAATCCATACAATTTTTACATTTCTATCCAAATCTTTTCTTTCAGGTTCTTGTTTAACATACTGTTCAAGTCACTGTACGGAATTTTGAAATTTCTCATCAGTGTTCCACCTGTAGTTTCCATGTTTGCTAGTCTGTCGACTGTGTCGTTTTGAGGTATACCTGTATGTCCTTTAATCCATACAATTTTTACATTTTGATCCGAATTGTTGTGTCTGTAAATCAATTTAATTATGTTTTAGATGATATGGTGGAATTTACAAATAATTTCAAGATTATTGTTATACTTTTCTCTCTCTTCACCTCGCGCGCTTCAACGCATGAAATCAAAATTAGTCAAATATTATTTCCCACCATCAGTAGAGTTCACGACTTGACTTGATTTTCAAGCTACTTGACTTGACTTGACTTAATATCAAATCAAGATCTAGTCAAGTAGTTACACATCAAGCAACTTGAAAATCAAGTTTCTCAAGCTAACTACTTGATTTTTCTTGAAAAAATAATTCTTTTTTGATATTAGCGTATAAATGTGTTAATCAATGATATGAGTCTGATTGACTGCCAAAACGCAATAACAATAAAATCTATGTATATAAAGATGTAACTTAGTTAAATAATGAATGTAATAATATGAAATAATAATACGAAATATTCTGAATTCTGACAATAATACATAGAAAAACAACAAACTCAAATGGGAGTGGGTTGGCTCAGTGGTTAGAGTCGAGGGCTCGTGACCGGAAGGTCCCGGGTTCGATTTTCGTTAGAGGCGGAAATTTATTTCTGGTTTTTTCGATCAAAAATAAATATCCATAAAAAAAAGTTCAGCGAAGAATCCCCACCTGAGCCTTCACTATTGGCTTCTAACCAACAGTGCTGTTCCTAGAGTGGCGCCGGGAAACAGTAACAAAACAAAGCCTACACAGAACACGAGGCTAATGACCAGATCAATCGATGCCGATGACACAGAAGTAAAAAAAATTAATATCCTTATTTGCCATCCATGATTTGAGACTTCTAACGGAGTTATCACCTAATCGATTTCTTGTTTTGGTAAGAGTTAAGGCAGCTCTAGAAAACTGCCTTTCAACTGGAGCTGAAGAAGCTGGCGTTGCCAAAAAGTCTTTGGCCATTGCGGCAAGGTCTGGAGAAATACATTCGTGTCCTTTCCACCATTCTAAAATATCTTCAGTACTGTCCCTTACCGCTTGAATACTATTTATAATCTGTTCATCGGTTTCATCTCGATCGGGTTTATTGTCAAGTTCCATAGCCCACGAATCTAGTCTATCGAGCAGCATATTAATGCAAAAATGATGGAAATACTCTTACAAACATTAAGATACTGGCAAATTCGTTCAATTAACAACCATTCTGTGTCGGTTGGCTTTAAAGTTTTAAAGTCATCAGGTGCCTGCTTACTGTCGTAACCTCAGTGATTCCCCTATTTTAACGCTTCGATTCGCATTTTACAGATCGATATCAAGTAATATCAAGTAGTTTGATTTTACTTGATATCAAGTCAAGTAGTTCAGATCGAAAATCAAGTCAAGTCAGATATCAAATTTTCAAAAGCTTGAGCTTTCAAGTCAAGTATTTAAGAAAAAACTCAAGCTACTTGGTTTGACGAATCCCTAACCATCAGTGATACTAGAATAGAACTCCAATGCAGCGGCATCAATGGAAGACTTCTCCGTCATATTTCCACAGTGTTCCCGCAGCGAGGATTGCAAAAATCGCGTATCGCGGTCTGAGCGTAGATCCTATCTCACCTCGTAGTAATCATATCCTTGCGAGCGTAAGCGCGCTATATTCTCTCCCATCGATCTGGTTCTTCTTGTCTGCACATCACTCACAGTCTGAATTTCTTGAGGAGGAAATTGGATGCTGGCTTCGAGGTAATTGCTTCCTATACACTATTCTGTATTCGAGAGGGGATCTGCGAAGATATCAGCACTTAGGCCCTGCTGGGCCCTTTGTGCATTTTCCTTAACGATGTCTGCAGTGCAATATGCTTACATGCCAATAGTCGTATAGATAATGGCAAGTCTCTCGACAATTTTATATGAGGACACTGCATCCATCAGAAAATATTGAAAATCGGCAAGACAATGATTTTAACCCTACCCAAAGTGACCTCGAGGATATCACAATCCTTGTTTGGCATATGTCCTGAATCAGGCACGATGTCTGCCTTCCGTATCCTTTCACGAGGCGTTCAATAATGTCACTTCCTATGGCTATGGGGTTTGCAAAAAGCAGTTAAACATAATAGAAACGGATGACATGGATACATGTCATAGTTGGACCTCCCATCAAGAACATGTATAGGTAACAAAAACGTTATTAGTTTTAAACAATGGTTGCATTCAGCAGAAAGATCGGGAGCCGCTACTTTTGTAGCCGCTATATCTCACCAGTTGGCGTTCTGCTGAAAAGCTTTATTTGTGCGCTCTGAGATATCACGATAAATAGTTTGTGTCGACTTTCAGTGAAATGTTAAATGAATGGTCAAATTTGAGGTTAGGGTGGCCGTTTATTATTAAAAATAAAAAAAATTGTAAAATTGCATCAAAGTTTTGGACTCTGTAATAAAGTTGTGTGGACAATAATGGCAAGTAAAAATGATGCCTTTTACTAGATGATGGGTCGAGCTTTAGCATTATGCTTGAAGCAGCTGAAATGTTGATACAACCATCGCAAATTGTAGATAATAACGTTAGAGTTAACACTCGACAACTCGACGACTTTTTCCTAAATCATACCACGATCATACCGTTGACTTTGTTTAAAAATATGACAACATAACCCATAACATAAGCGTCATAACATGGTCTGTGCATGTAGCACTCACAGGAGAAGTAGCTTATTCCGCTCCGCTTCAAGTAAGCGTACTTTCCTATCGCTACAAAAAATGGCGACCGCTGGAGCGGTAGCTGCTAGGTAGCGCACGCGTTCGGCAGAAAATTTGGTAGCTGCTTCGCAACTGTTGAGTCTGCTGAATGCACCCAATATGAACAATTTTTTAGCGATTTCTAACCAAATTGATGTGAAAAATCGGACTCTAAGATCAAATTTCTCATAAACTGCCCAGCAGAAACAGAAGACGGTTTTTTTGTATTATCTACAAAGAAGCCAAAAATTTCCCATCAAGTTTCGACCTATTTCGTTGCGATTGTTTTATTTTCCTTTTAAAGAAATCGCTACGAACAAACTGCCCGTGAATTTCGGATTATGCATCATTGCTTTGAATAAACATCAGAATATCATAAACAATGAACTAACCGGAATTATATTACCATCTACATATCTAACCCGAACCCGCAATCTCTTTTGGGAATATCTGAACTTTATAATTGAATTTGTCAAAGAAAAAAAACATTTCCCCGCAGAGCGTAACATTTATGAATAATGCATAAGCTCCGTCTAGAGTGTACCTAAATTTACAAGCAGATCCAACGAAACGTAATAATAAATTAGTAGGTTAGTACAACAAAGACGTTAATTTTGAATGTACACAGAAAGCTTTCGTTAATAGAATCTCTCCAGGGGTCTGGCTCGAATTAGTTCAAGCAATGTGCGCTGCTACAGCTCCATAGCCTCACATATGAAGGAAATTGTTGAGTTAACTATTTAAATATCCACATGATGGATCAAAGATGACAAACAGCTCATATTGTCAGTTAGTTGGTTCTATATCAGAAACGTTAATGTAGACACTAGCGTCCATTCAAATCGATAATTTCTTAAATTGCATACATAAGCTAAGATACATAGAAAAAAGAGCTCAAAATCACCATCATCATAGTCACAATGTCTTAACAGACATGTTGTGAACTCGTAAAATGCATTAAGTCGAAGCTAGAGTATTGCCGACACGAATATTATCAATAGTCTTGAGAACTGTAGCTCGCCATCGTTCGCGATTTACTGTCAGTTCAGTGGCGCTCTTGATATTCATATCTAGCAACTGTTTCGTCGAATCCGCCCAGCGTGTAGGGGAACGGCCACGGCGCCGCCCACTCGCGGCGTGACCGTGAACTAAAAGTTTCTCCATATTATCTCTACTGTGAATATGTCCGAAGAATGTAAGCATTCTCATCGACACAATGGAGGATAGTCTCTTTGGATTACCGAGCTCATCCAATATGGAAATATTAGTTCGATGGGCGGTATAAGGAATTCTCAACATTCTCCTCCACCTCCACATTTCAAAAGCGTCTATGCGAGCTCGATCTGCCTTTTTAACAGTCCAAGTTTCCGAGGCATACAAAAATATGGAGACTGAACCAGTGACATTTTGGTAGCTTTAGTAATGTTATGGTCACGCCATATTTTAGTAAGTTTTGTCATGGCCACCCGTGCCTGTTGAATGCGCCATCGAATCTCATTCTCACAGCTACCTGCATTGTCGATCAAAGAACCGAGGTACACAAAACTTTGAACTACCTCACAACAGCCTATTGACTTTATTTCTCGATGATTGTCATGCTCTCTATCTACGATAATAACCTTGGTCTTGTAGTTAATACCAAGACCATATGCTGCACTGTGTTGTTCTAAAACGTTCAATAGAGCTACTAGTTCTTCCTGAGAAGCAGCAATAAGGGTTGTATCGTCAGCAAATCTTAAGTTAGATATTTTGCTTCCGCCAATAGTTATACCTCCAGTCCAGTTGTCCAATACCTGTCTCATCACAAATTCAGAGTAAATGCTAAATAACATCGGAGATAATACGCATCCCTGACGAACTCCTTTCTCGTTGCTGTTTGACCAGACAGGTTACCATCAATTCTTACACGAGCTGAGCTAGACTCATAGAGTTGCTGTATGAGAAATACTAAGTGGTAAGGGACTCCCATGGAGATAAGGACAGTTTAGGCCACTTTACGTTATCAAACGCCTTAGAATAGTCCACAAAGCAGATAAAAACGGGAAAATAATGCTCTCTGGCTCTCAAAATACCGTGGTAAAAACAAGTTTTGACAATGTTGCCAGAGCGGTTCACCAAAATTTAATTTGAGCAAACGTTATCTACTTTTTACTTGCCGCTTAGCGGATAAACATTCAGACATACAAACGCTATATACAGGGTGAGTCCTAAGTTGATACTCTTTTTAACTGTGTGTAGAAGTTGCTAAAGTTAACTTTTTCAAATAATTTTTTTCAGAAAACGGAAAAATAAGCAAGATACGGAATAAGAAAAGTATATCTGGGCTTGTGTATCAAAACGTACCTGGTCTGTTTATGTTTAGTCTTTTGTTTGTCAGTAGTCACTTTCTGTTCATCGTTGTTAATTTTAAATTGGTAGATCCTAAATATGGCACATGGTTATGAAACAATCTTTAGGACTGATTAATTTAAAATTAACTATGATAAACTGAAAGTAACCGGTGCACTAATTGCTGATAATACAAAAATCTGAGCAAAAAATTGATGTCGGTATGAAATCCCCGTTACACCACTAGATACTCGGTACCGGGTCACCAGGTAAACGCTAAAATAAGTACCCGTTACTTTTTCTTGTTCCAACATTGGGCTTCCGATCCAAGCCGCCTCGATCGGTACCGATTACTACTGAATCCCAAACCAGTGCGTTGTGGGGTGCGCTGAGTATCCTTTACCCGTACCGGTACCTCTGCCGGTGGTTTTTACCATCGTCTTCGGTATCGGTGTACCCTACAATGCTGACTATTGATTTGCTCTGAAATACCGGTAACGCGTACTGGGTACCGGGTACTTTTTACAATATTACTCGGTATAGGTAATACAAAACGTACCTATGTTTGACATTACTAAAAGGTATGTTTTCTACCACCGAGATAAAAAAGGTATTACAGGGTAAGCTATATAAGATAGGGTGCTTTGCTGTGTACTGAATTGGGACCATTGAAGCAAGTTTGAAAAACATGAACCCGTACACTTATCGAGAACAGGATATTACCATAGTCAGAAAAAAATGGATTCTAGCATAAGTGAAAATTATTACAGCTTCTTACTTTACGACATTCGTTGGGATAAAAATGTTTGCTAACGTGTGGTATGCGCCTGGGAAGAAGTTCCTCAAACTATTTTTTGATATTACTCCCGTACTATATACTAACTGCTGCTACGTATATATTGGTATTTCTTCATTTAATGCTTTCAGTGTTCCTTCTTCCAGAATCTAGGATTATTTTGATTTTTCTCACGGCGCTTTGATGTTGAAACTGATTTCCGGTAGGTGTAACCATATTCATCACACCAAACAGTGGAAGTGACTAGTAGTCATGTACTAATATTTATCTGCGCGAGCATATGGTATTCATCAAAAGATCTTTTGACACCACTCTAGACGTCGCGTCGTATCTAGTTTCATCAAATATGACTCATAGAAGATCCTTCAAAATATCAAATAGTATGCAAGTAGTTTGCTCACTAGGGCGATTTCAAAGTGGAAGCTGTTTTAAACCGTACATACCTAATACCCAAACAAAATATCTGCAAATGTCTCGTGTTAGTCATTATGAGAACTCAAGAAAGCAATAACATTTATAAGCAATACAACTACGAGAGTTATAAGATAAGAGAGAGTAAGTATATCATACTCTGGGTCAAGATATGCCGGAGTAATTGTCGCCTACAGACTCCTATCAACTGGCAGACAGGATGAAAAGTAACTAGAACTAGACACAACGGATATTATGAGTGAAACTACCATAATGGCCTCGGACTGCAAGGTTTCCCAAGCGCACACGGAAGGGTTCTGCATCGTCCATTTCCCATGAAGAGACAAAAGGAAGAGGAGTGACAGTCTCCTATCGACCTCCGATCTTGCGCTATTTATGGATGGCTTCAAGTCAGAACTAGGGATAGGAGTGGGAGTAAGAGGTACTAATCCAAGAGTTGAAATCTCAGTGAACCTTGGGAGGTATACCGCAGTCTTTCAAGCAGAGATGATAGCCTCAGAGTTGGGTGTCAGGGAGACGAACAAAAGGCTCCTGACAATCAAATCTATATAAAAATATTTTCAGATAGTCAGGCTGCCCTGAAAGTACTGAGCTCCTACATACGTCTCCTCAACGAACTCGGATCAAGAAACAAAGTAACTTTGGTGGTTTGGGTTCCAGATCATAGCGGAGTAGAAAGCAATATATTGGCCGATGCACTAAAAGACGAGAAACCGAATCTGTGTTCATAGGACCGGAGCTATTCTCTGGCACTGCAAAAAGCTCTGCTGAGAAAACCACCTCAGAATGGGCAGCAAGGAAAGCACCCTTGCCCAGGCGAAATATACACCAGGTTTACTACTCTAAGGAACCACTTGCAGAAATTAGGTCTAGAACAGAACAAACAACGGACTGTCGTTTCTGCTATGTGGAGGACGAAACAGCGGAGGACACATTGTGGTCCTATCCAATACTGGAAAGAGCTAGATTTCAGACTTTCGGATTCACCCAACTGAAACCTACTGAATTCAAGGAAGTTTCACCCATCGCCTTCGTTAGGAGGTGTGAATTGTACGGTGAACTCTAGATAGGTGTGAGCCACAATAGACACGATAGGGTCGCAGTGGAAGGAGGCATAATTGCCCCGCTGACCTTCAACATATCCTAACCTAACCATCTAGGTATAAGCTGTCAACATGAAAAGGCAAAAGCTAAATCTATTACTAGGGACTTCGCACTTAGTGCATCAAATGTTGTGGGTTATGTAGGTGTTTACCAATTCGTGTACAAGAAGTAACGCGGACGTTGTCCACGTCGCAAAAGAGAATGATCCTGCAAATAATGAAGATGAGGCACGATCTCTTCAGATCGGTGACTATAGTTTGTTAATTGGGAATCGAATTGATTTGTTTTAAGAGGCCTCATTTCAAATGCCCGATTCCAAACGACTCTTTTGTTTGGTCTGTATTCTACGTAGAAGGTAATCGATAGAAAAATCATAGGTTACCAACCGAACGAAGGTGATAAAGCGGCTGCAGGTAGCGCGTTAGGGCGGGTCACCGATTAGCCGAATTGCTCTTTTCTGGGCTGCATCAAGTATGAATAATAGTAGGATCAGCAGCTCCCTAGATAACTATGTGAGCAATACTCTAGGCTGGGACTTATATTGGTTTTATACAGAAATTTGGTTGGTGAGAAGTACTTTCTGGCAACGAATAGCTATCCGAGCTTTTTTCCAATTGACAAAACGTTTCGCGTGCTCGCTTGGGCACTTTTAATAGTGGAAGCATTGAATTTTGGCATATTCTTGAATCCTCAAGCTGCCAGCCTCCTGCGTTCCAGGTCAACTACAGCTATGATGCCTGCGTGTAAAATACTGTCATCCGCAAAACATTCGATTTAGTTCATAGTTCAAGATGATAGGTCATTTGTGTGAAACAGAAATAATGCCGGAGCCAATACCGATCCCTGCGGGACCCCAGCATTGATGTTGTCGAAGGAATAGGAGAAAACGTCTAGTTGCACGAAAATACGGAATCATAGTCCTTCAACGTAAACAACGACGTATTCAAACTTGTACCTATTGACGAGATGAATAGACGATAAATATGAGCTATCTCACCGTATTACTACTTTTGCGTTGCTAATGAACAATCGTTAGATTTCTGTATAGCTTGTCCACCCACAAACGTTAATTTCATGTATATCCGCCCTCACACAACGATCTCTTTAATGCACGTTTACCAGTTTCTACAAAATCATGCACACTACGCTGCTAACCATCAATCTCTTTTGTCAGACGGTCTCGATCATCCAACGCAGGACCGGCATTAGAACAGAATTATTGAATATTATCCTTTTTGATGAAGTTTTTTAAATTATGATACACTTGCTGTTGAACTCAATCCGTTTATCCTTTCCAGCATGGATGAAGGGCCGCTTCACTACTACTAACTTAGCTGAAACCACTCAATATGTTGTACCGTCTAGACAGCAGGTTGAAGTTTAATGAACAGAATTACACCTTGCTAATTTTCAACCTGATTAAGTTTGGTTTTAGTTTACCTCTTATAGTTCTCTCCGAATAATATCTCCATAACAGCCTACAGTATACTAACATATATGTCATCCAATAGATATTCAGTTCCTCAAGGCTTCAATCTGGGTCCTGTGACACTCCTACTTTGTATCAACAATTTGCCAAATCCTTTGAATTGCGAAAATTTGTTATTTACAGGGAACTATCTGATCGGTGCAAATATAGCTCATTATTATTTGGCACACCTAAGTGGAAAGTCTGCTCTTAATCGAAGAAGTAAATGATGAGTCCATCATACGAGATAAAGCACATAGGTGTAACATTCAATAGCGGGCTTAGTTTTGTGGAATGCATTGGTAATCTCACCTCAAACATTTTTAGAGGAGATTCCTAAAATATATATTATTTAAAATTCATGGTCCATACCCAGAGAGAGAAGCCAGCCAATGTAACCTTGAAAAACGATATAATTTTAATAGTTTCAGACACTGCAATGTATTTTTTGCTTAATTAATTCAATTGATTCCATTACATCAGTTAGCGAATTCAGTTTAGTTAGCGCTAGACCAAAGTGATAGATATCTGGCACTTCTTATTTTAAGCACTTCCCTACTAATTTGGTTCACCTGTCAATAGAATGTGCGCTAGTTTTAACCAAATATCTAGTTGTTGTAATCTAAGGAATGACTTAGTTCGTGCCATATTATGTGGTACATCTTTCTTCATTTGGCAACCCCATTCCAAACCAACCAAGAAATGGCTTCTATTAATGTCCTAGGTCACATTTTGCATTATAAAGAGGGTAACATAGTATAAGTTATAATTACTTACCACATAGGTACTGTTATTATAGAAATAAAACTTAAATTCAGGGAAAACAATCTTACCAACATGCTGAATCAAGGACTAGCAGTCGACTTACCTGAAAGAAAAAACAGATTATTTGTCACACAAAGAGATAAAAGTATATTTCGGTGTATAATAGTTTCTTGGATAACGTTGTCTTTAATTCAACATAGCTGACTTAAGCATACATCAAATATTTATAAGTCTACTTATTTCTAGGGGGAGATCAATTTTTTTTGTTTAAAGCAATTGAAAAAATAGTGTGACTATAAAACTCTCATTGGTGCATTGGTGCTTTAAATGATATTTTTAATTGATTTTAAGGTAATAACTTTTATGTCACTCATTTTCTGTCTGTGTACTCTTATTATTTATACCGCGTAATCTAAGTGAACGCTGCAATGACGGGGACGTATACAACAAACATACTTCTTATTTGTGTTTTGGGGGTCCTTGATATGTTTCCTTTTGATAGGCGTTGGTGGTGGGAAGGGTCCGACACTGGGGAAATATTTTTTTTCATATTCGTAGAACAGTTTCCATTGCTCTAAATAAGATACATCTTGGTGATATCCTATACGTTTTAAGGCTGGTTTGCTGGTGACTTTGAGAAAGTGGGGTTTAGAAAAGATTTTTAGTTTGCATGTCTTTTGCCGAACAATGAACCTGCGATAGGCTGTTTGATCTTCTGCTAGCAGCTCTCTATTGCGCATTGTTAAAATGCCTTTGCTTGGGATCTGGCATCAATTCATAGCCTACACATCTTCATTTTGCTTTGTTGACGCTTTTTTAAAACTGTACTTACTGCTAACGTTAGAGATGCAGCTGCAGTTATTTACAAAAGAAAATGTTTTATATCATAAAAAATCAAACAATACAAGCACAAATCTCCGCATTATCGAAAAATCACAAATATAAGGTTAGAATAAGATCACAAACATGACAGTTTAGATATTATGAGGATTGGAATAAGATAATTGACAGCAGGGCAATGGATGACAGAAATGATAACTATAAACAGTCATATGAATATGACCATGTTACTAATGGGGATGCCCCTGTCCTATGTGTTTGGAACGAAATATTTGATCGTTGCATACAGGGGGAATAACTAATCCTTCCTATCTGTATGATAGTTTTTTCTAAAATTTTTTGTCCAGTATTTAGGATGAAAAATAGGATCGTAACATATAGCCTACCCAAAATGAATTTATACTTCGCAGACTTTAATTTTAGGGTATTCCGATCATTTTTTGAATAACGTTTCCTTCAACGAATAAGTATCTGGATCCAAAATAAAAATTATCCCTTATTCTGTACCAATAAAAGGTGGCGATCAACAACCGATGCGAAAAATTATTATTTTTTCACTTAAGATCTCCCGATATTGCTTCTGTCATGGAGCAATGCCATTCTATTGAGACAATGGAAAAAGATAATGTATTGCGTAGAAAGTATTGAGTCAATTAACTTGAAGCTAGATTTTTCCAGCAATCGCACTAGCCATTGGCATCGAGTACTATTTGTTACTCTTACTTGAAGTAATAAAAACATCTTCTGAACACTGCTTCCTTGCCACAACCCTGTATGGAACCTGATGCTGGTAATGATAATGAAACAAAGTGCTGAGTCACGTTCCCAGGACGATACGGCAGATACTCGTGAGTCGCTGAATGCCCTCCACTGTGTAATTCCTATCATTTCATTGGAAGAATATACAATTTCCAAAGGGCTTTTTTATCGCTGAGAAACGTATGGATGAAGTATCTATGTGCCTTTGTTATTTTTTATTTTGTGGGTTATCCCTCTTATAATAATTCATATACGCCTACATGTGATATTTATTGTACTATAATTTATGGAGTTTTTTGTCATATACAGGGCGTGTTAACAGTGAGTGGACGGAAGATTGTGGGCTTACTAAAACATATTTCAAAAATCTGTCACTTGATCATGATAGGAGGCCTTGAAGGCTATAACGTTGAAACATTTTCATTTAAATTTTGAAGTTTGAACAGGGTGATTCATATCAAACTTACATTTTTTAAGGAGAACAACATATATGTTATTGCATGTTTAGATTCCTTGGTGAATCCAAGTGTAACCTTGCGTATCACAAATGGGACTTTAAACGAACCGCTTAGACACAAATCACCTAAGTAGATATCAGAAAAAAATTGAATACCGCAGGCTGTGACTTTGCGGTGTAACAGCTTGGGTTAGACGATCAAATTTGAAATCTTTTTGAACTTCGAAAAAACAATTACTCTGGTTTGTTTGCTTCTTTCTGCTAAGTTGTTTGGTTTTTTCCATATGAACTAGTTTTTGTTTACTTTTTGTGGCCTGCTAGATTGCTTAGATATATGTAGGAAAATTGGAAAACGCCTATTTGGCTGAAAATATAAAAAGAAATGAATACTAAAAAAATGTAGTCAATTTGATTGACTCAGTACTTCCCACACATTCCGGTGATACGAGTATTCATATGTTCCCATAGCATGAAGCTATAGTCTGAGATACCCTTGCAACCATATCATCGCTCGCCCGACCGCAGGAAAAGTATCATAAATACAACAAATTTTTGAGTTTTACAACCCCCACCCCCGAACCACCCAATTTCGCCTCCACCCAAAAAGAAAATTTGAATAATCAGGAACCCTTTAAATGTCTAAAAATGAAGTTTGATGTGTTCTTATTTTTTTCGGTTTTTTATCATTGCCGCGCCACCACTGAATCGATTTCTAAAAATCATACGCGCTTTTCATCCTCGCCAAAGTGGTAATTCTGTGCCGAAATTTCATTAACATCAATTCAGTAGTTTCCACATTATAAAATACAGTGGGAAGTAAAAGATTGGTATTGAAAATCCTATATCGTTAGAAAAGTTATCAAATTCAGATTTTTTAAATAAGTTTTAGTAAGTCCATCCACTATTAGCCCATCCTGTACAGCTCGACCATCTTTCGTCACTGGCCAATGAATAAAATATCTCCCATTGTAGTAATAATTTTACTAACGTCCTGCTTCTGACTGCTTCTCAAGAATTGGACAAGATTATTTGAAGAAAATTAGGATGATATATAAATTTATACATATAAAATTCCTTCCCTTCTAGAAATCACTGAATAAACAGCAATTACTCTATCGATAATAATAGGTAAATTTGCTACCGTGGGGACTCCCTTCATGAAGTCGGATGCCACGCCCTTAAGTAATAACAACATGAAATAGATACTGAGAAGTCTACAAGCATCTATTTTGACGTAATTTTACAAAGACAGGTTCAATGGGTATTTCTTGATTTGCATCATCCAAATTTTGTAAAATATTACGTTATTATATACCTCACATCATAAAGCTGCTGAATCTAAACAAAGTTTGACATGATAAAACGATCAAGGTTAGCTATCTACTTTATTCCTTCCTTTGTATTTTTATGAGGTTAATAAAACGTACCCCTATAAAAATGTTACTGCCAAAGGGCTGTAAAATCTGAAATAGGGTTTAAATAAGGAGGTAAGCAGTTGAACTAAAAGTGAACGATTGGGAAAAGATGCAAGGTTAGAATGACAGTCAGTGTTGCCTACGTCGCGTCGTGTCCATCCAATCGCTGATAGCGCATATTATTATGTCAGCGTATGAAGGCTGGATTCTCTCAAGGTTCAGTCCTTGCACCGATCCTCTATTCACTTTTTACACATGACGCCCCTTAACCAAGCATTCAGCACCGACATCGCAGTTGTAGCTCAGTTGTGAACCTAATCGGCGATGAGCTGCAGGTTACAATAGATGAGCTCTTGATCGTTCTAAAGTGCAGGCTCTATACTGAACCAAAAAAACTAGCGGTGAGTTCTCAGTGAACACTGCTTGAATTCTATGGAAAAACTCTGCCAAGTACCTTGAAATCACCCTTCACAAGAATATAATTTGATAGAAATGTACCGAGACATTGTATCAGCTCAGTTGTTTGGTGATCTACTGAATTCTGTTCCAGGAAACAGAAGGTTGGGGTTAGGTCAAAAAAAGAGGTAGGAGTCCCTTTTACTGCCTCTCCGACTTTTCGACCCTTATTTGGCCATCATCATGGCACTACAAGAAATAAAAGCTTACAGATGTACATGACCTGTAGGGGGTGATTATTATTACTATTTTTTAATTTAATGTTCTATGACGAGTGGAAGACACTTTCGGAGAAGACTACACGGCTCATTTCCAACAAAAAATTTATATCAAGTAGGGTGCCATTTTCAACTGATATTTGATCTTTATTCATTTCTTGATTTTCAACGACGATGGTGTGTACTTGCCAAATTTATGGCCCACACATTTCACGCAGCAAAATAATAAAATGGAAGGGCATCGAATTTCCTATCAGAAGGTACCATAAGAGTTTAAAGTGGCGAGTAAATCTTTTGCATGGTTTGTTGCTGATACTTTGCGTGAATATATCCCTGCAAGCTTAAATCCAAAACTTGACAGACAAAATATCCCCACGTCAAGGTTATTCAGTCCTACAAAGAACTTTGTTAATATTATGTTCTCTATTAAGACACTTCTGCTTAAAAGTGCGAATATTTGAAATTATACAATATTCACCATTATAACACAAACAATTTAATGGCTAAATTCATATATTGATAAATTATATCCATTCATTGTTGAATTATAACATTAAATGTACAAAATGACCTACTTCTTCTCGAATACATAGCTGTGTGTATCGAGTATTTTGCTACATAACATTGGGCTGTTGCAAATTTATCAACCATACACCGAAGTAGCTGGAAATCAAAAAATACCTAATGAAAGAAAATTAAATATCTCTGAAACAGTTAAAAATCGGACACAACTTTATGACTTTTTTGTTCGAAATGGGGTCTGCAGTCTTCTAAAGTATCTTCCACTCGTCATATAACACTCTGTATAATACAAGAAACGGGTTGCACTTACATCAGTAGTAGTGGACTCCTTGAAGCAAATAATCAGTATAAAGACACATGTAGTACAAAAAATATATGGGCAAACGACAGCTATATTAAACAAACAAAGATAATAAAACGGAGATATACGTCTATCCGCAATAGATGCGTATGCCGGACTGGTAAAAATCATAGGTAGGTACACCGAGATCCATAGGAGCACTAAAAAGGTTAACAGTAACAAAGGAAAAATTGTTTGAATTTATAAGAGTAAATACATCAACAGGTTAAAGTTGAAACAGTAAAGGCAGAATAAGGGCGGGATACAGACAGGGTTAATTATAAAAAGCATAAATAAGTAAATGTGTGATTACGGTGGTAGCTCTGGCACTGTCATTGTCTACATACTGTCAAATAGTCAAACACATCAAGTACTTTGGAAGGTATAGGTGCGTAGTAAAGGCCGAGTCAGTCTACTAGTTCCAATGTGTCTTTTGTTTTTTCGGTTTAAAAATACCCAATCTGACTTCTTTGTTTCTTTCGTTGTTTGAGTAAACTAGATTCTGTCTCATACGAAGATTCCTCACAGTTTGCGTAACCTTTTACGTACATAACTAAACTTTTACTACTTCAGCAGTCTTTCGTACACATAGACAAAAGCTCTTCATAATTTATAGAATCTTAAAAACGCATAGAAGTTACCCAGAAAATCTACTGGACTTCTTTGTTACTATAATTGTTTCTGTAACCAACAGTCTTCCTTAGACATGGATAAAACCTCTTGATGACAACAGTACCTTTTACGTGAGTAACTCAGGGGCGTATTCATACATGGTACTTAAGAGTCCCTTAATACTTGAGTGTCCTGTAATTATGGTTTGATGTTTCGACAGCTAGGTACATGAGCATCCCTACTGTAAGAGTCACTTGAGTAATACTTAAGTAACGAAATCTCAACATCACATTTCGTTGCATTCAAGGCGATTTTGTAAGTTAGTTATGGAGCAAGATGTCAGTTTCTGTCACATCCGGAAACATTTCTGGAAAAAAACACGAAACACTGCCATAAAACACAGAGAAATAACAGAACACATCCCCCTATTGTGCTGGTTGATTGCGCAAATGCGAAAAAACACTAAGGATAGAAAGAGAGAAGAAGAATAACAGAAAACATCAAAATGCCAAAGCGACTTATATTTGAAATGTGACAACGTCGCCAAATGTTTTCCTGCCGCCTCGTAGATGTTTTCTAAGAAAGAGATGCACAAGAAAGGACACACTTGAGCATCATACTCAAATGGGCCTTGAGTATTACTCAAGAGAGGACTATGAATACTTCCCTCAGACCTAAGTGTGAAGTATCCAGGCAATCTACTTAGTTCCACTGCTTCTTTTGTTTTAAATCATTGTTTGCAGAATCTTTTGCGGAAGTAACTAATAGATATGTAAGAAGTATTCAGGAAATATAGTTGACTATTTTATTCTTTTTATGGTTTTTGTAGGCCATAGTCTTCATTAGACACAGACACATTCTTGGTTTGCAGAATCGCACACGTAACTTAGTTTGTACCATAGACTTAGATATCGATCGACTGGCATAGAAGTCAGAGGTAATGTGCAATGTAGCTTCCAATCGCAGTAATATTTCAACGGTACGGTGCATTGACACCCCCATTTTAGTCCAGTCCAGTTCAATCGATGCATATAATATGGTTGAATTGACAGTTAGGACCTAATAGCTCGGTTATTGATTGGACTGAATTATTCACATGTAGCCTTTAATCATGTTACCGATGCATTAGCTCGTTGATTACCAGCGATTTTGTGGCCGAGCTTATTGATTTGCGAGGAATTTCTTTACCAGTTGACAAATTTCAGGTTCCGAGAAGGCTTTCGGTATTGTCGCGTTTATGATTTATTATTTAACGAAAATTCCATTTTTATAATTATTGAAGACATTCAAGTTTAAAACAGTGGCAAAAAAGCTAAAGGTATACCTATAGCAAACAATATTTACTTAAACTAAGCAAATTATGGGTAACGTCGAAATTTGTATAACCAATTGGTTGAATTCTTGGATAAACTTAAACTTATTACTAATAAAACAAAATGTATGATAATAAACAAACATTTAAACGAAACACCAATTACTCATTTGGTGAATAATGACAAAATTGAAGTAGTCACATGAATCAAATATTTGGGCATATAAGTAGATAGTAGATTCAAATTTGAAGATCACTTTGATTATATTATTTAAAATTTTTTTCCAAAAACATAAATTACCTTTATAGAATTTCCTAAAGCCTCAGTGTTTATTGTAATAAAACTGTGTATAGCCCTATGATTCATCCTCATTTATTGTACTGTTCAGCTATCTTATATCCTGTAAATGAACCCATATTTGCAAAATTACAAGTGTTGCAAATAAAGCAATGAGAATAATTTTGAATAGAAATAAGTTCACAAAGGTATGTTATATGTTGAAAGGACTTCAATGGTTGAATATAAAGAATTTTATATTGCATCTATAGTTGCCATTTTCATATTATTCACATTGAAAAATCATTAAATGCTAGAAGTTTTAAACAACTTTATAGAATTAAGCAATCACTATCGTTACCATCCGACGAAAGGAAATGTAGATTTTCGTATTATAGATACGTGTGGTATGGCAAAAAGCACTCAAAAGGGAAAAACATAAAAAGAAGCTGGGCAGAGTGCAAACTCACTGCTCAGGGTATCCAGTGCCTACCGCGCAATATCTAGCGGTAACAGGGACACTACCCTTGCATCTACTGGCTGAGGAGAGAAGAGACACCACAAGGAGGCACAGAGACGAAGAATAAAGACTGCAGACAACGGACTATAGAGAAGTGGCAGCAGATATGGTCTCAAACAACGGAGGACATCAGTGGACGCGTACTTTGCAAGTAGCGACAAGGACACCACCTTTGCATCTGCTCGCTGAGGAGAAAAGAGACACCTACGTCTCACAAGGAGGCGCAGAGATGAAGAATAAAGACTGCAGACAACGAACTATAGAGAAGTGGCCGCAGATATGGTCTCAAACGGCGGAGGACATCAGTGGATGCGTACTTTGCAAGTAGCGACAAGGACACCACCTTTGCATCTGCTCGCTGAGGAGAAAAGAGACACCTACGTCTCACAAGGAGGCATAGAGACAAAGAATAAAGGCTGCAGATAACGAACTATAGAGAAGTGGCAGCAGATATGGTCTCAAACGGCGGAGGACATCAGTGGATGCGTACTTTGCAAGTAGCGACAAGGACACCACCTTTGCATCTGCTCGCTGAGGAGAAAAGAGACACCTACGTCTCACAAGGAGGCATAGAGACAAAGAATAAAGGCTGCAGACAACGAACTATAGAGAAGTGGCAGCAGATATGGTCTCAAACGGCGGAGGACATCAGTGGATGCGTACTTTGCGAGTAGCGACAAGGACACCACCTTTGTATCTGCTCACTGAGGAGAAAAGAGACACCTACGTCTCACGGGGAGGCATAGAGACAAAGAATAAAGGCTGCAGACAACGAACTATAGAGAAGTGGCAGCAGATATGGTCTCAAACGGCGGAGGACATCAGTGGATGCGTACTTTGCAAGTAGCGACAAGGACACCACCTTTGCATCTGCTCGCTGAGTAGAAAAGAGACACCTACGTCTCACAAGGAGGCATAGAGACAAAGAATAAAGGCTGCAGACAACGAAATATAGAGAAGTGGCAGCAGATATGGTCTCGAACGGCGGAGGACATCAGTGGATGCGTACTTTGCAAGTAGCGACAAGGACACCACCTTTGCATCTGCTCGCTGAGGAGAAAAGAGACACCTACGTCTCACAAGGAGGCATAGAGACAAAGAATAAAGGCTGCAGATAACGAACTATAGAGAAGTGGCAGCAGATATGGTCTCAAACGGCGGAGGACATCAGTGGATGCGTACTTTGCAAGTAGCGACAAGGACACCACCTTTGCATCTGCTCGCTGAGGAGAAAAGAGACACCTACGTCTCACAAGGAGGCATAGAGACAAAGAATAAAGGCTGCAGACAACGAACTATAGAGAAGTGGCAGCAGATATGGTCTCAAACGGCGGAGGACATCAGTGGATGCGTACTTTGCGAGTAGCGACAAGGACACCACCTTTGCATCTGCTCACTGAGGAGAAAAGAGACACCTACGTCTCACAAGGAGGCATAGAGACAAAGAATAAAGGCTGCAGACAACGAACTATAGAGAAGTGGCAGCAGATATGGTCTCAAACGGCGGAGGACATCAGTGGATGCGTACTTTGCAAGTAGCGACAAGGACACCACCTTTGCATCTGCTCGCTGAGTAGAAAAGAGACACCTACGTCTCACAAGGAGGCATAGAGACAAAGAATAAAGGCTGCAGACAACGAACTATAGAGAAGTGGCAGCAGATATGGTCTCGAACGGCGGAGGACATCAGTGGATGCGTACTTTGCAAGTAGCGACAAGGACACCACCTTTGCATCTGCTCGCTGAGGAGAAAAGAGACACCTACGTCTCACAAGGAGGCACAGAGACGAGGAAGAAAGAGTGCAGACAACGGACTATAGAGAAGTGGCAGCAGATATGGTTTCAAACGACGGAGACATCAGTCGACGCGTACCTTGCAAGTGGTGACAGGGACACCTTTGCATCTGCTCGCTGAAGAGAGAAGAGACATCTACGTCTCACAAGGTGACACAGATAGTAAAGACGTGCAAAGACTGTAGACGGCGGACCATTTAGAAGTGGCAGTAGAGATGGTGTCAAACGGCGGAAGATCAAAAGACTGATACAATCAATAGGTGAACTACGAGCGCAGACTTATTTGCTACTTCCTGCCACAGGCTCTAGCGGCACATGACCCGTTCTGCGACTATAGGAAAAGGTTTGGACGAGCTACCGATGACGAGCCTCTATTGCGAACAGCTAGATACGGCAGAACATAAGCTCTTCGGATCTCAGAGATGTCTCACATACAGGTAAGAAGCCTGTGCAAACCTACAGGAAGTTCTGAATGCAGGTAGCTCGGTGATACTGGTGATCTTTCGTACAATTTATTGGAAGACCATCCATCACTGTATGGTGAGAAAAATCTTGAGCGCCAAAGAAAAGGCGAAGAACGCAGAAGCGGCAACTAAACTATAAGCTTAACGAGCTCGGACCAACCCTCCGCTCATGTTGTTATGGCGTTCGACAAGGGTTCCGAGAGTGGTAGAAGGGCTTGTAGGTATTGTAGAAGTCCGATGTATATGAGCTGTTTACATTTCTTTCAGGTCTCAATTAGTGTCGACACTTCTATAGTGCTGTTGCGATATTAGGTATATCTGAGTAATGACAAAACCGTAATTTTCTATACAAAATATATATTATAACAATTCAGAAAGTGATAGGAGATCAAAATGATCGAAAATACCAATTTGCAATACATAAAAACAAAATAAGTTGATCTATTTGTTGCATATTAACATCTGATTATACACAGACATATACAATGATGACTACACTAATGAACGTGCCAGCTTTATCGCCAGGAGTAACAAAACATGCCGAAAGGCAAACGGTCACCCCACTCGTCGGGCTTCTTTTGAAGGATTAAGGGATACTTTATAGTGTCGGCACTCGGTAAGGAGGACAAAAAATGTAAACTGCTCTTATACTTCTGACGCGTACAATAAGAAGAGAGGAAACGGGTTTTAACTGGTCCGTGGTCGGATGGCCGCAATTGCGACCGTTGCACATTATATCAAAGGGCGCAAGCTCGTACAGTGTCATACTTCCTGATGTGCCAGTGCTTCTGGTCTTGCTATCAAGCCGATTTCCCTAATCCTTCTAGAATAGTAAAAAAATATCAAAAATGACACACCCATATAGACTTGCTAGAGGAGTGGATAATCCTTTCGACGTTTCGTGACTTTTAGACCGCTAACGAAAGTTGAACAGAAAGGACGTATGACGGAAGCTTATTTAGGAGAGTTGGATGCAGGGGCGGTTCCTTCTTAAGGAGCAATGCTTCCTCCCCCTGACCAAAGGAGAAAAAAAAATGCTTTTAAGTAGGTATGTATGCAGTGCTAATATGTATCTATTTCTAGCTACAATGGATTGCCTCATTTGTAAGTAGAAAAGTGCTCAGACTATAAAAACTGGCACTCGCAGCACGCAGCACACTAAGGTCAAAATTAACCAGCGTCTCGTCACGTGATTGACTGAAGGCGCCAAGCCACGGCACGCCACGGGTAGCGTAGCACGAGTAGTGGACCAAGAGCGCTCCTATTGGTCAATCACACATCAATCGACTTTGAAAATGACCAATGCAAACCAAAAGGTTGCCCGCGATTCTAACCTATTAGCCATAGCCGACTTTACTCACTAGGCCGGAGCATGAAATATGGCAACACTGAATCAGCGGGCCGAGTTTTCATTTGTTGTTATGTCATGTGTATTATTCCAGGAGCAGAAAATATGGTTGGAAGGTGATTATTAATGTGTTTCTAATTATTTACCTGCACAAACGAAACTATAAAGATAACAAGATGCCTGCAAAGCATGTAGTACCAGGTTGCAGCCCAGTAGAGGACTACCAAACCATGGCCCAACATAACCTTATTCCAGATTAAAAAGAATGTTACAAGGTGATTTTTAATGTGTTTCTACTTATTTGCCTGCACAAACGAAACTATAAAGATAACAAGATACCTGCAAAGCGTGTAGTACCAGGTTGCAGCCCAGTAGAGGACTACCAAGCCATGGCCCAACATAACCTTATTCCAGATTAAATGAACGTTGCAAGGTGATTTTTAATGTGTTTCTACTTATTTACCTGCACAAATAAAACTATAAAGATAAAAAGATGCCTGCAAAGTGTGTAGTACCAGGTTGCACTAGCAATTGTGCGTCCAATAAGGGACATAAACAGAAGTGGGAGAAAGGTATTCCTCGGAAGGGCTGGTTATATTTATAAGGATAAAGACAATAATTTACAAACATTTCAAAGGATAAGACCTATTTTAAAGCACAATGTGGTACCTATAATGTTTTCTGGACCTCCCAAATATCGCAGAAAAATACAGTTAATAGAACTCATCTGGGCATGGCCCTACCTACGAAAGGATTTGATAGTGAAAGGGAAATCAAGACCAGCAAGAATGGCTTCACAGTGACCTAATAGTGAATTTTTCTAGCTCAAGTGACAATTTACAAAGTAAATTGAGTGTGCATTTAAGTGGAAGTGGAAGTGGCAGCAGGAAACAGGTTGCGTTTATTTTTATTTTGTAATGTCTGACTGTGATGAAACAGACATCAGATGTAAGTGGTATTAATAGTAGTAGTTCTAAAAAGTATTTTTCTTAATTTATTAACCGAGATGAACTCTAATGCATATAAAATTTAATAATTATTCTGAAACTATAGGGCCACTATTTGACAGCTAAGCCACGTTGCCACATTTAAGGCTCCGGCCTAGTGTAGAGTCGGCCATGTATTAGCCTACTATTCAAAATGGATAATCCGGTGAGTGTACGCATTGCTTAAGATGGCCGACTTTTCCTAGAGCAAAAAATAAAAATTAAGAAAATTGTAAATAACATTACAAACACAAAAATAAGTAGATAGTAATATAATTGTATGATTTATGTATAATGTATAGTGTACAACGTTTTGACAAAATGATGATAGTACGTGGCGCTGATGTGTTTCAATCAGGCGTTGGGATTTCAATTCACAAGCTAGACGATTGTTTTATAGGTTAGGCGGTATAATAAGTAAAACACTCTTGAGAAATAACACTTTGTGATGATCTATAGACAAAACACACAAAACACAAGAAGGGACGTTTTGTGATCCTAGCTATAGAAAACTTTTAAGAAATAACTATTTGCAGAAACTGAAAACTCTTATGTACAGGGTGCAGCTGAGCCTCAACAATCTCTCGTAGGATTTTCGTTTAGTTTTATTATTTAAAATTTGATGCGCCCCTCCCCCTTCAAAAATTCAGGAACCGCCACTGGCTATATGCCACAGCTGATCGATTGCTTTTGAAATATCAAGAGCAACGAAGTGACCCTCGCCAAATGAATGGAACGCAACTTTGATATATCAGGAAATTTTAGATTTATTTCTTCCTGATTCAATTTCAGTCCGGTCAGGTCGAGAAAGCCGATTATAACCTCGATCTCAAAATATCTACGCCGCTGGAGTTCTTCTCGTGTTTCATCACACTCTCCTCCTGTGAATGTGTCCCGTGCAAATACACTCAGGGTATATAATCTGAAAATTTCCCCCATCGTTCCTACACTTCCGTTGAGCAAGCACAATGGAAGAACCAATCACAAGGATGTTTACCATACGTCGTGTCGCCTTGCAGCGAGGATTGTACATCATCTCAATTCTTCGGAAAATATAGTCATGTAGGTTCACTTAATACTCTTCATGCGTTTACAAGCTACTTGCGCAAAATATTCTGATTATCATGTAAAATGTCTGGCTAGACCTAAGTAAGATGGTCAGTTATTGATACCCACAATAAAAACATTGATTGAAATTACAAGTAATTTCGATTCCGTATTAAGAAAAAAAATGTAGAAGGTATTCAATATCTTTTATCACACTGATGTTTGACTTACGGAAAAAATTCAGTATACAGTCGGATCTCAGTTCAGACTTTAAATGCAGCATAATATCTTTCGTAGGAATGCCGTCATTGGCCACTAGCACTGAAACATATTCCTGTACTTATTATAGGTCCTTTCTCCACAGAAATTATGGATCCCACTACTTATTTTCTAACTTCTCTTGCACTTATTTTTGACTTTGTTTTACACTCAACTGAAGCTCCTGTTTCATCGCAGTTTTAACTTCTATCAGGAGGAAGGTTTTGCTCATCATAAACTTTGAGAAATTGAAAAAATGCTCAAGTGTTTGTTTATTACATCCAGCGGTAGGTGTACCAGAAGTGTTTACTAGTTTTCGCATCGATAACTCTTGATGCCTGCTTAAAAATTCTTGAACACAATCTTTGTCAGCCTCTTGTTTATAAGAGTCACTGTGGATTATTTATTATACAGGGACTTTTAACTGTATATATATACATACGCAAAAACACATCACAAAAATGATCCTGTAATAAGTCTTCTCCAGATTCATAGTAGACCCTCAAGTTACATTCTTGATTAATATTATGGATGGCTGCACAGTTGACATATTGGGTTCTAATTTGTTTGTGATTAATCCACGCTTTTTGGAAAAATCAGAGCCAAGTGCTTTTTGCAGTACTCACAGCATTGCGAGATGTATCTCCTGAGAGCTTCCTGTTACAACGTGATGATTACCAAGATTGGCACATCATATTAGCTGCCTTGCAGTTCTAAGGGATGAGCATATCCATGTTTGTCTCTATGTCTTCTTGGGATCTGACGTATTTAGATGAGGTGGAAGTATATGACAGTAGCCAGTTGATCGAAGTAAACTTGATGGTTCGTGTTATAAGAAATGTGATCATCCAAGTTACTGGACTAATTCTAGGTCTAAAAATTGTGGCAGCCAAAGTACCCAAGCTTTGATTTATGTATATTGCATCTCGCTTTAAGTTCAGCAGCGGTATTTTTTAAGTATTATGTGGAGGACAATATTTTGTCAAGTGTAATTTCAGGATCCTTAAGAATATGTTTTGTGTGAGAAGGTGTTAGTCTGCATCGATTTTTGGTTCTATGGTTCCGGTTAAAGCACTGCACTTTACTTCTATTACCAGCTGCTATTCTCTGAAATATCCACTTACTGAAGTAGGCAGTTAAAGAGTTTATTACACAGTGAGAATAAATGTGGAATAAACTTGCTAACAACGAATACAGTAATAATGGATCATATAAATGAGGCAAAGGATAACCATATTAACTGGGTAGATGAAGGCAATACTGAAACCAAGGACACAGAAGACTAAACGAGTCGAAGGTATGTGAAAAACAACTGTAAAACTTCTGATGTGATTGCTTCTCTGATCCAACGAATCTTCTTTAAAGCACAAAGTTGACAATAATTAATATTTGTAGTAGGCTAGATTAGATAAGGTTCCCTTTATTGGGATTTGTTATCGAAAATTAAAATAAACTATATACTCTGCGGCAGCCTTTTGTTTTCAACGCTTTGTAAGCATTAGCCTTTCGTTGCAAAAGATGCATGTGTCTTCTTTTATAGTTATCATGAGTAGCATATGTATATCGGCTTAATTGACTATGGCTCTCACAGACTTGCTTTTATACCTTAGTGGAAACTAGCTTTTTTCTGCTCCGAACTGTTTCATCTATGTCAATCATGATTTGCTTCTTCACCATTCCCAGATTCCTTGTAAATCTATTTGTTTGTTCACTTCTTAACATGCAACTTGTAAGCGAGTAATGTTTGGATTTTCATTTACTTTGTGGCCATGGAGCAATATAAATACTTATTGATCGATTAGACATCCTAAAATGACATATAAGGCATGTTTTTATCTAATTCCCGAATATTCATAATGCTTCCTCCGTTTGTGCATAGGAAGTGAAATAATATTCTCGATGGCCTCAATATCCCCAACTGCTTTTTCTGTTGTGTCTGCTCCCTGTTATAATTCAAGCACGATCCGACGTCGGGATGCCGTGCCATCGACAGAATGGCGCATATATATCGGGAGAAAGCTCGAAAAGCTTTTATTGTTCGGAGTAAGAGACGTAAGGCGATAAGGTATGGATGTGTGTATGACTGGAAACGGCTGAAACAAATGGAGAATATCAATTCGACAGATAGCGACGATACCGGAGGGTAAGGTGTATAGGGTTGCTGCGTGAGCAAGAGATATCCAGACGGCATGGGGGATCCTTTTAGTGCCAGGATTGGAGAGCTGGAGATAAAGAAAGTGCTTTTATTGTGCCACTTTCCATATAGGTACTTTTCTGCCGATATGCGAAGACATTGGCGCAGCTCAGAAGAAATATAGAGTGCACCTCCATGGCAACTATCCGCCTTGAATAATTTTGAACAGGAGACTTTTATGTAAAAATAGGTCAATAATTATTTGAGGGGGTACGTCTGGTTTTCACAAAACAGCTAAAGTTAACGTAAAAGGCGTAATGGAATAGTATCATGAGTTTGAAAAGTATATGCAAAAAGAGGTGTACTGATGCATTTCGGTACTCTCTGCATCATTTTGTTTACCAATAATTCCATTTTGAAGTATAAGAAAAGGAATTCAAACTTAGCCAATCAGTGCGAAGCATGTCACACATTAGCAGTGCACTGTTGTTTCTTCCAACGTCCGTTCAACTCCCAGATAGCAGTTCCATTTTTCACGAAGCAGACTACTGTTTTTGTGATTTATCATCCCATCAAGGGGATATTTTGTATACAGGGTTATTCACGTTATTCGACACGGAGCACTATGGCTAAAGTATATGACAAAAAAGAAAATAATAATTTCGGATGGATAGAGACCCATAGAGTCTACATTTTAAAAATATTTCCATGTTACACAGGGTGCCCCAAAAACACGAAATGTATCAAAGTTATGTTTTTTTAAATGGAACACCCCATATATTATTGCATATTCAGATTCTTTGGTGAATTCTAGTGTGACTTTATGTATCATACGTGGTACTTAAAATGAACCGTTTAGGTGTAAATCACCATTTTCGGTATAAGTAGATATCAGGAAAAAATTGAATATCGCAGAGATTATAAAATCTGGAAGGCTGTGACTTTGCCGTATTACTAAGCATAAAATGCGTCAGCTTTGATGAGACTGTCAAATTTAAATTACGTTTACGCTTGGAGAAATCGGTCGATTAATTAAGGAAACTTCGATCAGCGATAACTTGATTTTTTCAAATGGGAATGCCTAATTTTTTTTATACGGTTAAACGTAGAATTTGATAACCCTTCAAATGATATAAGGTTGTGAATATCAATCTCTGGTAGTTTTCATTTAATTTTAAATTTTCAAACAAATCGGAGATTTTCAATTTTCCTATCTATAAGCAACGTAGCAGGCCATGAAATATAAACAAAAACCTGTTCAGGTAGAAGAAAACAACTAACTTAGCTGAAAGATACACACGAACTAGACTAAAGAGACAATATTATAAAAATTACAACAAACAAAGTCTAACCAGAAACAACGGCGGTAACATATCTTTGGTCAAAGAGAAGCTGGGGTATGGCAGAAATGGATTTTTTCACGGCCTATTACCTACTGAAATGTACTAGAGATTGGCAATTTCCAAAACCATTAAACATTTTGAAATGAAACGAAAACTACTAGACAATGTAGTAGGCAGTTTTATTAGTTTCATAATAAAATTTCACATTTAATGATATAAAAAAGTATGCAATTCTGTCAAAACTCAATTCAAAAGTACCTTTGACTGGAGTTCTGAAAATTCTTCAGTACTTATTAGCAAGAATGCAGAAAATGAAGTATGAATTAAAATTTGTTCAAATTATAAAACATAACTTAAATGGCAGAAAATTTCAATCTGATTTGTCAGTATTCCTTTTTTGCAATATTACTGACAGATATTGAGAAATAGAAGGGCTCCAGTCAGAGGTATCGTCTTCGACGCTAATTACTACTTTTTTACATCATTACATATGATTGATAATTGCGTGCTGGCGCAACAGTCGCGTCGCTGGTTGTTTTTCTTTCATATCAGGGTTTTCAATGTCTTGGAAATTTTTAACCTCTAGTAAATTGCGGTAGCCAGTAGACTGTTGAAAATATCTATTACTGCCATACTCCAGCTTCTCTTTGACCTTAGAGATGTTAACGCAGTTGTTTCTGGGAGAGCTGATTTGTTGTAAGGAATTTTTATAATATTGTCCCTTTAGTCTAGTTCGTCTGTATTTTTCAGCTGAGTTAATTGTTTTCTTCTACCTGAACAGGTTTTTGTTTATATTTCATGTCCTGCTACGTTGCTTATAGGTATAAAAGTTGAGAAACGCCGATTTGTTTGAAAATTTAAAATTAAATGGAAACTACCAGAGATTGATATTCATAACCTTATATCATTTGAAGGGTTATCAAATTCTACGTTTAACCGTATAAAAAAAATTAGGCATTCCCATTTGAAAAAATCAAGTTATCGCTGATCGAAGTTTCCTTAATTAATCGACTGATTTCTCCAAGCGTAAACGTAATTTAAATTTGACAGTCTCAACAAAGGTGACGCATTTTATGCTTAGTAATACGGCAAAGTCACAGCCTTCCAAATTTTATAATCTCTGCGATATTCAATTTTTTCCTGATATCTACTTATACCGAAAATGGTGATTTACACCTAAACGGTTCATTTTAAGTTCCATATATGATACATAAAGTCACACTAGAATTCACCAAGGAATCTAAATATGCAATAATATATGGGATGTTCCATTAAAAAAACATAACTTTGATACATTTCGTGTTTTTGGGACACCCTGTATAACATGGAAATATTTTTAAAATGTAGCCTTAATGGGTCCCTATCCATCTGAAATTATTATTTTCTTTTTTATCAAATACTTTAGCCATAATGCTCCGTGTCGAATAACGTGAATAACCCTGTATTTGATCTCCTGGCTGTGTCACATGAAGAAAGGTTCTGTGAGAGACAGCTTTGTTTTGTGATTTGTGCAGTTGGGTGTCAAGTAAAATTAAGCCTAATCTTATAATTTTATGAATTTCCTGTCTCGAATCGAAGCTTTTTTCCTCTTTTATTGTGCAGTGAATGATTGGTTACGAGAATTTGTAGAATTTGCAGATTTTTACATTAGTGGATACTCATCACACGTTGCCCCTCCTGCCGTATCTCTCTATACCTGGGAAACACGAACCTTTCAGCCAAATATCAACCAGGTTAGTAAAGTCTGCTTCAATGAGCGCATATTTAAAATTATGTATTTCTTCGAATGTGTAGAAGATCACATAAAGGTAAGCAATGAAACTCAAGTTTATCTTTATTTTCAGATATTTTATGCCTTTATGTCGAAAGAACTTAACCGACATGTTCTGTGCTATTCTAAGAAGTACTTGCTGTTGGTAAAAGGAGATATAGCTACAGGAACGCATACTCCTGTTGCAGACATATAAATGAAGCGTTGTTTATTTCTGCGAATGTTATTTTAGTATTTTGAAGCTTACTGCTTAGCTTTAACGTTTTTTATCTCTGTATTGAAGAACTGAATATTATTTACATAATTATGAAGTCGTTCACCATGTCGTCATCAACCTTAGGTAGATTCTCTGAACTGGCTTTACCGAATCCACTATCTATTTTACTCATCCTTGTTGGTTATGAGAAACTACCTGAAAAAAACCTAACTAAAACATTGATAAAGAATAATCGGCTAGAGTTCGTTTTAGCGAAACCCGAACGGGGGTTGAGATTGGTGTCAATCGACGCGGCTTGACGCCCTGAGTCGAACGACATCACTCCTAGACTGAGGAAACACCCCGGTAAAATTCTATGACACTTTTAAGTTTCAGTACCTAACCTCACTTATGCCAAACGTCAACTTATTGAAGTCAAATTCGGTTTAACTGATCGTTAAGTAAGTGTTAATCGATTCTGCTTGATGTCCTGAATCGAATTAGGCCTCTCCAAGGCTGAGAAAACGCTCCGTTGAAAATCTGCGCCACTTTAAAATTTCAAACCTAACCTCAAAATTACTTCGATATTTCGATGATTTTTCATGAAATATGTGGTCAAACTATATATCGTGCGAAAGCACTAGATGAGTACAACACAACGCCACCAGTCGCAACATCCTAAAATGGCAAATAAAAAAGTTATGATACTTCAAATGTTTAATGTTAAAGCTATTGAGGAAATATGAATAACCGAAAACCAGGTTAGTTTATGTTGAATTAGGTTTGTGTAAACGTATAACGGGGGGCCCGGGGGGGCTGGCCCCCCCAGACGTCGCTGTCTTTGCATATTTTGAATAGTCTAAGCAACACAAGTTTCCCAAGTAGGATTCTCACCTGTTCGGTTTTTTCCATAGCATGTGGGCTGCGGGGGTAGGGCCCAGAGGAACTTATTTTGATTAATTTCCAATTGAGAATCAAAATAAACGGTTGTACAGTGTATATTTGATACAATTTAAGTCAAGATGTCAGGTTGAGTCGCTAGACCTTAACCGATTTGTTTACTTTATATTAGGTAAGCTATTGGAATTTGTGAATTTCAAAGTAGAATAAACTTTCACCAAAATGTTTTCTCACGCTGGTAATAGTCTAGTTCGTTTCAGGACTTCAATCCGGAGTCGATTAGAACCCATTTCAGCTTCAATAATTCAACTAGTTTGGTTAAGTTAGGTTAGGTTTGGAATATTTAAAGTGCTGTAGTTCTTCACCGGAGCGTTTCCTCAGTCTGGGAGTGGTATCGTTCGACTCAGGGCGTCAATCCGCGTCGATTGACACCAATCTCAACGCCCGTTTGGGGTTTCGCTAAAACGAACCCTTACCGAATACTCTACAAGGAAAAGCCGTCAACGCGCCCCACAACCCCACAACGAATAACGTACAAACTGTCACTGATGACTGACGGGCACAGTGACGGGGCAGATTGACAGACCTTAACTTAGATCACGGATGATCACGGTCACCGAATCATGGATCAATAAAATGGAAACGCAAGGCAATATACGTACGACCTTAGATAAGGTAGTATGGCAACACGACACACATATCCGTCCCCCGACCGGCTGTTCCCCTCAAACATTTTTTTTTATTTTCTCAACATTTCCGTGAATAAAAAATCGCGGAAAAATATAAAAAGGTGCTTATCCTATATTCTGTCATATTCTGTAATCATAAAAACTACTCATAATGCTAGTTCATTGTCTATTCCTTTGTAAAAAATGGTAGGTAAATAGCGGATATTGATGCCTTCGTCAAAAACACACATCCACCCACACATAATGCTCAGGTGCAATGGCTCACCTGAAAATACAAGGTTTTTTTTTTTTTTTTTTTTTTTTTTTTTTTTTAATAATATTTATTTACTCAAAGTACAAAAAACAAATAATTGAAAAAAATGAGTAAATAAATATGTTAACATCCATAGAAGGACTAGGCCTGTGCATGGACGAATTCAGTGTTACAATGTATACGTACATAAATATTACAATCACATACTTACGTATGTATAAGATAAATATGGTAGAGATTAGATAACATGGCTATGAGTAATTTGAATGAAATTTGTTTATAAAATTTTAAGATTACTTATGGATTTAGTTATAATATGATTTATTTATTAATTCATGTATTTCTTTCCTATCTAGTGTATTCAACCATTCTTTAAGATATTTTTTAAATCGTTTAGTGGACTGTAGTTCCTTTATATCATTAGGTACTCTCTGATATAATTTTGGCGCTAAATAAATGTATGATTTCTGCATAATCGATTTTCTTGTTTTAGGTATGCCTTTTGCATGTAATTTATATCTTGTGTTATGATCGTGTTTGATGCTGTCTTGCTCATTTGAATTTTTGTGATAACGAAAGATAGTATGTAAGAAATAAAGTTGCCTGACATCGTATATTAGAGCTTCCCTGAACAAATCGTCACTAGGATACAGTTTTGGTTTTTTAAACATAGATTTTAGAATTGCTTTTTGGAGAATATCTAAATCATTTATGTATGTTGTGCATGCAGCACCCCATGCCAATATACCGTAAATGAGATGGGTTTCAATTAATGCATAGTATACTGTACGTAGATGCTTTTCTGTTAAAATGTTTGTTAGTAATTTTACCTTGTATGAAATGAATCTAATTTTTTTTAATAGATTATTAATATGTACATCCCAACGTAAGTGTGTGTCTAAATAGATTCCTAGATACTTTATACTGTTTAATCTGTCAATTTTGATTATTTTATTATTTATGTTTAACGTAATATTGCTGAAAGAAGGTAAATATCTAGAATAGGAAGTAAACGGTAAAAAGTGTGTTTTAGAAAAGTTTATTGTCAATTTTTTTTGAGTAAGCCATTGAATAATTTTGACAAAATCGTGTTCAATAATGTTTTTTAGCTTATCCCATTCTTTTTCTTTATACAGTATGGCTGTATCGTCTGCAAAACTGATTATTTTACCAACACAATCAATTTCGAAAAGATCATTTAAATATATATTAAATAAAAGTGGTCCCAAAACTGTTCCTTGTGGAACACCACACTTAACAAACATTTCCTTACTTATTGATTTTGCTATCTTCACGGATTGTGGCCTGTTAGATAAATAATTTTCAAGCAATTTATACATCGTGCCACGAAATCCAAGTCGTTCTAAGGTGTTCAGAAGTAATTTATGATTCACTGTATCAAACGCTTTTTGCAAATCAACAAAGATACAAATGGAGGGTGTTTTTTCATCTATATTTTTATAAATTTCATTCACGACCGTCAAAATTGCATCTGATGTAGATCTACCATTTGTAAATCCAAATTGATTTGTATGTAATAAATTATATTTAGTCAGATATTCCTGTATCCTAGAAGAGAGTAGTTTTTCAATTACTTTTGATAAGCTTGATATCACAGATATAGGTCTATAATTGCTAACCTCTGTTTTATCGCCTGCTTTGTAGACGGGAGTTATTATAGCTTTCTTAAATTGTGAAGGATATGTTCCTAACCGAAAACAGCTATTAATAATATGGGTAAATGGTTCTGTTATTTCATGTGCTATGATTTTGAGATGTTCAGCTCTAATTCCATCAAGTCCGGGAGATTTTCGATTCTTTAATGACATAATTATATTTAATACTTCATTGGAATCTACTTCCCTCAAAACAAATGTGTTTAGTGATCTTTTTTCGTTACTTTTTCCTATGTTCGGGACTGTTTGTAGAAGGTTTGCCAAATTTTCACCAATTTCAGTGAAAAACTTCACAAATTCGTCACTAATGATTTGTTGATCTTTTGTAACTTTCCCAGAGCTCGTATTTAATTCATTAATGGTAGTATCTTTGACTTGATTTGTTTTATTTGAAATTTCATGAATAGTTGACCAAAGTCTTTTCGGATCATTGATATTGTTATCTATTTTTTTTAAATAATATTCTCTTTTGGTTTGTCTAATTAGTTCTATGAATTTATTTTTATATCTATTATAATTATTTATATTTTCTTCAGTATTTGTTTGTTTCATTAATATGTAAAGTCGATTTTTTTCATTTGCAGATTTGATAAGTCCCTTAGTTATCCACATACTCCTACCTATTTCATTGTGGCTGATTTTAACTTTATTTGTGCTTGTGCTTATTAAATTTATAATTTTATCTACAAATATATTTGTAATTTGATCAATATCGTTCGAGGAATATATTCCTTCCCATGATTCTTTTTTAGCATTGGAGATCAATTTAGAATTATCTATAAAAAATTTGTAATTTTTGTTGCCTGTATCCGTTATTAGCTTATTAGATATATTTTTGTATGAGCATATGAATAGTATAGTGGAAAAGTGGTCCGTGATATCGGTTTCAAGAATAAATGGAATATAGGAAAAATGTTTTGCAAAGTTTTTAATAAAACAGTGATCTATGCATGTCCCGTTGATTGCTCTAGTCGGTTCATTAATGTATGATAAATAACCGTTAGCATTTAAGATGTCTAGGTATCTTTTTGTAATTGAATTTTCTTCCAAAATGTTGATATTAATATCACCTATAAGTATATGTTGGTTTAGAAGGTTATTATCATGATTATTGATGAAATTTTCTATATCGGTTAGGAACTCATGAGGTGCTAAGGACGGAGAACGATATATTGATGATATTTTAATTTTTTTCTTATCAAAAGTAATGAATAAATTTAGAATTTTGATCCCATTGTTCAACGAAAATATTTCGTGATTGTAGTTGAGATTGTTTCTTACATATACTATCACCCCGTCATTCTGGTTATATGTGCCAAAATTGTATAAGGTGTCATATCCCTGTAACTGAAATAACGATATATCAATCAGCTTCCATGTTTCAGTTAAAACAATAATGTCGAAAGTATGATCTATTCTAGTTAATAAAACTTTGAATGAATCAATATTATGACTAATACTTCTTATATTCATGTGAAAAATCTTGAGACTAACATAGGAATTTATTAAAAAATTATTAAATGCATCAACGTCTTGTAAAACATTTGTCTTGATATTTTGAATTTGGAAATTGTTTATGTATTCAAACATACTTAATACTTACTAAGTAGTTACTGTAGGATGACCTAAAACTTAGAATTTAGAAGAGTATTTTTGTATTGTAGAGGTACTGATAATACCTGTAGGATGGACAATCTGTATTTGTTGGGCAATGGTTGACATTGTGATTTTTGTTGAATTTCTTATTCATATATATACAATTGCAACACTGAATTTGTGCATGCTTACAATTGTCGTTGTTTTCGTGTTCGATGCCGCAATCTCTACAGATCCTCTTGTTCCTGCATTTCTTTTCTGAGTGGTTGAATCGAAAACATCTTCTGCATTGTGTTACCTTATTATTTTCATAAACATGTAGACACTGCCAGCCAAGAAGAATTTTGCCATTGTTGTATTCAAAAATATGTTTGAATAATTTTCCTGAGGTCTCTGCATGGATGGTGTACGAGTTCTTTATTGGTATGTACATCACGTATGTAATTTTGATATCCCCATCTTCAATAAAGTGATTTTCTCGTATTAGGTCCTCTTCGATTTCCTTTTCGTTGGGTTTTTCTTTGGATTTATAATTGACAATTTTGATTTTTGGAAGAAACATCTTTGGTTCTGAGATTTTGTAGTCGGTATCCAATTTTTCGTTCAGTATTTTTTTTAGTTCACTGTGATTATTTTCATTGATTTTAATTTCGAGACCACCACTTTTTGAGTTCTGAATACTGGCAACGTGGATTTTTAATTTTGAAAGTGAAACTTTTTTTGATAGATCTTTTCTCGTCTCATCACATGATTGAGTATGAGTAGGTGTTATAATTATACTTTTATTTGAATTTTGTTTAATTTGTACAGCTTCTTGTTTCAATACCTGGGCATATGATTTTTCTCTTGCTGTTTGATTTTTTTCTACTTCATTTAGTCTCATACTAATTTTATCTAACGTGGTAACTATAGAGTCTTTTTCTACTATATTCGATGCTATTAAATCATATTGTTGTTGGAGTCTGAGGTTTTCATTTGTGAGTTGGTATATTAATTTTTCTTTTTCTTCAAGTATTTCTCTTAGTTGTTTGTTTTCTTCTATCAGTTTCTCAGCTTCGGATTTTTGTGTTGACTGTGTTGTAGATTCAGTTTCACTACATGATCCTACTGAATCGAGTTTTTTCAATTTTTTCTTTTTGTTCATTTGACTTTCAGTTTAACATCCAGTATAATATGTGTATAATCTTTTGACCTATTGATCTACTTGTCAATTTAGTTGTCAAATGGAATCAAAATGGTCGAAATGATATTCAAGCTGAATTGCGGGACTCACCAATATTAACTGGAATTGCTTTTTGGTAGGTTTGACCGTTCCCACTCAGCCGAAGATATTTTTTAACTGTAGATAGTTGAATTTCTGGGATTTTATGAGGTGAGATTTGTGACCTTTGCTTTAGTCTACTACCTAGATATCCATAGGTTAAAATTACTAATCGCAGTACGTGACTTTTCAACGATCCACCACGAATCCTGTGTCGCGAGGTTAAATCTGGTAGAGCAATAAATCCCCAACAGAAGCGTGGGAGTTCTAGATACCGGGCCACCGAATTTAATGCCGCTATACGAATATTCCATTATAAAAGGTAAACAGTCCCGCAGCAATTTTCCCTTCCCGCGAAAAAAATCCAGCTATTTGGCATACGAAACCACAGAAGCCTTGATGAAATGAGATACTGAAGTGGCTCGTATCATACCTATGCCAAGCTTCCGCTGGGATAGCGCAGAAGAAGCGTACGTTTTACTTCCCACACCGATAGGTGAGGGGAGTATTGTGATCGCGAAAATTTTCGATTTTGAGATAATACACTTTTTGGGCGTTTCATGATGTCTACATAACGAAAATCCATGTCACTCATTTCCGTCGGTCTGTCGGTCTGTCGGTCTGTCTGTCGGTCTGTCTGTCGGTCTGTCTGTCGGTCTGTCTGTCGGTCTGTCTGTCGGTCTGTCTGTCGGTCTGTCTGTCGGTCTGTCTGTCGGTCTGTCTGTCGGTCTGTCTGTCGGTCTGTCTGTCGGTCTGTCTGTCGGTCTGTCTGTCGGTCTGTCTGTCGGTCTGTCTGTCGGTCTGTCTGTACGCGTTTTTGTGTCCTCGTAATCTCAGTAACCGCTGCATGGATTGTGATGAAATTTGGGCAGCGATATGCTGGGGGGTCGTAGTAGGTAATGTTCTTATAATTTTGAAAATCGGTGCAGGGGCCGCGGAGTAATTAGCAAAAAACAAAAAAAATTAAATATTCCTCAAACTTCGTTTTTAGGCGTTTTAGAGGTTCCTGATCATTTTTTACTTTTTTTTGGGTGGGGGTGAAATTGGGGTGGTTGGGGGGTGGGGGGTTGTAAAATTGAAAAATTTGTTGCTTTCATAATAGACTGTCCACTGACGCATGAAGGAAGACCCAGCAACATAAATAACTTTTTTAGGTCCATGCGAACATTGCCTTGCCTATTGCAGAAACCAAAGGACTTAGAATTTTTTCTGGTGTAAACATACGAGAGTATTGCTTTAGATCCTTCTATATTGTGTTACAAGGAAACTGTTGAATTGATGTTAATGAAATTTTGACACAGTATTACTACCGTGGCGAGGATGGAAAACGCGTATGGTTTTTATAAATCGTGCCAGTGGCGGTGCAGAAATAATAAAAAAAGTAAAAGAATAAAAACAGCTCAAACTTCGTTTTTAAACGTTTTAAAGGTTCCTGATCATTTTCTGCGTTTTTTTTGGGTGGGGTGAAATTGGGGTGGTTAGGGGGTGGGGGGTTGAAAAACTGAAAAATTTCTTGTATTCATAATAGGCTGTCCACTAGCCTGTGAAGGAAGAACTAGCAACATAAATCAACTTTTTAGGTCCATCCGAACATTGCCTAGCGTATTACGGAAACTAAGGGAATTTTCTTTATACATACATACGAGTATCTATTGCTTTAGATCTTTTTGTACTTTGTAACGTGGACACTATTAAATTGATTCTAATTAAATTTTGACACAGTATTATTACCGTGGTGAGGATGGAAAACGCCTCGGAAAACGCGTATGTTTGTTAAATATCGTGCCAGTGGCAGCGTATATAGCAATAATCAAAAAACTAAAAGTTTGAAAACAACTCAAACTTCGTTTTTAGATGGTTTAGGCTGTCCATTGACCTCTGAAGGAAAGACTTAGCGGTATAAGACAATTTTAGGGGAGGAAAGGCTGCCGATGATTTGGTTGCAAGGAGATCTCAGACTAAAGCTTCATTCATTCATTCATTTATTTGTACTGTACAATACAAATATTGCCACCTCGAAGGCTAGGCCAGTGGCTAGGCCTTGTGTGAGATATTGCTATGGGAAAATAATAAACTGATATCACAGTAATGTGTGGGAAGTACTGAGTCAATCAACTTGACTCCATTTTTTATTATTTTTTTGATACCGTATACGAGTCAACAGAGTCTTTTAATTCTACACCCTTGACGTCAGTAGAACCGAATGAAATGCTTATCAATCTGAATGACAGCTACTCATTTGAATCTCCATTTGACTTGTGTTAAATCTTTTATTTCCTCATTTTACATTTGTATTCTTAAATAATACTGTTGGAATGTAGGTTTGAATGGTATTTATTGTACATTTTTTAATGCAAATATATACAAGGTGTCCCAAAAGTCAACGTCAAGCCGCAACGGGGTGACAGGGCTGGTTGTAACTATCATGAGAAAAATCAGAAGAAAATCTATCCCATGCAGTTTGAAAATTATGAGCATTTAAAAATACTTAGAAATTTGGTCAAATTATAATTTTTTGGTTATTGTGGTTAACTTTTATTATTTTTATTCATTTAAACTTTGGAACCGTAACCCTAAATAACATTTCTAGAAGCACAGTCAAAATAGTGACTCAATTGCCCCAAGTTTTCTAGAATGAAGACTATTAGTTAAACTATGATTTTTTTAAGTTTATCAACTTTGAAAGACCCTCCTTAAAAAAATGCACTAAAGTGTCTTGGCGAGTGCGATTAAAAGTTGGCGCATTTAACTAGGATTGTGAAATGGTACAATACTTGTTAGTTTCATACTAAAAAAACGAGTAAAAAATAAAAACCTCAAGTAACCCGATTTTTGCTAACCCATTCCACTCAGATGAGATGTCCTTTATTCGCACAAGCTTTTAGTAGATTCTTAATTTTACGGCAAAATGATGAGAGAGATGGATAATGAACATATTTGCTATGAGTGAGCGAGACAGATAGTGACGCCACTTTTAGCAAAGTCAACAAAAATAAGTAAAATTAATAAAATAATGAAAAAGTTTGACCTAGTTTAGTTTAGGTTTATTGGATTAGACGTCAGATAGGGAAATAACGTTTTTTATCACAATAAAAGTTCAAATTGTGTGCCATCAGCCTCAATACACACCCTACATTTTCTTAAAAAAGATCTACTTATTAGCGGGTGCGATCGGCTAAAACCTTTTCCCTCTTTTCGTACCTCTGCTCAATCTCCATCTGTATCGAGGCATCATCGTGAACGATATTCTTCGCAGTGCAAGATGAGTCAAATATGCTTTTCCTCTCCTTCTTCTTCTTTTTCTTCTTCCTATATGTCCCTACGTTCCTCTGTCTCTTTCAATTTTAAGATGCCTTGACCCATCTTATGTACTATCTTCCAACGTTGCTCACACGATGTGATGATAGGCGAGTACCTAGTAGGCATTGTGCATAACTCGAACGAAACATAATTCATGCTGTTCGTTTATAGGTAGTATAACCTGTTCAAAAATAGTTAGGTAATCCCTGTATAATTTCATGTGGGTAAATAAAAATACATAAAATATGCGTCCTACTATTCCTGGCCTATTCATTCAAATTCGCAAAAACGAGAGATAGATTTCTTTCTCCAGCGGTCGCGCGATCTCTTTACGATAATTAGGGAACGGTAGGGAGGATCTTTTCAACAGGCGGTCACAAAAGGGTTAAGGGATTAGTAATGCCTTTTGCGAAATGGGCATTAGCGAGACCCAACGGGACGGTTCGGCATAATAAACGGGGGACGCCTTTGTCTATACCAGTATTCCATACGAAGGACATCTGAAGGAATGCTTAACGATTTAATTTGAAGTAGCTACCGCAGATGTGTTTGAAAAGTGGAGATCTGCGAATGGGTCCTTGAATAATAATGGGGCGACAGGAACCTTGAAAATTTGTGAGGCCTCCACGATCCCCCGATTTGAACCCTATCGATTTCTTTGTATGGAGATATTACAAGGAGTTAGTTTAATCGAAGGAAATACATTAACATTGCCGAATAACTTACGGGAGGCACAAGAGTCAATAAAAATAGCATACAAGCGTACACACAACTCAAAGAGAACCTTTTTAGACGTAGATGTAAGAACTGCATTGAGAAAGATTGTCAACATCTAAATGTTTCTTTAGCATTGCTTTAACGTTATTAATTTTTAATACATCATTTCGTAGTTTGACTCACACTGAGACCTTAAAATAATATTCATGAGGAGGATAGAACTCCCAAAACAGAAGTATTTTAAAAAGCAAGCCATTTGGAAATAGCGCACGAACCCTTCTATCTGTATAAGATTAATAACCGCTGCGGCTGCACCTATGTTTAAATTTAGAGAACGACATCACGTGGGCCGTAGACAAAGGAGTGATCAGCATAAAAAAAAGGAAGGAAGTATCAAACTGCATGTTTAGGTGTAGCAGAAAACATGATAATTTTAAAGTGGATGGGAGGGTTTGGGATAGAGGAGGAGGCGAATGGGGGTGTTTAAAATTTTTTGTATTTATATCGTGCATTCCATTGCCCTAAAAAATTGTAGCTGATGTTATCATTTACCATCCAGAAATGTCTGAATATGCGCTTGTACGCTTTAGTATATAATCTGTAACTGTAGAATACATTACATTTTCAATAAGTCGCGTGTCTCTTTTTAGGTGGGCAATACAGTAGCGTGCCAAGGTCTTCAGGGGCCCCCGCGCAATTTTTGTCACGGGGCTCCCCTCTATATAAAAAAATATATTTCAAATCGGTTTATAGATAGAAAAAAATTGGTGTGACCTCAACTTTATATTTCTATAACACATAAGAATGTAACAAAAATTAACAAATAAAGCACCTTAACTCTAAAAATTTTATTATTATACTTGCACTTGCATTTCATGTAAAGAAAAAACTACTTTTTTGTACGTAAATCAACAAATGTATCAACTATTTGGTCTAAGTCTATGCCTTCTGCCCGTTCGTTTTCTATAAAAATTAATACCAAAAAACTTTAGGCGCGATTCACCCATTATCGATCTTGCAAAACCTTTTATTAGTTTTAGTTTTGAAAATGATCATTCCGCTTGAGCCCAACGTTAGCGCTAGGGCATCGGCATCGACTGTTTGGGATTCCCAGAAATAACTTGTCGGCACCAACGAATTTGAATAGGTTAGAAGAATTAAACAGTCCAAAGTAGTGATTCAGCGGCAGATTGATGATGGTATTTATAGCATAGTGACCGCTGACAAACCCGCATACCCTTTGTTTCTACACCCTCTTCGAGATAGCAGATAAAGAACTCTAAAAAGGATGGCATGAATTAACAGTGGAGTGATATAAATAGCAACATTGTTTTGGTTGATCGTTTTGGGTTCATTTTTATAGTTTTGAGTAGATTTTGGGTTTAAACAGTGCAAAAGTTAAAAGACTATTTTTCACAAGATTTAAATACTGCGGATTTATGTGAAAATAACATTGTGTTTGTGTAATAACGACGAGGTCTTGGAAACACATACACATGCCTGGGAGCATTTTTCTATAACCTATTCGAATTCTTTGGCACAGATATGCCTCGCGTCAGTGTAACGTTGCACTTATTCTTGCCGTTTTGAATTCTAAGTTCGACTACGTTGTCGTGTTGTCAAATTTTGCAATAAAATAAGTTTTGGAAAGGCAAAATATGGCAAAATGTAATTTATTTGATTTTGGAAAATTATGATTCAATTGCTATAAAGTTAAGTATATGTACAAAGCTTGCTCGAGGAAGTCGAGGTCGAGGCTGAACAGGGGCCCCGGATGCCCAGGGCCCCCCCGCACCGCGGGCCCTGCGGGCCCTTTCGGCACGCCACTGGGGCAATACCTGACGAAATTATTCTTTCTATTAATGCAGTTTCTCTGGAAGCCTTTTTGACATTTTAAATACCATTCTATAGCTTTTTTGTTGACGATATTTGCCCCAATATGTAGTTTGAGTTTGACATAAAGAAATTGTCTTTTAAGCTTTTTCGGACACCGCCATTTTATTGATTTCAACTTTTTCTTATTATGCTCTAAAAGGTTGCAATTCGCTCTAGCAAATTGAAATACCTATTGGATATTATAGAGCGTTTCTGCAGATAAGTGCCTTTTGGTGGTGTACTAATGGACATATTGATGCCTGCAATTTTCTCACTCTGTTCTAACCTATCTAGAATACTTCTATCATAGCTTGGGTATCCGATAAACATAATTATAATATACTGATGGTCAGTAATACATCTCTGTCCACAAAGTCCTTGAGGCGACCACGTGTGAAGTGGGGTCAAAACTTTGTCAGTATAAAATGAATTTAGTCGACAGTTGAACCTGACTCAGGCGAGGGATACGTTATCATTAACCTCGATGTGACAAGTCGAGGAAGTGTTCTTATATTTACTCCACTTTGTGACAGCGCAGATAAATGAGTTGTTTTGTGTCGGATCCCTTCTCAAAACGCCAATTGTGCCCCCGTCGGCAGTTAGTGTTGCCAGAAAGACATTATAATAGTACAGTTAGTGTAGTCCTAAAAGCGATAACAAGACTACCGATCAAATTTACCCAAGCAAGAAGCTATAGGTATAATCGGCCTTCCGGTTGGACTTCGTGGTTGGATAGTTGACTTCCTCTCTGGTTGCGGAATCTCTATCATGACAGATATCTTTTTCTTCTTCCTTTCGTAACGCCAACGCTGAGGTTCCGCAAAGGCTGGTCTTGGCTTCGACAATGCTGCTGTTTCATATGAGTGATCCAGTCTTTAGAACTACAAACCTCAGTTTTGAGGATGAAAGTACTTTGCACATAGGCATGTGATCCAACTGGAATGCAGAAACCTCGCAGCAGCTGTTTCACTGTTACGGGATCTCGAGACTGTTATCGCTTGGGGACTCAATCAACATGGTAAAATGTTAATGACTTCGCGACCCAGTGATGAGAGCAAGTGCCCAAGCGAGCCTCAGGCAGTAATGAACAATCAGGTCAAAAAGTCACTCCTACAAGCTTTAGAAAGTCAACATTACACAAAACATGATGCATCTGGTATACGAACACGTTTCGTTGATTACAACACCTAATAGAAAAAAGCTCAGATACCTGTTTAAAGATAGGAGGTTCTTTTCAACATTCCCCCTTCTTACGCTGTATACAGCCGAGAAACCTGGCCTGGAGTACTTCCCATATATATGTGGGGAGCTGCGCCCTACTACTATCCCAAGGCGGTCCTTCTTCATAAATCAAGAACCAAGCGGTAGAACTAGACTTTCAGGGTGTCTAGGGCTTGGAATAGACTGCCAGAAAATGCATTTATTGGTCCTACGAGTATCAAAACCCGCGCCAACAAACTTCCTCTAACCTAACCTTTCCATAGCAGACACGGTACTCTGGTATTTAGGCTTTGAGGTCGTGGTAGCCCAGTTATAAAGGGCATGGCGTTACGAGAGGCGTCAAAGTTCATGTCATGCCAAAAAGCCATAGCCAAACTGTAGATGCTTGTGGCGTTATGGCATTCTCTAACGTCGTGTTACATCGCCCCGTTGTACCAAACAAGACTTATTGATGGGTTCATACTGGAATACTAAAATACAACGGAGCGTCGTAAGGTCTCATTCTAGAATGTCCTCTGTTTGGCAGGGCCATTATTACTATTGGATTTACTTCCTTTTTTCAACGAATAAACTATAGACTCCTGCACAGGGGCCGATACATCCTACGTGAGACACAGCCCGGAAACCAGGTACCCTATACGATCAGCATTGTTATGATGTACAGTATCTCTCAATGTTTGTTGGAGACAGGCACATGTAGTACTGAATGTTTCTTTCATAGACTACCATAATAATTCAATTCGTTCCATCCATCTTTGATCCACAGAACTTTCTGGTGGACGATGGATACGCCACTATACCGGGCTGTGAAATAGCTGTCGCGACAAAGTCTCTCTTAAGGCTACTTTAGACTATACCCTATTTCTAGAAAAAAAGGTCTGATTCAATTTTTTTAACATGAGTTCCAATAAAACATGCTTTGATAGAGAATTTTACTTGTACTACATTTACTCAATTCATTGTCCAAGAAATAATTCACGTCTCTGCGCAAAAAAATCATGTATCTCAGCAGTAGCAGTATTCAGATGTCAGCACTGTCAATGTCTACAACCACATCGTATAAGGTTAACGTTCTATGGTACACAAAGCAGGTAGGTGGCAGGTAGTTAAATGTCAACAACTAAAACAGGCGTTTTTCAGTTTATATTCTGTGGCTTTTTTAATATTTGTTATTATTCCATAATTGTTAATTTACAATTTTGTAAAATTAAGAGAGTATTGCATTAGTACATCCCATGCGCTTCACCAAACTAATTTGTGCCTTTCTCTGTTTACCAATTCTATGGGTCAAGCTATAGTATTTTGGATCATGGTTGTCGCGCTATTCGATTGTCAAGACACTCTGTGATGATAATTATATTTCAAATGCGCATGCGCCCAGCCTAAAAGTTGAACAGAAATTGAACATTAGTAGCTACATATTTTGTATTCCACTCAATTTTTGATTCAAACTAGACTTTTAAACAACATGCTATATGATACTAGCCAATTTATACAGTTCAACAAATTGAAAAAATTTTTGTTGAAGAAATAATGTAGTCTAAAGGGTCCTTTCTGGAGCCAGATTTTGCTTGCGTTTATAAGGTTTTAAGAAGCTTTAGAGGCGGTCGATTGTTATTGAATAGAATATGCACAAGCAGATTTTATTTTCTTTTTCTTCCTCAACGACGTCGTTGCAAAATGTCTAACGCGTCACAAGAATCTTCCACCCTCTTTTAAATTAATTCCAGTACAACTTTTATGAACTATTAGTTACTTTTTTTGCTTATTATTTATAACATACTAAACACTCCTAACGAATACTAAGAAGCTTTGTATACATGCGAGGGGTGCTCGATACCTCCGTCAATCCACCAGTACGCAGACAGCTGTTTCACGCTTATTAGCGATCATCAGTGCGCCATAGGTCGATTGACGGAAATAAAGGGCATCAATTTTTCCATGTTTAATAAACATGTGAAAGATGTGCAAGCAGACAGAAAGAATTCTGCCGGTGCGCCATCTAGTACCCGAAGGTAACGGCAAACCAAGGAAATCTCTACTTGGCAGTAGTAGACTTCTTGGTGGGACGCCAAGGTGCATCCGCTTAACCACTAGAGAGCGCGGGTTCTATACGCGCTGCGTATGAAAGCCGATATACGAGGGCTGCTCTATACCTCCGTCAATCCACCAGTACGCAGACAGCTGTTTCACGCTTATTAGCGATCATCAGTGCGCCATAGGTCGATTGACGGAAATAAAGAGCATCAATTTTTCCATGTTTAATAAACATGTGAAAGATGTGCAAGCAGACAGAAAGAATTCTGCCGGTGCGCCATCTAGTACCCGAAGGTAAAGGCAAACCAAGGAAATCTCTACTTGGCAGTAGTAGACTTCTTGGTGGGATGCCAAGGTGCATCCGCTTAACCACTAGATGGCGCACCGGCAGAATTCTTTCTGTCTGCTTGCACATCTTTCACATGTTTATTAAACATGGAAAAATTGATGCTCTTTATTTCCGCCAATCGACCTATGGCGCACTGATGATCGCTAATAAGCGTGAAACAGCTGTCTGCGTACTGGTAGATTAACGGAGGTATAGAGCAGCCCTCGTATATCGGCTTTCATACGCAGCGCGTATAGAACCCGCGCTCTCTAGTGGTTAAGCGGATGCACCTTGGCGTCCCACCAAGAAGTCTACTACTGCCAAGTAGAGATTTCCTTGGTTTGCCGTTACCTTCGGGTACTAGATGGCGCACCGGCAGAATTCTTTCTGTCTGCTTGCACATCTTTCACATGTTTATTAAACATGGAAAAATTGATGCTCTTTATTTCCGTCAATCGACCTATGGCGCACTGATGATCGCTAATAAGCGTGAAACAGCTGTCTGCGTGCTGGTGGATTGACGGAGGTATAGAGCAGCCCCCGTATATCGGCTTTCATACGCAGCGCGTATAGAACCCGCGCTCTCTAGTGGTTAAGCGGATGCACCTTGGCGTCCCACCAAGAAGTCTACTACTGCCAAGTAGAGATTTCCTTGGTTTGCCGTTACCTTCGGGTACTAGATGGCGCACCGGCAGAATTCTTTCTGTCTGTTTGTATACATGATTGATTGCAGGGATTGAAATTGAAAGCAATAAATCGTGAACAGCTTCCATATTAATGTTGTCTCCTGTTCGCTGGAGATCTTCACTGAATGACTATATTAACACTTCCCTACATCTGTATAATCTTTATGCATGCCCATTGAATCAACTTTCTTTGTTAGGAATTCGGACCGTTGATTTTGGGTATCATGTTTCATTATTTTTGTGCAGACCCACGCCACTGAATCCATTCTCCCGTGTCTACACTTGCTGTCATTTCCGATTCTTTTGTGTAAAACCCACCCCTGTCGCTCGGGCGTCTGCTTATGCTTTAGGGGAGAAAGTGTTGTCTGGCCTGTATTGCAAAAATGAATATGTTTTCACTCGTAGCTCTGAAAAATGCAGCTGATGCTGCCATCAAGCCATCAGACGCCCGAATGCAGGGTTGCCTAACTGCCTGTTGTACCGTTTCATCAATCGTGTTTTCTGTCTGCCCATACGAAATAAATAATTATTTTCCTTGTCTTTCATAATTATGAGTACAAACTATTAGTGAATACTGTAAAACCTAATTCCACCAAAAGTAGAATTCTGGAACGTGCATGTGCTGTGTCCGCAAATTTTTTATTGTTTGTTTCCAATCATGCTCTCAGGTATACTTGAAACTTTTCGAATTGATGTCATTATTCTAGTCCTTTTAGTGGGAGCAATATCTATATAAATTTTGGTCATTCTTTCGGGTATTACAGATACTCGAATAAACTCGAGATAAAAAACATATACTGTTGATTACTCGGTTAGGTTAGGTTGAAAGTGAGCGGGGCAATTATGCCTCCTTCCACTACTACCCTGTTGTGACTATTGTGGCTCATACCTATATAGAGTTCACAGTACAATCCACACCTCTTGATGAAGACAATGGTCGTGTTGGGTCAACCTTGGAGTCCATAGGTTTCAGATGGGTGAATCCGAAAGTCTGAAACTTAGCTTTTTTCAGTACGACAGGAGTAAAATTTGTGCTCCCCTCCACGCAGCAGAAACGACAGTCCATTGTTTGTTTCAGACCTATCTTCCGCAAGTGGCTTCTCAGATGACAATGGCCTGTCAACAGACCGAGAGTGCGCACAATATTCCTGCTAGATTCTATGATACTATGATCCTTGGGGGGGGGGGGGGCTGAGGATAGGTGTATAGTTTGAACGCCCTCGAGTGTAATAGCCCTGGTTTATCCCGCCAGAGCAGGAGTGCTCTCCTCTCTGCCCAACCTAAGATGGTTTTCTTCGCAGTACTTTTCGCAATGCCCGCAAATGGTTCGGATCCTATGAACACAGATTCGGTTCCTCTTCTTGCGAATGTGTCGACCAATCCATTGCCTGTCACTCCGCTATGGCCTAGAACCCAAACTTTGTTTCTTGTTCCAAGTTCACTGAGGAGATGTATGCAGTTCCATAAGAGTGCCTTCCTTTCTGTCCAATCTGAGATGGTTTACTCGGCAGTACTTTTCGCAATGACCCCAAATGGTTCTGGTCCTATGAACACATGAACTATTGGTTTTTGGGCTGTTCGGCCGGCGTCGATACGCTCCGCAGCCTTGGCATCGGCGCGCTTCGTTGTTTGACGTTTCGCCAACACGACTTCGGTTGCGCTGTTGCGAGAAAAAGTCTTTTACAAAACAACTATGAGCACAGATTCGGTTCCTCCTCTTGCGAGTGTGATTGCCTTCCACTCCGCTGTGACCTATAATCCAAACCAGTAAATTACTAGATCACAACAAAATGTCGTTTGCTCAATATCACAGAAGACGCGTTCTAATACGAACACATTTCGTCAGTTTCAACTGCTGCGGAGGAAAAATTCGTCTATCCAATCAAAGGAAGAATATCGAACCACTCTAAAGTTGTATAAAACTCATATCAGATAAGATCTGGCCTGGAGTAATGCTCATACATCTGGGGAGCTGTTGTCTCATCTGTCCTGTATATACTTCGACGCAGTCCAGAGAAGACCACTTTGGCTAATTGGTCACACTGAATTGACAAGCCACCTGCAGCCGCTTCCTCACCTAGGTGCGGTTATTGACCTTTTACTTTTGTATTGTGATTCCATCTAATACGATATGTTTGTTCGGCATATGTCGATGTGGCAACGTAGCGGTATGCTTCGCTAGCCCGTACGCACATTAGTGATGGCTTTTGCCATAGGTCGGGGGCACACGTCCAACCGACGGTGTCGAAACGTTGTGCACGATGACACGCGGAGATAATTTCCGCTTGTGTTCACATTACACGTCCCTGTTACATTGTAATGGAAATTTTGTTTGGCTTTGCTTGTCTACGTTCACTGCAGGCATGAAGCATATTTTTCGATAGGAATGAGGATTCATATACTAGCGAGGTGCATTTCAATAACAAATTTGTACGATTGTTCGTCTTGTTTATCTGTGTTACCTACCGCGTAAATAAGCGTAAAGGCAGGTTTGAGATTATGTACAGAATGTTGTCATGAGAACCATGCGTTTGAGAATGACTTAGACAGAAATGTCAACAGACTGGCTACTAATGCGCATGACTTTCTCTGTAATAAATTATTTGATCGTTGCATACAAGGAGAATAACTTATCATTCCCATTTTTGCGATAATTTTTTTATCAAATTTTTTGTTCAATATTTAGGATGGAAGTTAGGATCAATAGATACAGCCTTAAGACGTAATGAGTATTATTATGCATATTAGCAGGTGTAACTGTTGCACAGCGAAGTTGTTTCGTTCAACTGCAGTATTAATGTAGCTTTTTAAAGCGTACCACCACACGAGTTGTTTAAGACTTTATAATGACTCACTGGCAAATAAGTACGTGCTCCTTAAATGACGTTTGGGTTTCGTATTTTAAGATAAATATAGGTTAAAAACACGCTTTTAAAGAACATCGGACTAAAAAGTAAAAAATAATTTTTAAAATAACCTTCAAACTATAATGAACGAAAAATACTATAATGATTGTGAAAAAAATATCAGGCGCTCGATTTAAGAATAATGTGGCACAAAGCACCCACGCTTTTTTCACAATCATACTAGTATTTTTTGTGCATTATTTTTTTAAGTTTACTTTAAAAATTATTTTTAACTTTTTAGTCCAATGTTCCTTAAGAACGTAATTTTTTTGTTCTTAAGCCATATTCATTTATAATATTTTATTTAGCTTTATCATTAAAGTGTATTACTCAGTTTTTTAAACTGTAACTATCAATACTCTGTGTAATGAAGATGAACAATAATTGTTTTTGATCAATACTCATAGCATTATCGTTACTATTACTGCATAAGCCATAATTAGAGCTGTCGCCTTTCCTGAATAAATTTCACAAAAATTCCAGCTCTCAAACAGTTGGATATCACGCCTTTTAAGGTTTCATCCCTACGCCTCTGTGTAATATTCACAACCTTCAAGGTGCCTGCGCCATCTCTTAATCAGCGGATACGACTGCTGGTCCGACGTAAGCCACCAAAATCATTTTCACAGTAAAGTTGGAATCCAACCACTTAATCTGTTAAGTGTATATGTGGTTTTCTATATTCATTTTTCTGATTGCGGTGTACGTTGTCGCTTGCTCATCCGCACCTGCGCAAAAAACGCTTGTAAAAAGAAAAAGTGAGCCAGTCACACGCTATAGTCACACGCTAGCAACTGAACACCCTCGTTTTCCGCTGATTTTCTACTGTGCCCTCGTGCTACAGGAGCGCTCCTTCGCCGCTGGACCAGATAGGCTAGAAGATCTAGATAAAGGTAGGCGACAACACAGTTTTTCATAACTCCGCAATCAGTTTTACCCGCAAACCACATCGTACAAAAAAACTACAGTCCACTAAATTATCTAACATAAATTTTTTGGTCCTTCGAGCCGGATTCGCCATCACTTAACCTTTTTTGGATTTAATTTTAGTCATTTTGGTTCAGATCATACGCATTTTACTTATATTTCAAGGTTTTTCGCTTTTCATAGTTTTTGTGCGTCTATAGGTACGACTGTTTTTATTGCCAGGTCAGGATTCGGTATTGTTCTGTTTCATAAGTAGCTACGAAAATGTCTGAGAAACTAAAAAGAGAAAAGAATTTTCGTACGTCGGAAATGAACAAGATTTGGGAATGTCTTGAAATTGCAAAAAAGGCTCAAACTGATTCCGCTTTTCATTCTCAGCTTAAACAAAGATATAAAGCTATAGATATAATATATGACAATTTCAGCAAACGCCACAATAATGTACTCGCTCTATTAGACCCGAATCAAGACGATGATTTTCGTGTAGAAGATGATGTACGTACTGAGGTTGACCACAAATATTACACGATCAAGTCGATTTACTATGATCTTTTTGAGAAAGAAAGGGACAATGGATCTGATATTATCGCAGATACTCAACCTAAAGTAAAATTGCCAGAATTGAAACTCATCAGGTTCAATGGTGACATCAAGTCATTTAGATCTTTTATTGACGTTTTTGATGCCTTGATTCATAATAATCAGTCGCTTTCGAACATAGAGAAGTTTTCGCATTTAATGTCTTCTGTTGAAGATTCAGCTAAAAGGTTATTACAGTGTTATCCATTAACTGCCTCTAACTATTTAGTAGCGTATCAGTCCCTAAAATCAAAATACAGCAATAAACGGCTCCTAGCTACGTCGCATTGGAATGAAATTGAACGTTCTCCACGCATGAGTAACGAAAATCCCGCATTACTCAATAAACTTTTGGACACATTCACGGAAAATATCGCTGCATTAAAAAATCTTGGTTTTCCTGTAGCAGAATTGGACTTCATTCTAACAAACATGTTACTAAAACGTTTAGATTCCACTCTAGTTTCACGCTTTGAATTGCAGAATACTTCTAATGAAATACCTCAATTCAACTGTCTTACAGAATTTCTGAGAAGGCAATGTAACGCATACGACAACCTTACACATAATGAAGCATCATGCTCACGCCCGAGATATACAAGGACCAACGCGCCTAATCCAAACCGCCATACTAGTTCTTCACTATTAAGCCGCTCTAACCCCCCTTGTATACCAACTCGATCTTGCTCTTTGTGTAAACACTCTGATCACTTAATTTACAAGTGTCCGCTTTTAATAAATAAATCGCCGCAAGATAGACTCTCTTTAGTAAAACAGCAGAGCTTGTGTACCAATTGTTTGAGTAACTGTCATACTAACAGTAAATGCAAATCTGTTCATACATGTCGCATATGCAATTCCAAGCATCATTCCTTACTTCATATTGACCACGATGCCAATATTCAAACTTCCGTGAATGATACAAGCACTTCGGTTCGAGTTGAAAACACACCAAATTTGATGCATAATAACCTCGCAAATACTCATTGTGCGCTCGCCACACGCCCTGAATCCGCTCCTGTCTTACCGAAGACGGCAAATCATTTTAGCTCTACTACCACAATATTATTATCTACGCTAAAAATTAATCTTACAGACACTATGGGTAACAAACAACCATGCAGAGCATTGTTGGATACAGGTAGTGAATCCTGTTACATATCAAAAAAATGCGCAGAAAAACTAGGCTTGCCAATACAAAGAAGTTCGGTTACTATTTGCGGTTTAGGTGGCATGGAAATGTTTAATAATTTGGGTCAAATTTCTTTTACTGCTACTCCTTTCAATAAAACGCACCCCGCCTTAAATTGTGAAGCTATAGTATTAGATACAATTTGTGGTAATATGCCAACTACCAATATTGATATACGAGACTGGTCTCACATTAAGGATTTAGAATGGGGAGATCCAGAATTTTTCATGCCTAAACCAGTTGAATTGATATTGAACGCACATTTTTTCCAAAGTATTCTTACTGGGACTCATATTGATTCTTTTCAGGGAGATTTGCCTAAAGCTATCAATACATCTTTTGGTTACATTTTTATGGGCCAGTTTGATACTCAGAAATGCGTAACTAAGAATTCCTTTTTTACTTTGAAATCGCTTAACGATTCTTTGAAACGTTTCTGGGAAATCGAGTCAGTTCCGCAGCATTCACATTTATCTCCTGATGAGCAGAAGGCTGAACACAGTTATAAAAACACAACCTATCGAGAACCTTCAGGTAGGTTCGTTGTATCGTTGTTGTTTCGTGACAATGACGAGCCGATTTTCTCTGACAGCAAACGAATCGCGCAACAAAGATTTTTTGCTTTAGAGAAACGTTTATTAAGCAACAGAAATCTGTATGATCTTTATTCTAAATTCATGCAGGATATGATTGATAATAAACAAATGTCACTATCTGATACTCATAATTATAACGCTTCAACACCGCTTCATGAATATTTTATACCGCATCACTATGTATTGAAACCGGAATCAACCACAACTAAGTTGAGAGTTGTTTTCGATGCCAGCTGCAAAGATTCAAATCAGTTGTCGTTGAATGACACACTTATCTCAGGTCCTAAACTTCAGAAAGATATTAGTCAAATTCTTTTAAACTTCAGATTGCCACAAATTGCTATAACTGCTGATATCAAATCAATGTATTTACAAATTCTAATTAATCCATCGCAAAGGCGTTTTCAAAAAATTCTATGGAGATTTTCTCCAGACTTTCAGCTCAATGAATATGTTTTGAACACTGTTACTTTCGGCATTAGTTGTTCCCCCTATTTAGCCCTAAAAACTATCCAAAACTTGGCAACACATGAAAGGGAAACTCATCCCTTAGCTTCCAAGGTCTTGCTGAATGACATATTCGTTGACGATATTTGCACAGGCTGTGATAGCTTAAGTGATGCTTTAGCACTCCGTAAGGACCTGGTACAATGCCTAGATGAAGGTTGCTTTAAATTGCATAAATGGGCTAGTAACAGCAAGGACTTTTTAACTAACTTACCGCTAGAAGCACAATCAGATACCTCATTTTGCTTTGACAATGAAGCAGTGCCCAGCATTAAAGTTTTAGGACTTAGATGGAATCCCTCATCGGATGTTTTCTTTTACACTGTAAACCCACGTAATGTACCATGTACCAAAAGAAATTTATTAAGTGAAGTTGCTCGTATATATGATCCTTTAGGATACCTTACGCCTATTACATTGATTGCCAAACTTCTTATAAGGAACTTATGGTTAGCGAAATTGGATTGGGATGATATTCCTAGTTCTAATATATTAGAAACTTGGCAAGAGTATAAAAGGCAATTACCTTGCATATCAGATATATCTATACCCCGCTTAGTTTTACCTAAAGAATATGACTACATAGATTTGGTAGGATTCTCTGACGCCAGCGCGGACGCTCATTCCGCAGTAGTTTATATGCGAGTGGTTACTCAGTCTGATGTACAAACGTTTCTTTTATGCGCTAAATCTAAAGTCAACCCTCTGAAGCAAATTTCAATCCCTAGGTGTGAATTACTGGGAGCAGTTCTGTTGTCTGAAATCTTACGTTTGGTTATCAGCACATATAATGGTAAAATCTCTTTCAAAAACATTTTCGCGTTCTCAGATTCTACAGTCGTATTATATTGGCTTAATTCTTCGCCACATAGATGGAAACCATTCGTAGGTAATAGAATATCAGTGATTCAAGAAATTATGCCTAATGCTCAGTGGTGTCATGTATCATCTGAAAATAACATTGCTGATTGCGCTTCACGTGGCTTGCAACCCCTAGAGTTTAAAAACCATCGGTTATGGTGGGTAGGTCCTTCTTTTCTTTTGAAACCATATCCGCTTTGGCCTACTATACATTCACCGCCGATTGAACCCCAATCGATTGATAATGAGCAACGAAAAACCGTTCTAATTTCTAATATCGATTCAAACCCACTTGATACTCTTCTTCCAAAATTTTCGTCATTACGCAAATTGCAATCAGTTGTTGCATATATTCAAAGATTTATCCACAATACTAGAAACACCAATATGAAGCTTTCTAATTCACTTACCGCTTTATGTTTAAAAAATGCAATGAATGTTTTGATTAAGTATACTCAAAATATGCATTTTTCAACGGACATTCAGAATTTAAAAACTGGGGCTATAATTAGCAAACCTTTAAGAAAACTTGGAGCTTTCTTGGATGAAAATGAAATTATCAGAGTTGGTGGTAGACTCCACAACTCACTGCTCAGTTACGATAGGAGATTCCCTATTTTATTACCGCAAAATTCGCATTTAACAGATCTCATTATTTCTGATACGCATACCAAACACTTACATCCTGGTCTACAGACCACGCAATACCTGGTTGCCCAGAATTATTGGGTTTTGTCTGCACGCCGCGCAATTAAGAAAATAGTTTCGCGCTGTATTACATGTTGGCGTACGAGGCCTACTCGTCCATTTCAACCACCTATGGGACAGTTACCCGCGGATAGAGTAACACAATCAAAACCATTTGCCACTGTAGGGATTGATCTAGGTGGACCCTATTATATCACATTAAGGAAACACAGAGGCGCAAAATCTATTAAGGCCTACATCTGTGTATTTGTATGTTGCGCGGTTAAGGCCATACACATCGAACTCGTCTCAGACCTCTCCAGCGAGAATTTTTTATGTGCATTACGCAGATTCATCGCTCGGCGTGGAAGATGCTCAAAAATAATTAGCGACAATGGCACTAACTTTTCTGGCGCAAATAAATACTTATTAAAAATTATGAAGGACTGTGCTGAAACAGAAAATATTGAATGGTCATTTCAACCTCCTTATGCTTCCAACTTTGGAGGACTATACGAAGCCGGCATTAAATCAGTGAAAACACATTTGTCTAGAGTTATTGGGTCTCAAATTCTAACATATGAGGAATTGAACACAGTCTTAATTCAGATCGAAGCTCTCTTAAATTCTAGACCATTATGTGCCCTAAGTTCAGATCCAAATGATTATACGGCATTGAGCCCTGGTCATTTCTTAACGCTTAATCCATTAACTTGTTTGCCTGACCCCGATCATACTAATTTAAACATTAATCGCTTGGATAGATATCAACTTCTCCTTCGGTTACATAGAGATTTTTGGATGCGATGGCATCAGGAGTATCTCCATGGTCTTCATCAGAAAACAAAATGGTATACTCCAGGTGCTGAGCCTAAGATTGGTACTTTAGTGCTTGTGAAACAGGACAATGTTCCCCCAATGAAATGGGTATTGGCGCGAATCGATAAGTTTTTTCCTGGCAAGGACGGTGTGTCTAGAGTTGCGCAAGTTCGTACAAGTCAAGGTACCTATCGACGCCCCGTAAATAAACTTTGCCCCTTACCGGCGCAATAGTTGTTTCATTCATTTTGTTTGTAAATAATGCATTTATCCTTGCATATAAGTATCTCTTAAGTTTGGGTTTTTCTTTTCCTCAATGAAAACTTTAATTTTTTTTGCCAAAGTAACTAGTATAGTTTGATTTTTGCTTATTTTCCATTAACCAAAAATGGTGGGTAGTATGTTAAGTGTATATGTGGTTTTCTATATTCATTTTTCTGATTGCGGTGTACGTTGTCGCTTGCTCATCCGCACCTGCGCAAAAAACGCTTGTAAAAAGAAAAAGTGAGCCAGTCACACGCTATAGTCACACGCTAGCAACTGAACACCCTCGTTTTCCGCTGATTTTCTACTGTGCCCTCGTGCTACAGGAGCGCTCCTTCGCCGCTGGACCAGATAGGCTAGAAGATCTAGATAAAGGTAGGCGACAACACAGTTTTTCATAACTCCGCAATCAGTTTTACCCGCAAACCACATCGTACAAAAAAACTACAGTCCACTAAATTATCTAACATAATCAAAAGTAGAGTTACAAGCTCAAAAACAAAAAAAAACAAACAAGCAGATGAAGCTAATATAAGCGTGTTAATAAAAGGCGTTGCGTCAGGATAAAAAGCAGCGCTTTCCTTTTAACAATCATTTGGTTTGGTTCCACTAAAACGATGATCACGGACATTTGCTAAGTAATGAGCCGGTGAAATTGCAATGGCAAAACTTTTCAACTGGTGGACAATACTTAGGCCATGCCGAAAATTTTTACGAGCTTGATAAATACAGTAGAAAGTGAATCCTGTCCCAGCTTTTTTACTATTCAGTAGAAATCCTTCTTCGAATTTTGGGATAATAAAGTACTGCAGAGGTTTCTTTACTCAAAAAGCCCACGTTTCGACGTTTATTTCGCCTCCTTCAGGGCTATCGAGCACACCTCTATAGCACCAACGCATGACAAGTCCCTTTGGGTATTCTTTTTAAACATCTTCTGGATTGTTTTTTGTTGTTTGACCCGAAGGGACATGTCATCCCTTGGTGCTATAGGCGTTTGCTCGATAGCCCTGAAGAAGGCGCAAAATAAACGCCGAAACATCAGCTTTTTGAGTAAAGAAACCTTTGGTGTACTTTATTATCCCAAAATCCGAAGAACCTTGTCTACTAAACTTGATCAATAAAAAGAAAATAATGAGAAGGAATAACCATGTTGCTTCCACAATCTTCGGTGCAGGATTTTGATATGAGTGCCTGAGTCTTAAGCGTCGATGACACGGGGCTAGTTTACGAGCTGCTAGTCGGCGAGTTTAAAAGCAAGCGAGTGAGCGAATGCGCTAGTTTCGATGACACACAGAACTTTTCACTCTCTCAGTAGTGGAGTAGCTAGCGCGTAGAATCACGTGTTGTTTTGCATGGTGTGTTACAATTCGTCATTGTCTGTCAGAGCGGTCCGGTGGACCTTTGCTCTTAGTTGCGGTCGTGTCGATCGATCGGTCTGTCAGGTCTGGTTACCCAGAAACCAGACAAGGTCAGGGAGAAGTAAGGGAAGAAAAAGAAAAGGAAGGAAGGAAAAGAGCAAAGAGGAGGAAGTTCGTCAGTTAGAGGGTTTAGCTTGACATAGCCGATTAAAGTTCGGAAATTTATGGGTTTGACCAGGAGTTAATTTTGAGGTTACATGTCTAAAAGGGAAAAATTTATTTTTCAAAATTGCACGACTTAATTTTGATCACAATGCGAGCCGCGGCCTTGTGTGCTTGCGAACTTGCTCGACTGTGTAGTTCACTGACTCGCGCAACAGAGGGTTGCTGTGCGATTCCGCTTGACTATAACGTCGTTGCGCTTGCTGTTTAATGTAATCCCTCAAGTAAGGGATGTCGAGGTCTCTGTGAAGGGTGTCGTTAGAAACATACCATGGGGCGTTAGTGATTATACGTAATGTCCTGCTCTGCAGAACCTGCAGGCTTCGCATGTGGGTTTTGGCGAGGAAACACCAAGCCGCACATGCGTAGGTAATTGCCGGTCTAATAATCATCTTGTATAGTCGAATTTTATTCACCAAACTTAATTTTGAAGTTCTACATAACATAGGGTAGAGTTGACGAAACGTAATTTCGAATTTTGTTTTTAACGCTTCAGTGTGCTTCTGCCAAGTCATGCCCTTGTCGAGGGTAATTCCTAGGTACTTGGCAGAATTTTCCCATGGAATCCTAGCACCGTTCACTGAGACCTCTAACGGGGCACCACGACGCTTTTTGGTACAATATATAGCCTGCGTTTTCGAATGATTGATTTTGATGAGCCACCGGTCCGCCCATTCCAACACTTCATCCACCGCAAGCTGCAGCCCATCGCGGACCAGATCTCCAGTCCGCGACTGAGCTACAATCGCAGTGTCGTCAGCGTAGAGATAGACTTCACAGTTGCTGGGGCAAGGGACGTCATGAATAAAAAGTGAATAAAGGATAGGTCCAAGGACCGAACCCTGAGGAACACCGGCCTTTATGGGCCGTAATGTCGAAAAAGTATTGTTAATTTTGATTCTAAATTTCCTTCCTTCGAGAAAGGATTTTAAAAGTTTTAGAAGCCAAAAAGGGAAACCCTTTTGAATTAATTTATAGAGGAGGCCCTCGTGCCACACCTTGTCAAAAGCCTTTGATACATCCAGAAGCAAGATGCCAGTACTTTTGTCTTGGGTGAATCCACTGGTTATACGCTCCACCAGCCTGACTGCCTGCAACTCCGTGCTGTGCTCAGACCGAAACCCAAATTGAACGTCAGGAATCGTGTTGTGATCAGACGAGCAACTCTCAAGGTGACGTTTAATCACCTTTTCGGCAAGCTTAGACGGCGCAGACAGTAGACTAATGGGGCGATAATCCTGCGGAAAAATTGAACCCACCTTCTTTGGAATCATGATGACATCAGCAACCTTCCATGCCTTTGGAAAGTACTGAGTTCTGAGAATTGCGTTAATTATTGCCACCAGATATGTCAAAGCCTTCGACGAAAGTAACTTCAATGCCTTATTTGTGATCTGGTCCTCTCCAGGTGCTTTACGCACCTTTAGGTCTTTAATATGACCTTGAAGCTCTGCTGGTGTGCAATGAGGAATCACTTGTGATTCTTCGGGTGTGCTATGTAGAGCTTCTGTAGAAGAATTTTCCGAAGAAGAATCTTCAGTAGAGGAATCACAAATAGAAGCATCATCGCCACTGACGCCATTGGCCCTAAAATATCTCCTGACGGATCTTACAATTTGTCGCTCCTCGTCGAGGTCATTATCCAGATCATAGTTGGGTGAGAACTGATTTTCCATGGCATCAGCAAAAACCTCTACCTTTTCCTCAGTCGTGAAGACAACACCTCCTGGACCGTGGATATGAGGAAGTTGTTCCCGTTTGCCATTCCTGAGCGATTTTGCTACTTTCCAGAGAGGAACACTTGAATCAAGCATTCCCGCCAGAAAGTCGCTCCACTGCTCGTTTCGGAATTCATGAAGTGCGTTTCTCACTTCATGGACAAGATTTGTTGCCCTACGGATGTCGTCGGGATGACAAGATCTTTTCGCTTGTTTGATTGCTGACCTTTTGTCAGAAATTTTTTGCCTGATGTCGGCAGGGAGGAAAGGTCTGCCCGGTCTCCGTACAGGAAGAACGGCTGCACGTTGTAGAGCTTGTTGAACAAACCCTGTCCATTCCATTTGAGCGGCATCTATTTCATTCTCATCATCTATGATCGGGATATCTGGAAACTCTCTGAGAAGGGACTTGTATAGTTCCCAATCAACGCGTTTCTTTGGAGGAGTTTCCTCCTCCAAAGTATCCCCATCACCCACCTCCAAAACTACAGGAAGATGGTCGCTTGAGATGTCATACATGACACGAGAAGTAATACTGTATCTACAGCTTCTAGATATTGCAAAATCAATTACATCTGGTGCTTGAAGATGATTGAATGGATAGTGTGTAGGCTCGTCAGTGCTATGTATGAGACACCCATTTCGTACTACATGGTTATACAGCCGAATTCCACTAGTAGAATTTAGCCTGGAATGCCATGCTCGATGTTTGCAGTTGAAGTCCCCTGCCACGAGAAGCGGACCCGAGTAGTCCAAGAGAACTTCCAAGTCCGCCTCACGTAACCTGGCACCACACCTGACATACACCGATGTGATCTTCAACGGGATGCCTCCTGCCATATTGACCACCACAGAAGCTGCCTCGATGGTTTGCATCTCAGCATTTGTGCTTCTGTGATAGTCAATACCACGTTTGATCAGCACCGCCAAGCCGCCACCCCGTCCATTCAGTCTATCAGCGCGGATGACATCATAATTCGAGAAAGCTAGGCGATCTCCCGGATTAAGTAATGTTTCCTGCAGCAGAGCTACGTCTATGCATTCATCCAAAAGAACTTGGTGAAATTCCCGTTTTTTGGGAATGTCCCTTAGACCTAAACAATTCCAAAAAAGAATTTTGATAAATGCAGGCTGTCTACTATTGTACCTAGACATTTACCGGAAAAATCGCCTGCAAGGCCTGTGTGGCGCTTATCAGAGGACTAATTATTTGCTGCAAGGACTTGAGCGCTGTTGCCAGGTCCACGCTTTGAGCAGTCGAAGGTGAGCTCGAGGCAGCAGGAGTAGTCAAGGTTGCAACCTTGGCCGCGTCCGCGTATGAGTTGGTTCGCCTTTGTGCGATGACTTGTAGATTCCTCCTAGGAGTGAATCTGCAGGTGGGACTGTTTGCCGGATGATCCCCACCACAGTTCGCACATTTGCGCACCTCTTGTCCTGTTTGAGGGCACAGATGTGTCATGTGGTCTTGGGCACATTTCAGACACTTTGGAGAAGCAGTACAGTACGACTGAGCGTGTCCATACTTCTGGCAGCGGTGACACTGTCCTATCAATCGGGAGTTCTTTTGCACCTCAACTCTGACAGATAGTCCTAGAAATTCGTGCTCATTAAAAACTTGCTGAGATTTTTCTGTCTTTGGCAGAATCACCACTACCAAAGGCATGGGCACGCCACCGTTGCGCTTCAGGCGAATTATGTGGTGGGGAGCATAACCCTTCTGTTCGAGCTCCTCTTTGATTTCCTGCTCTTTAGTTGATGCTGGGATCCCTCTGATGACAGCGTGGATGTTTCTTTCGGAGGGCAGAGGAAATGTGTGGTGAGGGATACTTTCCTCTTTAAAAAGACGAATTATCTTCCGATAATCGTCCTCGCTTTTGGGTACTATACGTATCCCAGCATCAACAGCTACTGCGCGCGTAATCTTTATGCCAAGGCTAATGAAAGAATAGTTAATAGTGCGCCATTTCGTCGCATCCCTCAATACAACAGGAGTCACTCGGCCTTGACGAGTTTGTTGATCCTGTGTATCAACGGTAGCTTGAGATGGCGAAACAGCAATGTTGCTGCCAGCCGATGGGGCAGCTGGTGATAGTGAAATAGGCATTTCAGCCTGTTTTGAGGTTGGGGTTTGCACACCCATTGGCTGGCTGGCAGAAGTAGAAAGAACTGACGCAGGCGGTATTTGGTTTACTGACGTTGCGCTTATTGGGGATCTGTTTGTCGGTAAAGGCGGAAATTCGTCTACTTTACTAACTGTTCGCTTCTTGCGACGTCGTCGGGCAGTAGTGAAATCACCACCCTGTGTATCATCGTCAGTCTCAGTATGTAAATCGCTAGTGGGGCTGTCATGTCTGCGCTTTGACAATTTGGAAGAACTGTCATTATTAGGCATGAATTTATTAAGGAGATTATTGAGATTAAAAACCTGGGTATTTAGTGACTCAACGCAGTCCGTCAGTCTCTTGATTTGCTCTGCCTGGTCCTTGATTTGTTGAGCCTGGTCTGCAATGATGCGGTGTAGTTTATCCTGCTGCTCTGCTCCATAGGTGCCGCCGTGTTTCTCCACAGCTGTCACAGTAGAAGTCTCGGTCTGGTGCCGCGTGCTTTCTAATTTCTGCTGCTGGATCTGAAGCTGGTCGAAATTCGGGTTGCCCCCATTTGTGGCCGTGGAGGGGTCACCAAGTGACCCCCCAAACTCGTCTTCCATATTTATAGCTGCTTTTTGCACAAATTATTTAATAAAAATCGCAAGACTCAATTCTGACACTTCGTGTCGGTTGACGTCTTAGACGTCAATGCATGGTGTGTTGTTTGCCGTCTACCGTTTATTTTTTTAAGCTTAAAAATGAAGTGGAACACGCGTGAGATTATAGAGTTTCTCAACATCTACGAGCAGTACCCTATTTTATGGAATATTAAAGACAAAGAGTATTGTAACACAAAAGTAAAGGATTGTCGTATCTTTCTTTTTGAGCATTCCATTTACCATCTGCAGTAACTCATCAAATTTGGAACTGTTCAATCTCAACATATTTCTATAGGTACGCCAAAGGACCATCGTTCTTCAATTCTCTCAACAAACGGCTGGAAGCCCTATATTCAACGCGTTTTCCTATCCATGCTCTCACCCATTTTCTTTTCTGTTTCAAGTTTTTCTTTACTTTTCGTTGTAAATCCTTCTTGATTGCACATGCTACAAGAATTACTCCCGCTCGAACTACTTCCATTGACTTTTTAGCTTTATTATAAGTATCATGGAAATCAGGTTCTTGTCGCAACGATTTAAATCTAACTGCCAAAATGCAAAGTTACTCGCAACTAGTTCGCTAGCAGCGATGATGACACAGAGCTAGTTTACTAGCTTATAAGCCAACACGCCTGCGAATGCTAAGTAAATTAGCCCGGCTTTCTATTTCACTCGCAGAGTTTTTACAATCGGATAGTCAATTAGCAGATTGTAAAAAAGCCGATGACACGGAGCGATTTTACAAGCTGCTAGCGAACTATCTGGCTTGTAGCTCGTAAACTAGCCCCGTGTCATCGACGCTTTAGGTATTTATGTAAGAATGTCTGGCAGCCTGTAACAATAAAAATGTTGCCTGGTCATGAACTACCAGCCAACACTTTCATTACTCATAGCAACCAGCAGCTCAGTAGGTTTGCATGAGACTAGGGTATGTAGGTGCGTGCATGTGTGCGTGAATGCGTGAGTCTAGTTAGCCGCCAAGAAATGAAAAATAGGACAACAACAGTTTAATAAAGATTTATTTTAGTATATACAGGGTGGTCCAATAAGCGCGCGGTGCTCTCTAGCGGCCATACCGTTTAAATTAGACGAAAATGTTTTAAATAAAAAACGTTTCTTTTCAAATGCTCTACATTTAGAAAATATTTTCAAAGATGGCGGACTTCCGGATACACCGGAAGTAGGCATCAACTTCCTTATTTTAAATGGAACACCCTGTATATTATTACGTTTTTGAATTTAGCATCGATTTTTAGGTCCAGTTTGTTCACTATTGTTTATGTCTACGAAGCCTATTTTCGGAGTTATTCAGCAATTTTTACAAAATTTGACGTTTGTAGTACTTTACAAGAAACGTTAATATCTCGGAAACTAAGCGCGATAGAAAGATGCGGTTTTCGGTTTTGAAACAAGCAAGGAACGTGTTTGTGTTTTAGTAAGATCGTTGTTTCAAAAGGACATTAAATCAATAGACTAGCAATTTTCAAATTTGAAAAGCTAAAAACGTTAAAAACTTTTTTTTTTCAAATGGGATGGTACGATAAGTGTCACATCGGTGGATGCAAAATTAAATTTTCTTTCACTTTTATCTAGGCACATGTGATTCTATCTTTGATGGTTTTCATGATATTTACGGTTTTGTAATTATTGCGTAGAAATTGGAAAAATCGTAGGTGGCGTGGCTCGCAGACGAAACAATTGGCAGGAAACCTTTCATCCAAAGTGTTTCCACCTCTAATACTAAAATGTGCTTTCGCTCCATCTAGCTGTAACCACATTATTCTTAAAAACTCCAGTGCTAACTTTTTCAACAGGTTTTCCAAATTTTCATTTAGAAAATTTTGGAGAACATTAGTTTATTATGCGGTTTCCAATTATACCACCCCAAATGCTTAGACTCCATGCTGGTTGTCAACAAACTTCTCAAAATTTGGATTTACTTGGGCGTAAAATATGACAGAAGGAAACATGTAATAGTAATACATGAAGCCAGTGAGTTTGACATTCTCGCAATTGTAGTTGAAGATCCGCATAGCAGTGCTACAGCAGAAATTAGTCGCTATTTGGGCATTGGTCAAACATCTGTGAACATGACCTTAACGGAGTACATATAGCATCCTTATCACGTGCAGCTAAATCAAGCAATTGAAAGACAAGACTTTGAAAACTGAATGAATTTCTGTAACTGGAGTCGTGCTCGAGTCCAAGAAGATGCACTCCTTTTCAACAGTGAGTTGTTTACGAATGAAGCTACATTTCTTATGAAATTCTTTCACTTTCTTTTTTCTGAAATGTAGCTATACAGTGTTATCATTAACGGCCATGTAAACTGGCATAATTTACATTTTTATACCGATGTAAATCCAAATTTTGAGAGGTTTGTTGACAACCTGCATGGAGTCTAAGCATTTGTGGTGGCATTATTGGAAACCGCATATTAAACTAATGTTTTCTAAAATTTTCTAAATGAAAATTTGGAAAACCTGTTGGAAAATTTACCATTGGAGTTTTTAAGAATAATGTGGTTACAAGTAGATGGAGCGAAAGCACATTTTAGTCTTAGAGACCAAAACACTTTGGATGAAAGGTTTCCTGCCAATTGTTTCGTCTGCGAGCCACGCCACCTGCGATTTTTCCAATTACTACGCCATTATTACAAAATCGTAAATATCTTGAAAACCATCAAAGATAGATACATATGTGCCTAGATAAAAGTGGAAGAGAATTTAATTTTGCATCCACCGATGTGACACTTATCATACCATCCCATTTGAGAAAAAAAAGTTTTTAACGTTTTTAACTTTTCAAATTTGAAAATTGCTAGTCTATTGATTCAATGTTTTATTGAAACAAAGATCTTACTAAAACAAAAATACGTTCCTTGCTTGTTTCAAAACAGAAAACCGTATCTTCCTATCGCGCTTAGTTTCCGAGATATTAACGTTTCTTGTGAAGTACTACAAACGTCAAATTTTGTAAAAATTGCTGAATAACTCCGAAAATAGGCTTCGTAGACATAAACAATGGTTAACAAACTGGACCTAAAAATCGATGCTGAGTCCAAAAATGTAATAATATACAGGGTGTTCCATTTAAAATAAGGAAGTCGATGCCTACTTCCGGTATATCTGGAAGTCCGCCATCTTTGAAAATATTTTCTAAATATAGACCATTTGAAAATAAACGTTTTTTATTCCAAACATTTTCGTCTAATTTAAACGGTATGGCCGCTAGGGAGCACCGCGCGCTTAGTGGACCACCCTGTATATGAATGCAGTACATTTTTTTTTTAAAAGAACACTTAGCTTCAGAAGGAAGTCCAGGTAGTGCCCTTCCGAAAAGAAGGTGTTGCTCCAGAGGAGGCTGGTTTCTTTAGAAGGAGTTCAGGTGGTGCTCCAAAGGTGTCTTGATATTGGCACCCCGAGAAAAGGAAGGTGGCTTTGGTGGTGGCACCCCAAGAAAGGTTGTCATGTTGGCACCTCGAGAAAAAGATTAGGTCTTCATGGTGGCACCCCGACAAAAAGTGGCTTCATGTTGGCACCCCGGAAAAAAAGGGTGGTTCTCCTTGATTAAGACATAATGGCACAGACACAAAAGATTGTCTTAGAGAGACATAATTATATTAGTTGTTAACTGCTTGAGTTCAGAAAGCAAAAGGAAGGAGGTATGTGTTTCGACATAAAAGGTAACCTTGGTGGAGAGCAAGAGCATACCCCCCCACTCATTAGATATGCGCAGACGGTGTAATTTAAAATCTTTCCATCTGAAAGAAAGTAGAGATGGGAAAAAGGTAGGGGTGAGAAGCAAAATAGTTATAAAAATGTACTAGTATAATGAGGAAGTAGTTGCTAAAAATGGAAGTTATAAACTATTTGTATATGGTAGCCAAGTAAATAATATAAAAATAATTTTGAAAACGGGTGAACCGTTACAAGCCCAACTTTTTTACATTTTTCGATTTCTGTGCTAATTTAGGACATATTTGATCGGTTACAAAAGTACGAGAAACACAGCCTAACCTTTGGTACTGTGATAAACATAAAGAGAGTAAAGCTCAGTTTAAAAGTTTGGCCGACCAGAAGAGCGCGGTTCTATATGCTGCTGCATATGGGAGCCGATATACGAGGGTTGCTCTATATCTCCGCCAATCCACCGGTACGCAGACAGCTGTTTCACGCTTATTAGCGATCATCAGTGCGCCATAGGTCGATTGACGGACATAGAAGCGAACGCGCCGTGGCGTTCCACCAAGAAGTCTGCTGCTGTTTAGCCGCGATTTTCTTTGGTTTGCCGTTACCTTCGGGTACCAGATGGCGCACAGGCAGATCTTTTCTGTCACCTACTGTTCAAACAGTATCAAACGTAAAAAGCAGTTAAACAATTAAAATAGCATTTTTTTTTTGCAGAAATCATTTATTTTTGGATTACTCTTTAATGCAAGGATGACAGCGACCAGCTTTTAACACATTTAAAAAATAAATCGGAAAAGGGATCTGATACAGTGTTCGCAGGCCTTGCATGTTGCAGTATTGTCGATCCCGACCGATTGCAACTACCCCAAGATTACTCTTCGTTAAACGAGACATTGGACGAATTGGACTTCTAAACGAAGAAATATCTGCTGCATTATTTCCGGGAGACAGAGGTAATTTTCGGCAAGTCTTGCGACTATACTATGATTCATGCATCGAGTATCAATCAATATGGATCCTAACATCGCATGCGGCTTGGAACTTGAGGGTGATGTATACAGTAATAGCAAGGGGATTTTGAGGGGCTTCACGAACTTGATATGATGAGGGAAGGAACGGTGCTTAACAGGGTGGACACATAATTTTATATGAGGCAAAGGGGTATAATATTATTACAAGTAATCACACACATAGCTTGATTTATGTACTTATAATAAATAAAGGGCGAATCATCTTCTTCGAACGTTATAGGGGGATAGAATTAGCATTTTGACACAGTGTAATGGCAGTCTGGGGCTTTTTTTGTTCATCAACAGAAAAAAAACTTTGGAGTCATATTATGTTGAAACTTGCAATTTTCATTTGACAGAATCTTTGGACAATTACAAATTACGTTATATTGATCCATTCTTCAGCAACGGCTCGTTTTTCTTAAAGTAATAACAATAATTATTTTTGACTCACTTCCATGTAATTTTGGCTACAATATAGATTATTAATGAAACATGTCAGAAGATAATTATTTTGTTTATTTCGGAGCATATTGCAGCCATGAAATGTAGGTTATCATGTTCCCAACCGTCTTGATTTATTCAGAACCGTCCGACTAAATAACAATAAGTCAAATAATAACAAAAACGTATGAATCAGGATTTTAAAAATGATTTTTGTCTAGCAAAGTTTTAACAACAAGCAATATTTTTGTTAGAACTGCATCCTAACAGGTTTTAGGTCACAATATTGATATAAACTTAGACTCACCCAAGAACTAGAATTATGAATCAACCACTCGTGTAGCTTCCCGTTTTGGATATATTGCATTCAATCTAGGCCGCACAGTACTGTGCGGCCTAGATTCAATTGGCAATCTAAGTATTGCTGTTATTAGTGGCGATTCAAAGACTGAGTTAGCGTCTAGAAATGGTACTTGGGCGATTGGCAACATTTGGTGTCACAAAATACACAGTGAGTTGGCGATTTTTGGGTATATCTAACTTCCATTTGATTGGTTGTCCCCTCAAAAATAAGGACTATCCACATGAAAGGGCAACATTGTTTTACAATTGACATATTGGCAAGTAAAATTGGCCAAACTTCGTTATCGTTGTTGGGCATCATTTAACTATTTCTTATTTCTGCTCATGCTCAAAATAACGATGACAACTAAATTCGTTGACAGTCTCGGTCTAACCATCGTACCGTTCGGATCGGTGTTTATTCGGCAGGTCCTAGCAGCGTACACACATAATTTACCGAGTGCGATCTAATATTTATTATTTTGTTGGTTTTATCTGCTTGCTTACTGTAAGTACATTCCTTTATTTTTACTAAGAGAGGCGCGGGTGCTCCGGCCATGCCGGGCCCCGCTGAGGAGCCTGACACCGGCATTGGCCAGGTGTTAGATACTGGGCAAGTATTAAACAACATAAACATAGGACACTCAGATGAATCGTTGCCATTAGTTGTCGATCAGAATGTATTGAACCCTATTGATGTTGAATCTAACAGTCAAATGGAATTTACTTCCCAGCGTATAAAAAACATAAATACCGATAACCGTTTTCGTCCTAATAGTACAGGACCATTCTTTATTTTCGTAGAACATAAATATTTGAACGTAGGTAGACTTCATCCAATGAGGGTAGGCGAAAAACTATTACAAATTGGGGGCGATGAAAAACATATAATCGAAATCAATACGATAGGTAAAAATAGATTGAAAATCCAAGTTGACTCAGCAATAGTCGCGAACAGGTTGGTTACAAATCAGGTATTTGAAAATAACAATTTAATTGCATATATTCCAGTACACCTTACGGAAAAGAAAGGCATTATTAGAGGAGTTGATACCACATACTCAGAAACTGAATTAATCGACAGCATACAATCTGACGTGCCTATAAAATCGATTAAAAGGATGTATAAGGTAAATAAAGATGGAGATTCTACAGTTCGAGTAGCGAGACAGATGGTAATAATATCTTTTGACAGTCTGACAATTCCCCAGCATGTATATGTGAACAAAATTCGTTTTTCAGTTGACCAGTATTATTCACCTGTCCTAATGTGCTATCACTGTCTGAGGTTTGGTCACACCTCTACGCAGTGTAGGAGCAAACGGAGATGTAGAAGTTGCGGCGCAGATAATGATCAGAACACAATATGTAACAATTGTAATGTTTACTGTATACATTGTGAATCAAATTCACATTCCTCTACCGATAAAAAGTGTCCAGTTTTTCTTAAACAAAAAAGAATAAAGGAAGCGATGGCCAACTTAAACATATCATTTTATGAGGCCCAGAAGATAGTAGATAACCCTAGTTATGCCAGCCTTGTGTCTAAAAATCGTTTTGAACCTCTATTTTCGTGTAATACAGATTTTCCGCCATTACAAAGCCAAATACAGGTATTGCTCAAAAAAATTCTGCTAGCAGTATCGTCCATACTAGTCAACCAGGACCGAGCACGTCGTATACTAGATCTACACCCCGTAAACGCAAAAAAACAGACACGGAACCGCACTTTCCTCCAATACGGCGAGAATATGAATGGTCATTTGGCGGCAGCCCAGTCATTAATGAAAACTCTCATGCACAGTCTTTCGAAGATATTAAGAGTAGACTTGTCAGAGATATTCAAAATAACATATTTCAGGTACTTCGTACTTCAGCAACTCCAGATATAGAAAATATAGAAAATATACTGAAGATTGTGAATTTTGAACAAATGATTACAACCTTAGTGTCTGAAGTCTTTACAAAGTGCATTCAACCGCCATCTTAGTATAGTTCAGTGGAACGCTCGTTCTGCATTTGCTAACCACAATCTTCTTAAAAATTTGATAATGGATACAAAAGCTGATATTGTTTTATTAAGCGAAACATGGTATAAGCCTATACACAATATTACCTTACAAGGTTATAACGTCATTCGAAGGGATCGAGGTGATGGTAAGGGTGGTGTTGCCATCCTCCTTCGCAATAACATTCCATTTAAACACAGATCCTTTGTGAATTTGAGCAGCGGTCTGGAGATATGCGGTGTTGACATTACATGTGACAATACCGATATATCCGTAGTATCTGCGTACAAACCCCCAAATGTTAAAATATCAGCCAATGAGTATATTGAAGTATTTAGCAGACTACAACCCACATGTATTGTTGGTGGGGATTTCAATGGGCACCACATTGCGTGGGGCTCGTCAGTAAACAACGTTGCCGGAAATAACTTGAGGGATGCAATTGAATTTTTTTCGCATTTAGTTATCAGGAATGAAGGTCAAGCTACACGATTAACTCGCCCCGGAGCAAATATTTCTGTCGTTGATGTTACCATCATTTCAAATAACCTTCTGGGTAAATCAAAATGGTCTGTTTTAGGTGATTCATATGGGTCAGACCATTTTCCAATAAGCCTCATCATTGACGGTAATTCATCCTTTGACTCTGAGAGAAATACGACATATAAATGGAGAATAAATTTGAATGTAGATTGGGACCTATTTGCAGCACTTACTGAATCGGGAATGTCAATGATCAACAACCATAGCACTGCAAATCAAATTATAAAAACCGTTACCGATAGCATAACAAATGCTGCAGATTTGGCTTTAAAAAAGAAAACAAAAAATTTACACCAAAAACCTTCTCCACCATGGTGGGATAGTGAATGTACGCAAGTCGCGAATGAAAGAAAGCAAGTCTTCAAAGAGTTCAAGAAACATAAAAACCTTGTCAATTTCATCACCTGTCAGAACGTCGTTGCTAAATCCAAGGTGATATTTAAAAAAAAAGCCAAACAAAGTTGGTCAAATTTTTGTAGCTCTTTAAATGCACATTCCAATCCCTCCAATATCTGGAGAAAAGTTAATGCTATCTCTAGAGGAATCACCCCTAAGTTGTCTAATACCATGTCTGCCAATGACGCTGAAATATTTTGTAAACAGTTAGCCCCAGATTCAACAGATGAGTGTGTAACTGAAATCAACGCAGAAGGTGAGCATTTTCTAACAAGTAGTATATCTGTGGAAGAACTTGATGTAAATGTCAAGCCGCAAGATTCGGCACCCGGCAGAGATGGTATCACTTACTCTATGATCAGGCATTTGCCCCATCGAGCCAAAGCCCTTCTCTGCTCTGCTTTTACCGGGATTTTGAGACATGGGGAAGATTGTAGTGAGCTGAAAGATGTGGTAATTATACCAATAAGCAAACCTAATACTTGTGGGGAATTTCGACCAATATCCCTCACGTCATGCATTCTCAAAACGTTCGAAAGGATAGTTAAAAATAGGCTGGAATGGTGGCTCGAATCCCAAAATTTCCTTCCTTGTACTCAGTTTGGTTTTCGTCGAGGAAAAGGAGTAGTAGATTGTTTGGCCCATTTAATTACAGACATTCAAAATTCCTTATCGGAAAACAAGTACCATGCTACTATCTTTCTAGACATTTCATCGGCCTACGATCATGTCAATCTGTCCATCCTTGCACAAAAATTGAGTTCATTTAATATACCCTTGAGTTTTGCTAATAAACTGGTGAAGATCTTTCGCAACCGCTGTCTATATGTTTATCTTCCAAACTATATCTCGGACCCACGTAGATCTAGTACAGGCTTGCCCCAGGGATCGGTGCTTAGCCCAATTCTTTTCAATGTTTATACTATAGACATCCATAATGTTACCACAGAGACAACTATCTTGCAATATGCTGACGACTTCTGCATCTACACGTCAGATAGAAGTTTTACACAATCTACAAATAAATTAAATTTGGCCTTACGGGAATACGCTAATGAATTTTCCGCTAGAGGTTTCGAAATCAGTGAGAGTAAATCAGCCTTCGTTGTATTTACTCGTCACAGAATTATAATGGAGAATTCCATAAATGTCGCGGGAAAAGAGATACGCTGGTATAACAATCATAAATATTTAGGGGTATATCTAGATCAAAAGCTGACGTGGGAAGAACACATCAATTCCATCTTAAGAAAGGCTGAGAAAAGCTTGAATATATTGAAAGTAACTACCAACCGTTTCTGGGGAGCTGACGTTAGTGTGGCATTACGTTTTTTAAATGCATATACAAGATCAATTCTGGATTTTGGTTCTATTTTTTATGGTTCAGCAACCAAAACTAGACTTCAGAAACTGGACAGACATCTTTTTAGAGCATTGAGGCTAGTAACCGGCGCAATGAGACCGACTACAACATATGCCTTATTAGCCGAATGCAATCAACTGGCGTTAGATATAAGAAGGAATTTTCTTGCGCAAAAATTCATATTAAAAAATAGAGTTCAAAACAATGTACTCCTATTGAATAAGGTTAGTGCCTTAGTTACTCACAACTTAACTAATCAGTACTGGATTCATAAAAATTCTCCTCCCTTAGCTGATGCCTTTGTCGAAACTGCTAATTGGAGTGATGAACTGATTAAAACTGATAAGTGCCCATTTTTCAAGGAAGATTATTTTCTCCTTCTGACTAATATCAAAGTCATTATACCAGAGTATACAGAGTCGCCTCAACATAATAGTGCGCTATTCCGGAGTATCATAGATCGCTATAATCCAGCATGTGAAATATACACTGATGGTTCCAAAAGTACTGACGGTGTAGGCTGTTCCTGCTGGATACCGTCTCTCAAACTCCAGAAAATAATTAGGTGCAACGATAGATCTTCAATTTACACAGCAGAACCTATCGCAATAGGTAGTGCATTGGATGTCATCCTTTCCTGTACATGTATGTGTCAGCGTTATATAATAATTTCCGATTCTCTCTCGGTTCTAAGTGCCATTAACAATAAAAATACAAATATATTTCAAAGCAACATAATATGTATGATTATTAACAAAATTTGGCAACTAAAACAAAATAATGTAAATGTGATCTTTATCTGGGCTAAGGGGCATTGTGGCATAACCGGAAATATCGCAGCAGACCAACTGGCTAAAGAAGCAGTCACATCAGAAAATGCGGAGTACATCAGACACGTATACCCGGAAGATATGCTCACTCACATCAAAAACTACTGTAGGAAAGAATGGGAGGCCAAATATAGCGATTTCGTGATTAACCACCCCGATTGTCACTTCGTCCAGGTTTGTGGATCCGCTTTGCCGAAACCAATCTTTCAAAAACTCACTTTGCCTCGCAAAACCTATGTGTCCTTAATTAGATTAATATTTGGTGTAGGCAACTGTAAAAGTCTCATGCATAAGATGAATTTGGCTGACTCGCCGTACTGCAGCTGTGACGGAACTTCAATAGATGATCTAAACCACCAGGTGTTAGCATGTCTCTTCAACAAAAATGCAACGACGTTACTTTTTTCACAATTAGGAAAGCTCGGTATATTACCAATAAATATTAAAAGCCTGATGTATCATGCTATTACAAACAGCGATACTATGAATGTGATCATACAGTCAATTAGTTTATGGAAGAAAAAGATTTGATGCGAGTCATTTAGTTTGGACTATCTCATATGTGAAGTAAAATTTAGCTCTCGTTCCTTTGTTGGCTCCCTTATATTCCCTTACCGTGGTCCTCTATGTGTTTGTGTGTGAATAAGTCGCCATGACAGACCCCTTGGCGTGAAGTGTGTGTCCCCGTTTTGTTGCTATAACTTCTTTTTTCATATTCCGTGGTCGATATAGGTTTAACAAAGACTTTACGTTGAATGAGCCGAATTTTCTGGGTCGCATCTTTTCTTTCAGATAAATAAGTTACGGTTTGGCCGAATAGCATACTGCTAAGGCCAGTTATATATTAAAAAAAAAAAAAAAAACTAAATTCGTTAATTCTGGTAGTCCAAAAACGCTCCAGTATCCTAAAATAAACATTTGAAAAGCTGGAGCTGATTTGCTGACCTTTAGGAGTCTTAAAATAAGTTTGATCTCACTGGGAGGTTAACTCCAATCAGATAGGCAGAGAATTAACTTCGTTTTAGCGGAAACCGAAATGGGGGTCGAGAGTGGTGTCAAACGACGCGGTTTGACTTCCTGAATCGAACGGGACCACTCACAGACCGAGGAAACGTTCTTGTGAAGAACCACAGCATTTTGAAGTTTTGTTACCTAACCTAACTTATCCAAAAAAGTTTACTTGTTGAGCTCAAAATGAACGTTAGTCGACGTGACTGGATATCGTGACTTGGACTTGACCACTTCCAGAGTGAGGAAACATTCCGGTGAAAATCTGCGCCACTTTAAAACTTGGCAATTTCAATATCTTACCTGATATAACTTAACTAATACGGTCGGGCAGAAAAGTGGTGCTCAGTTTGATGTCCTGACTCGAATTGTATCAATTAGTAGACTGAAAAAACGTTTATTTTGATTCTCAGTTTAGGAAATTAAGCCAAAAAAGGGCTTCGAGGGACTGCGCCTGGGGCCTATTCCGGCAGACTGAAAACACGGAACAGGTGACCTACTCTACCTACCTGGGAGTATGTTACATGGAGTATTCAACCACAAAGTTAGTAACGTCTGGGGGGGCCAACCCCCCCAGGCCCCCATCTGTGCAAGTGAACAAACCTAATTCAACTTAAACCTACCTAATTTCTAGGAACATAAAGAATTCAAAATATCATAACTTTTTTATTTTCCATTTCTTAGTGTTGCTTCGGGTGTCGTTGTACCCTACTTTCGAATTGATCATATATTTCGTAGAAAAAATATAGAAATTTCGAAGTCGTTTTTAGGTTAGGTTTGAAATTTCAAAGAGGCATAGATTTTTATCAGGCCGTTTTCTTAGGCTGGGTATGCTCTAATCCCACTCAAGGCATCAAACTGAGTCAACTAACAGTCCTTTAAACCCCATTTAACCTATTTTGAGATCAACAACTTGACCTGTCGGGTTAAGTTAGGTTATGTACTGAAACTAAGGTGTCGTAGTTTTTCACCGGAGTGTTTCCTCGGTCTGGGAGTGGTCTCGTTTTACTCAGGACGTCAAACCGAGTCGATTGACACTACTGTCAAGCCTCAAATCGGTTTCCGCTAAAACGAAGTCTAGCCCTGAAATCTTTTTTATTGAAGTCTTTTTTCAACTGTACCTTCTAGGCCTGGTACCCCATGGTACCCAACTGAGATATACAGCGTTGCGTGAGGCTAATAAGCAGATAGTGTTGAAACAGTCCCATACCAGTTTTGATGCCTTGCCTTGACCACAGGCTAATCACACGGTAATTTCAGTGTGACATATTTTTGTGTATTTTTGAAGTTCCGTAGGTTAGAGGTCACCCTCACCCACAGAATATGCCATACTGGGCGTTTCAGTTTTGACAATTTGATATTCGTGCATGCCAAATATTGGCGATTTCTGGCGATTTTCATGCCATACGCTGGATACACGCACACTTACAACCTGGCAACATGCGATACTCGCATAGAGTAAGACACCATTGCACAAATGCGTTCCACCGTCTTAACTGCGCCTGAGGGGTTGAGGGGTTCGGTTTGCCCGTATGTAACTTCTCTGTTAGTTGCATTGGAGATTTCGCATCGCACATCCAACTTTGCCAGTCGTGTATACATAACTTTGTAGCTTACTATTATACATTAGTTTAGCCCTGAAGATGAATCATACATTTCCGAAAGCTTGGGATAAATAATTAAGATAGTAAGTTTTGCGTTACTTTGCTGCACTCCCAATCAACAGCAGATATTGGGACCTAACTGAGTTTTGTTTCGGCAATGACTACTCCCCTTTTGATGACAAAATGACAAAGCGACCAGGATAATGTTGATAGCTTGCGCCCATTTCAGAACAAATTGTTAATTGACAGGTCTGCCTCTTTTTTGAAAAACCTTATTTTGCAGTAAATTAGATCGTACTGGAATCTCCAAGTATTTTTGTATTCCTGGTGTAGATCCAATTTTTGTGGAAGTAGGGATTTAAAATGGGCATGCTGAAAAAGATCTGCAAAAGCAAAACATAAATAATTCTCAGTTTCTAATGAATCTGCTCTGAAAATGTACCCATAGTGATACCTGATCAAACACATCGGGAAAATCGCTGTTATGCCAGCAAACACAAACAGTATCAACACATTCCCCTTGGCATTCTTTTTGGCCTCCATGTCTCGTTTCCGACCAATAAGGTCATGAAAAAAACATAATACGCACAGAAGGATCCAATTGGATTGGATCCTTTGCACCACGGAAAAGGTCAAATCGCTGGGTCGCATGACAAAACAAACGGCAAGCGACGCACGGATGGCTTGTTTTATTGTGGAAATAAATAGGAAACGAAGAATTGAATACCGAATCTCGGAAGGACGGTTCTATACATCACTGCATGCATGTGTTTCCATCTGCCTATGCAGATAGGTCCATGAAAGGAAGCAAACTTTACATTGAACGTGCGTACTATTAGCAAAAAGTACATCAGACCAATGAACGTCAACATCAACAAAATATTGGTGTAAATCAAATTATGGTTATTGTTCATTATATTCATTGGCAGTAACAATGATTCCACAATGTCTAGTCATCAATATTACGATTAAGAACAGGTATTCATAATTATGAATCTACGGCTTGCCTCCATCAATTTCAACACACTTGTTGAAGTTCTATATCTGGCTTCGTAAACCTAATGTCTTAGTATTAATTACAACAAAGCACCATTGTTATGAAGAGCTCATGTTTTGTTATGTTAGATTAATCTGGGTATTTCTAGTGTTTAAATATACAGTCGAACCTCTATAACTCAAACGTCTCTTTGACTCGAACTTTTTTACCTGTCTCTGTACATTTCCAATATTTTTATCATGTATTCTCTCTTTAACTCGAATTTCTATAACGTGAACACTTCTATGACTCGAATCAATAGTTACATCCTTTCGAAATAAAAATCTCTATAAGTCGAACTTTTGATTTACGTTCAGTCACAAGTTGGCAACGCCAATAGTGACGATTTATCTTTAATCTTTAAAATTAGAGAAAAGATTGAATCTTATCGCCAAAAAAAGACATTTAAACAATGATAACTGATTATTTTCAAAATTAGGTAGTTTTTCAAATAATTTGAGCCGTTTTTGCTTTGTGTTGCCTTTTGTTTGTATACATTACAATATGTAAAAAATAAGTTTCGTGTTTAAAGTTTTACTATATATTTCAAGTTAGAGACTATAATGCTGTATTACTATTTACTTTAGTTTTTTAAAACATATGTTCTGTGTATGTAATAAAAAATAGTTTCGGAATATATGTGATATTTCTTTAACTGGAACTCTCTATAACTCGAACATTTTTCGATCTCCCTTGAAGTTCGAGTTATAGAGGTTCGACTGTATTACATACTTGATCTAATATCATTATAACAATCACATACTCTTAAAATTAGTGTTACTCATAATTTACTATTTAGAATAGTCGATGTTCAGAATATGTTTTATGGGACTATCAGTCAATGATTATTCTCAAAAAATTTCTCTAAAGTATTATAGATAAAAGAGGACTTTGAGATAATATTTTTGAGCGCTTTATGATCAGATGATCTATGTCACTTATTTCCATCGAATCATTGCGTTTAGTCTTTAAGTTTCTACCAAATTTGTGTTCAATTGAAGACCAAAATATACAAAAATAGCATATATGAAAATAAAAGCTACCTATGCTTTTGTATCTGAATCTGTAGGGAGTAGAGGGTGAGTAGTCCAGTGCACTTAGGACACAACTGGATCATTGTGCATCCTCCCATGGAGTTGTTTCCTCAGATTTCCATCCTGCCAATTTTAGGAAGGTGGACAAGTCGCTTGGGGACCCTTATGTGGGCAGCTATAGGCCTAAGACTCCCTAATAGAAGATAACTTTGAGCACTTACATATGAAGTGTTCCACAGTTTCGTCTTCGCTTTCACATATTCTACATATCGGTGCGTTGTGGAGGTGTTTCTTGAGTTAACAATGGCCAGCCAGGAATCCTACTCTGACGATCCTTCAGAAACAATTTACGCCACAAGATCGCGAGAACCCAGGGAACAATTTATTCCATGGCGAACATCCATTTCATTGCCTGACCTTGTGGGAGAGGTGAAGCAAATAATAGTGTTCGCTGAGATCGTGTTGCAACTATCATCCTAATTTACTCAAGATGATATAGCACTTCTTACTTATGGATACCCGGGTTATAAATATAGTAAGAGTAATTTCTGTTATTATTTTGGCATTTTTATACTATTTGTGATTTGTGAGGCTTTATGTATCGATACATCGAAACGGATCAGGTCTTGGTGGAGCTCTAGCAGGTAAGATTAAAACGTGTCCACAGTAAAATTAGGTTATGTTATGAGACTCTCATGCTAAACACAGTGAATATAGGATATTCTGACCGAAAATTTGACAGCACATTCAGAAGAAGGGTTGCTCTAAGATTTGTACCGCTAGATTTGTTTGCATCCTCAGGGGAAGACTGAAATTTATACAACTAGCTATGTATGCACTTTTTTAGGGAAAGATACCGTTTGAGATTCAGACCGCCAGCTATATTAGCATCTTCAGGGGATGATTCAGATTTCACACTGCTAACTGTACTAGCATTACCTTGAGGAGATTTAAACTGATTACAAGGCTTCTCCTGAAAATGCTAGAATAGTTAGTGTAACACCTGTCGGGTTTAGAAATCAATCAACTTGATAATATTGCTCATACTGCGTGTGTTTGTCGGTCCTGTACTTTGAGAAACGTTTGAAATTCAAAATATTTTCTGCCCCCAACATACTTAAAACTTGCGTAGATGAAATTAATATATAATGCAACTTTTAGCCTCAATTTGACAATTCTGATGCCAGTATAATAAATTGGAGTAAACACTGGGACTTCTTAAATGTGAAAAAATAATCTTAAAATATTATAGGGAGTCTGGGGTTTGCTCGCGCAAGTGTTGCTGTATCTAGAAATTATTAATTTTTTGAATGCGATTTTCGCATTTATTTTTACTCATTTAGGGGATACTATCTAAGTAGATTGCTGGGAATATTTAGCGGTGATGCTCTATCGACAAGCCGTAATACTTTAACTCAATTATTTTTATAGAGAAGCATGAATGGAAAAGTAGAATGTACGAAAAATCGAAAATCGTATTCTGGATAATTTGAGGGCTCTGATTACAAATTCGGTTGCAGTCTCGTGTGGCGAAAAAAATAAATTTCAGATCTTTCACATCTCTAGGTTTACTTAAAAGATTGTTTGGCATTCTATTAAGATGCAGCCTTATGTTTAGTCTGATTTGAGGGTACTGATTACAAATCTGGTCGCAGTGACCACTTTTAGTCTCGTGCGACTAAAATCAAAAATTTCAAATCTTTCAGATCTTCAGGTTTGGCTAAAAAATGGAAAACCTTTATTCGGCTTTCTATTAAGATGAAACCTAGTGTTTAGTATTTTAGACGATTTGAGGGTGGTGATTTCAAGATCGGTCACAGTTTTGAGTTTCACTCTCATGCAATGACAACGAAAAATTTCAGATTTTTCAAATCCCCAGGTTTGCCTAAAAGATCGAAAATCTTCATTGGGCTTTCTATTAATATGAAACCTTGTTTTCTGGGTAATTTGAGGGTGCTGATTACAAAGTTCTGGTAGACTCAACTGATTGGTTTATATACTGGCTGAACTTCCTATTTTCCTGTTTTACTTTCTTAAGAAACGGTTTATAGTTAAAGTTAAATAATTCTGATCAAGATATTGAAACAAGTTGACGGAATTATTGTATTGTTATCTAGTTAGCTAATTTTTGCTTTAACCTGACCTTCTAGAGTGGATGAAATTTGCCCTAAATGGTTCCGTTACATAGATAAGATAATATAAAACTAAATTAACTATCTAATACAGGCGTGTTAAGATATTAACAATAATGTTCTTTGTCATATCGATATATCCTTTACAAGAAAAGGTATATTAATAGTAATCACGACCACAAAATCCTGCTGGCAAGAAAAAGAGAAAAATAGCTATAATTTAACCGTACTGTGGAGTACGCTTAAGAATGCAATATAGCAGAGAACTAAGAAAAGAACGCTTGCTCGGCTTCAGTTCTAATTAAGGCAGATGGTTGCAGTTGCGGTCTTCTTTGGTGTTTGTTCGTTTATTTCATTCTATATTTAAGCAACAAGTTCCGTTCGTTGGGATATAAGAAGCCCTTTATCACCGCACAAGAAACAGACATTGTAGGAAATAGGTACTTCGACATTTGAAATTTAGAACCTATCTTTGCATAGAAAATGTAGACTTGCGGTGAAGATTGTCTGCTTTGATTTACCAAAGAAAAATGTCCAACCTCATTCGCCTCTGTAGCTCCAAGAGCCATATCATCATACTAAATGATGTGTTTGGAAATGTCACAATATCGATACTTGTGAGGGTGAGGGTGAGGGGAGTATTGTAATCGCGAAAATTTTCGATTTTGAGATAATTCGCTTTTTGGGCGTTTTATGATGTGTACATAACGAAAATCTATGTCACTCATTTCCGTCGGTCTGTCTGTCTGTCTGTCGGTCTGTCTGTCTGTATGTGCGCGTTTTTCTAGCCTCGTAATCTCAGTAACCGCTACACGGATTGTGATGAAATTTGGGCAACTATATGCTAGTGTGTCGTAGTAGGTAATGTTCTTATAATTTTGAAAATTGGTGCATGGGCGGCGGAGTAATTAGCAAAAAACAAAAAAAATAAATATTCCTCAAACTTCGTTTTTAGGTGTTTTAAGGGTTCCTGATCATTTTTTATTTTCTTTTTGGATGGGGGTGAAATTGGGGTGGTTGGGGGGTGGCGGGTTGTAAATCTCAAAAACGTGTGGTACTCATAATAGGCTATCCATTGACCTGTAAAAGAAGGACCTAGCGGCATAATACCCTTTTTTTAGGCCCATCCGAACGTTGCCTTGCCTATTCCAGAAACCAAGGGACTTTGAATTTTCTGATAAATATATAGGGATATTGCTTTAGATCGTTCTGTATTGAGTAACGTAAAAGTTATGGAATGGATTTTAATGAAACTTTGTCACAGTATTACTACCGCGGCGAAGATGGAAAGCGCGTATGTTTTGAAAAAATAGTGTCAGTGGCGGCGCAGCAATAATAAAAACTAAAACGAATAAAAACGCCTCAAACTTTGTTTTTAGGCGTTTTAGGGGTTCTTGATGAATTTCTACTTTTTTGGTAGGGGTGAATTTGGGGTGGTTCAGGGGTGAGGGGGTTGGAAAATTGAAAAATTTGTTGTATTCATAATGGGCTGTCCATTGACCTGTGAATGAAAAACCTAGCGGCACAATACACTTTCTTAGGTCCATTCGAACAGTGCCTTGCTCATTATAGAAACCAAGGGACTTAGAATTTGTGATGTATACAGACATACGAGTATTGTTTTAGATCGTTCTATATTGCGTAACGCGAAAATTATTTAATTGATTTTAACGAAATTTTGAAACAGTATTACTACCGCGGCGAGGATGGAAAACGTGTATATTTTAGACAAATTGTGTCAGTGGCGGCGCAGCAATAATAAAAAACTAAAAATATAAAAACAACTCAACCCTTGTTTTTAGGCGTTTGAGGGGTTCCTGATCATTTTTTACGTTTTTTTAGGTGGGTGTAAAATTGGAGCGGCTGGGGGGTGGGGGGGGGGGGGGTGTAAAACTGAAAGATTTGTTGTATTCATAATAGTTTGTCCATTGACCTATGGAAGAAATACGTACCGGCGTATTTTTTCAAGTCCATGTGAACATTTCCTATCCTATTACAGAAACTAAGGTTCTTAGAGTTTTGTGATGTATACATATATGAGTATTGCTCAATTTCGTTTTGTGTATATTGCGTAAAGCAAAAATTATTAAATTGATTTTAACGGAATTTCGACAAAGAATTGACTAGCGCGGCGAGAGTGGATAATGCGCCAAATATAAAAACAGCTCATACTTCGCTTTTAGATGGTTTAGAGGCTCCTGATCGTTTTGCATCGTTCAGTTGAAGCATGCAGAATGAAAACTGTGGTGTCCTAGTTCCTAGGGAGGGAGACGCAAGAATCTATTTACGAGAGTTTTTGTGTTGGATGTTTTTTTGCAGGAGGGTGTGCGATGATTTGGTTGCAAAGATATTTCAGACTATAGCTTCATGCAATGGGAAAACAATAAAATGAAATCATTATTATGTGTGAGAAGTACTGAGTCAATCAACTTGACTCCATTTTTTTAAATCCAACAGAAACAGCCATCAGTTAAAATTTTTTTCTGAAAGTTTTTATATCATGAATTTAAGAGAAATTTACAGAATTTATGAGAATCTTTTAAAATGATTTTCTTTGCTTGCAGGATCATGCCATGTTCAGCTGTAGGCAAATAAAATATTATCAAACTGATTACTGCTCAAGTGCTCACCCTTGTCTAATCGCGGATAAACTGATCCGATTATAGTATGAGGTTGGTCAAACCTTAAAAGCCTCAGAATGCCTTATAAAATGGAGGATTTTTCAGTAAAATTGAAACTAATCTGAAAAACCTGGTGAAAGGTATGTTATAAGTAGCAACAGTAGTAGTAGCTGTGGGGCCGCGCCTGGCAAGTGGGCCCCAGTAGGCCTTTTTTGCCACCTTCACGGGGTATCTCGGTTATTTTTGAAGATAGAGGGTTGCGGTTTTCGCGACAGTGTGCTACTTTTTTGTGAAACCAAAGATGCCGTCAACAAAATTATCATTGCCCTCTTGGTTTTTGAGATACAGGGTTAAATCGAAAATTATCGATTTTGGGACCACCCTCGTATTTCGGTTGTCTTTTATCTTATTGAAAAGCTTAAATAAAGGTCTTATAGAATTTTTTCTGTAGAATCCAGTGGTATAGTTTGATTTTTTCTTGCTCTAACCGTTTTTCAGTTACGAAGCAAACATATATTTTTTTAAAAGGAGCACCCTGTATATTATTTTTGAAGTCAATCGGAAATAATTCAAGCTTTTCAAAAATATATATTAGTATGAATTTTTTCCGAAAACTAAGCTTAAAATCTCATGTTTTACTTTATTTGTAGCAGTAGGCCATGACTAATCTATTAAAAACAATATCCAAGTAAACAATTTATAATTAAGATACAAGATACTCAACACTTTTAAACTCAATTATTTAACCCTTAACTGGTAACGTGCAAGTTCGGAGCATAGCTTGTAACGTGCAGTCTGTGAGACTGTAACCTCTTTGAAGCTTAAAAAATCAAATTCTCCTAATTATTTTTTGGAAAAAATGCATGAAGATTTGTTGGATATATATCCTTTAATAATAATTTTGTATAAAGTAGCAGAACATGTGATGTGAAGAAAAAAAATTATGATAATTATTAACTAGAACACAAATTAGCAGCACAAATTTGTAGGACCAAGATAATAAAAAAAATTTTGACCATACTCAAATCTATATATTTTGTGATTGATAATAAGTAAAGCAATACACTTATAAAAATATTTTGGTAAAAAATGACGGACCGGCCATGACTAACAGTGGTGAAAAATTATAATGTAAACCGTAACGTTCTGTCGCGCAGACTGAACCAAACTAACAACCAAGCACATCTGGAATGTTTTTTACGCAAACTTATTGATAAACGGGATATAAAAGGGATACCAATGGCTGGTAGATTAGATCAGGTCATTTACCAGAAATGCGGTAAGGTTTTGTTGTAGGGTCGAATTTAAGATTGCTTGCAGTCTCACAGATGGCACGTTACCAGTTAAGGGTTAACTGTATTTCATCCGCTATTAACTACTATTTGTGATAATGTTCAGTAAATGTTACTTAAAGCCAAACATTATATTTGAAGCATATCAATACATTATTAAATTTGAAATTGAATCAAAATAAAAACTAAAAACATCGAGGAGCTTCTAGAGATGTTGGTTCAAGTTGGAGACTATTTTCTCGAATGCAAATCTGGTACAATTTCTTATTCTTTTAATGGCATTAAAAGAATTATTGGTCTCCTATGTGTTATGGCGGTTAAAAATTCCCAAACTTGGATCCTGAGCAAATGTTGAAGTATCTCAAACTTGTATCGATGGTAATTGTATTTTCTTAGAATTATTTCTGCATTTGACTTTTGTACCCCTACAGCTTCTTCTTTGTGCTTATAAGATGATGAATGCGTTGCTTTTATGTAACCTAATATGTTTGTTTCCCTTTGCCCCCTATTTTCCTTGAAATAAGTTTTAGGACGTAGTTGAATAAATTGAATAAAAGATCCGTACCTAACTATATTTATTTTTAGATGAGCAGTTGCTGTCTCTCTGGGTATCTAAGCTGCCATTATTATAGAAAATTGACAATAATTAAAATGAAAACACAGAAAGAACAAAGTTATATTTAATAAAAATATAATTAATATATTAAGCTGACAGTCTCGCAAGTTTTTTACAGATTTGCTTTTTTGTTTTTAATAGATGAGTCATAGCCCACTATCTACTCAATATTATAATAACACAATATTCATCATTTTAATGAGACATTATTATTTTAAAAAACGTATTTTGATTCTGTTTTTTCGCATTTGAATAGAAAGTCTCTTGTAGAGTAATAACTGCTTAGATGCTTATTATTTATAGTTGATTAACCATGGCCTACTACTACAAATAAAGTAAAAACTGGAAAAATCAAATTTTGAGCGTAATTTTCAAAATAGATTAATACTAATATATATTTTTGAAATTCTTGAATTATTTCCGATTGACTTCAAAAATAATATACAGGGTGTTCCTTTTAAAAATACATATTTGCTTCAAAACTGAAAAATGGTTAGAGTAAGAGAAAATCAAACTACACCACTGGATTATAAAGAATAAATTCTATAAGATCCTTTTTGAAACTTTTCAATAAGATAAAAGACAACCGAGGTACGAGGCTGGTCCCAAAATCGATAATTTTCGACTTCACTCTGTATCTCAAAAACCAAGAGGGACATGACAATTTTGTTGACGGCATCTTTAGTTTCACAAAAAAGTACCATACTATCGCGAAAACCGCAACTCTCTATCTTCTAAAATAACCGAGATACCCCCGTAAAAGTGCCCAAAATGGGACACCCTGTACAGCAGAAACGGTGTAGGAGATAGGAAAGATCCCTGAGGAACACCGGCGTTTATTGGAAATACGTCTGGTGAATAGCCCTCGACCACAACATACACAGATCGGTCGCTCAAAAAGCTATTCAGCCACTGGCGCAGGCCAGGTGGTAGTCCATAAGCTGCACATGTATTAAATATAAATAGGATAAATGCTACAAATGTAACCAAAATCCAGAATATGGGCAAACATTTTTCAAGGTTTTCTTTATTTTAACACAACCTCGATCTTACTTAATCAAACACTAGTACTTTGTTAGCTAGGACACTTTTCACACTTCGTTACCAAAAACTAAAGCTACATTCGCATGTGCGAGCTGATCTTATTACATAAATACATACTATCATACCTATATCATCTAAAGTAAAATTCAACATCACAACAGGATTTTATGGATTTCCAGACGCTATCCTACAATTTCCATCGACAAATAGACCGTAGTCTGAGAAGTTCCCGGTCATAAAACAGAGAGTCGGATAACTCAAAACATGTGCCAAACGTTCATTGAAAATAGGATTTTTGTTTCTCTGCCAACTTTACCCGAGGGTCTTTTTCGTAAACGTTACGCAAGGAAACGTTAAGGCAGGTTCAACAACCCGAGAGAAAACAAAACGTTCGACTATGGCGACTTAAAACAATACGACAACGACAGCGGGGTTGTGCTGGCTGGGGACAGGGGCACAAAAATAAACATGGAGTAAACATGTTTTATGAGCGTTTCCTTTCTTCGAAGCAAACGCGGTGCGAAACACGTATTAAAATCCCTCAGGATTTGGTATAACTTCGTATGTAATCAATCAAGGTGAAGTAGTGAAAGTCTTAGGTACACAGGTCAGCAACTGAAATATTCTGAAAATGTGTTTTGTACAATGACAACAGATCAGACTTCTGTCGTCGTTGGTTTTATACCATCATCAAAGTGATCAAGGACACAATGCGCTAAAAACGTGTTCATTAAATTTCTTCATGACTATCACAACTACATCTTAACAATTATATTTCTGGAAGAGATTCAAACTCATGGCACTTACTCAAAAAACAAGATATAAGTGTCTAGGGAGTCTAGGCCATATAGCGCGGGAAATTGAGAATCCAAGAAAATACGTATTCCCGTGTAAGCGAGGAGACGTGGCCGCCTGTTTCCTTTCTCTAGTATGTGTGTCTGAAATGCAGGGAGATAGGTCCAAAAGTCAAAAGGTAAGGTCAAAAGGTCGCCATTAAAATTCAGTTCGCATTAAGAAGCTTCTGTCGTTGCTTACTTACAGTAATGATTCAAAAAGCGAATGGAAGAAGAAGGCTTGCGATATGTCACTTCTGTGGCCTTGTTTTGATATCGTGTTCGATTGATAACTCACAGACATTTGAAGAATGTATGATTTTGCATTGCAAGTTTTTTTACACAACTTTTTTGAAAAAATTGCTTTGAAACGTCATTCAATAAGGTCTTAGTTATTACTCTCTGAAATACTATGTGCTATTATGGTTGTTTTTCATGGTTTTCGGTCAACGATTGAAACTATAACTTTCCTTCACTACGTTTCGGTTTGTTTTAATCTAAACTATCTTCAGATGTGTTAATTTCAGATGTTGGTTACATTTCTGTAAAATTGTTTTGTGAAACAGCCTCTCTACCCGTAGAGGCTGTTGGTCCGAAGAGAATTCGCGCGTCAAACGACGCGTCTCTTCGCTTTGCGTCGCCTGAGTGTGCGGGCTGCCGTATAATCCCGACGCTTCGTCCAAGTGTGCGAGCACGTTAAGAGTGAGGCATCAACAAATATTTGGATCTTCTCGCCGCCTGGTACCGCACATTGAAGCGAAGCGAGACGTCACGTCTAGAAGCGTCAAGAGAAACGACTCCTAGTTGGTCCGAAGAGAATTCGCGCGTCAACTGACGCGCCTCTTCGCTTCGTGCCGCCTTGGTGTGCGGGCTGCCATATAACCTAATGAAAATTTCTCTGCCGTCAAATCCACAGTTTTCTTCGCGCTGCTCCCGTTCGCGACGCTTCATCCAAGTGTGCAGGCACGTTAAACCAACCTTTACAGACCCATTCAAATATCGCCTTTCAGGACATATCTGAGGTCTGAACCGAATGAAATAGGTCTTATCGCGCCATGTGTGAGAGGAGTTATGTGCATTTTGCAACCGCGCGATCTCAGTAACTCCTGCACTGATTTAAGTGAAACTTAAGAGTGTGATATGAAGTAGGATTACAATATGTAAAGCTGCTACATTTTTCAAAATAGGTGCATTGGCAGTGGGGTCATTAGCAAAATACAAATATTCTCAGAATTGTCTCAGACTTCGTTCTTAGCCTTAATTCATATTATTATAACATACTCAAGACTAGCACTATAAGCAGATTCGTTTACAGAAGGCCATATACAAGGCCCAAGCAATACAGTATTGACTAACAAACTATGAATAGGCAGACAGACAGACGGCCGACGCCAGAATGCTATGGAATTCCGTGATGTATGTATAAAATTTATGTATTGAGTAGAAATGAATTAAAACAAAACTTCAAAAAAAAATTATTTTTTCCTTTTTACAGCATTCAAATAACAGCGTTTCTTTAATTTATTTAGGTATTACCTAGTTTTTAGTCATCAACCCGCATTTTTATTCTCATCTAATCCTTTCGTTTAATACAGATACTATAGGAAAGCATAAAAAAATAAATTTAAAAGTCCGCCATATTGGATTAAGGGTGCTTTTAGAATATTCCTCTAATTATCATCGGCAAGCCCTTTCATTTGATACCCATATCGCGAAGGTTTCCTTTCATTTGATACCCATATTGTAGAAGTGGATAAAAAATAATTATTCTGCCACCTTGAAGGTTCCGCCATATTAGATTCAGAATGACGTCACATTATTTTTCAAGTTACTCTCAGCAAGCCCTTACATTTGTTACCCGTATTGCAAAATTGCATGAAAAATAACTATTCTGCCATCTTGGATAGTCCGCCATATTGGGTTTAGAATGACGTCACATTATTTTTCGAATTACTCTCAGCAAGCCCTTAAATTTGATACCGATATTGTACAAATCCATTAAAAACAATTATTCCGCCGATCCGCCATATTAGATATAGAATGACGGCACACAGCTTATTATGTGTATTGTCATCCAAACTAAACGTGTAGGTACACAAAATTTCAGCTCAATCGGTTGAAGATATCTGCTTAAAAATTGAGCAAGATTCTACCCGAACAAACATACATAGATAGATACATGTGTACATATTTACATACATTGCAAGTTAAATAAAAGCTTTTAAAAGATGAAGTCTGTTACAATTTTAAGTACCTACGTATTTTATTAAATGGCTCAGTGCTCCCAGTATTTTCTCAGAATGAACCTACTTTAAATTCCTGTTTAGTCCCGTAGGCGTCTCATACGAATATAATGTACTCACGACAAATAGATACATGAAAAGTTGCAGTGAATAGAGCTTTTCGATGAAAAGTGCAACAAAAAGCAGTTGAGGGTTTCACTGAAATGTACCGCTTTTGAGGTGAATACGTACAATGTATTTCCTCGTATGCTCGTATGTTCCCATTAGAGCAGAAAAACGAATTATTGCTTGGCTGTGTACCAACGTGACATTGATATATCTCGACTATAAATACTTGTACATAAAAGTGTGAAGTGTGTAGCGTTACAGAGAAATTATTGTAAACATATATCACAGAGGTAGTGATACTGTTTTCTCCTGAAACAAGACACGAGAGAGGAAAACGATCTTGCAAACCGCAGGCAATTGGAAAGCAGTAAGTGAGCTGTTATGCTCTTCAAATATTCATTTACCTACAGCATATTTTGATCTATAATTACCAAGACGTTAATTACTGTTTACCCCATGGCTTACTACGTTTATAGAGTATATAGGTATCGCACCAAATCTCAGAGTAACAACTAAACATAGAGGTAGTAAACAAACCACTTCAGCATGGCGTGCTCAAAGCCATCATTTTTTGACACTTCAGCCTTGAAACATTACCCACTAACCTGAAAACTCTTCCAATGCAACCCATGTTACAAACACTGCTCTGCACTGTCCCATCTCGAAAAACTGTAAAACCACACTCGAATATAGCACAGCAGGTCCGAAAAGCTTCACTACAGTTACCAACAAATAGCGAATTCGATTTTACTGACCAAGCATAAAAGACGCACAAACAAAATAAACGTTTGACAGTCGGGGTTTACCGTAAACAAATCGCAGGAAAACTATATAGGCGTTGCCAGCTCCTCAAAATGTATGTAAGACAGAATTTGCGGTTATGATGAAGAAACATGCAGTAACGCAGTAGAGGTCAACATATCTATTGATTTTGCTGTAGTCATTCCTGAACCATCAAAATACCGTCTTTTTGAACGTAAAATGGAAGATTTCTGGATGCTATACAATCAAGACGATAGTAAACAATTATGATTTCCGTATCTGATGGTCAATATGACAATGTAAGAAAAGATGTTGGTCTATTAGAATTAGTCGTTTACTACCTCTATGTTCAGTTGTTACTTTGAGCACCAAATAATTCGGAAAGAGCACATTATTATTGAAACTCAATTCACTTTCGATCAGAATTTTGTAGCATTTACATGCAGTAGGTACTCAAAATCACAATACATACCGGAAATTCAAGCTTACTCTTCAGTAGTTATGAAGTTCATTGGTCTTACCTGGAAAATAATAAAAAAAGGATTAATTTTTCTCGTATGTTGTGAGATTAGTATATCGTTCAACGAGTGTGTGTGTGTGTGTGTGTGTGTGAGAAGAGATTGGCTTGGATGCGAGTCCATCAGCCACAGATATTTGGAGGTTATAATTTATTTAAATTACGTATCCAACTGAATATAAGAAATTGCATATTATTTAATAAATTTTTTTGTTGTTTAATGAAAGTAAATATGTAATGTGAACGGGAAATTGTATATTTAATTCTGCTAATTTCCCATACAAGGCTTCAATTTCTGCTGAATGATTTTTACAATAAAAAAGTATGTGATTTGTGTCACATAAAGAAGAACTATCGCAAGTACAAACCCCTGAGGGGATAATTTGTATCTTAGCCAAATGTGCTGGGAACCTCCCATGATTGCATTTTAGTCTAGTGATGGTAGCGGATGATTTTTTGGATATCGTGTAATCAAAGATGTAAGGGATATCTACAGGTAACTCAGGATGTATCAAATAATACTGATTTTTAGAACGTTTTACTATTTCTTTCCATTGGTCTTGCCATTTGACATATATTTTATTTCTTAACACTCTATTTAGGTCTTGAGTAGTTGCTATTTCCTTGTAATTACCATCCCGTGTAGACTCTCCAGCAAGTTGGTCTACAATCTCGTTGCCTTTTATGCCCGAGTGACCTTTTGCCCAGATGAATGTAACATCTTTGGTAGATGTTTTTCTAAGTATTGAGCACAACATGTTACTAGATTTGAGATTTAATGGGGTGCTATTCAATGACTGCTTTATCAACGTTTTCTTTATGTATCCAGTCCAAAGCCTGCTCAATTGCAAATGATTCTGCCGTAAATATAGAGCAGTACTCAGGTAGTTTAAGTTTAAGCTTTTCATTTCTTGAGGGGACATAAACTGCACAACCGCACCTTCCATCTTCTTTTTTGGAGCCATCTGTATATATGACTATATTATCTGCGAAATTATCTAGTACGGATTTCAAGAGGAGATCGTTGATTTGAGCCGATTCTGTGTAATTTGGTAAGAGAACTGCCGGTTTCTTAAACAAAGTATAGGTTATACACAGGTAATTTATTACTGCTGTTGTAAATGCTACTTATATCTTTGGTTCCCAAAATTGCATCTGCTAGAGGAGGTGAGTTTTTAACTCGCCAATATTTGTTAGTGAGGTTTTCCATGGGTAGGCCAAATAGTCCCATGATCAAGTCACTGTTCACAGACTTTAATTTTAAAACATGTTTAATTGCAAGCATCTCTCTCCGACTTTGTAGTGGGAGTTCTTTACTTTCAGCGAGTAGGACGGGACATGGAGTGGATTTCATTGCACCGAGACAGATTCTGAGACTTTTATACTGGATTCGATCAGTGGTGAGTAAATGGGTCTTGCATGCAGACCCATAGAGAGTACATCCGTAATCCAATATGGATCGCACGTAGGCACGGTAAAACATTAGTGCAACTTTAGTATCAGCGCCCCGTTTTCGGTTGGTCACACACTTGAGGACATTAATGCCCCTTTCACACCTACCTTTTATATATTGGACATGTTTTGACCATGTTAACTTATGGTCTAACACAATGCCAAGATATTTATAATCTAAAACAAAAGGTATAACATGTCCTGCCAGGTTTATATTGTCATGCATGCATCCTATGTCTAGAAAATATCATTGCGGCAGATTTCGTTCAACGAGTGGTAATAAGGGTAATTGATCCCGCAGCTGAAATTTGGATCAACAAGTGAGTTACTACCATTACCGCGAGTTGAACACAATACCCTATCTACGATCATATACCAATAAGCAGTAGGATTTAAATTCATAATAATTGAAAATTTTCGATTGTGATACACCACATCGCCTTACACAAAATGAAAGAAAAGTCAATTAGGTATACAATACATTAATTTGAAACGAAAAGTCACAAGTCGAAATTACGTACAGCAAGTAGTGTCCGACCGAACTTTCGGTTCCGGTTACCGCCTAGTTTCGGTAAAAAAACGGGTTTCAGTTTCGGCTGCCAACCAGCTCAAACTATGGCCAAAACCGAAACTGAATGCGTACTTATCGAAGCTAAGGTTGCAAAGAAATACAGATATTTGAGAAAGGTTGCCCTAAAATTCTTGTCGGCTCCACCGACAAGTGTTTCCAGAGAACTATTTAGTGCTGCTGGTCAAATTCGTTCAGACCGAAGAAGATGAATAATGATATTCAAGAGTCTATTGAAATTTTAATGATAATTGTAATGTAGCTCTATGAAGCTCATAACAGTTTTTACTTTGTGAGAAAGCTCCTTATGTTCAGAAATATTTAGTTGTTGTACTTAGTAGGTAGATATTTCTTAAATTTGATTTTATGGCAGCTAATTGACAAGAATGTCAATAATTAGAATAACAAGTTTAGAAAAAGTTACTTAGTTCTTACGATGGAAGGTATAATTTTTTTCTGTACCTAATTGTGTTAGATGTAAAGCTGTTTTGTTTTGTACCTTTTATTTATGTTATGTTATTACTAAATGACATTAAAAAATGGAGTCAAGTTGATTGACTCGGCACAATTTTTATTCTGCGAGCTTCAACTGGACGAAACGAAACAATCAGGAACCTCCAAATTGCTTAAAAACGAAGTTTGAGCTATTTTTATGTTTTTACTTTTTTTATTATTGCTGCGCCGCCACTGAGCCGATTTTTGAAAACCATACGCGTTTTTCATTCTCGCCACGTTAGTAATACTGTGTCTAAATTTTATTAAAATCAGTTTCATAATTTCCATGTTACTAAATTCAGAACGATCTAAAGCAATACTCGTAAATATACATTATACATACATCAGAAAATTCTAAGTCCCTCGACTTCCGTAATAGCCAAGGCAATGTTCGGATGCACCTAAAAACGTCTATTATGCCGCTAGGTCTTTCTTTCACTGCTCAATGGGCAGCCTTTTATGAATAGAACAAAATTTTTGAGTTTCCTACCCCCCACCCCCTAACCACCCAATTTCACCGCCACCTAAAAAAAAGTAAAAAATGATCAGGAACCCCTAAAACGCCTAACAACGAAGTTTGAGGGATATTTCATTTTTTTTGTTTTTTGCTTATTACTCCGCCGCCCCTACACCTATTTTCGAAATTATAGCAGTACTACCTACTAGGACATCACAGCATATAGGTACCCAAATTTCATCACAATCAATGCAGCGGTTGCTGAGACTACTAGGGTAGAAAAACGCGAACAGACAGACCGACAGACAGACAGACACACAGACAGACACACAGACAGACCGACGGCGACGGAAATGCGTGACGTAGATTTTTGTTATGTAGACATCACAAAACGCCCAAAAAGCGTATTATCTCAAAATCGAAAATTTTTGCGATCACAATACTCCCCTCACCTATCGGTGTGGGAAGTAACAGGAATAGTAGATAGTATTTTCAAACTAACTTAATATTTCAAAAGGTACAAATACTTAATTTATTTGAAATAAGGTGTGATAATACCGATAATACTTTATTCACTTTTATTCCCACGGAAAACTGACTATGACGTTATATTGATGTTTCGGTTTCGGCCGAAACTGAGATGGAAGCCGAAATTCGGTTTTGGTTTCGGCCGGGAAAAGTAGTTACGGTCGAACACTAACAGCAAGCTTTATTCGGACGCTATATATTCAATTCTTCGAATCATAGAGCAGTGTCACAAACAGAAGTACAAAATAATTGCAATTACAGATGTGCATGCCAGTGTTCCCAAATTCTTATATAATGAAGTAGGCTTTTCTTATAGTTTGGAATAAATTTGTGGTGCAAATCATTCGAAACATAAGTGGCAATTAAAACTGAGAATCCAACTGATAAGTAACCATGATAACATGTCGGTGTAAACGGACGTTAGATCTCTAGATCTGAACACGATCGATCAACATTCCATGTTAAGTACAGAGTGAAAGCTCGAAATAAGCCTTTTTAAAGGTCCCGTTACAAAACACCTCATTCACTGCCTTCCGCAGCAAAAATTGAGATGAAATTCCAATTTCCCGTTTCGCAGCTTTTCATTTCCTTCGTCGAAGCTTTCTGGTCACGATTTTTATTTTCTAATAAAACGGGCTTGTTAAAGCGGCCGTCCCCGGAAAAATGATGAATACGTCCCTGTCCGGGCGTCGGTCGGGTCGCAGACGCCATCCGTATTCTGGCAACGACGCCGACGTCCTGTGCGTCGCGTGTGCGAAATACCAAACGACTGCGAACCCTGGCAAACGAACTTCTATTTCGTGCTCGTATTATTTCAGAGGCAGTGCCGCGACACTAATCTTTACGGCCGAATAACCTTATCCGAGCCTAAAATTCGAATCCGTTAATGCGAACTGATTGATATCATAAAATGGCTAGAACAACATAATAATAATAACATACGACAAGACCATCCCAGCGAGTAGACAAAGGTCGATAAAATTACCTATTTGATAGATCGTAGTATTTGCAATTTAAACATCTACGTATACATTAAAGATGATCGATTCTACTGCAGAAGTATTCCAAGTCCACGATGAAGGGGGATGATAAATTCGCAAAATTCAAACTAGTTTATCTTTTCTGTGTTGGAGATAGACTAGCACTAATGTACAGTTTTGGAGATAGTATACAATGATAATGGACTTACACTAGTTCTGCTTTTGCACGTTTGGAGTTAGCATACTTCATTGGAGGACATATTTTTATTCTGACCTGTAGTATGTGAGTTAGTATACCACCAGTGGCGATAGTGTCCTAATATATGCTATGTCCACCATTTTCTATAATATAAAGATTGTCCCAATTCCAAGTAGTGTACCTTATAACCAGTCATCTCATATGGCTATATACATTTCATCAAGTAGTTTTCCAGTTTACAATATCTCAGAAACAAAAAAAAGCTTGTCCTGAAAATTTACACTTTGTGACTTGCATACTTCTGCTCTAAGGGGACGAGATATTGCCATTCTCAATGATATGAACATCCAAAACACCTATGCTGAGAAGATATCTAAATACACAGATCTCGCCATAGAAATAAAACGACTCTGGAAACAAAACAAAGTTGTCATTGTCCCCCTCATTATGTCGGTCTCAGGCCTTACTCCAAATACATTTACACCACATCTGCAACAATTGGGCCTGGACTAAAAGTTGCACAAAACCTTCCAAAAGTCCTTAGTCCTCAAGACCTGCAGCATTGTATGGTCCTTTCTGAATTCAGAGGAATAATATTCAGGTGTTAACTTGTCACAGCCCGTCAATACTTGTTACTACCGCAACCGTGCGAGAAAAAATAAGAAATGCCAAATAAGTTGAATTTATTTACATAAAAATATAAAACTGTAAACAACAATTTGTAGACTAATGACGATGTTCAAGCTACTCTACTTAACCATTAGTGGGCTGAGTCCAGAAAATAGATCAAATCATAATTTTCTAGAGAACATGAGTATTAATGTCATCTAGTAACAAAAAATATGTGCATCTTAAGACCAACAGATTGTACTTACAGAAGCTTATATTATTTCGCGGGAACCCTTATATCAATTTAAAAGGAAAAGACAAAGCTTGAAAACAAACAGACAATCTTAGTCAATGTACAGGAAGGAGACCCTATTCAGAACGGCATAATTGTATCACCTTAGTTGAACTGTAAACATTAAGAGCTATGACCAATAACGATCTTTAAAGACTGCTAAGGACTTCACCAAATTGCTTCCAGAGCGTAATATGGATCAAAATTGGACTAGAAAATAGAACATGTTCTATTTCCATTCCATTCGGTTCGATGTTTTCCTCCTTGAAAGTTGCCAAGGTTTTTCCATTCCCAAAGAAGGACACCATATGTATGACCGGCGCCATATCTCTATTTTGCCAGTACTTTCTAAGATTTTAGAAAAAACGATGAAATTTCAGTGTATCGATCGTCAAATACACTATTTTACCACAGTATTAGTCTGGCTTCCGAAAGGGGTTTAGTTGCACTACTGCACTTCTTGATGTAACTGATGGCATTAGTCAAGAAACTTATAATGACGATACAACAGCTCTTGTATTGTTGGACCATACGAAAGCATTATTTGATACGATTAATCATCAGCTAATAGTGGCGATTTTCAAGTAGTATGCTGGTTGTTCTGACGAAGCAATTAAGTTATTTTTCGAGATATCAGTTTGCAGAAACTTCATCCCGTGTATCTGATTAGAGACCTATGGTGTGTGGAGTTCCGCAGGGCTCAACTCTGGGTCCCGTAGTTTATTCTATCTACCCGCCAACTTATATGCTGACGATACACAGTTAAAATTTGCCTTCCATCATATAGAGGTGCAAGCCGCAATTGAATCTGTGCGTGAGGAGCTAATAATCTGGCTAAGGAGAATATTTCACACCGATTATCAACAAATCCTTTGAAATCCAGTATACTGTTATTTGGAAAGCATAAAGCGTATATTGGCGACATCTTTAATGTCACAGTTGACAACAAAATTATTCCTTGTAGAAATTCTGCCAGGAATCTGGGACTAATCATGGAAATTGAATTAAGGTTTTCAAATTATATTGACAAATTTATCAGTCGGTTTTACAGCACGTTGAAAATATTGCATCCTAATCGCTATATTTTTTCTGCTAAGCTAAAAACGTTACGCTGTGACGCTTACGTGCTGTCTCTATTCAACTATTGTGATGTAGTATATGGCCCTTGCCTGAAGAAGCAGGACATAGATCGGATACAAAGGTGCAAAAGTCTTGTCTTTGATATGTGTTTTGGTGTAAGAAAATATGAGCCTAGACCACATACGTTGTCAGAAGGGTGGCTTATTATGCAAGCTAGAAGATAATTTTATACAAATCTCCACTGTATCTCTACAATAAAATTACTTTCCGTTGTGACGTTAACATAAATGTTCGCTGTGGGGGTCAGGTCCCACAGCCCTCTCTCGATCAGCTATGTTCAGTAGGTGTTTCTTGTATAATGTATGTCGGTTATATAATAAAAAATATATTTAATACCTAATGAATTAATATCTTCAATTTGGTAACTCTTCGGTTTTTTCTTTGTTATTTGTGTCATATTTTTCTTTAGGTATTTAGATGGTTTTATTTTTTTACCTATATCAAATGTCAAAATCAAACTCAGAGACTTAATTTCTTCAATTTGGTATCTCTTGGGTTATTTTTATTTGTCTCATATTTTTGTTTAGACCGTTAGATGTTTTGTCTGACATATAGATACATTATTAATGGAGTATTTTAAGTGTTTTTGTATTATTGTCTTTAGGGTTGGCACTTTGATCAGTCGCAGACTGCCTGCCAGTCCTTTTTGCATACTCGAATCAACATGTCATTATATCGCAGACCAGTTTAACAAAGATAGACACAAATAGTTTGAAACCTAACCCTTTATTCCTACATAAAGTGAATCCACAGTCATTTTTTAATAGTAATCTCCACTGGACTTGAGTGTTTGTCTAGTGTTTATTGAAATTTGGAAACCCCCAGCCCCAGCCCTAAGGCTTCAAGACCCAAGATGAGTACTTTCGTTTCTTGTGTAGAAGTGGCGAGAGAGTTTACGCTTATGAGAATTTCTTGTGAGCTATCTAACATCATTTATTTGACATTTTTCATTATTGTGGATTTTGAAGGCAATTAATAAATGATCGTTTGAATAATATAAATATAAACACATCCAAATTTCAAAGCTTAAGGAACCTAACTTTATGTTTTGATTTTAAACATTATGTCCATACAGTCACAAAACATATACATAAGGATACGATATCTGAGATTTGACGACTTTGTAGTTGACATCTCTATACTCTATCCATACAGTTGAAGATAATATCTGTAAACAGGATATAATGCGCAGAATGATGAACCAATTTTTGAACCAAAAATTAGTGTAGTCAGACCGACAAAATGTTCTGTCAAACCGTTTTGCATTCTAATTCTGGTTCAAGAAATGAAATCAAATCTGATTCAAAAAATAAGATAGCCTAAAGTAATCTTCACAGTCAATGAAATGGGTTTCACTTGTCCTCGCCTATTCGAAAATGGCTGCACTAAGTGAAGTGGTTCGTACGCCTCTGACCTTGGACCTTTTGCTGCCAACGTTCTCTATGCTAAATCATGAATAACTGTGCTTGCCGGATACGGAAGGGATCCAGAACAATGGCGGAACTCCCGCAAAGTTTATCCCCGCTCCTCTATTTCCGATAAATACAAATCTTGTGCACGACCTGCAACTGCCTAGTTAAAACTTTGCAAGAACTTCACTCCCAATAAGATATTTGCTCGAATCGTTCTGACTGAAGTTGCATGAATATTCGCTGATAAAAACGAGAAAAGTACATGATAGTAAATATTTCAACTTCGCTATTGTCGTCAATTCTAATGTATATCTGCAATACAGCATTCTATATGATTATAGAAAAGTATGCAAATAGTCTATTATTGGGTGAGATTCACAAGACTCATAACAGTGTGCCATTCTATCTTCCATTGCCAAGATGATATTAATTTCTCGTGAAATTCTTCATTTGCATAGTTCATATTTAGGCTACAGAAGAAAACTCTTCGAATGATTGCCGATGATGGTAGATCGTATTGTATGATCCTTAAGATTATGACATTTCAAAATTTATATAGGTTCTCTACTTGGCTAGTTTGTGTACTAGCTTGATAGTATGTAAACTATTCAAGTGCCCGGTTATTTTAGTGGAAAGTTAACTTTCAACTAAAATAGCAAGAACTGTTAGTTTGTATACTATCCAGCTAGTTTATAAACTAGCCAAGAATTGCCAAAAGAATTACACAAGTTGGTCGGGGTTTGGTTAGCTTACAGACTGTCTACAATAGTTGTATAAAGTGTGAACTGAATATTACCAAAAAATATCGGGGTCAATACCCTCTGTGACCCCAGAATTGGTGGTCTGGAAGGAAGAAGAGAGGAGACGTCTACCACCACACAGTTTTTGCGACCAGAGAGAAAGTCTGCTAACTAACCGCACAGTTTAACAGGAAGATCGTAGAATGAAAGCTTGTTTAGGAGAACTACATGCCACAGTTGATGGAATGCCTTTGAAGTATGGAGAGCAGCGACATGATCCTTGCCAAACGAATGGACTGGTTTGCTTCACGCATGTATCACGTAAGCCAGAAGATCTACAGTTGATCTTTGATGTTGAAATCCATATTGTCAGTCATTAATTTGAGTGATGGAGCTCCAGATATTTCATGAGCTTTTAGTTGACATATTCCTCACTTTACTGATCACAGAAAGCAGAGCTATAGGTCTGCAGTTTGTTGGATCAGCTTTGGGTTTCTTTTTTAATACCGGTTGGCTACAAAATGCCGTCCAGCAGTTCCAGCCTTTTTGGAAGATGCCGGAGTTGTCATCATCATCATCATAGTCACGATGTCTTAACAGACATGTTGTGAACTCGTAAAATGCATTAAGTCGGGGCTAGAGTACTGCCGACAAGAATATTATCAATAGTTTTGAGAACTGTAGCTCGCCATCGTTCGTGATTTTCTGTCAGTTCAGTGGCGCTCTTGATACTCATATCTAGCAACTATTTCGTCGTATCCACCCAGCGAGTAGGGAACGGCCACGGCGCCGCCCACTCGGGGCGTGACCCTGAACTACAAGTTTCTCCATATTATCGCTTCTGTGAATATGTCCGAAGAATGTAAACATTCTCGTCGACACAATGGAGGCTAACCTCTTTGGATTACCGAGCTCATCCAGTATGGAAACATTAGTTCGATGGGCGGTATAAGGAATTCTCAGCATTATCCTCCACGTCCACATTTCAAAAGCGTCTATGCGAGCTCGATCTGCCTTTTTAACAGTCCAAGTTTCCGAGGCATACAAAAATATGGAGAACACAAGTGACTGAATCAGCGACGTTTTGGTAGCTTTAGTGATGTTATTGTCACGCCATATTTTAGTAAGCTTTGTCATGGCCTGTTGAATGCGCCGTCGAATCTCATTCTCTAAGCTACCGAATTGTCGATCAAAGAACCGAGGTACATAAAACTTTGAACTACCTCACAACGGCCTATTGACTTTATAGTTGTAAGACATCCTAAAAAGGCGGGTAAGTATGTTATTGTCACGCCATATTTTAGTAAGCTTTGTCATGGCCTGTTGAATGCGCCGTCGAATCTCATTCTCTAAGCTACCGAATTGTCGATCAAAGAACCGAGGTACATAAAACTTTGAACTACCTCACAACGGCCTATTGACTTTATAGTTGTAAGACATCCTAAAAAGGCGGGTAAGTATGGGAGCGCGTTCCGGTGCACACTTCTTCACGACTAAGTAAGCGGGAATAATGTCAGGCTCAGTCTCCTTACTGGTGTAGGGATGTTCGATATGTATCGATACTGAAGTGTATCGATACTCTTTGCCTTCGATATGTGATATATTGTATAGATACCTTTGTATTGATATAGGTATTGATACAAACCTGCTCAGTATCGGAAACATTTATCGAACACTTTGCGATTTACAGCAGACAAGTTTTTTCTCTACTGCTTTATGTTTATGTGTACTAGCGTTTAGAGGACGTTTACAATCTTTCTATATTGTGGTTGATCGATGTTTCATGCTATTTTTCTATTCTGTGACTCAACTACTGTTTTGTAGTTCATAGTTCTGTGGGTTAGTGACTAGTGTTTGTTACTGTTTATGTAAATTGCATCACCTGTCACTAGTGTTAACATTATAGCACAGACCATCTAGATTTAGACAAGCTTTATACGAAAAACAAACTTTTGCTCAACTGTAATTCTGTATAGAGAGAAGAAGAGGAAAGGGCACCTTCATTCGATCTGATACTAGGTGTATCGATACTTTGAAACTGAAATATCGGATGTATCGATACTGTAGCAACCGATACTAAAAATCGATGTGTATCGATACCTTTCGGTGTATCGGAACATCCCTATATTAATGTTAACTGACTGTAGCACCTTCTGTTTTGGTCTTGAATGCTATATTGCTCGTATAGCTCATACTTTTTTAACACACTTTTATTAGCTTGACCTGTATGTGAGCTTGTAACACTCTTTACCGCCAAGCCAGATAGGAATAATTCTTTCCCATATTCCCATGCTCCTGGAAAGATAGTTGTTGAATTTTATCAGGCGTGTGATAGTAACTGCAAAACAGCGCCATCTGTTGTCTTAAATAGTATACATATCGCTAGCTGTCCAAATGGCTTTGTGTTATAGGCACCTACAACTGATGGTGCGGAACTTTGGCGCCATATTTCGCCTGAGTTGGGGTTTGCATCAACAATTCAAACAGTGTTCTCAGTTCCCGACACTTGGACAGTGGTACTACTGTAATAGAATTAAGAGTACCAAAGTTAACAATTTTACAGGACGTGTAGCTTAAGTTCAATTGAAAATACACAAAGAATATTTGAAATAAAGTTGGCAGCTCTATGGTTCACAGTTAGGTACTGGGTCAAATGGCCAAATCAGTTTATGTGTTATCAGCTAGAGACGAACCTCGTCCCGGTCGACCATAAACTATGCGACCTGCCACAAAAATTACAAAAATTAACGATATATGCAGAATAGGCATAATACCGGACACAGTCAACTATTTCATTAGGTGACAATCGTACCGCACTGAAAATGCCGACAAATATTTGTTAATAAAATGTTTTAAAGTTAAAGCTAACTCTCGTCGATCGCCGAAGCTAAGCAGCGTCGGGCGCGGTCAGTACTTGGTTGGGTGACGGCTTGTGAACACCGCGGTCTGATATTATTATTTTTTAATATAGGACAACGCTAGTTTGAAACTACAAAATTGATGAAATAGATAGAGTTTAAAAAATAAAAAAAAAATTAATGATGACATTAACTAAAAAATTAGTTTGAAACTACAAAATTGATGAAATAGATAGAGTTTAAAGAATAAAAAAAAAATTAATGATGACATTAACTAAAAAATTAAAAATAAATATAGTACAAAAAACACGCTTTTAAAGAACACCAACCAAAAAGTTAAAAACAATTTTTAAAAATAAGCTTATAACAACAATGAACGAAACATGCATGTGAATAAAGCTACGGGCGCTCGATTTACGACTAATATGGCACAAAGCGCCCACGATTTTTTCATAATCATACTAGTATTTTTCGTTCATTGTTGTTTAAGCTTAATTTAAAAATTATTTTCAACTGTTCAGTTCGATGTTCTCTGAGAGCGTGTTTTTTTCATTTTCATTTTTTATTTAAATTATATTTATTATTGGTTCATCTGCTTGATTGTTAATGTATGCTCTTATACACTCTGTGTGGTTAAAACTCCTAACGATACCGATAATGTGTTTATCTACTCCTGTTAAGTAACATCGCCGATGTTATTTAACATCTACTCCGAATTTGTGATGAGACAGGTATTGGACAACTGGAATGGCAGTATAACTATTGGCGGAAGCAAAATATCTAACTAGTAGCTCTATTAAACATTTTAGAACAACACAGTGCAGCATATGGTCTTGGTATTAACTACAACAAGACCAAGGTTATGATCGTAGATAGAGAGCATGGCAACCATCGAGAAATAAAGTCAATAGGCCCTTGTGAGGTAGTTCAAAGTTTTGTTACCTCGGTTCATTGATCGCCAATTCGGGTAGCTGTGAGAACGAGATTCGGCGGCGCATTCAACAGGCACGGGTGGCCATGACAAAGCTTACTAAAATATGGCGGGACCATAACATCACTAAAGCTACCAAAATGTCGCTGGTTCTGTCTCTTGTGTTCTCCATATTTTTGTATGCCTCGGAAACTTGGACTGTTAAGAAGGCAGATCGAGCTCGCACATATGCTTTGAAATGTAGACGTGGAGGAGAATGCTGAGAATTCCTTATACCACCCATCGAACTAATGTTTCCATACTGGATGAGCTCGGTAATCCAAAGAGACTATCCTCCATTGTGTCGACGAGAATGCTTACATTCTTCGGACATATTCACAGAAGCGATAATATGGAGAAACTTGTAGTTCAGGGCCACGCCCCGAGTGGGCGGCGCCGTAGCCGTTTCCCTAGACGCTGAGTGGATACGACGAAACAGTTGCCAGATATGAGTATCAAGAGCGCCACAGAACTGACAGTAAATCGCGAATGATGGCGAGCTACAGTTCTCAAAGCTATTGATAATATTCATGTCGGCAATACTCTAGCTCCGACTTAATGCATTTTACGAGTTCACAACATGTCTGTTAAGACATTGTGATTATGATGATGATTAAGTTATACAGCTATTGCCAAACTACTTCTGAACAGTCAATACTCCCTATAAACAAACAACGTGTGTTATGCTTCATAACTCACACTCCAGCCGTGGGTTATGATACCAGTACCTTGCCTCCGGCTCGTGCTGCAAACTTCAAAGCGTGAATTATTACCACCGCATCGTTGAACAATATAATATTATACAATTTTGATATGCCAGTTATGTGTACATCACTTTTTATTTTTATATAAGAAATGGTTCAAAAAAATCATATTCTGTTCTAATCTGCAAATGATGCTCATGAACATATTTTATCTTAAATAGTATCCGAATGACATCTTGATTATGGCGATGCCTCCCATCATTCATCTCTCCATCATTATGGAAAAGGCTTATAGCAGTTCGACGCCCTGTTTACTCTCCCTTAAATGTGAAACAAATTAGCCAGAACCATTCTGTCGGAAGGGATCGATTGCTGTACACTTTTTTTGTGTGAACGAAAGCTCGACGCTTGGAGAGCATCGAATATCGCGCCAGCCAGCCGTCTTCAAGGGAAAGTGGAAGAAAGCGCTCCCAAGGCTGCCTTGATTAACTGCGTCTCGCTTCAAAGGGCACAATTTACGAGCGGCTGCGGAAAACACAGCAGAAAAACGGCGCCGGTGTGGAAATTACACGCGAAACTCTTTTGGTCTGTTTGAGCGGTAATTAATTCTTCAAACCGAAAGAGCTACTAACCAAGATTAGAAAAAGATCGTTCTGCCGCAAGGTGCTCCAAAGAAAACTTCAGCATTTACGACAAAGTACAATAGACTTGTGTGCTTGTATGTATTCAATGAAGACTTTTACAAGTACATGCATAATATACCAGGTGTCCAAGAATTTCCTTGACACGTGATATTTTCGTGACTAAAAACGGTTCAAGCAAAAACTGAGTGGTAATTCTGAAGGTACTATAGGGTATATCATACCATGCATTCAAAACACTTTTTGTACGTCATTCCCGAAAACTCACCCCCAACTTTTTGTTTTCGAGTAGCATTACGTAAATGATATCCCCCATTTTATTTAAAATCTTGTGTACCTTTGATGTTATACGCAAACTTATTCTTTTTGTAATATCGTAAGCATAATATAAATAAAATAAGGATTTGTTTAACGCATTTGCAAAAAAACGGATAAAAAAATGAGTGAGTTTCAACTAAGCGTGCTGAATGCACGATTTACTGTCAGTTCAGTGGCGCTCTTGATACTCATATCCAGCAAGTGTTTCGCAGTATCCACCCAGCGTGTAGGGGAACGGCCACGGCGCCGCCTACTCGGGGCATGACCCTAAACTACTAGTTTTTCCATATTATCGCTTCTGTGAATATGTCCAAAGACTGTAAGCATTCTCGTCGACGCAATGGAGGATAGCCTCTTTGGATTACCGAGCTCATCCAGTATGGAGAGATTAGTTCGATAGGTGGTATAAGGAACTCTTAGCGTTCTCCTCCACGCCCACATTTCAAATGCACCTATGCGAGCTGGATCTACCTTTTTAACAGTCCAAGTTTCCGAGACATACAAAAACATGGAGAACACAAGAGACTGAACCAGCGACATTTTGGTCGCTCTAGTGATGTTAGTCACGTCATATTTTAGTGAACTTCGTCATGGCTACCCGTACCTGTTGAATGCGCCGTCGTATTTTGTTTTCACAGTCACCCCAATTATCGATCAAAGAACCAAGATACACAAAACTTTGAATCACTTGATAACGGCCTACTGACTTTATTCCTCAATGATTATCGTGCTTTCCATCTACGATCATAACCTTGATCTTGTTGTAGTTAAAACCAAGACCATATGCTACACTGTGTTGTTCTAAGGTATCTAATAGATTTACTAGTTCTTCCTGAGAAGTAGCAGCAACAAGGGTAGTATCGTCAACAAATCTTATATTTTGCTTCCGCCAATAGTTATACCGCCGTTCTAGTTGTCCAATACACAAATCAAATTATCACAAATTCAGAATAAATATTAAATAACATCGGAGACAATACATATCCCTAACGAACTCCTTTTCTGGTTACAGTTTCGCCAGAGGGGTTACCATCAATTCGTACATGAGCCAAGTTAGACTCATAGAGTTGCTGTATGAGAGATTCACATAAAATTATTTTATCCTTCATAGCGAGAGACTTATGGCAGTTAAAGAGAAATGTTATTTCACCAAGTGACTTTCCTATTAGAGTTGACTTGATCTGAATGTTTGATGCCAGTATCGATCAGCACACCAAGACTTATACCAATACGTTTCCAGTAACATCCCGTATGTACACCTACGCCTGATTTAACCCTTGACTCCACCCCACCATCTTACGCCTTACACTTCAGAAGAGCTCAGCAGGCAATTTAGCTCTACGTATGTCACCCTTGGGGTGCCCCCTTGCATACAAAGTGGGCGATTTAACTGCCAGGATGATTTGGTCGGTTAATGAGCCGGATGAAAATTTGATTGGCGGTTTTATTGGCAACGTTGAGCCTTCTTGAAGAAGAAAAAGAGGGAAGTTTTTAGCAGAATCGTGACATGTAGTGTGACTACAATGGAATGTCATTCAGGCTACATTTACTATTATTACAGGGTATTACTTAATGTTAGTATATAATTCAAAGCGCATGTCTGACCGAAATTCAAGTAGGAAAGTTTATTTAAACATGTGTCCTAATGAGTCTGTTTATCAAGGTATGGGTTCTCAAAGTTTGTAAACAAAATAGATATTTTATTAACTATCATTGAGCCTGTCGAAAAAAATAGAGCCAAGTCAATCCGGTACTTCCCACACGTTGTTGTTACTAACAAGGTATAAAAATTCCATCACATCCAAGTTAGAAGCTATTAAATTACAGATTATAGGATCATCAAGGGAAAATAACAAAGTTAGATTTTTTCAATCCCTGTCCACCCACCTCGATGTGACCCCTCTAAAAAAAAGGGTAGAACATTATCATGGATCTCTATTTTAAAATACCAAAAAGGAAATTTGAGTTTTTATATTGTCCGTGTTTTTTTTTATTATTACTCCACCACCACTAACACGACTTCCGAAAACTCTACACTTTTTCCATTTCTACCTGGATAGAAACATGGTGGCAACATTTTAGTACAAGCAAATTAGATGCCGCCAAGGTACAGCTACAGGTTTTAGATTAATGAAGAGTAATATATATCAAAAATGTCTAAGTCCACAGGTGTATCTTGTAGGGTAAATAACCAGGGTAATTTTTTGGTATTTGATGGCCTTTTATATGTAAAGAAAATTTTGGAGTCACCCGAACTCTCACTCTCCTCGCCACTTCAATTTCACCTCCTCAAAGAGAACTGATAATGGCCAGAAGCCTCTAAAACGCTTAAAATCGAAGTTTGGAGAAATTGACTCCAAAACAAAGTGAGATGCGAAGAGACATCAAGAAACAAAAAGGTTGCATTTTCACCTGTTTTATCTAAAGAAATATTTAGTTTTCTTAAGATCAGCGGCGCACCTTAATTTTTTTCCACACCCTGTGTCTTGAAAACCACACTCTTTAGGACAAATGTTTATATGAAGTTTTCTATCATACTTGAGTTGGGGTCAGAAATGCTCAATTAAAATTACGGTCTATCATTAATACCCTGTATATAAATATAGTCTAAGGTTCACACAGACATGAATTCAAGTAGGTATATTGGCTCCATAGTCCTGAAGAGTCTTTGAATCAGAATGCGGTCGTTGAACGAGATACACCTCATTCTAGGAGCTTCCCCGACTCAAGTGGTTGTTGTTCATCCCCTGTGCTTGTTTTACCATAACCTTGTGATAATATTAACTATTACTTGAAAAAATGATAGTATAAGATAGAATTTTCTTTTCAGAAAATAAGTCAGGAGGTGATTTTACCTTGGAAGTGACACCTCGCACGTTGATTTCGGTAAAATTTGCGAAAACAAGCCAATTCTAATAACTTACCCCTTCTTTATGGGGGAAGTTAAAAATGGAGTAGCTAAGCAGATTGTTTTCGTACTTTACTGGTAATGGATGTAGGTATAGCTTTCGGATGGAGGGGTGTCCAGCTACTAGTAACACAAAAAGCTCGATCATCACGGCTTAAGGAGGAATGTGAAACATTGATCATCTTACTAGGATTATCTGAACAAACTTGGCCAAAGTTGTATTAAAATAAATGAAATATCTTTCAAAAGTCACAATAAGTTCGAAAACTTATCCTGTGGTTTTTTCTCGGTGCATCATTAACATCTATTGGAAGATAAAGTTTTCGGCCACCTCTACACTATTTATGGAAGTGTAAAATATTTGACAAAAAAAAAATAGGTGATGGTTTCGCATATCTAGTCAGCGCGTTGACGACCCACATAACGCTATATGGATATGTACATCCAAAGAATGCACATTAGATATTCCAGTTTGAACATGTATATTTTGTATATTCATAGGACGTTAAATGTACATATGAAAAATGATATACACTAGTGTAATATACTATGTATATTCACGTAGGTATATCCATATGTGAATATACATAAGATATTGGTCTATGTACCATATATACATCTAGTAGTTTACGCCTGCGCGAAGGACAACTAGTGCCACCATTGCTGATTCCTAACCATTCTGACGTTCACGTTCTTTGTCGTAGTTAGCGTGTGTGTGTGTGTGTGCTGGTGCTGGTTGTGCCTGATTACCTGATCGAGTGAAATATTGTTCAATGTTACTTATCTTCTGGCTACTTGTAACATTCGCATCCAGCGTTTCACGGTAAGTCGTAAGCGGGGCAACCACTTACAAAATTTTATAAACTTGATTTCTCTGTGACTTCAGACATGCCATTCAACAAGAAAGAGATGACTAGCACAGTAATCGACTTTGCCAAGTATGGTTGTTGTAACTAGAAATTGAATTAATAACAATACATAATGAAAGTACATATATAGTTTATCTTCATGCATCTACATTGAACTTTCATACACTATGCATGTGCATCAAAAGTACATGAATGTACATTTAATGGATATACCATGGATGTGTAAATTTGCGACAAACGTACATGAAATGTGTTTTTGTATGTCTATTTTACATCCATTAGACGTTCGTGCTCCATTTGTATATACGTGGTATATGTTATGAATATACATGTTCATACCTGGTCCATGTTACATATACTATGCATGTACATTAGACGTACATATGTACATTCTATGGATATGCTATGGATGTGAAAGTTCGCGACAAACGTACATGAAATGTACATTGTACATACTTTGGTTATGTGGGGAATGACCGTAGCTCAACTGGCGAGAGCACCGGAGTACCAATCTGGAGCTCGCGGGTTGGAGTCCCGTCGGCCGCAGACTTTTTACGACATTGGCGACATTTTCTGGCACAAATTTAAATTGAGAAATCCACATGCAAGTCAAGGCAGGAAAATAAAACCAGCGAATCTCAATCACTTTCAAATAATTCAGCTTCAAAAACCATCAACCATTCTTGTCGACGATGAGCTAGTAGTAATGTATTTAACGACATAAACATCCCTTCGAAAGCATGGAAAACCCAAAAGCACGAATAGAGACAAATGTTGTGGGAAACGCGAAGTCAATGGCCCAAGAGACTACTGCATTGAAAGTAATAAGTCATAGCGGAGACTACGACTAAACGTAACGTTGACGTTCCTGTGTTCTCCGTCTCTTTCTAGCCGGCCGATGCGCTTTGGCAGACGGCCGGGCGTGGCGTCAGATCGGGAAAATCAATAAAGCGCCAGCAGACAGCGGCGGAAAGCGGGAAAATCGTCGTCTACGCGACCAGAAGACGCTGCGTCAAGCATGGCTGGGGAGAACGGGGGGCGGGTGCGGGCAGGCACGTATCCAGAATTCGGTTTTGGGGGGGTCCAGATTATGGGTGCCACCTTAAATTTGCTCTCATTCGGGGGGGGGGGAAAGGGGTGCAAAAATTTGGGGGTCCGGACCCCCTGGACCCCCCCTAAATACGTGCCTGGGTGCGGGAGCTATGTCTATAAACAGAATCAGGCCAAGTCAACCGAGGAGCAAAAAATGTGCCAAATTGATTGACTCGTTGATCAATTTTCAATAGGTACTAAAAAGGTATTAAAAATCACATTACAATGTAATTTTTTTTTTTGGTGGGGGTGAAATTGGGATGGTTGGGGTGGAGGGTTGAAAAACTGAAAAATTGGTTCTATTTATAAAAGGCTGCCACTGTTCCTGTGAAGGAACACACCTAGCGACATAAATCACCTTTTTAGGTCAATCCGAACATTGCCTTGCCTATTACCGAAACTAAGGGATAGTATTATTACCGTGATGAAGAGGAGAAAAACGCGTATGGTTGTTTGAAATCGTGTCAGTGGCAGCGTAGTAATAATCAAAAAACTAAAAATATGAAGATAGCTCAAATTTCGTTATTAGATGTTTTATGGGTTCCTGATCATTTTCTACCTCTTTTTTTTTGGGTGGGCATGAAATTGGGATCGTTGGGGATTGGGGGTTTGTAAAAGTAAAAAGTTTGTTGTATGCATAATAGACTGTTCATAGCCTGTCAAAGAAAAACCTAACGGCATAATACACTTTTAGGACCTTCCTAACGTTTCCTTGGCGATTACAGAAACCAAGGGAATTTTCTGATGTACATACATACGAGTATTGCTTTAGACCGTCCTATAATGTGCAAGTTGAAAATGAATGAAATGATTTTAATGAAGTTTCGATACAGTTTTATTACCTTGGCGAGGATGGAAAGTACGGTTTTTAGAAATCGTGTCAGTGGTGGCGCTTCAATAATCAAAAAAGTAAAAATTTGAAAACAGATCAAACTTCGTTTTTAGATGTCTTAGGGGTCCCGGCTCATTTTCAATTTTTTTTTGAAGGAGGTAAAATTGGGGTGCTTGGGGGATGGGAGATTGTAAAACTGAATTTTGATATTTGATATAACCACATGCTATGAAAAAATAATGAACAGGTATCTCCGTGATGTGTGGCAAGTTCTGAGTCAATCAACTTCATTTTTCATGAATATGTTATAGTTTCAAAATATACGCCCTATTACTTCATTCGGTGTACTAAATACAATTTTTGACCATATTTTATTTAATTACACTGTTTCAAGTAAATTGAGAGTGAAAGATAATTTTGGCAGGACTTTCAATAGAATAGATCTGCGACGGTAAAACAAATTTCAGATTGATAGGCTCACAGAACGCATGACGTAATATGTCAGGTGACCTCTACTTCTCATGTAATAACTAGCAATCTGAGAAGTATGTACTAAAACATAAGTATAGAAGAAGAAAAATGTGCTGATATGTCAATGACGAAACGTAAAAGTATAAGAAACGGAACATATTTTAAAAAATATTACTTCTAATGCAAAATGTATTTCATGAAAAATATCATAGTAAAGTTTACCTAATACAATTTATATGATTTATATGCTGTAAGGATTCAATTGAGCTAAAAAAAACTACAAATGTAATAGAGACCTATTTCATAAAGCTTTCAGAAATTTAGAAATGGAAATGATCGAGACCATCCGTACAGGTAGTGCGGGAATTAACTATCTAACTGTTGCTTTTTCTGTGGAGTGAAAACCTCAGACGTAGTACAATGAAATCAAAAATTCCAAATTGTAATATACACAAATCGGTAGGTATGGCATAAACCATTAAGGCATGAGTAAATGTATAAAACATCCTTAAGAGTACAATAATTTTTATCTGCTTCGGATTTTTTATTTTATATTTCGATAATTAGCTGGTCAAGTGGCCAGTTATTAAATGCAGTTTCTTATTCAGGTATGTCAGCAATGTCATAGTCCCTCTTACTCCCATTGTGTAGGTAGTGCTGTGCCACAAATCCACAATTTGTGATAATTGTTTCTTATATAACTAAAGTATCGTAATTATAGTACCATCAAATTATTATCCTACAACAGAACAGAAAAAGATGGATTAAAATTCCATTTAATGGACATGTTTTCTAGAACATATTTAACAACAGCAACAATATACAGGGAAATAGATGTGTATCCGCCCAATGGACATATCGAACTTGCAGCCCATATAAATGATCGTAGGAATCCAAATTGTCACAAGACAGTAATAATCAGTGAATTGTATTCTTAGCTAAAATATTTAGATCAAAGAGTTTGTTATCTATTTACAGAATGGTCTTGAACTATTTTGCAAAATGGAGTGTTCAGTTAAATGTAGTATCGTATCAATAATTTTACACCTTTCTTTCTGATGGTACTTTCCGTGCATGCTGCAGTTTTAATATTCAGAACTCAAAGAATATTGAGGAGGCATGAAACTCAAAATTGGTGGTATTAGTATACGCCTATTTGCTTCGAAATGGTAAAATATTAAAGATAGGAATCCAACTTCTATGTCCTCATCTTTCTACTCTCCTCAAAGCTAAGACCCTGTACAGCAACACAAAAATTACCATCTAAATCTGACTATAATGGCTTTAGATCCAGATACAATTTTTCAGTATATATCTTACTAAAAGAGTCACATTTACCATCGTTCTAAGAATAAGACGGTACATAACGTCGTAGAGACTTTCCCAAATACTCATAAATATCCTCAAGATCACGTCTTGGCGGCACATACGACGGCCGTCATACATTCTCCGGAGCCAAATGGAAACACGCTAAACTCCCGGCGGAGTTGCATGCCACACCGGCTCGGCAGAACTTCACAAGTTCGATTCTACGTCCACGACGCCGTCGGCGACGCCAACGTGACACCCACCCTCCCCCTCGCCCTCTCCACTTCTGCTGTACTCCACACGCCCTTCAGTCTCCCTTCCTTTGACGCGTGAATACGAGCCTAAAGTTACCTGTCGTCTAGCTATGCAATTGTCGTATTGCAGCGCATGATGGTGAAGAGCAAAGGCAGCGTTTTGGTTTAGTTATTCGGGATTAGAAAAACGCTAGCCTGTCATAAGGACCAATGTTAAAATTATGATTTTTAATCGTCAATAACTTTTTGAAATCATCGATAAGAATGAAAAAAAAAACAACTGATCACTCTCCTGAAGGTCCTTAGACATACCCAAATACAGAATGTTTTATAGAAAAACTAACAACATACTCTTATACATACCATGATGTAAGATTTTATAAGAAATGTTTAAAATTAAGAGGGGCAGACTTTATGTCCTCACTGTATAAAAAAAAATCATAAAACCTCGCCAAATAAAGATACCAAAAACAGCACATAAACAACAAGAACACATATTCTAACTATTACGTTTCCACGGGTTCCAAAACTGTTTTCAAAACATTTTGTGATTTTGGATTGTCGGTGTCTCCACGATAGGTTTCAAAACGATTTCCGGAACGCGTTCAAAACGTTTGCAACTGACACTCTTGACAAACGTTATTTCCTAGTTTTTTAACCTCTATTTTGTTGTTCATTATAAATCTGCAGTTTCGAATTTGAATAAAGTTCAATAATCTAATGATAGCGACATTAGACAGCAACGCATAGTGCATAGTTCATTTCAAAAAATTTTGAAAGTGACAGCTGGTGTTTCCACGACATTTGGATCTCGATACGATCCCAAAAAATCACGAATCGACCTTGCACAGAAAACGTTTTGAAAATGCATCCAATTGACGTTTCTACGATATATTTGAAAACTCAAAACGTTTCGAAAGCCCGTGAAAACGTAGTAAATTTCTGATGTCGTATCGAGATTCAAATGTTGTGAAAGCACCAGCTGGCACTTTCAAAATGTTTTGAAATGGAACATGCCTTTGAATCCTTTAATGCTCGAAGGAACATGCACAGTGTTTTGTTGTCTAATGTCACTATTGTTAGATTGTTGAAGTTTATTCGAAATTCGATACTGAAGAACAACAAAATAGGTTATGGAACTAGAAAATGGCATTTTTTTCAAGTATCAGTTAACAACGTTTTGAATGCGTTTCAAAAATCGTTTAGAAACCAATCGTGGAACACCAAGAATCCAAAATGTCAAAACATTTTGAAAACAGTTTTGAAAGCCCATGGAAAACGTAGTAATGATGAATGTTATGGGTATAAATGATTCCACTTTGAGTTCAATTTGAATTAATCGTGACTGTTTTCCGAGCTGCTTTCTGAAGAGTTATTATAGCGCTGTTGATATCTCTAGTTTAAGAATAGCGATTTGAGCTCATTGCTGCTACTGCTAGAGAGGCCGATGTGAATGTAACTATATTGGTTTTCCATATATTGCTTTATCTGTGATAATAAACATTGATATGTTGATGGATGGTCTACCACACAAAAATTAAACATATCCACTTCTGCTGTACTCCACCCGCCCTTCAGTCTCCCTTCCTTTGACGGTGTAATACGAACGTAAAGTTACCTGTCGTCTAGCTATGCAATTGTCGTATTGCAGCGCATGATGGTAAAGACCAAAGGCAGCGTTTTGGTTTAGTCAGTCAGGATTAGAAAAACGCTAGCCTGTCGTAAGGGCCCATGTTAAAATTATGATTTTTAATCGTCAATAACTTTTTGAAATCATCGATAAGAATGAAAAGAAAACAACTGATCACTCTCCTGAAAGTCCTTAGACATACCCAAATACAGAATGTTTTATAGAAAAACTTTATGTCCTCACTGTATGAAAAAAATGCATAAAACCTCGCCAAATAAGGATACCAAAAACAGCACACAAATAACAGGAGCACATATTCTAACTATTACGTTTCCATGGGCTTCCAAAACTGTTTTCAAAACGTTTTGTGATTTTGGATTGTCGGTGTCTCCACGATAGGTTTCAAAACGATTTTCGGAACGCGTTCAAAACGTTTGCAACTGACACTCTTGACAAAAGTTATTTCCTAGTTTTTTAACCTCTATTTTGTTGTTTATTATAAATCTGCAGTTTCGAATTTGAATAAAGTTCAATAATCTGATGCTAGCGACATTAGACAGCAACGCATAGTGCGTGGTTCATTTAAAAAAAATTTGAAAGTGACAGGTGTTTCCACGACATTTGGATCTCGATGCCATCCCAAAAATCCGCGAATCGACCTTGAACAGAAAACGTTTTGAAAATGCATCCAATTGACGTTTCTACGATATATCTGAAAACTCAAAACGTTTTGAAGACGTTTCGAAAGCCCGTGAAAACGTAGTAAATTTCTGATGTCGTATCGAGATTCAAATGTTGTGGAAGCACCAGCTGGTACTTTCAAAATGTTTTGAATTGGAACATGCCTTCGAATCCTTTAATGCTCGAAGGAACATACACAGTGTTTTGTTGTGTAATGTCACTATTGTTAGTTTGTTGAAGTTTATTCGAAATTCGATACTGAAGAACAACAAAATAGGTTATGAAAGTAGGAAATGGCATTTTTTTCAATTGTCAGTTAAAAACGTTTTGAATGCGATTCAAAAATCATTTAGAAACCAATCGTGGAACACCAACAATCCAAAATCTCAAAACATTTTGAAAACAGTTTTAAAAGCCCATGGAAAACGTAGTAAAGATGACATGGGTACAAATGATTCCACTTTTAGTTCAATTTGAGGAATCGTGACTGTTTTCTGAAGTGTTATTACAGAGCGCTGTTGATATCTCTGGTTTAAGAATAGCGATTTGAGCTCATTACTGCTACTGCTAGAGAGGCCGATATGAATGTAACTATATTGGTTTTCCATATATTGCTTTATCTGTGATAATAAACATTAAAATGTTGATGGATGGTCTACCATACAAAAATAAAACATATCCACTTCTCCTGTACTCCACACGCCCTTCAGTCTCCCCTCCTTTGACGCGTGAATACGAGCGTAAAGTTACCTGTCGTCTAGCTATGCAATTGTCGTATTGCAGCGCATGATGGTAAAGAGCAAAGGCAGCGTTTTGGTTTAGTTATTCAGGATTAGAAAAACGCTAGCCTGTCATAACAGCCCATGTTAAAATTGTGATCTTTAACCGTTAATAAACTTTTTGAAATTATCGATAAGAGGTGTTGAATTTTTTATGGGTGGATACCTATGTGATTTTGGAAGAACTGGTAGCTCTATTAAAGATTTTAGAACAACACAGTGCAGCATATGGTCTTGGTATTAACTACAATAAGACCAAGGTTATGATGGTAGATAGAGAGCATGATAATAATCGAGAAATAAAGTCAATAGGCCATTGTGAAGTAGTTCAAAGTTTTGTGAACCTCGGTTCTTTGATCAACCAGTCCGGTAGATGTGAAAATGAGATTCGACGGCGCATTCAACAGGCACGTGTGGCCATGACAAAGCTTACTGAAATATGGCGTGACCATAACATTACTAAAGCTACCAAAATGTCGCTATCTACTTGTGTTCTCCATATTTTTGTATGCCTCGGAAACTTGAACTGTTAAAAGATCAAGCTCGCATAGATGCTTTTGAAATGTGGACGTGGAGGAGAATGCTGAGAGTTCCTTATACCGCCCATCGAACTAATGTTACCATACTGGATGAGCTCGGCAGTCCAAAGAGACTATCCTCAATTGTGTCGATGAGAATGCTTACATTCTTCGGACATATTCACAGGAACGATAATATGTGGTTCAGGGTCACGCTACGAGTGGGCGGCGCCGTGGCCGTTCCCCAGCACGCTGGGTAGATACGACGAAATAGTTGCTGGATATGAGCGCCACTGAACTGACAGTAAATCGCGAACGATGACGATGACGATGACTTAATGCATTTTACAAGTTCACAACATGTCTGTTAATACATTCTAACTATGATGATGATGACCTATGTGATTAAACTTATCAAAAATGAAAAATATTAATCTACTAACCACTCTCCTGAATGTATTTAAGCATACCCAAATACGGAATGTTTTATAAAAAAATGGAGTCAAGTTGATTGACTCAGTTCTTCCCACACATAATAATGATACCATTTTATTGTTTTCACATTGCATGAAACTATAGTGTGAAATCTTCTTGCAACCAAATCATCGCCCACCTGTCCGCAAAAAAAAACATCCAACACAAAAACTCTCGTAAATAGTTTCTTGCGTCTCCCTCCTTAGAAACTAGGACACCACAGTTTTCATTCTGCATGCTTCAACTGAACGATGCGAAACGATCAGGAACCTCTACCGTCTAAAAGCGAAGTATGAGCTGTTTTTATATTTTTACTTTTTTAATTATTGTTGCGCCGCCACTGACGCGATTTTTCAGACACTGGCGCGTTTTCCACTCTCGCCGCGATAGTCAAATCTGTGTCGACATTTCATTAAAATCAATTTAATAATTCTTGCTTTACGCAATATACGTATTAGAACGAAATCAAGCAATACTCGTATATGTGTACATCACAAAATTCTAAGTCCCTTAGTTTCTGTAATAGGCAAGGCAATGTTCACATGGACTTAAAAAAATACGCCGCCACGTATTTCTTCCATAGGTCAATGGACAAACTATTATGAATACAACAAATCTTTCAATTTTACAACCCCCCACCTCCCAACCACCCAGTTTCACCCCCACCCAAGAACGCCTAAAAACAAGGTTTGAGCGAGGGTTTCAGCTGTTTTTATATTTTTAGTTTTTTTATTATTGCTGCGCCGCCACTGACGATTTTTCCAAAACATACCCGTTTTCCATCCTCGCCGCGGTAGTAATACTGTGTCAAAATTTCGTTGAAATCAATTGAGTAATTTTCGCGTTACGCGATCTAAAACAATACTCGTATGTATACATCAGACCATAATTCTAAGTCTCTTGGTTTCTATAATGAGCAAGGCAATGTTCGAATAGACCTAAAAAAGTGTATTATGCCGCTAGGTTTTTCATTCACAGGTCAATGGACAGCCCATTATGAATACAACAAATTTGTCAGTTTTCCAAACCGCCCCCCCCCAACCACCCCAAAATTCCTACCAAAAAAAAAAAGTAGAAAACGATCAGGAACCCCTAAAACGCCTAAAAACAAAGTTTGAGGCGTTTTTATTTTTTATTTTTTTTTTGTTCTTTTATTATTACTCATCCGCCACTGACACGATTTTTCCAAAACATACGTGCTATCCATCCTCTCCGCAGTAGTAATACTGTGACAAAGTTTCATTAAAATCCATTCCATAATTTTTACGTGACTCAATACAGAACGATCTAAAGCAATATTCCTATGTATGTATCAGAAAATTCTAGTCCCTACGTTGCTGGAATAGGCAAAGCAATGTTCGGATGGACCTAAAAAATGTTATTAAGCCGCTAGGTCTTTCTTTTACAGGTCAATGGATAGCCTATTATGAGTACAACACATTTTTGAGATTTACAACCCCCCATTTCACCCCCACCCAAAAAAAGTAGAAAATGATCAGGAACCCCTAAAACACCAAAAAAACGAAGTTTGAGGAATATTAATTTTTTTTTGTTTTTTGCTAATTAGTCTGCCCACGGACCGTTTTCAAAATTATAAGAACATTGCCTACTACGACCCCACAGCATATCGCTGCCCAAATTTCATCTCAATCCATGCAGCGGTTACTGAGATTACGAGGCTAGAAAAACGCGCACAGACAGACAGACAGCCGACAGACAGGCAGACCGACGGAAATGAGTGACGTGGATTTTCGTCATGCAGGGATCATAAAACGCCCAAAAACCGTGTTATCTCAAAATCGAAAATTTTCGCGATCACAATACTCCCCTCACCAATCGGTGTGGGAAGTAAAACTAATAACATAGGTACTCTTATACCTACACATACAATGATGTAAGATTTTATAAGAAGTAGTTAAAATTAGGAGGGCCAGACTTTATGTCCTTACTGTATAAAAACAATTCATAAAACCTCCCAAATAAAGATACCAATAACAGCAAACAAAAAATTATAGACTCACATTTACTACGTTTCCACGGGCTTTCGAAACGTTTTCAAAACGTTTTGTGTTTTGAAATATATCGTGGAAACGTCAATTGGATTCGTTTTCAAAACGTTTCCTATTCAAGGTCGATTCACAAATTTTTGGGATCGTATCGAGATTCAAATGTCGTGAAAGCACCAGCTGGAGCTGGCACTTTCAAAATGTTTTGAAATGGAACATGCCTTCGGATCCTTTAATGCTCGAAGGAACATGCAAAGTGGTTTGCTGTCTAGTGCAACTATTGTTAGTTTGTTGTTGTTTATTCGAAATTCGATACTGATGATCTATAGTAAAGAACAAAATAGATTATAAAACTAGAAAGTAACATTTTTTCCAAAAATAACAGTTTAAAGCGTTTTGAATGCGTTTCTAAAGTCGTGTCGAAACCTATCGTGGAAAACCAACAATCCAAAATCGCAAAACGTTTTAAAACAGTTCTGAAAGCCCATGGAAACGTAGTAATGGTGACAAGGGTACTATGGGTAGGTATAACTCCACTTTGAATTCAATTTCAGTAATCGTAACTGTTTTCCTAAGTGTATCCGGAAATGTATTACAGATTTGTTGATATCTCTGGTTTGAGAATAGATATTTGAGCGCATTGCTGCTACTGCTAGAGAGACTGGGCCGTTTTTAAGGTGGGGAATAAAATCTGCTGTTGCTGGTTGTATTCATAAGTTTTATGAACTAGATAAATAGGATATTAAGTGAATATACATTAACTGCCGTTTCCTTTATATATAAAGTCGTAAAATAAGTCGTAATAGGACGAAATAGGATAGGATTATTAAGAGTTATGGCAACGTCCTTACTCCTTTCACCGAATTATTTTCGCTTGTCAACTTACCGTCACACAGTAGTTGCCTCGACAATAAGTTTTACATCCGCGTTGTTGAATCATCTAAAGTGAGAACTTACTCCAAGATAAAAACCAATCTCATTCTGGATTTAAGAATAAGTCATAAGAACACACGGTCGTTTCTGGCAATTTTAATGCGCTTTTATTGGCTTCACCTGTATGTTTGTTTTATGTTTGTGAGCTTGCAACCCTCCTTTGAATTAAAGGCCGCCACTCACGGCAGAGTCAATGGGCCGAACGGCCCGGCACCACGCCAAACTTGGCCGTGTGTGGGTAATTCTCTGACGAATTCTAGCGGCTCGGCGGCCCAGCTGGATTTTCGAACGATCCATAACCACCGAGCCGAGCCACAAAATGGACTTGCCGTGTGTGGTGGATCGCGGCGCCGAATAAGATCGGCGCCATTTCTGACTCTGCCGTGTGTGGTGAATCCCGTGTCCAAAAATGTGTCAGTACTGTCAGTATTCATACAGACGCCCAGCAATGAAGATGGCGAGTGTAAGCGGTCGGAGTTTTGTTCTGGAGATAATAGATATGTACCGGGATCGCCCATGCTTATGGCAGGTGGTACATCCGCATTACCACGACAAAATTAAAAGGAATAAAGCTTTGGATGATTTTTTGACTCTTTTTAAATCGGTGGCCAAGAACGCAAATAGAGAAACTGTCCAAAAAAACTGGCATCCATTAGGAGTTGCTATAACTGACATGTGTTAACTGGTTTCTAGCTGCTAACCATTTTTTTGCCATTTGAGTTTTGACTTTTTTCTTCTTAATGTAAATGCAGACGGCAATGGCAGATAAGTTATAAAATTCATCGATAGTCATAGCCATCATAATGATAGACACGATGGTATGGAAACTACTATTCACTTCTGGAACTCACACTTAATAATGGCTCGACGATAATGGTTCGGCCGTGTGTGATACCTGAAATTTGGACCGGAGCTAAATGGACTTGGACCAAAAGCTCCGGTCCAAATGGCTCTGCCGTGAGTGTCGGCCTTAAGAGGTCGGACTGGACATTGAGCACTCCAACTTTGCCGCGAAAACCATTTTAACGGCTCCAAATCCCTCGGACCAGCGGTCGTATCCGCTGACTAAGAGATGGAGCAAACACCTTAATATCACTCAGAGGCGAGGCAACGAAAGCTTAAAAGGCGTAACGTTCAACGGTTTGGTAGTTGGTATTTTTGTGAAATTTATTCAGGAAAGTCGACAGCTTTAATTATCGTATATGCAGTATCGGCAATAATTATGCTATGAATATTGATCAAAAATAATGGATATGAAAGAGTTATATCTTTATTGCACATAGTATTAATAAATGCAGTTTAAAAAGATTAAAAAAATACGCTTCAAAGATAAAGTTAACTAAAAGTTAATTTTTAAAATAAGCTTAAAACAATGATGAACGAAAAATACTAGTATTGTTTTAGTCTGATGTTCTTTAAAAGCGTGTTTTTTTTAAGTTTTTTAAACTATATTCATTCTTTGAAGAATATCTGACCAGAATGTATAGGTTAAACTTGAACTAAAAAACGGGAAAAATCTGCAAAACGCTTTTTTTAAAGTACAAGTGGTTAACAAAATAACTTTATTGACTTTTAGCCCCAGAATGATGGAGCAACTGTATTGTTGAATAGTCCAAAATCGTCTCTGATTCGCGATTTAATAGAGAAACTGCAATACAAAAATTTACCTATTTAATTCTGGATCTAAAGACAACTCATAAAAAGCACGGTCGACTCTTTGACACTAATTAGATTTCATCTTGAAGTTATCGGGTCGCCATAATAAGTCAAGGCCGGGAAAAACCTGCAAAAATGGAAAAAAGTAGAAAACATCGATTGAAACTATTGAAAAGGAGCAAAACTCAATAAAAAGTGGAAAAAACAGAAAAAAGCGGGAAAAATCGAGAAAAATATCAGGAAATACGGAGTACAATCTGGTAAAATCAGATAATACTGTGGAAACCGGTAGGCACTGATAAAATTTAGAGATAAATGGGGAAAATCGGGAAATGTTGAAGACAGTCTGAATCAGGGAAATTTTGATAACGTCTGAAAAATCGATGAGAATGGTGAAAAATCGGTACAAATCAGTAAACCCCGATGGAAATAGGAGACAATTCGGGAGTAATTGGGAAAATGGCGATAAATTGTGAAAAATCGAGAAAACAGAAAAATCTGTGTAAATCAGGAAAAATCAAGAAAAATCTGGAAAGATGGGGAAAATCGGTAAAATTAAGTGAAAACGGTAAAAATCCGAAAAACTCGGGAAAATCGTAAACAATTGAAATATACCTATAAGCGTCGGGAAAAATCGGAAAGACTGAGAAAATCCAAGAGAATACGAGAATAATCGATAAAAAGCTGTAAAAAAATTGATAAACCCTAAGAAAATTGGTAAGTTTGACGATAATCGGGTTATATAATCATTGGGAGTATCCAGGAAAAATGGGTAAGGTCCAATAAAAATAAAGATCGGAAAAATTGTGAAATCAAGATATCAGTAAAACTGCGAAAAATAGGGTATATCGGAGAAACATGGCGAAAAAAATAATTGGAAAAAATCAAAAAAAATGGGGGACATCAATAAATATCAGAAAAAATAGAGAAATTCTGGAAAAGTAGGAAAAATAGGAAAAGATGGATAAAATGGAGAAACGCTGTTTAAATTGGAAAAATGGGAAAATTTAGAAAAGTTAAAACAACTGATATTGTAGGAAAAGTCTTGAAGGGTCTGGCAAAATCTCTATAAATTAGCAACCATCATCGGTGACAGTCGGTAAAGTTTGGCAAAAAGCGGGAAAACTGAGAAACAACTAATGAAAAATAGAAGAAAATGAAGAAATGGCGATTAATCAGGAAGCATCGAGTAAAGCATTGACGAATTACGAAATATAGTCTCTCTCTTATTAATTTTTCCCAAGCAAGTTTTTTCTGTGTGGTTTGTTGTTAGATCTAAAATGTACTGTGGTGTGTTATTATGTTTGCTCATAAATTAGCTAATAAATGAATCAGTTCGTGATTCTGAGACACCGATAAATTATTGGTTTCTATTTGGAGTTTATCAGAAATGCAAATCGTCCCTTGAGAGCAGAACTATCCTATATCCAAATTGTCGTATTTTGCGATTTAAACGCCTAGGTATACATTAAAGGTCACCGAATCTACTGCAGAAGTATTCCAAGTCCACACTGAAGGGGGGATAATAAATTCGCAAAACTCAAACTTGTCTATCTTTTCTGTGTTGGAGATAGACTAGTACTGATGTGCCGTTTTGGAGATAGTATACATTGATAATGGACTTACACTAGTTCTGCTTTCGCATGTTTGGAGGTAGTGCACTTTATCGGAGGACATAGGTTTATTCCGATCTGTAGTTTGTGAGTTAGTATACCACTAGTGGCGATGGACTTGTCCTATGTCCACCATTTTCTATAGCATAAAGATTGTTCCAATTCCAAGTAGTGCATCTTATAACCAGTTATCTCATATGACTATATAAATTTCATCAAGTTTACAATATCTCAAAAAAAAGGTTATCGTGTAAAATTTACGTTTTGCGACATAGCATACTTCTGCTCTAAGAGGACAAAATACAAGGCCTTAGAAATGCGTTGGGTCATCTAGGCAGCTATTTCAAAAGCACACAAATTGTCATTCTGGAGCAGCGAATCAATCAATAAATCTAGTCGCAGTTATTATGTGTCAAATAATTGACTACATTCTAAGGATTGCTAAGATAGTGAATTCTTGGGTATATTAACCTAAAATATATCAAAATACTGATATTATGTTCCAATTTTGAGCTCAGATTTAGACTGTGGATCAAAGATTGTGGCAATTATTCCTAATTTCGGAGATATAACCCATTTTAAATCAATCTAATTAAATTTTACAAAACAATTCATCCTTAGCGCCGCCTACGTCTGGCGAATTTTTAGCTTACCCCTCCCTCTTTCCCTGATGGATATGGCGTAACAGCCCCAGTACAAAACAGCGTCCAAGACCCCCTCCCGTGCCAAGCAAGTAAATTATACAGCACAGCATGCTGTACAAATGCCACAAAAAGGAGAATTTCCCGATGCTAGCCTAGATTTCGTGGAAAGATCGAATAAAAATTCATGTACATACAAACACGCAGTGTGCCGGACACATGCACTGGTATACCTTGCCATGCATACGGCAATGCAAATTGTCTCTATTATTTCTCGAGCGCTCTCGAAATTTCAATAGATCCGCTTTTCATTTGCATACTGCCCTGTGTACGACAACAACGTTCGAATCTACCTGTCAACCGTATAGCACGGGCAATTGAGACGATTTAAAAGGAATTTTTATCTTTAGTTCATCCACTATAGGATGAACGTCAATAGGCGGAGTATAGTAATCGCGAAAGAAATTAAATCTGGAACTATAAATTAAAATTGTCTAAAAAAATTATAAAATGCGCTTTTGAAGAGCATCGGCATAAAAGTTAAAAATAGTTTTTAAAATAATAATGAACGAAAATACTAGTATTGTTTATATAGTCGGAGGTTCTTTGAACTATATTTATCTTCAGATTTTCATCAAAGAGTGTTTTTTAGTTTTTTCAAACTTCACTCATTACTACTTTATATAATGAAGATTTACAATGGACTAGTATCATGAATTTTTTTTGTTGCATATGATAGAGTACGTCATAAAAAGCATCTTATTTTTTTCTCCGATGCTTTTGGGCACAGGAAAGCCGTGAAAATAAGGAAAATATTTGAATTCTCCTAGGGCAGTGACGTCACTGCCCTAAAGGCGAACAGCCAATCAAAAGACAGATATGTGTGCTGTGTTGCCGCATTCTGATGGCGCGCCAAATGCCGGAGCTGTACGCGGGCTGGTTCATCTATCTTGTCTTCTGTTCCCGTCTGCAAGTCGGAGCTGCTCTTGGCAACAATCCAGTGCTGATGATTCGCGCGGTTGGCACTGATTGGCTGAATTTGAATTCCTTTCTTTAAACTTTAGAATGGAATTACTAAAAAACAAAATGATGTAGAAAGTAACGAAATGCAGCAGAACGTTCATTTCTGTGCATATATGCACTAAGCGGTTATAACAATTAAATCATCGTTCTTAACCTCGTGATACTAGTCCATTGAATCGACATATGCAAAAGCAGCACACGTTTATTTTTTGACAAAATGAGTTTATTTCAAAAATTACATCTACTCAGGCACATAATGCCCCCCCTCCCGACGAATACTTTATTATATATCTCCTGGTCAAGCAAACTTATTAGGAGGTAGCAACCCCAACCTGGACCCCCCTCAAGACTGTATCCTGCATCTATTCCTATCCTATTCCTATAAAAAAACTTAATGGTGATAGATACAGTATCGAGTTCTTTTCAAATCTAGCCGAACATAGTATCCTTGTCTGCCTGAAGAAGAAAGGAACTAATACAATATGTTTCATCAACTATGTAACAGCCATGAGAGCAGGAACAAAACGTCACTAAAATCAGCACTAAATAATATTATGTTCAATTCGATTCAATTTAATTCAATTCACTTATACATGTAAATACATTAGTCATGTTTACACACGACAGTAAGCAAAAACTTTCACGTTAAAAGCAATACAGTCAAAAACTGAAAGACCTTTGGTTCTACCGAACAGATTAGCTCATCTATTAAAGATAAATCTAGCAAATATTGTCCCATTGTCTTTGAAACTACTCCTATTAACCACTACAATTCAAACAATACTATGAAATTAAGCTGCACGAAAACAAAAGCCAAATCGCGATCGTAATAGCGCTTTCTTCAAGGTTGGCAAGAATTTATTCACCAATTACTCACGTATTCTGTAGATATAGTCAGATCATTGGATTTAATGAATTTAAGTGTAAACAGGTATTTTATCAGTTCCTCAGTAAACTGAAGTATTTTTAAGTCCTCATCAATATGAGCTGTATTCAGTTATTTTTAATATCTTTTTTTTACATCTAACATCTAACCATTCATGTTCCTGAAACCACTTTATTTTGATTACACTGTAAATATTACATCTATATAAATTTGCAATTAAAAATGTTCTCTGCATTTTAAGGTTACGTTTTGTTTTACTTGTTACAAATATTCATGTAAAGCAAATAAATCGGCTATCATCCGTGGAAGGTATCACTTTGTGTATGGCCATCAACCAAGTAACATACACCATGGATTAGGTGCTGGATATATGCCTTCATTATCTATCTTCATATTCTGCATCTGCTACGCTGCCTTCACTTCATAAAGCATTATCTCTAATTTAATGTACTTTCTCTCAAGTAGGCTTAGATTTGACGTTTCTTAGAAATTAATTAGGTATCGCACCCATCGAACAAACGAAAGTGAAGCAAAGATATGCAACTGAGCAGGAAGGAATTATGAAATCTGGTTGGATTTAAAACTGGCCATTGGACGTTCAGTGCACACCTGCAAAATTTGTGGATCGACATGGCAAACAGCTAAGCACGTTATCTTCGACTGTCCTGCCTTGAGTGAAAGCAGCTGAATGTAGGCGAGAAGGGAAGACGGAAGACCATAGTCCAATACATCCCAAGGTTCACAAAGACTTTAGGATGGGACTCTGTCTGATCCCTTTGACCGGAGCTGCACGATAAGCCTTAGGGCTGAGCAGCAGCCATTAGGGTCACTGAACCCTAACCCCCTCACTACTAAAAAAATGTGGACGTTGAACGAGGTAGACCGCGATCGACTCTCCTCGAAGAAAAGCGACATGTGATCATCGTTTCTAGCATAAAAACACGTCGTCTTTTGACTAATGGGGTCAGATGTACCACCGTGTTATGACAGTTTTTTTTTTGTGCAACCTCCACTCCCTCTAACCATTAAGGGACCAATCGAATGGTAATATTATTTTGAGGTAGACATATTTAAGTTATTTACGACTGACTAATATCAAACAATTCATTGCACAAATACAGCAGTTAATGACTTTTATGTATTTTCATTTATTTAATTTTTTTAGCCTCCGTTTCAGATAAAATTGACGTGTGATGTAGCATTTTAGAATATATTCTCTTTCGACTGGTACTATCAAATTTATATGCAGTTTCACATTTTTTGTGCACCCCTCCCCACCATTCCCCCACACCATTTACCCCTCCCCCCCCCCCGAATTCGAAAGGACTTTATCAATTCAAATTTGCCAATTTTGGGAGCAACCGCTTGAGGCGTTTTTGAGTAATCGTTGTAGAACGAAATCGCGGACGTCCAGACACACAGTGATGGACATCAAAAAGCCAAAGTTTTCCGATATTCTTCACACTTGGTTACTATAAAAAGGCTGTTATTAGAAACAAAAATCTAGTTTTTGGTTCCACTGCGATGATAAAAAAGGGGTGGGCGTGGGGATAATTCAAAAAATAATACCATAACGTGAAATTCTGGTGCCACCACAATAAAGAGCATATCTTCTTATGTCGAAAACACTACCGTGCATGCCGCAAGATTTTCAAAATGGCGGAATAAAAATTCATTAAGTAGCAAATTTTTGAACATTAAAATGGTTATAATTGTCATAAAAATGATCCAAACAATTTCAAACTTTACTTCATAAAGAGGTTTTTGTTCTCTATCTTTTGGTGCACTATTGGTGCAAATCTATGATTTAATGGTGGGGTGGTGGGGGTTACTCGTAAAAATAATAGTATAACAGCATTTTCTTTTCATAAAATGAGTCAGGCGGTGATTTTACCTTGGAAATGACACCTCGCACGTTGGTTTTGGTAACTTACCCCTCCTTTGTCGAGGAATTTAAAAAATATATGCGATAAAATTTTTATGTTCGGTTGGGTAAATATCGACTGAAGCTTTTGAAATCGCCAGAAATGCATATGTCAGATGGTAGTTTATCACGATGTATAGTGTTTGAGAGGAATAGAAGTTTAAAGACGGTTGTGAATAAATATTGCAGATGAACCTCATCCTGGTCGCATAAGAATGAATGAGTTAACGAAATCTGTTCATCAAAGCAACAACCGTGTTCATCATAATAATAAAACTGCATTTCTCAAATTAACGCAGTAGTTCATTACATTAATGAATAGCGTTCATCGATATAAACTTAATGGTGATAGGGATAATGAATCTGTTCGTTAATTTAATGAAATCTTTCATTGTATTCAGGATACCTTCTGGTTCAGTGCAAAGTATGCAGTAGAAGCATAAAGGCAGCCCGAGACAGCATCAGATGGTCATAACTGCTAAAAGCACTGTAAAGTGATGAATGTATTTTTTTATAAATCTGGAGTTATTCACCAACGCGTTATACCTAGAAGATCTTAAATGCAAACTTAAAGGAAAAACGATCACTTTATCAAGACGCTGCATCAAAACAATGCTGCGGGTCACAGATAAGAGATTGGTCAACAGTTGAATATTAATACAGTGTATAGATCTTCAGAACCCCGGACACTAGGAATGTTTTGTGCTGTGTTTTAAATGGCATTATCGTTATCAAGGAGGACGAGGAGGAGGACGATCTTACGATACTCCTCAGTCAAACGATCCTCCCCCCAATTTGCGAACCGTAGACGGGTCGGATGGTAAATTGATTCTAACTGTTGCACCAACTGAACTTTATATAGCTTCATGGCAAGACCTTTACACAAAATTCGCATCAAGGAGGAACGCCCAATTGTTGTGAACGATGACGAGTTGATATCGATGGCTCTTCACGCACACTTTCAGCAACAGCAGCAATCTTTTGGGCTGAACGCACCGGACGAGTACGTATACGAGTTGGTTTGTCCACCGGCATTCCAGTTTCACGAACTCGCTTCACGAATAGATCCACAAATTGGGTTTCTGGAACTACCTTTTGGTCCGTTTTTTCAAATTTCTCACAGTTTGAGTAGAAGGCTCACCACTTTGTAAATAAGTTTATAATATTTCCCAACCATCTTCAAACGAATAGCGTCTCATTTCGTAATTTCAGAGTTTATACTAAATATTTGTCACTTCCCGAATGTAGTAGTTCAAATTCGAAACACTAGATGAATCATCCTTTATCTTGAGCCTATTTTTCGCTGAGAAATTATATTCCTCGTATTTGAAAGCTAGGGTAGCATCCGCTTCTCTTAGCAAAGTATTATTCACAAACAAAGCGGGGGCAAGCTTAGACCTTCGGTATGCTTTCACTTTTTCACAATCGCCTTTCCTAAATCAAATCAGACTTTTTACTTTTACCCAAGCTTTCGTGGCCTTACGAATGTATGGGATTGCTGATCGAGAAAACACGATACGTCATCCGAATAAATTAACTTTGGAGAGTTTTTGGGCTGAAGGTGACCTATATTTTGCTGAATAGAGATGGGCAAACATATGAAACTTTCAAACGTCAACGCTTTTAGTTCCAACATAAATATTATTCTAAATATTTGTTTTCTCATATGTGGAGATTTTGGGTTGCACGTTACTCATAAAAGTTATTAAGTTATTATTGAATTATAGCTGTAATCTCAGAGTAACAACTGAACATTGAGGTAGTAAACAACTAATTCTAATAGGCCTACATCTTTTCTTACGTTGTCATATTGACCACCAGATACGGCAATCATAATTGTTTACTATCGCCTAAATTGTATAGTATTGAAAAATATTCCATTCTACGTCAAAAAAGACGGTATTTTGATGGTTCAGGAATGACTACAGCAAAATTAATAGATATGTTGACCTTTACTGCGTTACTGTATATATCTTCATCATAAACGCAAATTCTGGAGTCTTGTATAATTTTGAGGAGCGGGCAACGCCGCATGCGACTTGTTTATGGTAGATGCTCGACTGTCAAACGTTTTTTTTATTTGTGCTTGGTCAGTAAAATCGAATTCGCTATTTGTTGGTAACTGTAGTGAAGCTCTACGGATTTGCTGTGCTATATTCGAGTATACTTTAACAGTTTTCCGAGATGGAACTCAAAAAGTGCAGAGTTTGTAACATGGGTTGCATTGGAAGAATGTTCAGGTTAGTTGGCGTTACACAGCATTGTTTGCAATTTGAACTCTCTCTGCGAGGTCACAGCTGGTCAATGTTTGGAGGCTGAAGTGTCAAAGATGATGGCTTTGAGCACTCCATGCTGAAGGGGTTTGTTTACTACCTCTATGTTCAGTTGTTACTCTGAGGCTGTAATTGATCTCAAACATGAGTAAAACGCCATATGATTTAAATGAATTTTAGGAATTCCAAAGCGCAACCCAGAGATATTTCAGAAATCATCTTGTTTAAATAATAGCGAAAAATAAAAAAATTGTTTTAAAAGTTTTTCATTTCTTGACATACACATGGCACACCAAACTGATTTTTATTGAACATTTTCTGCTTTTATAAAAGCTACAGTGAGCAAAACGTTAGTAAGTAGTTTATATTTCAACAGATGTGGTTTTAATCATGACAACCATACCATAGAGACAGCCATAGACAAATATTTAGAGACAAACTCCAGTTATGGCAAGAAATATTGATAATCAACATTTCAAACAACGTCAAAGAAACGCACATCTAATGAAATGGGAAAAAAGGGTGTTGCATATAAATTTTTTAGTATACACATCTCTAGTACTTGGTTACCTATGCAAACATATGCCGTGCAGGGGGTGAATTGGCACAGGCACATTTGTCGTGATTATTCGAGATCTCGGAACGTAAGGTTAAAAGCTTTATTAATAAATGATTGATCCATTTTAGGACAACCAAGTATAGTAGTAGTAAATTGACGTCTCACTAACTTAACACTGATGCACTTTGCAATATATACGTAGACTTTTAAATAAATTTAAAAAAGCAGTCAATAAAATAACTTTACAAAATCATAATATGCTGGGTAAGAGTTTCTAATTATGGATAAATAGCACAGCTTTGTGAAACCGCTAATTCATTGGTCTACGGGCTACAGCTAAGGAGCTAAATAAGGTTAGAAACGTAGTACAAATTTTCTGATATTTTATACTTTTCCGCCGCCAGTGGACCAGCCATAATGCTTTTTACTTACCACTCCATATGTGAAAGGCATATTTGAAGGCTCCAATGCAAGAACCGGTTATGTCCATTACAGTCAATTTTTCAGGAGGGAAGAAAAACTTCCTGAAGGAACTTTGAAGGAGTAGAGAAGGTTTTGATTATGGCATACTGTGGGTACAGCTATACAAAGTTCATGTTAGAAAATTGGTTAGGGTCACGTTTTAAATTACTGTAAAATAAAGAAACATTTGGACTTGGCCTATTCTTGCACAGTTTTTCAATCTTTCAATATTAAAGAAGCAAAGTAAAATATAGATTTGAAAAAGTATCTTTTATTTCATGAAATATTACAAAAGATAGTCCCTTAAACAAACTGTATGTGATGACTCCTTGTATTTTCTCTGATCAATTTCGCTGTATTCTGATATTGGGCCGTAATTGAGGTAAAAGTTGGCATTTTCCGGCAACTAATCTTCGTCAGCGTCGGTATGAGTGTCTAAAAATATACACGCTATTTGTTACTATTGTTACACTTCTGCTACATAGACTGCCTACCAGCAGCAAAGTCATTTTCATACCAAAAATGAATAAGGTTTGGTAGATTTGATTCGTTTCATGCTGTGCAAGAACAAGTCATGTACAGGACTTAACCGATCTTTGAACAGTATAAAGGACGAGACAACCAACAATAATACTGTTCTGTATCGCATGTAGTATGAGGACCTTCATTTTTGCACTGAACGATGCAGAATTTCAAAGTGTGCAAGAACAGTAGGATAACACAATATCATTAAAAACTGGACTTAACCAGTTCTTGTATTGGACTCTTCATTTGTGGACCTTTCAAGCCTTTTAATGTCATGTAATTAGTAAAACTAATCCCAAAATCCCTGCAAACTTCGTTTTGATACGTATTTGTCTTAGCAAATGTAAATAATGCAAAAGTTCCCATCTTTTTTTGGGCGATTGTTAAATTAGGGTGCTAGAAGGGTCGAGGATCAGAGAGTTTCAAAAACTTTTTAGTCTTACACTACTACATTTTTCGAGGTATCTGAGCTGCAATTAATTTGGTATATGAACAGGTTTTCCAACCACGTAACTGATTATCCACAAAACACGTTAAAACGTGTTACCAATTTCTACTGAAAGTAATGTTAACATTAGCAAAATCAATGGCTTATGTGCTTTAAATTTTTGTATTCATAAAAATCAACCCTATGAAAAAGTTCTTGGACAAATTGCCTTATACCACGTTGATTACTAATTTTATTAGTATATGTAGTGTGATTTTGTGAGAATTTTTGTAACTTTGCCTACATCTGTGTAATTAAAAACATACTTGGGTGATAAATAAATAAACAAGATATTGTGCCTGATAATATACTACCAAACTTCATTAATAGGTATTTATAGGTCATCGTATATTTTTTCTGCGATCAGATTGTGACAACGGTAGCTCATATGAATGCGAAATGAATGGACTGTCGTAGAATCATGTGCTTCTTACACCATTTCCTGATTCCAGGATTTGGATGTACTGAATTGCAGTATCTTAAGTAGGACATCAATCACATTGGCTTTCTTCGTAACAACTACTTTAGTGTTAATTTTGAATTATAACAAAGCCGTTTGTTTTGACAGCTGATACTTTCTGTAGCAATGTCCATATTAAAACTAAAAGCTAGCATTATGTTATTCTGACGTTTGTTGTATATATTTCAGAACCGATGACAATGATAGCATCAAAAATTACAATTCACCCTTATTAAAAACGTTATGTGCGAATTCTAAACCTTATAATGAGGGTCGGTGGAATGACCGTAGATCATACGAATGCGAAATGAATGGATTATCGTAGAATCATGTGCTTCTTACACCATGGGTGATTCCAGGATTTGGATGCACTGAATTGCGGTACCTTAAGTAGGACATCAATCACATTGACCTTCTTCGTAACAACTACTTTAGTGATAATTTTGAATTATAATGAAGCCATTCGTTTTGGCAGCTGATGGTTTCTGTAGCAATGTCCACATTAAAACTAAAAGCTAGCATTATATTATTCTGACGTTTGTTGTATATGTTTCAGAACCGATGACAATGATAGCATCAAATTACAATTCACACTTATTAAAAACTTTATGTGTAAATCCTAAACCTTATAATGAGGGTCGGTGAAATGACCGTTAACTAGTTTAACTACCAGCATCACTAATTTCTTCCAATTAACCCTCAAGTTTGTATTAAAACAGCATCCGTTTATTTGCCCTCATCTACAAAACTGATCATAATCAACCCATATCGTCCACATATGTATTTTTTCGCAGCTGTATAGATGAGCTTCTTGAAACCGGGATCTGTTTGACATTGATTTATCTTTGTTTACAAAACTTTTTGTATAGCCAATATTACATATTGCCTAGTTTAAATCGATACACATGGTTAGAGAATTTTTTAAATCGTTTAAGAAGTAGACTGAAACAGATCTGGTCCGGAGTGAATTCGACTCTTACCACATTTTTGCAGACTATATAACCGCATTTTTGCCTTCCTCTTAGTAATTGTAGTACTTAGTTGATTATGTTTATTCCATCGCTTTTCTATTAGACTGAGAGCCAATGTCATATTGATGCTTGGTGTACTATTATACTTGCTGTAGGTGAAATGGGGATTCACTATCCCCCGCGACGGTTCCTTTGAACGTGAGCGGGAGTTCCAAAGACTGTTCTGCTGACAAATCGTCGTGGAATATAAATGAGGTCGAATCAATAAATACATCTTTTCGATGAGTACGCAAAACACTGACATATCAATAATTTATTTCTAACTCTAACTCTAATTTGAGTTCATTTTAGCTCTCACTGACTCACTGAAGTCACTGAAGAGAGCTTATGCATAGTGTGTCTGTCCGTCCGTCCGTGTGTCCGTCTGCCCGTATACAAGATATAGCCAAAACTACAGGTGCTAGAGAAAAACTGAATACAGATTCAGTGTCAGCATGAAAAAACTAGTCCGGGAAAAATCCGGTTTTTTCAATATCGCTTCCGGTTTATAAAAAATTGAATTAAATTGCAACATGTGGCTGACGACGTATTATGTACGGTGTATTGATATTCCTGAGGCACATGCAGCCTGGCCGAGCTAGGCACCAGTCCGAAAGGGTGTGGGTTCGAATCTCACCGCGGTCAACAACTTTTTTTTTAAGATTAATTGTTTAGTTTGTTGATTACTAGTAATAAAAAAACTAAATTTTTATACCAACAAATTCCACAGTGATAGTGCTGTTTGAATTTATTCAAGTAAATTCTTTCCTACTTTTTTATATAACTTAAACTTAAATTCTTCTTTACCTATGACATATTATAATATAACTATTAAGTTTTTTCATGCATATTTGTCAAATCGGTCACAAAGGGTACAAATAGACAACAAAATATCATGTAGTAGAGAAATTGTATCTGGCGTTCCGCAAGGGTCCATTTTAGGGCCACTGTTATTTATAATATGCACTGCTGACATGCAAAGTGCAATTTCTAATTGCTCCATATCAACCTACGCCGATGATACACAATTAGTATACCATTTTATCCCTTCTCTAGTAGGAGAAGCCAGTGACGATTTGAACAGTGATCTCAGCAGTATAGTCCAGTATGCTCATAGTCATAATCTTTCCCTGAATGCATCAAAATGCAATGCAATGCTTTTCAGTTCCACCAGGAATCGAGATGTTTTGAAAATGAGTCTCACCCTAGTATTAGAAAACCAAGTTTCAGCTTTCACTGAAAATATGAAAATTTTAGGTCTTATTATTGATGGAAATCTTAGATTTCGTACACATGTAAAAAGCATTCTCCAAAGATCATTTGTTAGACTAAAGCTGCTGTATGCACACAAATACATATTTAGCCCGTCAATGAAGAAGACATGTTAGGCTTAGAGGTCGCTTCAAGCGCGTAACGCGGCGGTTCCAAGCGGTACCACCGGCAACGCTGCGGATCAAAACGGTACCACCGGCAACGTCGCAACCTCTACTTCAAACCGTGTTCTGTGGTGGGTCCGTTCATGTTCGTGGGTGTTATTGTCCTGCGACTCTGCGTTTGTGGTTGACAGGTGTTTTGTGGTGAGAGGGGTTAAATGTCAAATGCCAAAATTACAAGTTCAATGAGTCATTCATGTAATTTGTTAAAAAAATGGATAATCTTTTATTTAAAATTTATATCGCAATGAATTTACTGCCTTCTTGGATATGGGCGAGTTAGCGGCTTGTTCCGAAAATCAGATCTTATACAATGCTTGAAAGTTGCGTAAACACTGCCTACTATATAATTATGCTAAATTAAATGCGTAATGATCAGTAAATATACACATATGTACAACGATTATAAAATGAAGAGATCGCTGGGGGCCCCACTTCCCTGATGGTCCCTGTCCTTATGCTACCTATAACTATGTCTGGTAGGAGTCTTAATTACCTACAATATGCTCAAGAAAGAAAACTTAACTAACTGATGTTCTAGGTGAACACTCCTAGTGGCTACAGTTCCTATCGAAATAAAGCAAATTCCCACCTGTGATCTGACGGATGTGGTCCAAGGTTACCTGGAGTATCCTCACTAACGGTCTGACATGCAAGCGAGTGAAAACATGCAGACGAATGTGTTGCAAGCATACAAAGAGATGTGGCTGTCGTAGGGGTAGGCATGCAGCAAAGCAGGTGATGTTATTGCGCACTAAGCTGTACTACAAAGGTTGCACTATGTTTATACGGGCAAAGCCTAGCTGTTAGACGTGAGTTGGTGACTCAACCCGGAGCTGTTAGGATATGGTCCCGATCTCAACCATAAAACCGTAAAAGCCTGCAAGCAAAAGGAGTCTCTAAAGTTTGGAAGCAGGTAAGCATAACTAAAAACTGTGTCTCTGAGGGAGTTGTGACTAGCTTTTATGGAAGTAAGGTTATGCACCTACCGTTGGTGTTGGGTGGCTTTAAGGTGTTCCCTTGGGTGCTGTGTGACTTGGATTTTATATGAATCCCACGGAGGTGATTCTGCAGACACTGCAAAAACAAAATCCAATCCGACACAGGATTTCTTCTTGATCAAATCCGCAATAATGCGCAATGACCACCTGGTCCTGGTAGATCAAGAAGTCAAAAGGAAATGGCCTTTATCCATGAAAATCAGCGCCAAACTCGCCTGTCAAATGGTAATGAACTGTGGTGATTTAAATTCTGCGGTTTGACCTTGGTCCAACTGTCTACAAGGTACAAAACGATAGATGTCAATAGATGTCAATCAGAAGCAAGGCTAACCTCTTCTTCTTCAACATGGACATGTAAACAAACATTCTAAATAATTAATGTAATGAAATTTTATATCGGTGTAACTCTAGTGCTAATATTTTCTGTTATTTTTAGGTGATTGCAGCTCAGGGTGCCTGCCAATAGGGGGGGCAATATACAAATACTTTGTAAGATACAAATAGGAATTGCTTGTACAGTTGGTTTAAAAATATATAGATGTTACAAACTACAGACTTACATATTATTTACAAGGCTTAGAATTATGGTCAAATGTGGGTAAGTACAACATATTTGGATCTGGAAATCGAACCGTAACAGACACTCTGTGAAACGTTAGTTATGTCTATTGTTCAGTACTGCGATATTGGCTATCATCACTGTTTAGATTATATAACAAAGCAAAGAATCCAGAATATGTGTTGTAGGTTTGTTCTCAGGCTGAAAAAGTATGATCATATCTCCGAAAGTATTAAAACCTTGGGGTGGCTAAATACAAGTAAACTGGTTAAGTTACATTGTCTGACTATAACTCAGAAAATATTATCTTCCTCTACTTCCTGGAAAAACTTATACCGCGAGGGAATACTCATTCGTTTAACCTGAAACATGGAAGTTTGTTGACAATTCCATACCCCCAGTCTGCAATGTTTCAAAGATGCTTCACCTATAATGCCGCAAAACAGTATAATGCGATAGATAATACCTTGAAGTCCTTACCAGTTGACAGATTTAAAAAGAAAATGAAAAACATCTTATTGCTAGCATAATGCTCAATCTCGAGTGATATTTTTTTCTTTCTTCAGTGTTACTGTTAATACTGCTGTTTATAATATACAGTGTGGTCCAAAGAGTGTGCAACAAACATTTAGCTTGTGATTCCCAAAAAAATTTTAACCTCAGGTAAATTTCACAAAAATGCTTGAATTTAAATAAAGTTATACAAAATTAATTCAATTTCAATTAGTGTATCAAACAGTTTTACTAAAAAAAAAAAAATTTTTGGGAGAGTTATTGCACTTTTTTCAAAAAAAAATTTTTTTCTCAGAGGAGGCCAAGTTTTGGTATTTAGGCATAACTCTTAATTCTAAACCACTTTTGTTAACAACATTTTGCTGAATTTTTGATAATAAGGGTACTCTTGTACAATCTTTATATTTTTTGATTCACCCCGTATACTGATGAACTTGGAACCATTCTAAGTGCACCTAAATTAGTTATCGGACATGCACCAACTTTTGGCAATATTGGATTTTTGATAGTGCAGCTAATAAAAAAAAAATCCATTTGTTGCACACTCTTTGGACCACACTGTATATACATACATTCCCTGTTAGCTTAAGTTTAGGTGTTAGTTTAGAATATAATTTTGTATATGGGTTAAATGTAAGAATAGCCTTAGGCTAAATTTCGCCCAAATAAAGTCGTTAAAATAAAATAAATAAATAAATAAATAAATATGCGTTTTAAGAAGGTAACGACACAAATTACAACCCTAATTATATTGCTGCCATTTCAGAACCTTATTACACCAGGCACATACTCTACGTTCCACAACACGCCCTCATTGAACCTAATCACTCCCGCCCTCAGTACCCATTATAACCAAATTCCTTTGATTAACCTCGCCAAATTCTTTGGTGAACGGCACCGCATATTCGGGCGTTTAATTTCCTCGGCAAAAGACTTCCATTTTCGCACTTTTCAGCTATAGACCCGCTAATTCCCGGCCGCTTTTCTGCCTTCCTTTTTGCCAGCGACGCCGACCGCGTCAGTATTACCTGGATTCGTTGGCTCTCCTTTGTCTGCCTCTCCGTTCAATGACGAACTTCGTTCCGAAGGACAAACTGAGCCATTGTGCTACGGAGTATAGTATGAGTTACAGGCTTGGTGTTTGTATGGAGGGCTTAATTGCTTCGAAAATTGAAAACGCGGTCGAATTGGATGTATCGGACATACAAGCTTGCATGAGTAAACGTCTACATAGACACGATGAGTCAAGCTCAACGCCTCGGACTCTTGTGACCTAACAATAAACCTTTTCAGAAAAATAACTATGCAAGTGTATGTATATCGAGTTGGACTACACTTTAAAAATAATGACTTTTAATAATAAAAGCGTGACATTTCAAAGTTATGTGTTTTAAATCGATTTGATTTGATTTGATTTGAATACCCTGTATATTATTGCATATTCAGATTTCTTGGTCAATTCTAGTATGACTTTATGAATAACTTATGGGACTTAAAACGATCCGTTTAGGTGCAAGACATCATTTTAAGTAGATATCAGAAAAAAATTGAATATAGCAGCCATTACAAAACATAGAAGGATGTGACTTTGATGTATGACTAAGAATGAAACGCGTCAGCGACGGTAAAGTTTGAATTGTTTTTGTATATCATGCGTTCTGACGTCAGTAATAGTAGATTATACAGGGTTTATCAATATTGCATGGGTTTATGAAAAAATGTTATGAATATGAGAGGTACTTGATGAGACTTCTTTAAAACTAAATTCAAAATTAATATACTCTTTCTTGAGTTGCAAAATTTATATAGGTCCAATAATTATAACTAAACTCATAGGTTGACTAAGACTTAGTATGGTTGGACATGCTTAAAGTAAAAACGAGATCAATGTTCTCCATACCCGGCTTGTTTATAGTTTGTTGCTGAATCCCCACCCAGATAGCACAGGACGTCCAATGGACATCCAGAATCTGTCTAAATATGGTCCATTACGTCCAAGGATTAAAAATGGACATTTTGGACATCTATAAGTAGTCCATTAAGGACCGGTTGTACAATGCAAGCTTATGCTTCGGCTTAAGGTAAGCCGACGTTAAACCCCGTCAGTTGCAAAAGGCCCGTTGTACAATGCTGCCTTTGCCCCCCACTCCAAGCTTAACACGGGCTTACGTAAGCCGAAGCTCAACGTGAGCTTAGCTGGGCTTAAACCTAACCTGATACAAATGACATGATGTGTCAAGGAGGGACCTTTTGCTTTTCACTCTATTAGGTTATATCTTTTAAAAGATTTTGTGTCTAGTTTAACAAAGAGAGCAAATAAAAGGACAGAGACAGAAACGGCCATTGCCAGAATTTGGCACAAACTGTCACAAGTGACTAACCAAAAAAGTTAATTTTTCAGATGATTATGTCAGTACGTATTGCTTCATTGGTGCCAACCGTAGTGAATTTCATTATGAACCAGGCTTAACTAAGCCGACGATTGTACAACGAATGTCGTCTTTAAGCCTGAGCTTACCTAAACTTAGGTTTAATAAAGCTTGTGTTAAACCCGCATTTGTACAACTGGCCCTAAATGTCCAAGGCTGGAACCCCTATAAGTATACCTATTTATGAAATGAATGTACGCATTATTATTATGTATCTTGCCAAGAAATAAACTTTCAAGGATAGCTTCGAATTAAACTAGGTATATAAACTATATAAAAAATTATAAAGTAGGTAAATAAAAAAAATTCGGACCTATATTATCTTAAATTATCAATTTCAAAACTGATTTAAAGTTAAGTCTTCAAATATGTTTGGAAAAATATGTACAAGTAAAATTTTAATTTCAACATTTTTTATGCCTTCTCCGAGAAGCTTCTTGCTTTTCCTCTTTTCACTTATGCTGTCTCTGATGTAAAGACAAGGACGGGCACAAAATAGGAAATGCCCGCAAACACACAATCCAGTAACAATTGCATGAAGCAGAAAGGATGGAAGACAATGGTCTAGTCCAGGCGATGTCATTTGTCGACTTGTCGATGTCGAGTCCTGTGTTTGTACTGTTTGTGGTCCTGTGGCTTGGCGTCTTCATTATCATTTTTCATTTTCGTTTTGCATTGTTTTTCCGGTATTATAACAATAATTCCTTGCTATCATAGAAGTTATTCAAGAACGAGTTCTAAAATGATACAGCAATCATAGACAACAATGACGGAGCTCGAAGGTAAGTGATGTGTATGATATTTACACGTGAGTAATGGATTTTTACTTTTTCATCCCGTGGCCTCCCAGGAGTCCAGATCTATCGCCAGCAGACTTTTTATTTTTAGGTTATTTGAAGAGTCGTGTGCACATCCATAAATCAAATACGTTACGCCAACTGAAGGCAGAAATCAGCGAGAAATGACGGCGATCCGTTGTCGACGAGTATTCGGAAATTTCGGTTCTCGCTTAGAAGGGTGTAAATGTCGAAACCGTGATCATTTAGATGACATTATTTAAAAAAATTAAATTCTCGCTTCTTAGCTTTTTTATAAATAGACAACTTTTAAAATATGTCAATTGGTTTTTTATAAGATTTTCTCAAATGTTAACTAATTTGTGGCCCACACTGTAGTTCTTAAACAGTATCATTCAATAAAAATCGATCTTTTGTTAACATTTGTGCTTTGGTAAACGCCTCAGCAATAGCCCAAATATCAGTAAGGTTTATTTTCAATTACATGTGGTTTTCATTAATGGATCAACAGAAGAGATGTATCTGGCAAGACTGTAGCAATCTTCACTGACAGCAGACAAGCACTTCTAACCCCGAAAAGACCTTGTATCACATCAGGGCTAGCAATGGAATGCCACCAATCTTTAGTCCATGCTTCAGACTAAAACAATATTGCCCTGAGGTGGGTTAAGGGGCACAACAACAACAAAGGCAAGCGTATAGCGGACGGTCTAGCCAGGAAGGTCGCTGACCAAAGAATTTTAGGACCATGTGACCTGTCCGGCATGTCGACAACCAAATTTGCGGAAATAGCCAAAAAACACACCCATGCCCAAATGGTAAAACAATGGGAAGAACTACAAGGACATGCCAAGGAAACCCTTGCAGGTGTTGACATGGCAATATCCAAGAAGTACTTGGCGATGACCAGACCAAACCTACGTGTCATAGTAGGATTCCTGACTGGCCATTGTCAACTCAGGACACGTCCACACTAAGGGGTTAAGTGACACACCGATATGTAGAATGTGTGAAAGCGAAGACGAAACTGTGGAACACGTCATATGTGAATGCCCTGAGTTATCTTCTATTAAACAGTGTGTGTGAGTCTTGGCCTACACCTTCGAATATTAAAGGTGGATAGAATTAAAAATAAACATCTCATGTTTTTCCTCAACACTGACGGGTAAGGGGAAGGCTGAGAATTCAGATGAATGAAAGCCTTGGATAAGTGTTGTCAGATGCATATTTCAAACACATGACATCCGAGCCCGTATGCAGGTACAAATAGGGATTGAGAAATAACAAAAAACACTGTTAACATCTGTAGTATATTTTACCTTGCTCCTATATTGACCTGTGAAGTGCCAACACTAAGCCCTAGGCCCTAGAAGCATTATTTTTATAACTGAGCTCAAAAAGTCTCGACTTACGGGAAAACGCGGATGACATACGGCAACGTCGCTAACGTCCAATGTCTGCAACCAATCGTACATTCTCAAAAACAAAATGGTGGTTATATGTTCTGAAACCTGTTGCTAGTGTGTTGCTACTGACGTTTTAGTGGAAATTGAATTGGATTTTAATCGAAAAACATGCCTAAACGGTGTAACGTGTGTGGAAAATACGGTGGAAGTGATAAACAGCGATCTTTCCATAGGTAAGTGCCATAAACTGTTACAATCATACCACCAGAGGCGTCACATCGGTTTGGTATATTATAGCGTCTTTTTGATTGTAAAACTCGTGAAACTGTGATGAAACTGTGTACAAAAAAAATGTCACAGAGCAGTTCGATCTTCTAGTTAGACAGTTAGTTATTATCTCTGTTTGACATCTTAATTCCCATTTAGGCTTTAAGAGATATAACAGGCACATTTATCATTTTCATGAAATTTTATATATGCTTGAGTCTTATCACATTTTCAGGTGGCCTAAGACAGTGATTGAAAGGCAGAAATGGGTGGTCAGTTTAGGGATGTCAGACCTGAATATATGGCAGACCAACATTTTTATCTGCTCAGATCATTTCTCCACTGAAGATTTTCGCTACAAACCACAAGGTCAAGGAATCCAGCAATGTCTGATGCCTGGTGCAGTCCCAAAGTAGTAAGTCTTCATAATTATGCTGTTGAATCATTTATTTTGAATTTTATCCACATAAGGAATAGCTGTTGCTCGTGAAAAGAAAATTCCATGATCATACTTTGAGAGAAAAGTGCATATTATGGCACTTTGCTTCGCATTCAAAGTCAAAGGTACAGGAAATGATACTTGCTCTCAGAGAAAGTTATTTCATAATTGACACAGTAATAGAGAGCTGTTTAGAGTATTCTATAAGAGTATGTAATATATTTGCTTTTCTTTTCTTTATAGTAGTACAGTGACTGAGGTCCCTCCAGTCAGCCCTGTTCTGGATCAAACATCTAAAACTGTAGAACCAACTAGTGGTCACACAGTGCCATCGTCTGTAGGAGCTGATATGTGGGAAAGTCCATCAAACATTGGGTAAGAAGTTAATTAGGACATGCTTGAATGTCATAAGTTTGAAGTAGTGAAAAAAGTTATGATTGTTCATTTATCAAATCAAATTCTACAACCAGCCTTTTGCTTTGATCAATTTGAATGCTTTCCCAGTCTCAAGAGCCATTATTGGATTTTGTTAGCTGCATTTCTGAGAAATATTTGTGTGATTTTGGTATTTATTCTTGCTCTCTTTTTTCACAGAATCTTGGAGGTTTCACCTACTAAATCCACTGATGTAGTACCACATGTGTTTAATACAATTTCTCCTGTAAGAAAAAGGTGATGCTTGTCACTTATCATTTACAACAGCAAAATAATCATCATCATTATTTTATAGAAAACAACTTTTGTTGGAAGAATGTAACCAAGGCAAAACACGCAGATTTTCAAAGGAGGATGAAAAAAATGCTGAGGCACCTGTGAATTTGGATGAAGCTTCAGATACACTCAGTTGTAGTTCATCACGTACGCTAACAGCTAGTTCGTCAACTACCACAATAACCGAAGTGGAAGAGTCCTTGTCATATCCCTCAACTTCAAAGGTTAAAAGGTAAGTAGTTAGTGGCTTAATATATGATATTACTGGATTAATTCATGATTTTTCCAATTTGAAAATACTGTGAAAATAAAAAAAAATCACATTTATTTTAAAAACCCTTATCTTTAGGTTTAATATTTATATTGGAAGTACATAACTATATTTTTTTATATGCAAAACTGAAATTTTTTTAAATTCAAAAAATGGTTAGGGATCTGTTTTTTGTAGCCTTATTTTTTTAGCTGATAACTCTTATGCACTATCAACTTGGAAAGTATTATTTTTAAAATGTAGTTCCTACAGGACTTAAAATTTTTGTAGTGTGATATGCTTGTGATAGTGGTAAAGCACCTTTGAGTGATGCAAGCTCTGTACCTCAGACTCTTTTGTATGTATTTGGGGCTAAGAAAATTATTTGTAGCTTTGATTTAGGAGCTCCAAGCCTAAGTGCTCAGAACTCAGGCTCTTTGGAAGGGCTTGAAGCTCTTTAGGGTTGGTGACTTATGATATACCAAGCAATCTGATAGTGTTCGGAGATAGCACTTGCAATGAGCCTTAACACTTTGAAAAAGGACTTAAAGCTGATTTAATATTTAGAGCTTTCACATGGAGCTTTGTTAGGTCAGATGGTAGAAAATTCATTGATACATAACACATTTCTGTAAAGAGTAAGATTAGTGATTTTTTTTTATTTTTAGGAAAAAATATTTGAGATATGCCGGTGACTTGGACAGTGATGACTTCACAAGCCCAACAAGAGCGAAGCGTAGTTGGCATGTGGCGAAAACAACAATTTCGAGGTTGAAGGCAAAAGTTAATAATTTGCAAAAATCAAGAAACTATTATAGAAACAGAGTTACCTCTTTGCAGAGATTACTGTCATACTTGGAGAGTAGAAATCTTATTTCTACTGGTGCAAAGCAAAATATTCAGGTAATATATGGAAACTGAAATTATTATGCTACAATAGGGAGGTTCATAGTTGAGACTTTATTGATATTGCAAGACTCAGAGTAAAATTGTGTATATTTGACACAAAGCTTTGCTAATAAGTCCTGATGTCTAGGTATCTACAACCCATCAGAGCATGTTTGGCATTGCCAGCCATTGGAAATTCAGCCTATAACTTGTTAAAGTGTTTCTCAGACTATTTCATTTCAAACTATGTATGTTTGCAGGAATGTCTCCCTGAAGGAATGAAACATCTCATTTCAAGACTTTTGCAAGGTCCGAAGAAGATGAAATATGGTCCTGAACTGAGGAGCTTTGCTATGACATTACATTTCTATTCACCAAAAGCGTATCAATGTGTCCGACAAAAATTTAATAAAACACTTCCACACCCCATTACTATAAGTAAGTGGTATAGTAGTGTGAATGGGCAACCTGGCTTCACTGAGGAATCGAAGCACGCTTTAAAAGTGAAGATTGAGGAAGCAAGTTTAAGAGGATATCAGATAATATGCAGTCTAGTCTTTGATGAAATTAGTATAAGGAAACAAGTAGAGTGGGATGGGCATCATTATCATGGATTTGTAGATGTTGGAAGCAAAATTGATTCCGACAGTATTCCTCAGGCATCAGAAGCGCTTGTTATCATGTTAGTGGGGATAAATGCTTGTTGGAAAGTTCCATTAGGATATTTTTTCACAAATGGGCTGACAGGTGTTGAGAAAGCGAATCTAATAATCAGGGCTTTAGAATTTGTAAATGATATGGATATTATAATTTCAAATGTCACATGTGATGGGCTTCATTCAAATTTTCAGATGGCAACTGCGTTAGGTGCAAATTTTTCAGATACAGATAACTTGAAAACTTATTTTGAGCATCCTATCCAGAAATATAAAATATATGTAATACTGGATCCATCACACATGATAAAACTAATACGTAATTGTTTTGGTTGCTACCAAAACCTAGAAAATGGGGAGGGAAAACAAATTTGTTGGCAATATTTGAAATATCTTGTTGATGTGCAAACAACTGAGGGATTAAATGTTGCAAACAAATTCAAAAATAGGCATATTCAATTTTTTAGAGAAAAAATGAAAGTAAAGTTAGCTTCTCAAACTCTCAGTAAAAGTGTGGCAGATGGCCTTGGTTTTTTGCGGGAAGATGTGAGAGAGCCTGAAATCAACACAAAATTTGCAGGCTCTGAAGCAACAGAAGAATTTCTACTTCTATTTAACGACTGCTTTGATATAATGAACTCGTGTAGTCAGTATTCCACATATAAATTCAAAAGAGCATTGTCAGCTTCAACTTCAGGTTATATTTTTGATAGACTTTTAGATATAAAAAAATACATTTCAAGTTTAAAGTATGCTGGTAGATCAATATTGTTGTCAGGTCGGAAATGCGGATTTTTAGGGATGTTGATAAATATTGAAAGTATTCTTGGTCTGTATCATCATTTTATTGCTTCTGAAATGCCAAAATTAAAATATTTATTAACATACAAGCTTTCCCAGGATCATCTGGAGATTTTTTTTTCTGCTATCAGAAGTAGGGGTGGCAATAATAATAATCCTACAGCCAAACAATTTCAGGCAGCATACAAAAAATTATTGATCCATATAGAAGTGAAATGAGCTGATAGTGGTAACGCTACAGCAATAGATGCTACTTCAGTTCTGCATTGTAGCAGTGCTAACAGAAAATCCACTGAAACTGCAGATGGTGACGATTTAACAGCATCTGAGCCGCATATGCAGATTGAACAGCTGGTTCAAGAAATGGATTTTATAAATTCACCAGTTTGGCATTTGACTACCTATTCTGAAGATGTTGTTAAATATATCTCTGGATTTGTAGGCCGATCTCTGTCAAAGTGTGTAGTCTGTGATGATTGTGTAAAAGCTCTAATTTCCTCAAATATTGACTCCTATTTACAAAAAAGAAAAACTTTTGATAATGCTAAAATGTTCAGTCCGTCTGAACTTCTCATAAAAATGTGTATGTTAGGAGAGAAAACCTTTAGGGTATATTGTAACAAAATTAACATCTTTGATAGCAGGAATAAAAATCTTCTACAGGTTTTGATAAACAGCTCTTTCCGTAATTTACCAGCCAATATAATGAACTATTTTGGGAGCCATGTTCTAGATTTTGAACCCCTTAGCAGTCATTTCACTGACTTGCTAAAGCTAATATTGAAAAAGTACTTCAACATACGAATTCATCATGAGACACGAAAAAGATTAGACAATAATATTGGTAATCGGGTAAGGAGTATCTTGACCAAAACAATTTTATTTAAAAATCAATAAGTGAAGCATGAGTCACAAATGGTCCTAGAACATCTTTATGTAGTCTAAACTAGAAACTTCAGGTTTTTAAATTTTATTTCAAGTGTTACCTTTATATTTTATTTCCAACAAAATGAATTATTATGCTCCCTCATTATTGTGTTAGCATTACTCACGTCTAAATTTATTAATTTTGGAAAATCTTGTGATTTAGGTATATCTTTTGTATTTGTGAAATGGATGTTTATCAATTTTGAGAAATATAATACTTCTGATCTATATTTTATAATTTCTTATACCTTGTCCTATCTGATCATTTTTGGTATTTGTGAAATGGATGTTACTCAATTTTGAGAAATATACTTCTGATCTATATTTTATAATTTCTTATACCTTATTCTGTCTGAGTGATACTTGTGATTATGAAATTGTGTGTCCACCTAAGATATTTAATTTTCAGTTAACTTAAACGTGCACTAATATCTTTGATAAAAGCATTTCTGTATTAATGAGTTTAGACTGGCAAAGTTGGGCATGAACTTAGGATTGAACCTTATAATGAACGACGTTTTTTTAAAAAGCAGTGATTATTGTACTATCAGTTGATCTGTATGTTGTATGGAAATTGTCATAATAGGAATCAACATTATTTATCCAACTGTATTAAAAAAGCAGTTTATGAACTCTATTTCTGAAAAAAGGTGTAATACTACGACGTAATGTTCTTTGTGATAATTTGTGTCCTGTATGGTTACATATTACTTTACTTCTAATCTAGAAATTTGAAAGAAGGGTAATAAAGTCTACTAACACAATGTTGTAGTTTATTTGTGTTTGAATATTTTCCCTTTTCACACTTTCAGTTCATAGGCCTGCTATTAGATGGCAGTCAGCTGACTGATAAGGTCATTGGTGATTACGATGATCCTAGCGTACGAGTCAAATACGCGAAATCGGTAAAATACGTGTTTTCGTCCATTTTGCTTTTTGTCAAAAGCTGTCGCGTTATGATAGGAGCAGCGCGATGTATAATAAAAAAGTTTCCAATGATGATGAAATCATGTAAAAAACTGTGGAATCATGTGTTTTTTATTCAGGTGTTTTTTGCAGGACCCAAAGGCAAACAAAAAAAGTTTCACAAATTTGAATAAAATACCAAATAAAATAATTCCAATAAGCTACATAATCAGAAATTTCAGAAAAATGGACTACGCCACTGCTATTTACGCTCTGTATATTTGTAACCAATCAGCGGACGGAGCCAGCGAAGTGAAAGACCAATCGGTAGCCGGAGTCTCGGTCACGTCTCCATTCATGTTCAAATGAACATCACTGCCGGCGTTGCCATACTGTATACAATTCATTGACCTTCGCGGTATTTAAGCAATATCATATGCGCGTTTGTGCAATAGTGATCAGAAATCTTGAGGGGTAATCTGACAACATCTGCATAAAGGCTTTGTTAGTTATGAGGAGAAACAATACCCCCTCTGTGCTCCCATACTTCAGCGGAATGCTAATTCTATCCACCTTTAATATTCGAAGGCCTACACCTGCCCACATAAGGGAGATGTCCCCTACCCTAGTGACTTGTTCACCTTCCTCCAATTGGCAGGTTGGACGATGACCTGAGAAAACAGCTCCCTGGGAGGATGCACAATGGGCCAGTTGTGGCCTAAGAGCAGTGGGACCACTCACCTTCCCCACTCTACAAATACAGAGAATATACTAAGGTAAATTACTTTATGTGTGCAAATAAAATTACAAAAGTTCCGAGGCTCCAAAAAACATAATTATAGCATAATTATTTTTCGTTTGCGATTTAAGATACAAAAATCCGTGGTATAATTTTCTCCAAAAATATCTTTCTCCACCTAAACCCTGTATTCAATTCTAACACACAATTATAATTATAGTCAGAGCTTCAATCATTATATTGCTTCTACCACAAAGCTATCCAAAATCTACATGATGTATCAATTTCGCTGTCCCGCCTAGAAGTGAATTTGTTCTACCAAAATTACAGTCATGTATCTGCTGACAGCTACATAGAAAAAAAAACTCGTTGTAATGCAAAGACTATGTCGGAGGTCGTAAATCGTTAATTAACATTTCTTAGGAACGAGCACGTAATCGATCTTCAGATGGCGATAACGATCTCCAATATACACCAAAAATAACGAGGCATCCAAGGTGTTAAGATAATTGGGCCTAATATAGACGAAAACCGTTGATGGACTTGTTCTACTAGTTTTGTTTGGACAGCAGTAAACGTAGATGTGGCCTCCTGAAATTTCGAGATCAAATTATAAGAATACAGTGGCGTGGTAGGGCATGATATGGAATCGGTGGGATAAAACAAACATGATACACAAGGAACAACCGTCAGTTGGGTACGCATTTGAATGCCAGAAGTTCGGAATCATAAAAACTCGGACAGAACAGGCAAAAAGAGTGAATCAGCCGAACCCAGTGCCGAGCTCGAGTATCTGAAAAATTATTTGAAGGCAAACGGCTACTCAGAAAGCGAATAGCAAGATCTATAGACCAATTCCATGATGACGCGGCATGCTGTCATGATCAGCTGATATTGGGCAAACATGGCTTGTTTTCCGTATACCGCCATGTAAAATTGAGGACTTTATTTGTGTTTTTTTACAATTTCTTGGACATTTTCACCATAATTGTTATTGTGTTGTGTTTTTTAAGGAACCTCTTTTTGTCAGGTAAGCACATCTGTCAATTAAAATGATTTAATTAATGAGATAATGCATGACGAAAACTTGAATGCATATTAAAAACAGCAAAGAGACGTTATCAGTTATGTTTTCCTATTTATTTATTATATATATTTTCCTTCGATGTATGAGGGCTTGTTCCGAACAGTATATAATTCAGTGAATCAAAGGGCGATGAGTGAAACACCATTCAGTGATGTGCTGCTGCAGTCCTCAGTCACACAGTATGGGCCAATGTTATTATTACTATTGAGTTTATGCCTATAAACATAAAGATGATTCAGGTTTTGCCCAGTTCCTTAAAGTAATTATTCACTTCCATCTGACATCCTGAAATAAATCATATTATTAACAAAAATGAAAAATGGAAGAAAGCTAACTGATGAGTGATGAAAATGCATTAAACATAGTGCAAGTAAGAACTTTCATTCTATTATTTTAAATAATGATTACTACTGTGACAGCTATTCATATACCTATTATGCACCTTGTTAAATACAAAATAAAACTGATTTTTTTCTTGATCTGGTAAAGATTGAGTGAGAAAGATGCAGTATGACTATAACACCTGTCGCCCTAATGAATGAGATAACTGTAATTTGCGAATAAACGTTGCTGTCTTCAAAATGCGTTCAAGTTCTCATCATGCATTATCTCATAAATTATATCATTTTACTTGACATAGCTGCTTACCTGCCAAAAAAGGTTCCTTGAAAAACACAACACAACAAGAATTATGGTAAAGTTGTCCAAATAACTGTAAAAAACACAAATAAATGTCCTCAATTTTACATGGCGGTATACGGCAAACAATCCATGTTTGCCCAACATCACCTGATCTAGACGTTTGAGGTTATGGTCGCTCTATGCGAGTCGGTAGAGTAGAAAAGCAACTACAATCGCCACCAGTAGTAAAAATTTTCCTACCTTATGCTCCCAGGGCCTTAGACAGAATTGATGAGAAGTTACTACAGAAGGCCTGATAGGACGATATACAAACCAACTGGAAAAATGCAACAGCGATCGGCAGAGGACAAAAGGGATTTGTATGAGCGTCAGAGATTTGTCAAGTTCAAGTCTTGTCCTTCGATGTGCTACCTGTAGAATTGTTGTATTTTCATGATTTTCTATCTCACAGCGTTGCAAATAATCTCTGTGATATGAACAATTTAAATATTATTTAAATTATATGATGAATCATTCTGAAATTTTAACCACATATTCTGTACCAAAATAACCAAATTTTAGTATAATGCAGTAATATCATAATCCTAGGTTCATTTTTTCAAATGTTATTGTACAATTACCCTTTAATAACTTTTGTCAATTTTGTGCAATAAGTAAAGATTTCAAAATCTAAAAACAGCTCTTTTATAGCTCATAGAGCATCTTCTATTACTAACGGGGTTTGCTAACTGGTTTTGGTGCCAATTTTTGTCAATTTTATGTTAGGCACCCTGCACCAATTTATAAGATGCTCAGCTCAGCCGGGGGTTCTTCTATGCTGTGATCTCCCTCTACTGTCTTGTCCTCTGTTTGACAGTTGAAGGTTAGGGTGGAAATAGGCGTGCAAAATTGGGTGCAAACAAGGGGTGAATTCTGGGATTCTCCCTGATACTAAAATGCTGAAATCAATGGATCACCTAACGGCTTATTATCGATTAAATATATACAAAAATGGCAATAACGTTGCGAAACACCTGTCTGGGAGAAAGGAGAGTGCCCCTGTCTCTTACAAGCTAGAATGCGTCAGTCGGTCATGACTGATAAAACTACACCTAAACGTTATCTAAATACACGACAGTGATTATGGATTGGGGCCCCGCTATCTTACGTTGCTATTCCACTACAATATCTATGTCTAATGGCAAAAATTAAAAATAGCTAAACTAAATCCTATTTTCAGATGTTCTTCTAAAGAAGCAGTTACAGGATCTACAACTTATGCTATCTCCCACCTGTATTCCAAAGCACTATGTCCTGGGTCTTCTGGAAATACCTTATTAGCTGGTCGGCATGAAGCGAGGTAGCAAAGCATGCATACAATGATAGAGTGAAGCAGTCGTTCTAGCAAGTACCAAGCAGATAATTAGAGATGACATGCAAGCGAAAGAGTTGGACAGTTCTTAGGGTTGGCAGTTGGCGATGGGCTTCGACTCAGCCTAAAAAGCCGTTGATGTTGAGCCTAAAAGCCTATGGTGTTGAGCCTAAAAAGCCTACAAGAGGAATATGTTAGATGCCTGGAAGCAAATAAGCAACACTTAAAGCAATAATTCGTCATGGCCATAGATGTGAAAGAGCAATATAGAGAGAGCCATATGACCAATTCCCATGAAAGGAGGTTATGCACCTACCGTTGGTGTTGGGTGGCTTTAGAGTGTTTCCTTTGGAAGCTGTGTGAGGCGGATTTGATACGAATCCCACAGAAGTGGTTCTACAGACACTGTAAATAGCAAATCCAATCCTACACAGTATGTCTTCTCACTCAAATCCGCAAAATATGCGAAGTGACCACCTGGTTCAAGTGAAACAGAGAAGTGAAAAGGAAAATGGCTTTTTCTCATGAAAATCGGCGCTAAACTCGCCTGTCATACGGTAATGAACTGTGGTGATTGAATTCTGTGGTACGACCATGGTTCAACTGTCTACCAGGTACAAAGTGATAGGTGTCAATCAGAAGAAAGACTAACCTCTTCTTCATCAACATGGACATGTAAACAATAGTTTTGGAATGATGGAATGCCATGGTAGTTCATGTGAATTTAATTAAATATAATATTGATATCTTTGTCTTTCCAGATGACTGCAGCTATAGAAGACTGGAATACTTTGTAAATACAAACTGGACTAGCAGTGTACATACAATATGCTGAATAAATGGACTTAATACTATAAACGTATATGTGTGTTATTTACAATAAGCCCAAATCTGAGTAAGTATTTAATATACATATGTTACATTTTAAACTAGGTTACCAAAGATAATGCTGGGCGATACTGCCATTTAAATAACATTCAAGCAAATACGTACTAGATATATTTTTGACACGTAACACTTCCTAAAAAAATTTGTCTTAAAAATACTTACAATTTAATTTTTCTTACTGGTAACCACTTTAGAAAAAATCTGTTCATTTGTACCATTTATTTGTTTATGTGTATTTTCCTCTTTTACCTCTTGCTTTATTTGTTTACAAAGGATATGGCGAATAATTTATATCACTTAATATTCTTTTTATCTAGTTCAAAGAACTTAATAACTACAAGTACAACGGGCAACAGCAGATTTTCTTCCCTACCTTAAATACGATGCAGCATCGTGATTGGATAATCGCTGCAGACAATATTTAATGGCCTTGTTTTACTTATTTTCTCTATCCCTTACTTCATCCCGCTACGATGGCCACACATTAAGTCTTATTTTTCCCGTAATCTCCGCCTCTGTCGCTGTGTATAGAATTAACCCGATCGGAGGCAGATCCCGACCCAATCTGAGATTGATGAAAGTATAAATGGTCAGTAATCCACGGCGGTAATCAAAATAATTGAATTAGTTCTTTCTGGTCCTCAAAAAGCCGAGCCACCAAACAGGTTTCCGTTCAAAAGAGCGCCGGAACGTTGTGATTAATGGCTTTCACTATAAAATTAATGATGTTTTATTCCAAATACTGAAAATCCATTTGGTAAATACACATTTCTTGTGTACACCGTACCCTGCGTTGAAAGGTCAAGCAAAGGTTGCCGGGTCACAAAAAAAATTGAAATCTCTTGATATATTGCTAGGGAAAGAGTTGCAATTTCACTTATTTATCATAAACCAGTCAGTCGTAAACGGCCTTGTTAGCATTTATTCAAGCTTGTCAGTACTTAGATGTACAAGCAACGTATCAGGTTAGTACCTTATCTATCGGTAAGATATTAGTCATAATTTAATTAACAGTATTTTTTTCAATAATATTAAACACTATCAACATGATACCTATACTATATTGCTAGGCTTATAGCTATTATAGTTTTGCCAATAACCTGTGGGGCACCCCAAGGGTCTGACCTGGACCTTCTGCTTTTCCTATTATTCATGAAGATTTACCTGATATAGTCGTAAATGGTGATTTAGTTATGTACGCTGACGACAAGAGCTATATATTTAGTAAAGATTTGTCCAATAATATTGATATTTTATTAAAAATGGTAAAGTTAGGATGCTGGGGAGGGAATGTAACACAATTTTTTTTATTACCCAGAATATTCTGGAAATATTGAGTCAACCCACGTGACGCCATTTTTTGCTGAAGTCTACATTTTCCGCCATTACAATATCTCCACTATTTTTGTTTGTTTGGATTCTAAATAAACATCCTTAAATTTGAGTGTTTCAACAAAGGTGCTCTCCAAAATCCTAGATAACTAGGTCTAATAACATGAAATGTAATTCATGTGCCTTGTCCTAATAAAAATGCATGAGGTACTTTACTACTCGGAAAGAAAATGAATTGAAATACAAAACTTGGCAAGGAGCTGACAGACAGTACATAAATATAATATTTACATATAAATGGTTTGGTTCGCCTGAGATAGAAGGATTGCATGCTTGGAAATGTTTTTATATTATATCTAGCATTATGAAAATCTGCCTCACTATTTCATTGATTCAGGAAGGTGGACAATCAAAAGATATACGGCGTGTTTCATAATTGAGATTTTTCTTCATAGGGCATATGTATAGTGCTCAATATTTTACTGTTGTAAATGATCGAGTACAGTTTCCCAGTCGAACTTCTATTTAGATCAGCTCTGACTCAAGAATACTCTGACGCCCTTCAAAGATTAGAATGCCCCAAGAAGGTGGCTCTGTTGTGGGGTTCCAGACACATTGGGCCACCTGGTAACAAGAGAGCGGACCAACTGGCTAAGACAGGGGCCGTCAGGTGCCAGAGTAATCTTGCCCTGGACTACTTGACTTACAAGGCGAACACGTGGTTCGAGACACATGACTGCAGGCAAGCTAAAAAATTCCTAGCGGGTTCTAACAAAGGTCATACGCTATGACTTTTGAATAAAGACGCTAAACCGTTTGTTGGGGTCTCTCAAAGGCCATTTGCTGCTGAACAGACATTTGTCAGTCATGAGAATGATAAAGTACTCCATCTGCTCCAGATGTTAGGAGGAGGGCGAAACAGCGTTTCACTTCCTGGGTACATGTGCTGTGTCTAGTAGGTTCGATGAGGATGAGTATTCTGGGACGTAAGGTTTTTAGTGATTTCAGTGTAGGTCCGTAGGATTGGCAAAAGGGGCTAAAGGTGGAAAACTTGCTGGCTACATCACTACTACTACTACTACTACTACTTTTTTTTTTTTTTTACCATGGACCGTCGCCGGGCCGCAGCCCGGAGCGAGTGGGTCATGCGAAATACCCTGCACTCCGGAACCGTCGATTAAGACATATCGTCAGAGTGGCAGGATGGTCTTCTATGCTTCATCCTCTTCTATTTTCCCCAATATCTCGAGTTTCCAGAGTACCCTACTCTCCCGTCCCCCGGCTACCGGGGATTAGGAGTTCAGGAACTCGTAAGTGATGTTTCGTCTTTTTCCTTGACAGCCATAATCTTTGCAATAAATCTTTGTACGTATTGCCAGTGCTGTGTACTGTGGCACATAACGGTGATTATATTACTTGGTGACAGCAGTGTCCCTACGCTCCTCGTGCAGATCTCTCTTTCGGTCTCCCATCTTACACATCTGAATATTGTATGCTCCACCGTGTCCCCATCCGAGCAGTACATGCATATATCGGTGTTGGATTTTCCTATGCGCTTTAGGTAGCTCCCGAAGCTGCCATGCCCTGACAACGCCTGCGTCAAAAAATAGTCTACTTCCCGATGTTCACATCTCACCCACGGCTCTATGTCCGGAATGAGAGTTTTTGTCCATTGTCCCACCGATTGGTTCTCGTCCCACTCCTTTTGCCAGGCTTGTAGGGTTTCAATCCTGGCTTCTCTTCGGACCAGTTCCAGGTGCCCGTTCCCCCTGTCGTAAATCGCTCTTCTCTCGTGCGCCAACAAATGTATGGGTACAATCCCCGCAATAACCTGAGCTGCCTTGGTTGAAACCGTTCTATACGCACTGATTGCTCTTAATGCCATTTTGCGTTGCACCCTCTCCATTTTTTCCCGGTGAATCCTCCGATTTAGCGCTTTGTGCCAGATGGGGGCACCGTACAGCAGTATTGAGTGCACCACACCGCACAACAGTTGCCTCCTACCACTCCTAGGACCCCCCATGTTGGGCATAATTTTTGCTAACGATGATGCCCTATCTTCTGCCTTTCTAACCGTTTCGTCAATGTGTTCTCTGAAGGTACCACCTTCGTCAAGTGTGACTCCCAGATACTTAACTGCTTTCTTAGGTTCTATTTCAACGTCCCTAAGAATAAACCGCACCCTTCTTCTAGTAGTTCGTTTCCGGGGACCCTTTAGGACTACTGCCTCAGTTTTTTCTGGGGCAAGTTTTAGGGAATTTCTATGTAGCCACCTATCGATTTTTCTGAGGGACTCATTGGCACGGATGACTAGCTCCTCCTCGTCGTCTGCTGCCACTATCAGTGCAAGATCATCAGCAAAACCAATGGTGTCCGCTCCCCTAGGAAGCTCTAACCTCAGAACGCCGTCATAGAGTATGTTCCAGAGAATAGGCCCAAGAACAGAGCCCTGCGGGACCCCCGCCGTTACCTCCAAATTGACCCCTTTGGATACCTCGATTTTTCTGTTTTTGAAGTATTCCTCTATAGTATTTATGAGATATTGCGCTATACCTCTTCTACGCATTTCTGTTGTAATGAGTCCCCAACTTGCTGTATTGAATGCATTCTTGACATCTAATGTTATCAAGACGCACCATCGTTCGCGTGCCTGCTCTTTTTTACTCATGGCTATTTCTATGGCCTGGATTGTCGAGTGTCCCTTTCTAAAACCAAACTGATGTGGAGCTAGCCCTCCTGTTCGTTCAAGCTCCTCTAATAACCTCCTCTTAACTAGTGCTTCAAAGAGTTTACTTAGAGTGTTAAGCAGGCATATTGGTCTAAAAGCCGACGGGTCCTCTGGATCTTTCCCTCCCTTAAGGATCAAAACCAGCTTTGCCGTCTTCCATTGTCCGGGGAAGTCTTGGGCAAGCAATAGCTTGTTCATGACTTTGAGTATCCATTCTGGTACCACCCGAATCGCTTCTTTGACTGCTTCTGGGGGAATTCCGTCCAGACCTGGTGCTCTTCCAGTTTTAATGGTCTTTTCTGCCTCTTTTAGCTCCTCCCTTGTGAAAGGCTCGACCTCGCTACACACTTCCTTACCAATGGTGTCGTCGGATCTCTGAGGAAATAGCGCTGCTGCTATTTCCTTTCTTCTCTCTATTGGGAGATCGTAGGCAGTTTGAGTCATTAGTGCTCTTGTAGCTAGACGATATCCATCACCCCATATGTCTGTTTCAAGATCTTCACAGAGCTTTTTCCAGTGAGATTTCTTAGAAGCGTTTATGAGGACTCTGAGATTGGATCTGCCCTCTCTGTATCTTCGTTTGTTCTCCTCCCTATCCGAAGAATTCCGCCTATTTCCCCTAGTGATCACTCGTCTTGCAGTGTTGCACCTTTTCCTCTGTTGTTCAATATCTTGGGTCCACCAGTATGGCACAAGAGGCATTCTGTCCATGGTCATTTGGCTGTTTTTATATGCCTCTTGTATCACCGTCGTACAGGATTCTACTTCGGTTAGGTCATCTTCCATGGTTGTTCCCTCCGTCCTCAACATTAATGTGTCCTCAAAAATAGCCCAGTCGGTTCTTGCTTTCATTCGCTCCCGTTTCGTTTTACTTCTTCTATCTGTGTCAGCACCTGCCAGTTCTTTATGCGCATAGCTATTTTCTGGGTAGACCATGTTACGTCTATATACGAGTGGCAGTCCCCTCGGGCAAATGTGGGCGTTACACCTGTATTTAAAACTATCATGTCCAACGTCGCCAACCACTCGGTGAAGTAATTACCTCTTGAGTCCGCCACTGGGGCGCCCCACTGCGGTGATTTCACATTGAGATCTCCCAGTATTACAGACTCCAGAGCCACGTTCTTGCTGTCCAGCATAATAGTATCTATTTGCTTTTCGAATATATCTTTGGGCACATTTGGCGAGCTATAGCAGCAAAAAATACAGAAGTTTTTGAGGTAGATGCACACATAGCCTTCTTCGCTCCTGACTCTAACGACTCCCACGTTCTTGTTCAGAAATATGACGGCCACGTCTTCCCTCTTGTCCTTGATCCACCTACTCCCCCTTATGAGTTTTCTGTTTGGTTCACTACAGACTATCATATCAACTCCCTTTTCCAGTGCTACGGCATACGCTGCATCATGACTGTTCCTTGATCTCATTGCATTCACCTGGAGAACTCTCATAGCTGTTTTAATGGGTGCTTGCTTACTTTGACTGTCTCTTGAATACCAGGTCCCTGAAATGCGGACACCTTGTTTGGTCCGCTCTATGTCCCCTCTTGCGACATTTGGTGCAATAGGAGACGTTCTTACAGTCTCTCGCACGGTGTCCTTGCTCAGCGCAGTTGATACATATCTCGGGCATCTGCTCCTGGTTGCAGTCCCGTGCCCTGTGACCAAAGTCCCAGCACCTATAACACCTAGGTACAGCTACTCGTTTCCTTACTTCACAGCTCAAAAGTCCTATCTGGACCCTGCCTTCTGCTATCAGTCTGCGCGCGGGTGCTCTGTGCATGGTAACTGTGGTATACAAGTTACCATATCTTCCTTCCTTAGGCGGTGCAATTTTCAGCTGCGAAACATCTTCCCCGGTCGCAACCTGTAGATCTGCTGCTATCTCGTCTACCGTGGCCGTCGGTTCCATGCCATATATGAAAAAAGTAGCTTCAGGCCTTCTAGTATTTACCTCGGTATTTCTAACGTTTGCAGATATCTCAGTTTTCAGAATGTTCCCGCTGCCAGCTCCCTCCACTGTCAACATTAGATCTGCGTCACCGATTTTTCTTAAACCTGTCACCTTCACCCCGACCTTTCTAATGTCGACACTCTCCTTCACAGACTTGAGGAGTTCCGCAAATGTTTTTCCTCTGGCTTTAACCACTACTCTCTCCTCGACGGCTTTTTTTTGTGGCTTCCTCGGCTTAGCGTGTAATTGCGGTCCATTGGTACTCATTTCCTGTGCGCTCCCTTTTATAATGTAATATACATCGATATTCGATCCCCTAAATATGCATTCCAAGATTTTCCTGGTATATGATATGTCTAAACTATCCGGGGTCACAATCGCTATTTGTTTCCGTCCCTCACGCTCAGTTATCTCTTTGAGCTTTGCTAAAACCGTGTACAGTTTCTCCATGTCATTGACTCCTTTCTCGTCGACCGCGTAAGGCACAAGACGTATATGTCTACAGCTTTCAAGCTCTTCCCCTTTACTAGTGATCATCCTTGTCGAAACACTAACGCTTTCAATGACTCCCTCCTCAAGTTTGCCATTTAGTAGAGAGGAGATGCAGGGATACCGTTCCTTTACCACCTTTAGAGCCCCTTTTTCGCCCATTTCAGCAGGATCCACCACTATGGAAATGTCCCACTGTTCCTTCACTTTAGATAGACCTCCTCCTATGATCTTCGTTGTTTCAAACAGTTCGTTGGGCCACTCTCTGTCCAAAAGGCACGCTACCTCATTAAATGATTTTGCACTGTGGATTGCATTTTCTATTTCCCGAGCCTCACCTGTTGTGTCAGCCTGGACCCCTGCGTCTCTCTTTAATGCACCTATCCCTTCTACTACTACTACTACTACTACTAGTACTACCCAGAGTCGAATCTAGTTCAGCTTTTATATTGGTTGGAATAAGTACCGTGCCACATGACCAATTTTCTTGATTTTCACAAATTCACTGAAAACATACACAATTGGTGGCTGCCGAACAAATACTAAACCACGTGGCGTCCTCAAACTTAATGCTTTGTAGGTTGTGGACTTTCTTTTCAAACCACACCACCATCTCTAGGTTATGCCAGATACTTGTGTACGCGTACATGTAGGGTGAACAGATTTTACTTATTGTGCCAGAATCATAACCTGTATTTTTATATAAATGAGTAGACCATGAAGGCAGAGTCTACCTACCATACCGCGGCTGCTCTAAAAAGGTTATGCCCGTAGCCCTGGAAATAACCTTGCAGTCGTACCGCTTTGTTCTTGGTGTATGGACAACAACAACGACAAACAGCCAACAACACTGATAAAAGTCTCACGTTGGCTTACCAATTTGGGAAATGGGTCACCCAATGATCGAGTCACCTTCCGTCAAGTTTTAAGGGATCAACATAAACAACAACATGTCCTGGTACGACCACGTCGTCAGTATTGTTAAAACGGTATCCCAGAAGCTTGGAGTTTTGTTCCGCTGTAGGAAGTTCTATACACCAGAGCAACTACTGCTGCTCTACAAAGCACAGATCCGAACATCGTTGTAGTATTACTCCCATTTCATTTTTTCATTTCATTTATTTGTACTGTACAATACAAATACTGCCACCTTGAAGACTACGCCTTGTGTGAGGTATTGGCATTGACATAATTATCGAAATTGTACACTGTAATTTAGCTAACCGAACTTTGCTGCTCCTTATCTTTGAACTGCTATGTTGGAAAGCATTTCAACGATTTTCTCTTCATGATTTCCAATTTATCCATTCTGAGCAGCAGCATTCATTCTTTTTCAATTCTATTGACGATTTCATCATTCGAAACTTAAAATTTGGATGTGCCGTCTGGAAAATTCGGGAGTGTTCGGGAAGCGCTCCGAAGCTTTCGCTTTAGGAAGCTGTATTCACCAGAGTAACTACTGCTGCTCTACAAGGTACAGATCCGACCATCGGGATCGCTGGAGTATTGCTCCCATGCGTGGGGATGCGCTCCGAAGCACTCTCTTAAGCTTCTGGACAGCATCCAGATGAGAGCAATTAGACTAATCAATACGCCTAACCTCACAAAGGACCTCCATAGCCTGGAACATCGAAAAAGGGTGGCTGACCTATCCCTGGTTTACAGGGATTCTATCACGGAAGATGTTCGAGTGAGCTATCCCAGATGAAGGCCGTCCAAATGAAGAACACTAGAGAGGCTCTGAGAGCTGATCCTTACCAGGTCGAGTTCCCTACTCCCTGAACCAGTGATTATCTTACTGGTTCAGGGACTGGACTTAGCCTTTCGCAGCTCTTCTAAGGCGCCATAGGCTTTCAGCCTTTGCGGGAGGCTGACCAAACAAATGAAGAACGACCTACTTGGAATGAGATACAGCAGTCCCGCAAATGCTTCTGACAGGCTCTGAGAGCGGAAGATAGCTCAAAGCAGCGGACTCCGTTTGAATATCGGTAGAAGAGTTAAAGATCATCAACCGCACGCCTTGGAGCAAGCGCATGAAGGTGGTGTGGTAGGGTCTCCGATTAATCGTATCGCCCTTCTCTGGACTACGTCAAATACAGACAGTGCAGTAGTTGTTGAAGCAATTTCAAGAAAATGATGTGTTCGACGCTGAAATAACTACGCCGCTGGGTAGTGTGAGTATCAGCAGAAACTTTTTCGTGCTGATTTGAACGTCGACGAGTTTCAAGCTTCGATAGCTGAGCTTTCACAACGATAGACGAGATAACTTCCCGAATTACATGCAGATTAAGTTCAGTGCTTTAGTTGAGATCGAGAAATTCGGGAGTGTCGAAGCGTTTCTTACTTGGTAATAGCCTGGAGCAGAGCTCAAGGTTTCGCTGGATTTAATCGACTTCTGCGGTAGATTGGATTGTCGTCAGATGGAACGCCCCAACTCCCGATATTTTAGGGTGAAGAAAGTCAGGTAGATTGACTTGACACTACACGCGTAATATGACAAATCTGGCTTCGACATCACACACCTAGTGCATAGGAAGTTTGTCACGATTTGCTGAGGAAGTGAACCATGAGGAAGCGAGCGAGAAAGACATTATTGAGGGCGGAGCTTAGAGTGTTCTGCTACATAATTTAGGACCTCTGGCCAAGGTGGGCCGATTCTGTCTCTCACTGGACAGACACCGGCTAAGGTTACTTGTTGGACTGCAGCCTTACGGTGGACTTCGTGGACTTCAGGTCAAAGTCCCACAGATGAATTCCCAAGAAGAAGACAAATCGCGAAGCCATAACCGATGGCAGCGAATACAAATCGACCCAACACCAGGTCCGTCGTGCTTCCACGTCGCGAGTCACCTTCAGGATAGGGGCAAATTCCCGGGCAAAATGTAAGGGCAGTCCGCAGTGCAGTCAGTCACTGCTTGAAAAAATTCTGGGCAAAATTGGGTTGGGAAAGGGGGGATTTGCGACGTTGGAACGAAACATGTAGGGGGGGATTATGATGGTGGGTGTACTACGAGAACTTTTCCGTTCCTTTCCTGTTGGCCTGCCATCTGGCCATAACACCTTCAAACGTCACTTGTATGTAAGCGGTGGCAAGCGACCCAACGTCTACATGCTGTGGCGAGGAAGAAGAGTCCTCGACACACATTCGAAACGAAACGAATTTTCAGCTGTTTTTATATCTTTAGTATTTTTATTGTTACTGCTCCGCCACTGACATGATTTCTAAAATCCTTGCGCGTTTTCCATCCTCACCACGGTAAAAATACTGTGGCAAAGTTCCATCGAAATCAATTCCATAATTTCCACGTTGCTCAATACAGAACGATCTAAAGCAATATTCGTTTATACAGGGTGTCCAGTTAGTGTGTAATTCTTCGATATCTCGCAAGGTATACCTGATAGGGGAAAATGTCAAATACAAAAGTTATTTGGTTACTTGAGATGCATATTCTAAAAATATTTTGAAGTATACAGGGTGTTGCGGGAAAGTGGGATAGTGATCAACTTGATTTTCTTATACGGAACTATAACTTTTTCTTAAATTCTTTTAGTGTCCATCATTGATCTCTATTCAACTCTAAAATATTTTTGGGATCGATTGCGACGTTGCCAAGTTATAATTTATTTTCTATTAATTTCCGGATTTGCAAGGTCGCAAGTAATACGTCCAAACTGATATACTCCTTTAACTTTTCTCAATAATATTATACAGCGAGTTACTTGAATATTAAGTAAATATTATTTTGGATGTTACCAGCAATTTGTGTCTACAGTGGCAGAATTCTAAATTACGACTTGAAGGTCATTTTACTTTGTTTTTTTTTAAATGTAACACCCTATATTTTTTATTTTAAATCGAAATATCTACTAATACCCTATCTCGCCTTGTAATATTTTTTTAACGTTTGCGACGTTGCCAAGTTATAAATTATTTTTCCAAATTTTCAAACAAATATTCCCGATTATAAAATTTATTTTAAATAGAATCCTCTACTTATTTTTATTGAATGAATTGCGCATGTCGAATTTAGTAAGATCTCGCAATTTCAATTTTTTGTTTCTATTAATTGCTGAGATACGGCAACACCGCTTTTTCAGTAAACGGTACCGGAACGCTTAAATATTTCCAAAACTGCCACAGCTGGAGAGGTGAAATTCAATACTTGGGGGTTTATGAACATGGACAATTCAAAAACGCTAACATCAGTGTTGTCAGATTTACCAATTTTAGGTCATAATTTTCAATGGAATGTCCTATTTATAAAGTCTAACGTTATTATGACTACAACAAATTTTTGGGTTTTACAACCCCCCACCCCCCAACCACCCCAATTTCACCCCCATCCAAAATAAAGAAAATGATCGGGAACTCCTAAAACGCCTAAAAACGAAGTTTTAGGAATACTTAAATTTTTTTGCTAATTACTCCGCCGCCAATGCACCGATTTCCAAAATTTTAGCAGCATTGCCTACTATAGGACACCACAGCAGATAGGTACCCAATATCAATTTGAGGGGTATTTAATTTTTTTTGCTAATTACTCCGCCACCAATAAACCTATTTTCAAAATCATAGCAGCGTTACCTACTAAGACCCTACAACATATCGGTACCCAAATTTCATCACAATCCATGCAGAGATTACGAGGCTAGAGAAACGCAAACAGATAGACAGACCGACAGACAGACAGACGGACATGGGTAACGAAGATTTTCGTTATGTAGACATTATAAAACGCCCAAAAAGCGAAGTATCTCAAAATCGAAAGGTTTCGCTATCACAATACTCCCCTGACCTATCGGTGTGGGAAGTAAAATGAAATCAAGTTGATTGACTCAGTACTTCCCACATATTACGGTGATACCAACTTATTATCTTCCTATAGCATGAAGCTATGTAGTCAGATCTACTTTCAACCAAATCATCGCCCACAACTACCGGTGTGAGAAGTAAAAGTGAGAAAATCTCCTGAAAACGTAGTCCACTAGGACTAGGAGATCAAGCTTTGATGTTTAAGCGTTAAAGTTTCGGTAATCTGTGAGTACAGCTCCAAGGACAACTCAATTTTAGGTCGCTATGGAAGCGGCAAGAAGGCATTAGCGATGAAGGTATTACAGAGGGGTCAAAAACACTATTAGTCTCGTCTAATGGCGTCTTATTTAGTACAAGCCGCAGTGGAAATCAGCAGATAATAGACTTCAAGGCATGGTAACCGTGTGTAGTAAATTGCGTTGAACGGGAGACAATAGAATATCCTTGGAGAAAAGCCGACCCTTTATATACTGAACATACCTCAGAAGCCGATTTTACTCTATCCAGTAAAGGCAGTTCGTTATTATCTTGCTTCTTGATTCCAAACAGAAAATGATCTAACTTGGAATAACATTATCTTCTTGATGGAACATGTTATTCAATTATCTTTGCTCTTGTGCTGTAATGAATTTCATCGTATCCAATTTACAAGTTTGTACTGTGAATGTGCTGATAAATATTATTTCTATAAGGAACAGGTTTATTTCCTTTGTTGCTGAAATGCAAAACACCAATCAATCAGAATACGCTATTAAGCTATTGGTTTGTAGATCAGCTTTTTTCATTTAAAAAAGACGTACCCCATTTGACCACTTACGGGTTTTAATGAAGTCATTTAAAAAATATATTCTATATAGCACATAGCTAAAATTTTATTAACTATTTTAATGGTTGCAAGCTCATCTGATGGTGAACTACGCTAGTACCCAAGACCCTCCTGTCTAGCAAAAGCAAGATGGCCTTGGGTCTTACTTATAACAATACTAAGAACAAAAGGTATTTTTTTATAAAGTTTTACAAAAAAAAGCTAAGTTTAGCCATCAAGCTATTTAAACTTAACCTAAGAAGCATGTACATCGTTTTCGCGCCGTCTTTCTCACATCTAAGTTGATACTCAAAGATGATAGGGGGGGCAGACACCAAATGATCATACAATTCATACAACATAGTAAAAAGCATAGTAAAAATATAAAGCAATTAAGTTTGAAAATTTCGGTAAGCCATAATAGATCAAACAAAAAGAGAGCATAAGGCACATGAAAAGAGAATGATAGGTACTTCTGCTACATTTTCTGGTTCCAAAGTTTTAGATCTCAAAAAGGTCTGCCTGTGGTAACCTAACATATAATATGTGCCGAAGGTTTGTCGTCAGAGGTTATCATGGCCTAACAAAAAATCCACCAACAGTCTCAGCTCGTCTGTGTTTAGAGAGAGACCGAAAAGAATTCGATTATAAGAGGGATTCGGTTGGAATTCTCAGGTAAAGCTTCAGATTTGCTTCTATAACGTATACCGCTCACTTTTAGATGATTTCCTCAAAATATATCTCTTTGACAATCACACCATCGTACGATGTTAAAAAAAATGGAGCCAAGTTAATTGACTCAGTAGATACTTTCCACACATAATGATACCATTTTATTTATTATTATCTGGGAGAGCTCACTCGAACATCTTCCATGGTAGAGTCTGTAGAACAGGAATAGGTCAGCCACCCTTCTTCGATCTTTTAGGCTGTGGAGCTCCCCTGAGGCTAGGCGTACCTATTAATTTAATTGATCTCTTCTGGATAGTGTCCAGAAGTTTTAGTGAGTGCTTCAGAGCGCATCCGCACACATATGGAACCAATACTTCAGCGATGGTCGGATCTGAGCCTTGTAGAGCAGCAGTAGCTGCTCTGATGCTTCCTACAGCGGAACAAAACTCCAAGCTTCTGGGGTGCCAATACTGAAGACGTGGTCCGTGCCAGGACATGTTATTGATGACGTTGATCCCCAAAAGTTTGGCGGAAGGTGACTCGACAATGGGGTGACCTTCCATTGCCACAGTTGGTAAACCAACGTGAGTCTTCTTTGTAAGTGTTGTTGCCTGAGTTTTTTGTACGTTGAACTGTACTTTAATCGTTAATCTCCACTCGACAATTGTTTTGATATCTACATTGATCTGTGAGGCATGCTACTGTCGCTGACGTACCATCTCCTGGGATGATAGTGGCTTGCCTCGTTCCATGCACGATATTAATGTACTGTCGTCTGCAAAGCTGTAGATTGGATTGGATGTTATTTCCAGCAGCTCGTTGGTGTACAGCAGAAACAGTGTAGGGGATAGGACAGAACCCTGAGGAGCACCGGCGTTTATTGAAAATACGTCTGATGAACAGCCTTCGACTACAACAAACAGAGATCGGTCGTTCAAAAAGCTATTCAGCCACTGGCATAGGCGCAGGTAGTCCATAAGCGGCAGGGTCCAATAATCGATTAGCACGAATTATAATTTACGACGCAAGCAACTCAATTGGAATAAGTGACGTCAAGCGAGTGAAGTTTCCGAGCCCTGAGATACTGCGCCACCTGAAAGAGTGATGATTTTGCACCCACTCTTTAATTAACTTCAATCCAGTGCTTGATTATTCCAAAATCTGGTTCAGAGCCTAAGGAGTAGTACCTGCGTACAACTCATTTCTAAGAAAGGCAAAAAACTGATCCCATCAATTATAGACCTGTGGCTCTTCTCAGCATCATTTCTAAAGTTATGTATGTCATTAACATACAAGTCCTGAAATACCTGGACAAGAATAACATCATAAATGATCGCCAGTATGCCTTCCGTAAGCATAGGTCTACAGATGACCTCCTGGCCTACGTCACCCATTTGTGGCACAGAGCAATTGAAAATCTTGGCGAACCCCATGTTGTTGCACTTGAGGGTCCCTCAAGTATCCCTTGAGTATTACTTAAGGGAACCTTAAGTATTACTCAAGGCACGACTATGAATACGGCCCTAATTGAAGATATTTTGGGAGCCCCTTCCTCCCAGTATTCCCACTTTATCGAAACAATCTTGAAAAACTCTCAAAAACTCCGAACAAATTTAACTCCCCGCATCAGGCACTAGCATCTATGCTTTTTTATACTGTATAGATGTCGTTAAAATAAACAACATTTTCGAATAAGCTTTTGCCGAAAATTGGTAAATAAGCGAAATACAGCTAGTCAAAAAAAAGTAAGTCTGGGCCTGCGTATCAAGACATACCTACAGTATATTCAATCCCAAGATAGACTTCAAATAAACAGTCGCATGCAACATTCGCGTGGTTGCTGTCCGCATACGTCTGCAAACGCGCCAGCTATAGTCCAGTGCAATTATGAAATTTCATATGACTATTTAAAAGAGTTGCCCTACGAGCTCATTGCAACTCAAAAGTAGCCAGTTGCCAGTTTGAAATGATCATTCGGCAATGAACACTTAACGTTGCATATTTGGATCTACTTTCCAGTCAGCCTTGGAGATTTTCACTTGCCAGATTATAACACACAATTTACACATAATGTAGTGTACTATTACGGACCCCACCGACACGAGCCGATCACGCACGCGGGCTTGTTTTTATTTGGTCTAGCTTGGCTGTGAATACAGTACAGTCTGTTTATATTTAGTTTTTCGCTCAGATTTGTGTCTTGTCAATGAGGCATTGAACCTGTCACTTAGTGCACTACTCACTTTCAGCTTATCGTAGTTAATTTTAAATTGGTAAATCCTAAAACTTGTTTCATAATAATGTGCCATCGATAAACAGAAAGTGACTGCTGCACTATCTAACAGGTACAATGCCTAATAGATTTGACAAAAATCCGAACAAAAAACTGAACATAAACAGACTAAGTACCTATACGTCTTGGCGCACAAGTCCAGATTCGCCTTTTTTATTCTGTATCTCGCTTGTTTTTCAGTTTTCTGAAAAAGTTATTTAAAAAAGTTTTTCAATTATACACAGTTAAAAAAAGTACCAACTTAGGACTCAACCTATATAAATCGCAGTACTAACATACCTGAGCGCTTTGTTATTTATTTATTTATTTAGATACGCCACCCAACAGCCATAGCCAATTAAAGGGTGGGAGAATCACACAGAAAAATAATATACAATACCAACAAAATACATAATCATATGAGGCTGACAAAAAGTTCAAAAAAGCCATATACACTAAAACTAAATACACAAATAAATTAAAAGTATGAAACAACAATCAGGAGAGGAAGATCCAGGCTTCGTAATGGGACACCGAAAGATATCAAAGGTATCTGCTGACCTGTTGCAACATGCACAAAGGTTATAGACTGGAGAAAATTTGAGTAAGTCTATTCTAGGAGTTCTCATGTAGAAGGTCTGGTTACCTCGGGCATTTTCTCTTGGAACAAGGAAATTAAGTCTGTGTAAGATATCGCAACAATCGATTTGATTGTGCAATAACTTACTCATGAACCTGGTCGCATAGTCATCTCTCCTCTGCTTCAACGAACAGACATGCAACTCCTGGAAGAGAAGTTCACTAGGATAACCTGTCGGTGGATAAGTACCATTAGCCTTGAAATGTAAGTATTTCAAAAATCGCCTGTTTATGGACTCAAGTTTGTCTAATCAATATTTATGATGTGGTTCCCAAGCTAACGTAGCATATTTAAGCTTTGATCTCACAAACGTAAAGTATAACATCTTAATCGTATCTGTGTCATTGAAATCGCGGCTAAATCTGATAAACCCTAGAGTTTTGTAAGCGCTACAAACTACCGATTCAATATGATCTGTGAAGGTCAATTTCGAATCAAAAATTACGCCCAGATCTTTGACACATTCTAGGCGATTAAGAGCTGCTCCCCCAATATTATAATCAACCACCAAAACGTTGTCCTTGTTTGAAAATATGACAATATTACACTTCGAGATGTTTAGAGGTAGCCTATTGATTACACACCAGTGGTTCAGCTTTGTGATGTTGGACTGCAGACGATAACAATCCTCGAGCCCCTTCACTGAACATAGCAGCTTAAGATCATCTGCATATATCAGAAAATCAACATCTAAATCATAGCATACATCATTCAAGATGCTTGTATCCTAATGGAACTGAGCTATGTCCTTGGTATCCGGCTGGTATAAAACGCGGTAGCGAGATGGAATTGGGCGTGTAGCGCTGCTGGCACTTGGTGTGCCGCAGGTTATGGGCCGTACATCAGGTACATCCTCACTTCACACACCTACTCGTACATATAGAGCCGCATGTGACACAGAACGTTAAATACGATGTAAACACCCTGCTGACTTATTCCAGCTTAATTAGTTTGGGGATGACAGTTACCGGTGTATCTCGAATGAAATTAATGTTTACGTATCATGTAATAAGGTAGGTATAACTACATGATACCAGTGTTCATCGCCTCAACAGAATATCTGGTAGGTACCTCCATATGACGTTGCAGACAACTAATGCAGCAAAAATTGTAAAAATCGATTTGTCAAGCTTTTTTACTTCCCACACCGATAGGTGAGGGGAGTATTGTGATCGCGAAAATTTTCGATTTTGAGATAGTACGTTTTTTGGACGTTTTATGATGTCTACATAACGAAAATCCACGTCACTCATTTCCGTCCGTCTGTCTGTCTGTCGGTCTGTCTGTCTTTCTGTCTGTACGCGTTTTTCTAGCCACGTAATCTCAGTAACGGCTGGATGGATTATTATGAAATTTGGGCAGCGATATGCCGTGGTGTCGTAGTAGGTAATGGTCCTATAATTTTGAAAATCGGTGCATGGGCGGCGGAGTAATTAGCAAAAAACGAAAAATTTGAAATATGCCCCAAACTTCGTTTTTAGGCGTTTTCAGGCGTGATCATTTTCTACTTTTCTTTTGGTAGGGGTGAAATTGGGGTGGTTGGTGGGTGGGGGGTTGTAAAATTAAAAAAATTGTTGCTTTCATAATAGACTGTCCACTGACCTGCGAAGGAAGACCTAGCGACATAAATAACTTTTTTAGGTCCATCCGAACATTGCCTTGCCTATGTCAGAAACCAAAGGACTTAGAATTTTTCTGGTGTAAACATACGAGTATTGTTTTAGATCGTTCTATATTATGTAACGAAGAAACTGTTGAATTGATTTTAATGAAATTTTGACACAGTATTACTACCATGGCGAGGATGGAAAATGCGTATGGTTATTATAAATCGTGCCAGTGGCGGCGCAGCAATAATAAAAAAACTAAAAATATAAAAACAGCTCAAACTTCGTTTTTAAGTGTTTTAGAGGTTCCTGATCATTTTCTGAGTTTTTTGGGTGGGGGTGAAATTGGGGTGGTTGGGGGGTGGGAGGTTGAAAAACTAAAAAAATTGCTGTATTAACAATAGGCTGTCCACTGACCTGTGAAGGAAGACCTAGCGACATAGATCAGCTGTTTAGGTCCATTTGAACATTGCCTTGCCTATTACCGAAACTAAGGGACTTAGAATTTTCTGTATACATACGAGTATTTATTGCTTTAGATCGTTTTGTATTTTGTAACGTGGAAACTATTAAATTGATTCTAATGAAATTTTGAGATTTTTAGATGTTTACGGGGTTCCTGACCGTTTTCTACCTTTTTTGGGTGGGGGTGAAATTGGGGCGATGATTAGGTTGCAAGGGGATCTCAGACTAAACCTTGCTATGGGAAAATAATAAACTGGTATCACCGTAATGTGTGGGAAGTACTGAGTCAACTTGACTTCATTTTTTTCCCTTACCTTAAGTACTTTAAAATAGAAACCAGATAATTCTAGAGCTTTGCAGTAGAACGTGGAGTGCTTCAACTCAACCATGCAAAGTGCCTCATAACAGGAACCAGTGGCATTATTGTCACGTATAATGGCCAAGATTGCCAAACGTAAACGGCCCAAGTGTGAGAAAAATACAGATTTTGAACAGAATTATCCACTCAGTTACGTTATACAGAGCTCCAGTATGGTATAAAGCGATGGAGAGGACAAAGCACCAGGAAACCTTAGACAGGGTGCAAAGGAAGTCGCTACTAAGTCTGGCCAGTACGTATCGTACGGTCTCCACCAAAGCGCTGCAGGTTATAACAGCGATGCCACCACTGCATATATTGGCCAAGGAGAGGAGATCTATGAAGGTACTAAAACTGTTAATAATTGGGGATGCGGCAAATAAACGCAAATGTGGACTCTTTCAACTTTATTCCAAGCTTTCGGAAAGTTATTATGATTCCATCATCAGGGCTACAATAGAATTTTAAACATGAGTAACAATCTCAAAAAGGATGGTAAATACTTACAAAAGTTAGCGAGATTGATGCGTAATGATGTTAAAAGGGAAAGACTTCACATAAATAACACAATTTGTGTGGAAACATAAATTCATTGTCACGAGACATTGGAAAGATAATACAAAGGACTTTAAACATTTAAAACACATTAAAACCAGATATCTGTAATAAAATCGGTTATTCTTCTCTTAATTGAACTACGTGGAAATGTCGTTTTCTAATGAATGACATCCAGAAACAATGACAGGACAATGGAAGTCCGAAACAGACCTCTTGAAACCGAGTTTAATTTTTGATAAAATAATTTACTCGTTCTCTCAGACTAAGGCCGTTTCTACCTGGAAAAAGTCAGCTAGATGTAATCGCCAGGTGTCGCGTGAATCAGCTTTCCGATACTCTGGCAAGTGAAGTACTCAACTCCGGACTTTTCAGGGAAGATTGATCAATCGCCGGAATAATAAATCAAAGTGTAATTACGGTGCACTTAGGCAGATTGAGTCCTAACGCTCGCTATGTGTGCAACTTACTAACTAGAAGTTCGCTTTCTTGCTATTTGAAGGCTTAGGTTGATTACTGTTTGTATAAAGCCGAAGGCTGTGGTTAATCTGATAAAGCCTAAAAATGAAAATTATACAAACGCAGCCATTAAGAGTGATTTTTATGTTGCTGGTTTGAGTCTGAAGCCTTAACAATTAATTATTATTACATACACGGAATAATATTTGTGCATGGAGTCAATGAATCGTTGTCGTCAGCCTGTTGGGCATCAATTCTATGCATTATTGAATTAATCTGTAAATAAATAACGAATGTCTGTCCAGAGAAAAAATGTAGATATACCTTTAGAATTAATCGAGCCTGACGAAGTTAACAAACACCTTCTATCTAATTTTCAACATGCCAATGTTAATTCCGACTGATCGAAGCTACAGTAGAATCATATCGCAACAATACTCAGAATCGAGTTGTAGTTCCTTTTTCGTTCAGACATAACATCAGCCTCAGCCTCAACTGTATAAAATCCTAAAAGACAGAATTATTCTGGTAATGAATAATAAACCGATATCTATTACAGAACATATAAAAGACCTGGGTGTTATTCTATATTTATACCACAACTTAAAATTCGATATACATGTCAACTACCTATCTAGATTAACTTACATCAAATTGAAGTTACTGTACTATAATCGATTTATATTGAAGTTCAAAACTCGCAAAAAACTAGTTGAAACTTTAGTGTTGTCCAGCTTAAGCTATGCTTTCATTCTTGACTACCCTTGCTTCGATTCAGTCAATAAGAGTAGACTGCAGAGAATGCAGAATAACTGCTGCAGATTCATGTCGGAAGTACAGTCATGTCTCCTCCTTAATGTGGCTAAAGTTGGAGTTTGAGTATACGTCTAGTTTTAAGGACTTTTTCCATAAAATACTATGTGTTAATAAGCGGACGTAAAATGGCAACCACAGGAACCATTAATTCAAGGGAGTTAAGACATAACAACAACTTAACTATGACAGTACACTATATCCATATAGTGCTCTCTTCCAAAGATGCTTTAGATTTCATGCAGTGAGGCTATATGGCTCGACAGATTCTACCTAGAGAAATAGAAAGCCTGAATGCCCTCAGAAAACTGGTTAGAAGTCAGCTGTTGGTACAGCTCTAAATAAATTTAGTGTGGATGATGTTCTTTTTTGCTTATTGTTCTAGGTTTTATCAATGTTTGTTTAATCTCATTTATTTAGATTGTTTCCTGTAGGTGACTAGAAATGAGTTTGCTGTGTTACTTATTTTGGGTATTGTGGATTTTGTAATTTTGTAATTTACTGTGTCGCATAATAAGGTTATGTGTAAGATTAGCCATTGGGCTAAACTTCGCCTTATCGTTGCGCTACAATGAAGGCGTTTATTTTTATTATTATAAATAGCTCGATGCTTTCAAATCAACATTAAAATATGAACGCAGAACAAGAAAAAATTAATTATATCTCCATCAGCATAATGTAAACATTTAGGGGCTTGGCGATTATTAAACAATATCCTCTGGGTTTATATAAATTGGTTTGTTGTCATACAGCATAAATAGAAAATGATAAACGGCATGCATTATTTGAATGAACACTAAGAAATTAATTTTACGAATCCATTGATCAACTATAAGAACACGTTGATGGTAGCAAGCCACAGATCAATCTCTAAAGACATTATTATTACGAATAGCTCTTTATAGTACTTGTTTATTGATGTAATGCACAGCAACCTCAAGATGATCTATTTGAGTTAATTGCGCTAATACTCAACAAACACGAACTCACGTCGTTTGAGCACAATAATTTTAATAGTTAATTATTAATGTCGTTGACTTGTTATTATTATATACATACATTCCTCGCTTCAAGATCTTTAAGATCATATCAGCTATAACCAGGAACAAGAACGGTAACAAGAATGCTTATTTTTCACAGCCTACTAGCTCCAAAATCAGTCAAGATTTTTTAAATGAAAGGAAAACTATCAGTGATTGTTTCTGTCAGTAGAATATCTTCAGAATAACTTCTATAAAACGATACCTCTGACTGGAGCCCTTCAAATTCTTCAGTACTTACTAGCAAAATCACAGAAAATGAAAACTGACTTGCAGTCTGTTTAAGTTATAAAAATAATTTACTTGGCAGAAAAATACACTAAAAGCCACAATTGTAACATGGAGTAATATAAAATTCTAACAACTGTTTCACTTTTGACTTGATGGAAGTGATTACTTTTTTATACAATTAAATGTGAAATTTAATTCTGAAGACATTAGACTCTCGGCAACAATCGCTGGTAGCTTTCTTCCGTTTCAAAATCGTTTTGGAATGTTGCCAAGCTCTATAATAGATCTCAATATATAATAGGTTGTGAAAAAACAGTTCTACCATACTCCAGCTTCTCATTGACATTAGATATCTTACTGTTGTTATCTCTAGTTAAAGCAGATGTACGGAATTTTTATAATCTTGTCTCGTTACCCTAGATCGTTTTTTCCATTTGAACGGTTCTTTCTTTATTTTTCATGGCCTCCTTATACGTAGAAAAATTTAAAAATACCGATTTGACAAAAAAATTGGAGAAAATGAAAACTCAAAAAGATTGATATTGAGAATCTTATATCGTTAAAAAGGTTATCAAATTTCACATTTGATCCATTAAAAATCTAGGCAATCCTGTTTGAAAAAAATCATGTGACCTGTGATTGCAGTTTCCTTAACTAACCTACTGATTTATCCAAGTACAAAAAGAGATCAAATAAGACCACCTGAATTGAAGTGATGCGTTTCGTGCTTAGTCACAATGCAAAGTCTCAGCCTTCTAAGTTTTATGATCAGTGCGATATTCAATTTTGTTCAGATATCTACTTATACCAAAAATAGTGATATTTATTTTTTTCTGATATCTACTTATATCAAAAATAGTGTCGTTATAAGTTCCATATATTATGACACATAAAATCATACTAGAATTCACTGAGAAATCCAAATATGCAATAGGGGATTCTATTAAAGAAATGTACGTTGTTATGAATCACCCTGTATAAACGTCAACATTTAACTGAAAATATTTTAAGGCTATAGCCCTCAAGGCTCCCTACGATGATCAAGTGACAGACTTTTGAAATATATTTTAGTAAGCCCACTATCTTCTGTCCACTCACTCTTGGCCTACTATTTCAGCGATAGTTTTATCTGACTTGAGCGGTTTCACAAAATTAACAACCGATTCTGATTGATACTCTGTCTCTCTTCATTGACTGGAACCCGAAAATAATACCAGAGGAACATGATCACTTCATCTGACCAGATGAACAACATAATATCTGCTTATTTCTATCCAAACCTAACACTCAAACGTTTCAGACAGATAATTTAAAAGTCATTATTGCCTCACCATGCGAATGGAAGTGAGACGTCTGTAATTTTTTTACTGTAATTTGACACGAAGGTATTTTGAATAAAAGATGCATTGGGTTCTGTCATGCTCCGTGGTAACGGGTATGTTTTATCTGGACGTATTATGTTCCCGGAAACGGTAGTATAGTTTTGAATTATGTGCTTCTTTTGTTCGTTCGAAACTGGTTACATCTATATCAAATACCATGAGATATAAGTTAGCAGGTATAAATTTGAATTGCGACAGATAGGAAAGTGGGCAATTTTAAGATTTTAGTTCTGCTCAGCATAAAAATGTGTCATGTACTTTATCCCATTATTTCCAAGCAGTTTTTATTTTTTTATATATATAACTGAGCAGACCGCGCAGGCAGAGCCTAAATACCAGAGTACCGCGGCTGCTGTGAGAGGGTTATGTTAGGGGAAGTTTGTTAACGCGAGATTCGAATGGGCCAATACCCGCAGGCCCAATAAATACATCTTCTGGCAGTCCATTCCAAGCCTTGGACACCCTGGGAATAAATGTGCGATTGTACTGCTCAGTTCTTGATGTATGAAGAACGACCGTCCTAGGATGAGATGCAGCGGTCGCACGGATACATCTGATAGGAGCAGTGAGTGAGCGGCGGAACGATAGACATGAGAGCAATACTCCAGGCAAGGTCTTATCTGGGTTTTATATAGCGTGAGGAGGTTACATGGTGAGAAATACTTTCTGGCTCTAAATAGGTACCCAAGTTTTTACCAGCAGCTGTTGCAATTGACGCGACGTGTTCGTGCCAGCTCAGATTTTCTGTAATGTTGACTCCTAACAGCTTGAATGAGTGACTCCTTGGCAGAGCCTGGTTGTTCATTAGAACCTGGTATTGGCTTGGGCACTTCTTGTTTGATAGCGTACAATACTGGGTCTTGGAGGCATTAAATTTAACCATATTCTTAAGCCCCCAAGCGATTTTTACTTTTTTACTTCCCACACCGATAGGTGAGGGGAGTATTCTGATCGCGAAAATTTTCGATTTTGAGATAATACGTTTTTTGGGCGTTTTATGATATGTACATAACGAAAATCCACGTCACTCATTTCCGTCGGTCTGTCTGACGGTCTGTCTGTCTGTCTGTCTGTCTGTCTGTCGGTCTGTCTGTCGGTCTGTCTGTCTGTCTGTCTGTCTGTCTGTCTGTCGCGTTTTTCTAACCTCGTAATCTCAGTAACCGCTGCATGGATTGTGATGAAATTTGGGCAGCGGTATGCTGTGGGGTCGTAGTAGGTAATGTTCCTATAATTTTGAAAATCAATGCATAGGCGGCGGAGTAATTAGCAAAAAACAAAAAAATTAAATATTGCTGAAACTTCGTTTTTAGGCGTTTTAGGGGTTCCTGATCATTTTCTACTTTTTTTTGGGTGGGGGTGAAATTGGGGTGGTTGGGGGGTGGGGGGTTGTAAAATTGAAAAATTTGTTGCTTTCATAATAGACTGTCCACTGACCTATGAAGGAAGACCTGGCGACATAAATAACTTTTTTAGGTCCATCCGAACATTGCCTTTGCCTATTACAGAAAGCAAAGGACTTAGAATTTTTTTTGATGTAAACATACGAGAGTATTGCGTTAGATCGTTGTAACGAGGAAACTGTTGAATTGATTTTAATGAAATTTTGAAACGGCATTACTACCATAGCGAAGATGGAAAACGCGTATGGTTTTGGTAAATCGTGCCAGTGGCGGCGCAGAAATAATAAAAAAACTAAAAATATTTTCTGCGTTTTTTTGGGTGGGGGTGAAATTGGAGTGGTTGGGGGGTTGGGGGTTGAAAAATTAAAAAAAGCAGCGTAGCAATAATCAAAGAACGCGACAAGTATGAAAGCAACTCAAATTCGGTTTTTAGATGTTTTAAGGGTTCCTGATCATTTCCGACCAGTTTTTTGGGTGGGGATGAAAGTGAGGTGGTTGGGGGGGGGGGGGTTATAAAACTGAGAAGTTTGTAGTATCGATAATAGGCTGTCCATTGACCTGTGAAGGAAAGACCTAGCGGCATAAGACAATTTTAGGGTGGGGGGAGGTTGGCAATTATTTAGTTGCAAGGGATCTTAGACTAAAGCTTCATGCTATGGGAAAATAATAAACTGGTATCAGCGTAATGTGTGGGAAGTACTGAGTCAATCAACTTGACTTCATTTTTTTGTGAAATTTTTAACACTAAAAATATTTTACCTATACGGAAAATGCAAATTGGATTTACTAAGTTCATATGGCTAAGTAAACACAAATTTTCGAAGGCATTCAATAATAAAGTAAACAGATAGCTCTAGCTAGGCCCTAATAGGTGTCATTTTTAGAAGACATCTGAAAGAGAAGTTTGAGCATCTTTCTTAACTTTTAACTTCCCCGACAAAGGGGGAGGGGGGTAAGTTATTTGAATCGGACCAATGCCGGATCGAATTTCTAACTGGACGGAGCTCCAGCACGATTCACTGCAAATTAATGTACGAAGCCATTTAAATGCCTTCGAGGTGGAAAGATTTGTAGTTCTTTAATACAAATAAATTGAATTGAATTGATATTCGCCGTGGATTGGACGCGGTGGAACAATCGCTTGACTACTACGTTCACCGGACTTGACCCCACTTGATTTTTTCTTGTGGGGTACAATACAAAATACACGCGAGGAGCGTGCCTTCTCAACTGCCAGATTAAACAACAAAGGGTCATATTCAAATCATCATAGCTTCTAAGCTACTTTAATTAGGGCTAATAGGTATAGCTATTTCTTTTAGAAAACATCATATTGTACAGGGTGCCCCATTTTGGACACTTTTACGGGGTATCTCGGTTATTTTAGGAGATAGAGAGTTGCGGTTTTCGCGACAGTTTGCTACTTTTTTGTGAAACTAAAGATGCCGCCAACATAATTAGCATGGCCCTCTTGGTTTTTGAGATACAGGGTGAAAACGAAAATGATCGATTTTGGGGCCACCCTCGTATCTCGATTGTCTTTCACTTTATTGAAAAGTTTAAAAAAGAGTCTTATAGAATTTTTTGTGTAGAATTCAGTGGTGTAGTTTGATTTTTTCTCACTCTAACAATTTTTGAGTTATGAAGCAAATATATATTTTTTTAAATAGAACACCCTGTATATTATTCGGAAATAATTCAAGCCTTTAAAAAATATATATTAGTGTTAAGTTGTTTTGAAAATTACGCTCAAAATTTGATTTTTCCAATTTTTACTTTATTTGTAGCAATAGGCCATGGTCAATCAACTATAAATAATAAGCATCTAGGCAATTATTACTCTACAAGAGACTTCCTACTCAAGTTCGAAAAAACAGTATCAACATACATTTTTTTAAATAATAATGTCTCATTAAAATGATGAATACTGTGTTATTATAATATTGAGTAGGCTATGACTCATCTATTAAAAACAAAAAAGCAAATCTGTAAAAAACTTGCGAGACCGTCAGCTTTTAATTATATTTTTATTAAATATAGCTTTGTTCTTTCTGTGTTTTCATTTTAATTATTGTCAATTTTCTATAACAATAGCAGCTCAGATATAAGTCTAGCTCTAGCTCAGAAATAAATATAGTTAGGTACGGATCCTTTATTCAACCACGTCCTAAAACTTATTTCAAGGAGAGTAGGGAGCAAAGGGAAACAAACGTATTACGTTACATAGAAGCAATGCATTCATCATCTTGTAAGCTTAAAGAAGAAGCTGTAGGGGTACAAAAATCAACTGCGGAAAGAGTTCTAAAAAAATACAATTACTATCTATACAAGTTTAAGATACTTCAACATTTGCGCAGGATCCAAGTTTGGGAATTTTTAATCGCCATAACACGAAGGAGACCAATAATTCTTTTAAATGCGATTAAAAGAATAAGAAATTGTGCCAGATTTGCATTCGAGTAAATAGTCTCAAACTCCATCTCTAAAAACTTTTATTTTGAGTCAAATTCCAATTTAATACTGTGTTGATATTCTTCAGATATAATGTTTGGTTTTAAGTAATGTAATACCGTAAGTATAATATTTACTGAACATTATCAGAAATAATAGTTAATAGCATATAAAATACAATTAAATAATTAAGTTTAAAAGTATTGAGTATCTTGTATCTCAATAATTGTTTACTTGGATATTGTTTCAAATAGATTAGTCATGGCCCGCTGCTACAAATAAAGTAAAAAATGAAATTTTGGGCTTAGTTTTCAGGAAAAATTCATTCTAATATATATTTTTGAAAAGCTTGAATTATTTTCGATTGACGTAAGAAATAATATACAGGGTGTTCCATTTAAAAAATATATGTTTGCTTCATAACTGAAAAATGGTTAGAGTAAGAAAAAATCAAACTACACCGCTGGATTCTACAGAAAAAGTTCTATAAAACTCTTTTTTATACTTTTCAACAAGATAAAAGACAACCGAGATACGACGGTGGTCTCAAAATCGATAGTTTTCGATTTCACCCTGTATCTCAAAAACCAAGAGAGCCATGATAATTTTGTTAACAGCATCTTTATTTTCACAAAAAAGTAGCACACTGTCGCGAAAACCGCAACTCTCTATCTTCAAAAATAACTGAGATACCCTGTAAGAGTGCCCAAAATGGGACACCCTGTACTATCGCCTATAAAAAGATGCAGGTTAACGGCTTGGATTTTTTGAAAAAACTAAAATTATAAAAAATGCAAAATATTACACAATTATTTTCTTTCAACAGTTTTTTACCCTTCTATGAAATAAAATTTGGAAAAAATATTTACCACAAATTTATGGTCTACATGTTTCGCTATCGATTGAGACTTGTTTTGTGTTTGTAGAGCCTCTACATAGGTAGCTATGGCTAAATTAGTACAACACTCGTGCATCGATTAAACAAAAATAAAATGGCTGCCATTTTATTATGGTGGGAGAAAAACTACTTTTGGGTGTGATTTGTCGATAAAAATTAACGTATTTTATGCTCCTAAAGGCTCTGACACCGATGACCGGACACACTGTATAAGACATAAGCAAATATTTGCAACATCCTGAATCTTTACGTTTCTTTAATCGTCTGTGGATGTACATATAGACGAGTAAAAGGTATTCGAAAAGCATAAACATAAAAAAATCGTTTTATACTTTTGTTGAGTTACTTTTATACTTCTGTTGATATTGCAGGCGTAAATTTAAAAATCTTAAAATCCGGCAACCGAATTGTGCTTGGCAGCTTGAAGCCGTCACGTCACGTCACAACATAAAACACGTCACTTTCAACTGCTTGGGAGCTGCGATGCCCCAGACACCTTTTTTTGCGTCTGGAATTAAAAATAAAAGAGATAACGCCAGTTCTGGCTTCTCTACGCTAATATCGGCTGTTTCAAGTTTCAGCATATCATCTAATTGCTACTAATTAACACATTGTATTTAGAGTGGTGTTTTTTATTTGGAATTCACTGTTGCCAATTAGTCTTCCACGAGGTTACCCGCGGGCAAGCCGTTTCGACTAATTTTCAACATGAAATTAAACAACTCGTAAATTGGCGCCAACGTACGCTATTTGCCAGTATTTGGCTCGTATTCAACTGAAATATTGTCTGCGAGGTCGAAAAAAATGGTGGTACAGATTGGGCTATAGGAAGCTTAGGTGAACTAAATCGCATTGCGTTTATTGATTTCCGGGTATTTTTAATCTTTACTAGAATTTATGTAGGCCTACAGTCGCTCAAATTACAGTATTTTGGCCGAAGCCTCACAACTTTGTTTCGTTGTAAGATCAAGCAGTGGCGTAGGTACAGTTTCATTATAGGAAGGGGGGAATATACCGGGTTTCTCAGAATGTTCTTGACACGTGATGTTTTCGTAACGAAAAACGGTTCAAGCAAGAACTGAGTTGTAATCCTGAAAGTACTATAGGGTCCATCATACCATCCATTCAATATTTTATTTAAAATCTTGCGGTATCTTCGATGTTATACGCAAACTTATTTCTTCCACAAAATCATAAGTATAATGTAAATAAAATAAAAATTTGCTTGATGCCTAATATTATTGCAAAAAACCTAATAAAAAGGAAACTAAGTGAGTTTTCAAGTATACACCATGTTAAAAAAAATATTTTTCATCCTTCTTTATTACGAAAATATTACGCCACAGATAAATCCTTATTTTATTTACCTTAAGGTACAGATACTCATGCTTAAAAAGCATGCTATTAATGAGCAATGCTACTTCGTAGCATGTGTATGCGCGCCTTGCTCGAAATAAGCATGCTAATTTCGAGCATGCTAAAGAACCGGCAGTCATGCGATTAAATGGAAATATGTCGGTGACAGTGGCATGCTAATTTTGAGCATGCATAAATAGTATGCTTGAAAAGCATGCTATTTATGAGCATATGTATTTGTAGCTTTATGCTTATGACTTTACTAAAACAAAAATTGGTTTCTGTATGAAATCAAAGGCACTACAAGATTTTAAATAAAATAGGGACTTGATTTGGGTAGGAAAATCTGTGAGGTGCTACTTGGAAAAAATGTTGGGAGTGGATTTTAGGGGTCGAAGTCAAAAAAAAAAAATGTCTAAGCATAGTATCATAGAACCCATAGGGCTTTCAAAAATTCCACTCAGTTCTCGTTTAAACTTTTTTTTGTTACGAAAGTATCACGTCTCAAGGGAATTTCGGGACATTCGGTATATGGTTCAGAGTTAGAGGCAGTGAATACAATAATAATTGTGGTTGCCTTTCTGGGAGGTGGGGAGGCTTGCAAGAACGACAAACTCATTCATGTAAACCAAAGGCAAAAGACCACAAATTCCTAGAGTTGATATGGGAGGCAATATACGTGACTATACAGTCAAATCGGTTCGTATGGTTTGAGTTAGAAGTAAGGTTCGCAGCAAGGATCCGATTAAGTTCTGTGGTTCTTGGGCTGTTCGGGAGGCGTCGTCCCACCCCTTGGCGTCGGCGCACTTAGCTGGTTGGCGTTTCGCTAACACGAGTGATTAACATCCTCAGAAGCTGTTACCTGTTCGGCGAGTTCCGAAAAATTGAGCAGAACTGAAGAGTGAGAGTCCAGTACCTCGGAAAGGTAATAGCTTCTGACGATGCAGTGAGGCTCGCCAACGTCAAGGCGGCGGTACGTTTCAACACCGACCGAAAATCCCAAGAACCAGTTCATGGTTTTTGGTTCGATATAATATGCTTTTTAAAATTAGTACGAGTTCCAGCAGAAAATCTGTTATTTCGGATAACTGGATATTACTTTTTGTTCTATTATTCTATCAAGTCAAGGTTTAAGTAAAATGTGAGAAAAAAAGTACCCGAATTATTCCTCTATTAGTCAGGGTTCAAAGTGGCTGAAGAACCCCCTCTCCAGGGTCCCTCATCACGTGAATATAATTGCTAAAATTGTTGAAGTTCAGATTTTTGTTTTACTATTATATGAATGGTTTTACAAACATCCAAATCCTAAAGGAGTCTCTACCTACCAACAGTACTAACTCGGAGGCATTTAGTTGTCTTCAATTTTTTGAAAGTCAACAAATGCCTAGTTAAACTTAGGTCAGAAATCATTTGAGCTCAATTCAAATATCAAACGGGATACAAGAGATGTGACAAAAAGTTTTGGCTTGATGTATTGTCTAAGACTTTCGCGGCCATGATCCGATGAACTGTTGGTTTTTGTGCTGTTCGGCCAGCATCGACACGCTCCGCCGCCTTGGCATCGGCGCGCTTCGCTACTTGACCTTTCACCAACTTGGGTGGTCGGCATCCTCAGAAGATGATGTCACCTGTTTGGCGTGTTCCGAGAGACTGATACCGCGTCATGGGACCGGTACCATTCCCCGGATTAGGAATAGGGGCAGCTGCGCTGTGCATACCTCCGATGCCTGTGGAGCTTGACGTGAAAGATGGACAGAGGTTTTCTGCTGACCAGAACCACCAGTGCATAGACCTACAATCTCGCCCTTTTCACCTCTCCTTGGTCTTGGGTTCTACCAAAGATTACGGAATACATATAAGTTGGATCACTCCACACAAATATCAAAACGGCCTGCCCCTTGCTCCGTCTCCCCGGTACACCGGTAGCAGTGTACCGACGTCAGCCGGGAGATACGGGGCGGCGCAAAGTAGTGGTTGAACGTGTTTAACGCGAAGTGTATACAGTGTCTCAAAAATATCGGATTTTGTTATCTCGGATTTGTTTGCAGGAACTGGATAATATTTTCAGAAGTTTGATTTTATCAATTAAATTTATTAACGGATGGAAAACGACAATCAGATCCATCCTTATTTTGTGGTAAACCTTGAAATATAAAGGATATAAATACAGGGTGTTTCACGACGATTAAGACAAGCAATGTGTCGGAGCTGGGCAGTAGTAGAGAATTATATACCCAATGAGGTATTTGTTTTTGGTCACGTGACATCCGATTCAAAATTATTAATGGGACACCCTACATTTGTGTTTTTCTGTGTTCCACCCGATAAAACAATTCCAACAAACTAGCACACGTCTAAAGTGATATATTCGAGACCTACAGGCCTACAGGTACTTAAAGGATTGTATCACGCTAAGAGCGTATAGTGAGACAAAATATTCATTCGGTGGTCTTACCGTACTACCCAGAGACATTCTGAATTATATATTTTATTGATAACTTTAACAATTTAGTTTCTACAGTAGCAATTGGAATGACACTGAAAAGCAAAATGTCAATAATAATTTATTCACATCCATGTAAAGCATTTTCACATGATTATCTTTTGAAATTGTACATACGAGTTCGTATATACTATACCATAAATTTTATAAGCTGAAGTCTCAAAAATAAGCCGAATAAACAAAACATTAAGGTAAAATTACTATAGCACCTTTGAACCAATTTTTACTTATCTACGAAACAGCTACAATATGTGAAATCATTTGAGATTCGTTAGTAATAGATTCACTATAGGTTTAATTTTTGATATCCATTTATGTAACTTAGTGTATTAGCAAAATAAACGTTATATTTGTATTTGTATGTCTAAATCGGCTGTCAATACATAGTCTATCAATGACCCTCGTATATACGTACAACCCAGGCGTTAGCAAGTCCCCGCTAAAAGACCCTCGTACTTGGGCAAAAACCAACGCAAAAACTAATTGGCGCGTGCGGCCGCGGCATCGCTTTGATGTGAGATCTTCAAAGTGCCGACGGAGAGTGATCCAACTTATATTTATTCCGTAAACTTTGGTTCTACCCATCTTATATGATCAGGTTCAAGAACCCTTAAACCTAGTATGGGCTGCCTGCGATACCCAAGGGTTTCACAGCGCCATACAATATGTGCTGATTACTCTTCCTCCTCGCCACAGCGTGTAAACGTCGGGTCGCTTGCCACCTCCATCACATACAAGTGCCGTTTGAATGTGATATGGCCAGACAGCTGGCCAACCAGCACCTCCGGCATCTATCCAGTGAGAGACAGAACCGCTCCAACTTGGCCAGAAGTCCTAAAATAAGTTCTGACGGAGATCTCCAGATTGCTCTCCATCTCATAAGATACTGATTTTGCAACAACACTTCTGCTTTCCTTCTACTGGTACCTGCTGCCAGCCCCACAGCCGGCTCAGGATCCAGAAATTATTCTTCTACCCTCGCCTTGCAAGCGCGTGCGTCCGTCGTCATTACCGCAAACTTCAGCATTACTCGGCACCTGCATAGGTGACACCTAATGTCTTGCCGAAATGTTATCAAAGAGACCCTTCTACATTGCATAACGAGCCCTGATGCAAACCCACAAGCACTCAACGCGTTTAGGGCTGGCTGTCAGAGCAGATGCTAATCCGCCTCCTAGGCCCCTAAATTTCGTGAATACTAAAATCGCATACATCTCTGCTTGGAATAACGTGGTGTATCCCCCAAGAGAAAGGAAGAACTTTGTTTTTGCCCCATAGGCCACAGCGCCGGAGCCTTCGTCGGTAAGTGAGCCATCTGTGTTGATTGGCTCTCCTTCCTCAAAAAGCCGCCTACCATTTGAGCCCCCCTTTTATGATACTTCACCGTAAATTTGCAGTCGAAGCAATATGTAGGAGTATTTATATTTATATCACTCCTCACATGTAAGATAGGATCATCCCTTTGCAGTTCCGAGATGATAACAGAGCGTCCCCTGCCAGAATTCGCAAAGGACCAACTGCCCTGTCCTGGGACATTTATCTCTATGTGCTGAAAGTATGAGAGTTTTAACTTTGACCTAGTATCTTTAGTATAGCTTGACGAATAACAGCTAGCGTGCATGGATCACTTGCGCGTGACACTGCGTGACACATAAGAGTGATAGTGACAAAATTCGAAGCGAGTCATTTATTAAGATGGATCTTGAAGAGATGGACATTGCTGGCGAACCCATCCATATGAGGGAAAAAAACGTGAAAAAGAATACTAGATGCACCTCCTGTATTTATATCTGAGTATTCTTTCAATTTTTTGTTGAAAAGTGCTGCCTTTTTTCCACTTCCTTCTATAAGTGCATCATGCACGTTCACGTATGTTGAGTGTCGGAGGTGTTATTCCCAACAATCGAGGTTTTAGCATCTTACCTTGACATGGTTACAGGATTGTTATTAGTAGATAAAATTCATAAAAATCTACTCACCTCCTTTTTCAGCATTGGTTATGGTCACCCAAAAATCGATTGTCTTCTCCGGCCCCAACTCCTCATAGTCCCACTTCTTTTTAACGCGCACGGACCCATTGGGATCGACCGTAACCCAAGGGTTTTCGTCCCGAATCTTAAACGTCTCGCGATCAGTCTCTTTCTCCAATTGAAACACTACTCGACCCTCAGTCTCACCATCTGTCTCAGTAAACTCGATCCGCTTCGTGGGCCTCACTGCTCTGGTCACCCTCCGCTTCACCCGGTGCAATTGAACCTCTTCTAGACGCTGGAGGTCATCCAGGTCAACTTTGGAGCACTCCAAGGGCTTGAAGTGGAAGATAACTTGTGCTGGTCTGGGAGAAATTCGACTTGGCGTCCTTATGTCATGAGCTTCCACTACCAACTCTAACTCTGTCTCTTCTGCTGGTTCTTGGGTCAAGAGCAGGTCACCGGTTTGAGGTACGATCACCAGGTAGTTAGTGGGCGTTGCTAGTTTGTAAGCTACTTTGTCTCCGTCAGCGTCTGTTGCTTCTACCTTGCCTATGGATGTAAAGCGTTTCCAAGTCATTGTGACATTATCGCCTTCCATGGAGTTATCCCCAACAACGAACCGGTAGACCTTCTGGGTAAATACTGGACTGTTGTCATTTTCATCTTCTACATCAACCACGACGTTTGTTACAGCCCGGTTTACACCACTGGGATCTGAAGCTTGAATTGTGAGCACGTATCTGCTGACATCTTCCCTATCCAGGACTTCAGTGGTCACAATATAGACACCAGAGCCGCCATCCTTGACAGTTACGTTCTGCAAAGTAATCCCAGATGCGCTATCTTGGAGCTCAAAGGCATTATTCACGTTCCCGGCTATGATACTGTAAGTGACAGGCAGATCACTGCGGTCGCTGATAGCTTGTAGCAATGGTATCCCAGTTACTCTGGTACCAGCTGGGAGATTCTCTGTTACTCTACCCAGCACCTCTTCAGTCCCATCGGTCTTGAAGCCCAGCATATTCCTCCGGTCCAAGACGTAGAGTTTGAGCAAGTGCGTGGTGGAAGCGTTGCCTTGGTTCTCCAAAACGACCAGGTCCACCGGATGGTTGACCAAAGGGCTGACGTCGGAGACCGTCATGATGGAGCCGTCTTGCAGCATGGTGAAGAACTGCGAGAAGTCGGACTCTAGCAGTTTGAGGTTTGCGGCGTTGTCGAACTTCTTGACACTGTAGCCGGGATGAGCGTCGTGTGGTATGACCGAGACCGTTTTCGGAGCAGCGGCGCCGGTGCCGCTGGCTAGAAGCAGCGCCAGGATGAGTGGTATGCAGGGCTCCATTTTTGTAGCGGAGCTGGTGAGCCTCATAGTAGTGTGTTCACCTTCGACGCATCTGGGCGGGGAATCTGAAACAATAGTTCGTATTTATAAAAATGAAGTATTTCCTTCAAAGGTAAAGGTAGGAGTGAAAGGTAGAGCTCACAAGGAAAAGGTAGAAGGAAAAGGTTTTGCTGAATTTCGTATACATAATGCTTTACTTTTTTGCAAGCAAATCCTTGCAGAAAAAAGGAAAATCTAGACACGTGCTATTAATATGTGTTTGTTGCCGTCGACAGGTTTATGTTGCAGTTACAGGGGCAAATCCGCAAAACATTATTACTGTTAGGTTAGGTACAGAGTGTCTGCTGATAGCTATGATACGGATGGAAAGTGACGAGGAACTGTCAGACTACAAAAACCCAAGACACCGCCAAGGAGCAATCTGATTGTAAGTTCATTCTTGAAAGGGTGAAGCAATACCCTGAAATATTGGAAAAATTTCAACTCGCAGGGAAAAAAGCATTTTTTTTGCTATTTCACTTCGTTTTCAGTGGATGGGAACTTGATCCAATCAGCCGCCTTGTCCACAATGCGACGGAGAGTGGTATCGACAGTGCTGCATACTGTAGGCTGTGTACGTCCCAGTTCCTCAACTATATCGCTTTGGAAACCCAAATCCAGACTTCCGTCAATGAAGTAGTCGGGTGATCACTGCACGTTTATTTCCTTAAACTGAAAGAGCGTTGGAAAACCGCATTCGCGTAGATAAATTTAAATTCAGAAAACCTTAACCCTTCAAGTGCTACACATGAATAAAATAAATGATTAAAAGGTGCTCCGGACTAGATGTATGTTTTCTGAAGTAAATCCTTCAATTTTGAAGCAAATGATCCTATTTATAAATACCAAAAAAGTGAAGCCCTTTCATCTTTTCGATCCAAGTTCGAATACTTTCTTTCTTTTTGCTTTTGAATAGAATGTGAAGTAGGTAATTGCTTCGATTTCTACAAGTAAAAGCAACTGTTTTTTTTTTATGAATACGGCTTATTGAAGGTTCTGGTTTAGATCAAAAAATTATCATATTTGATTGAACTAAATAATAGCACCAGATACAAGTTTTCAAGCTATTTTTGAACCACAAAAAGAAGTAGTGCGTGTATTTTCGTTAGTTATTCCAATGTTACTCAATAACTTGTATTCTGAATAAATTTATCGTATTTCCTTTCATTTACATATATCTCCATCTAAAATCGCTGAATAAAGTCTGACCAAAATATACTACTTGAAAATGAAATCCAAACAGTGTTTCGTGAAATGCGACAGAACTAAAGACAATAATAACGAACCCTTCTTCCATTACTAGTTTATACAAAAAATACAACAGGTCAATAATGGGTGGGCCCTCCATATTGACGAATTCGCACCTCTAGCTTACGTGGCGGGCTCGTAATGTGGTTGTTAATAAACTGTAGTGGTACAGCCCCCAAGCTGCCCTCACAGCATGCTCCAATTCGTCCAGCGTGGTCGGAGGATTAGGTAAATCGCGAATGTAGCGAGCCATCCAGTCCCATACTTCTTAAATTGGTGATAAATCGAGTGATCGTGGCGGCCAGGGAAGCAGCACCCTAACCTCACCTTCCTGTAGGTACTTCATCGATACCCCTGCAATACGAGAATGGGCATTGCCTTGCCGGAAAAACCCTCCTCGAAGCCATATGGAGCGGCGGTTTTAACACCTCATCCAAGTATCGTTATGTTGTGATTGTATTGTGCCATGAATCACAAGTACAGCTGACCTGCTGTTAAATACAATGACACCCCAAACCATCAAACCAATAGAACGGTCTACATGGCGACTAACAGCAAACTGGAAATCACATCCTTCATCCCGTCACTAGACTCCCGAATTTGAAGGGGCCTCCCTATAGCTGCATACCAAGCATCAGTAACAGCTCAAGTGGATCGCATTCTGTCTCGAAGGACCAGTAGTCGTAGAGAACGATATTGTCAGTCTGTAGTTCTATGTGCTTCCGAACATCTAGCTTACTGCATTCGCCCTTCTTCGTAAACTGCGTCTTTTAGGGGGCATCTTTACACAACCAACTAGTCTGTCGCCACATTTGCAAAAATGTTATAGTTATTGGACCGACAAAAATCCATAATTTGTTTTTTACATGTATAGAGCTTTTTTGGAGGTGCCATCTACATAAATAGCGTTTATGCGAACAACAAGTTGTGCACACATTTTTGACGCGTAGGTATATCCCTTTTGGCTAGGTGTTCAGATTTCACTTGCTAGTAGTATATAATTCCATATTAACTATAACTTACTAGGTAGCAAATAATTCTTTTTAGCTTCAACCCAGAGACGACGACTATGTGTGAGTTCGAGTAATTGATTGCCAGTAATTAAAGGTTAAACTACCTGCAAAATTTACACATAAATCGAATAACTACGCCACTGTGAAACTTAATACACAACCATGTCGTCCTCAAGGCAGGTAATGAAAGCGTACTCAGCTCTACAGTTCGGCACCACCATCAGGCATGATCCCAACAGGTATATCCATTATTGCCCGTAGATATTTGTATTCTCGCGCCCACCTATCCCATTAGCAATTCTTATCTCCGCGCGGTGATTGGGTATCGTAGCCGTAGGCGTTTTACGAGCTATGCTTTATTGATAACGGCTATGCAATCTCCAGCCAATCATCACTCGGTAATCAATATCGTGTGTCTGCCTGCAGAACAGGTAGCTTCCAAAAAAGATCACACATTCTCATTCGCCCATACATGCATTGTCTATTGTCTACAGACTGCTTTAGAACACCATAGGTTACTTGACAAGGGGGGCCATTTCATCAAGTATGTAGCAGTGTTTGGCAAGGGTAAGAATGCAAGGCAAAAGAATGCGGGTTGTTATCGGAGGTTCCGCTTGAAATATAGTACACGATCTGATATTTTCAGTATTTTCCTGTAATGTTACTACATGATGATAAAAATACTCTACATCACGTACTTTCATAACATGTATTGCTGCATAATACATGTACTACAATATTTTCACTTAAAATATATAGTTATTAAATAAAAACAGTATAAATACATAGATAGGTACATACACCGCAATACCCAGGTATAAGAGTCAGAGAGACATCCTGAAAACACTGTCTCCGGGGATGGATATTGCAGAATCAGTAAGATCTTGGTGGGGCCAAGTTTCTGACAAGTAAATGAATGTTATTATTCATACAAATGACACACTACTAAATTAAGAAACTGCAGCTGCAATGTTACTAGGAAATATTTAGTTTTGGAAATGGTTTACAGTAGCATCCCTTGCAATATTAGACAACATTTTTTTGTGGTATGCATAGAGTTAAATCATCAGTTCACTGTTACTAATGTATTGAATAAGCCTATTTAGTTTGAGTTTTAATGTATATATGAAGAATGAAACAACTGGTAATATCACTCACTCTTACTATCATGTTACCATTATATACAGGTTGTCAAAGTTTTTCTTTTATTTTCATTTTTTCTCAATTATTCCGCAATAAAATGGCAAATTCAACAACGGTTTTTCTGTCACGAATAGATGGTGCCACCTACGGCACATTGAAGTCATTTACATTATCAAAACTTGTTTTTGTTTTGGTGGTGTTAGTATCAAAAAAATCGTTTCCTCGAAATGTCTTATGTGAAAAAGGTATAACTTTGTTTAAGTCCCTAGGGGTAACCGTTTTTGAGATAACTTTCATTGTAATTTCCCATGCGGCTGAATTACGCACCAATGAATATAGAGGCCATATTTTTATAAGTAGTAAGTAACAAGAAAAGGTTTTAAAAGTATTTAAGGTAATGTGCTACTTCCGGCAACGCCTTAAGCTGTCGTTCGCCGAATCTCTTGCTTGTCTTGGGACCCCTCCCACCTTACATAGATATATTATTATTTATTAGATATCACGTACTTTTTGCGGTAGACCACGAACATTTTAAATTTTATCAGGGTCATCGCTTTAAAAATTTTAAATGGCAAGGGGTATTGAGTAACATCATCTTGTTTCGAAGGTATGACGAAGTTCTTTATTTTGACGTTTGATTTTTTAAGTCGGTCGATTAGTTTTCGAGAAAATTATAAAAATCTTTGTGTATCTTAACTTGTTTAAATAGAAAACAAAACCACACGAAAATGTCACTTTTTATTGCAATAGGTGTTCAAAATATTGCCCATTATTGGCAAGTAACAGTATACTATAGGCGATATTCAAATTCCTGACGGACAGCCTTCGATGATGCGTTGACGAAGGTCATCCAAACTTCCAGGTTGGGCAGTAAACGCAATAGATTTTAAATGGCCAAATGGAAAAAAAAGTATATTGGCGTCAAATCAGGAGATCTAGGAGGCCATTCCGTAGCCCCTCTTCGCCCTATCCAGTTATCTGGAAACGCATCGTCTAGCCATTGCCGAATCAAAAGAAATCGATTCCAGCCTCATCAAGTATAGGGTTTACATCCTTTTCGACTTCGTTTACAATGGTTTCATTGATAAGTGTATTGATGATATTTTCCAACATATTCAAATAAATGTGTCCATTTAAATGTCCATTAATAAACAATGCTCCAATCACTTTATTTATAATGCCTGCCCATACATTAATTCTTTGGGGGTACTGGGAATGTCCTTCTACAAAGGCATGAGGATTTCCATTCCTCCAGCACCCACAGTAATATGCTTATTAACAAATCCAGTTAAATAAAATGTACATTCGTCAATGAGAAGGATATTCTTTTCATGAATGATATTATCATTAATCGCTGTAGTCATTTGTTCACAAAACTCAACTTGCCTATTGAAGTCATCTTCGGTTAACTCTTGCACTATTTTCATTTTGAATGGATAGATAATATTTATGAAGTAACTGTGTGTATAAAGTCAAATGAGATATCAGTAAAATGATTCAAATTTTCAACTTGAGCGGCTTCATCCAAAACTCTCCTATATTGATTCTGGGTACCATAAATTAGAATAATTTCCAATGCTTTTGCAACTGTCCGTCCATAATTTGAGCATCAGCCAATTCCTGGTTTGGTCAATAACGGGCAACATTTTGAACACTTATTGCAACAAGAAGTGATATCTTCATGTTTTTTTGTTTTCTATATGAACAAACTCAGATACGTAGACATTTTTCTCGAAAATGAATCTAACGATTTTAGAAAATCAAACGTCAAAATCGAGGACTTCGACACCTTTGAAACAAGCTATTATTCGATACCCTTGCCATTTAAAATTTTAAAGGGTTGACTCTGGAGAGCAGGGGGTACAAGGGGGAAAGTAGTTTTTGGCTAAAAAGTTGTACCCCTTTTTCAATCAGTGGTTTCCGATAAATCCGTGGTGCGAAGTTTCCAAATTAGCACACCTTATAATATACCCAGGTAAGTATGATGCGGCAAGGCTTGACAAACATACAAACTGATACTACATCACAAGGGCTAAAGTCTTAAAGCCCAATGTTTAAGAATAATGACTTGACCAAAAGCCGTTAGAACATATTTTTTATTTTTAATCGATTTGATCGATTTTTTAATCGATACTTAAGGGTCCCTTAATACTTAAGGATCCCTTAAGCAAGGTTTTGTGTTTCGACAGCTACTCTTGAGGGTCCTTTACGTAAGGCTCCCTTTAATAATGCTCAAGTAACGGATTGTCAACATGACTTATATTTGAGATATGACAACGTCGCCAAATGAATCCCGCCGTCTCGTAGATGTTGTCTAGGAAACAGATACACAAGGAAGGCCACACTTGAGGGTCCCTTAGGTATCCTTTGAGTATAACTTAAGGGTCTAGGGTATAGCGCGCGAAATTGAGAATCCAGGAAAAGACGTATTCCCGTGTTAGCGAGGAAGCGTGACCGCCTGTTCCCTTTCTCCAGTGTGTGTGTGTAAGATGAGGGGAGATAAGTCCAAAAATTCAAAAGTAGGGTCAAAAGGTCCAAAGGTCACCATAAAAATGAATTTTGCATTTCCAAGCTCCTGATGTTACTTTTAAACCTACAGTAATGACTCAAAGTGCAAATTGAAGAAGAAAGCTTGCGCTTGTGTGCCTCTTTAGCCTATTTTGATATCGTGTTTGGTTGTTAAATTACAGGCATTTATAGAATGTATTATTTTGCATTGCGGGTCTTTTGCACATCAAAACACTTTTTTGAGAAGATCGAAAATAGCTGTCATACACTGAGGTCGTAACTATCGCCTTCTGAAATATTATATATGTAGTTTGAAAATAAAGTGAGTTGTGCGGGAAATTGTGAGCCCGTGCTTTACATGGCAAAAAAATGTGTCTACCCAGGCCCCTTAAGGGAACCTTAGGTATTACTCAAGAGACGACTATGAATACGGCCCTTGAGAAACCGAACGTGTTCATCCTCATTAGATAAAACTTCCAATAGTTGAAAAGAATTCTTCCAAAAGGAATTATTTTGGTGCATTTCTGCGATACGGAATATTATGCCCGGATTATTATCCGATAGTTATAATTTACAGCAGTTACAGTTTAATGTTGGTAAACACCTATGCTTTCGCAGAATAGATTCAATAATTTAAAATTAAATCAAAGGAAAAATATTTATTGTGGCACCTGATAAATCTAAACAAATTACTGCCGATTTATTTTTATGTAAATATCCACACTCCAGACGATATGGGGTCTTAATTTATGATCACGTCTCCCGCTGTATGGGCACCTTTATGTTAATGCATATGCTAATTGTATAATTATATAGCATTTTTCCTCGATGCGTATAATGTATGGTCCTTAATGCATGCCGTTTATGCCTTTTACGAGGATAATATAAATTTTTGTTTTTTTTTAAGTTGGAGGGTTTTGAGTTGTACTCTGTGGGCTGTGATTTTTCTAGTAGCCCGTAAATGGCAGTGGTCATATTCTGCTTTGCAAAAACGCAACTTTCTCATTTAAGTGTAGTAGTTAGCTTTGCATAGCCGTTAGACAATCAATAATCAGTGAGGTCTGTTGCGCTATACCTGCATATATCTATTATAAAAAGATACTGAAACTGGAAACGAAATCAGGAGAAGTTAATTCTCCACAATATTTGAGACATGCTTTCGCTCGTGCATTGAAACTGAGATAATCTATTTAAGAGGCCTTAGATGATACAGTTTCTCCTTGTAGTCAATTTGCAGTCTACACAGGGTGTTTTCTAAGTTAGAACTTTTCTTCATAGGGCATATCATCATCGTAGTCACAATGTCTTAACAGACATGTTGTGAACTCGTAAAATGCATTAAGTCGGAGCTAGAGTATTGCCGACACGAATATTATCAATAGTTTTGAGAACTGAAGCTCGCCATCGTTTGCGATTTACTGTCAGTTCAGTGGCGCTCTTGATACTCATATCTAGCAACTGTTTCGTCGTATCCACCCAGCGTGTAGGGGAACGGCCACGGCGCCTCCCACTCGGGCCGTGACCCTGAACTACAAGTTTCTCCATACTATCGCTTCTGTGAATATGTCCGAAGAATGTAAGCATTCTAATCGACACAATGAAGGATAATCTCTTTGGATTACCGAGCTCATCAAATATGGAACATTAGTTCGATGGGCGGTATAAGGAATTCTCAGCATTCTCCTCCACGTCCACATTCCAAAAGCATCTATGCGAGCTCGATCTGCCTTTTAACAGTCCAAGTTTCCGAGAACACAAGAGACTAAACCAGTGACATTTTGGTAGCTTTAGTGATGTTATGGTCACGCCATATTTTAGCGAGCTTTGTCATGGCCACCCGTGCCTGTTGAATGCGCCGTCGAATCTCATTCTCACAGCTACCTGAATTGTCGATCAAAGAACCAAGGTACACAAAACTTTGAACTACCTCACAACGGCCTATTGACTTTATTTCTCGATGATTGTCATGCTCTCTATCTACGATAATAACCTTGGTCTTGTTGTAGTTAATACCAAGACCATATGCTGCACTGTGTTGTTCTAAAACGTTCAATAGTGCTACTACTAGTCCTTCCTGAGGAGCAGCACTAAGGGTTGTATCGTCAGCAAATCTTAAGTTAGATATTTTGCTTCCGCCAATAGTTAGGTATACCGCCATTCCAGTTGTCCAATACCTGTCTCATCACAAATTCAGAATAAATGTTAAGTAACATCGGAGATAATACGCATCCCTGAGGAACTCCTTTTCTGGTTGCTGTTTGACCAGACAGGTTACCATCAATTCTTATACGAGCTGAGCTAGACTCATAGAGTTACTGTATGAAAAATACTAAGTGGTAAGGGATTCCCATGGAGATAAGGATTTCCCACAGTTTAGGCCACTTTACGTTATCAAACGCCTTAGAATAGTCCACAAAGCAGATAAAAACGGGAAAATAATGCTCCCTGGCTTTTTCAATAATCTGTCTTAAGTTTAAGATCTGTTCGCGCGTACCGCGTCCTTTTACGAAACCTGCCTGCGCCTGAGAAATTTGCCAGCCAATGAAACCCTCCAAACGAGACTGTAAAATATAGGGCATATAGCACTCGCCAAAATGAGTGATTTTTTACTAATAACATATAAACGAAATGTTTAGGGATATCCTTGATATCCTGTGATATTGATCGATAATGAAATCCTCATTTCTAATCCCTGTTCGATTAGATCAAAACAGACGCAAAAAGTTCAGTATACTACGGAGCATTGATGTACGTAGCAGCGCGTGTTGGACGTCTCTCAACTTGTTGATGTGCTACATCGGACTTTTAGAACAACAAAAATGGCGCAACCGTTATAACTATAATGAACTGGTGAACATGACTTTAGTGTACAGTGAATGTGGTCAAAATGCCTTTTAGACTTTGCGAGTATTTGCTGATCGTTTCCGTGACCGTATTCACCCTGCACCTCGTCGACTTGTCTATCTCGTGCAAAGAGCTAGAGACGCAGGATGTTTGTATCCACCTCAAGGTGGAAACCCAAATTGAAGGAGAAATACGTGCGTTTTTCAGTAGTAAGTATCTTCTTACCATATTTTTTCATTCAACCGCTGCTTATTCACCGTACATTAGCTTTGTCATTTCAAAGACAGTGTTGCTTCTGAAGAAGAAAGACCCAGCTTTTAAAACACCCTGTATACAACGGTTAACTAGATATTTTTTATAAATGTTTTCCTGGAATAGCTAAAAATCTTTCTTACACTAGTTAAACGGTATTAAATGTTTTTTACTAAGTTTAGCATATTGCTCGGGGGAAGTCTAGGAAATCTACTACTAAGAACTAGAAATCCTAGCCGAAGTATAATTTAAGAATGGCACCTGGGAACAATACTGAACTAGTTGTAAATGCAATGGGATTGCTTGCTATGCAGTTCCTCATAACACTGTCTAATAGCCATAGACAGGTGAGACTAACAGTACGGCCAAACCCGGCAAAGTTGTCCGAAGAGCTCCTGATGGTATGAACTGTTGGTTCTTGGGTTGTTCGGCCGACGTCGAGAGACTGTTCAGTCTCTCGGAACGCGCCGAATAGATGACGTCGGCTTCTGAGAATTCCGACCACTCGTGTTGGCGAAACGTCAAGCAGCGAAACGCCCCGACGCCACGGCGGCGGCGGGTGTCGACGCCGGCCGAACAGATCATGAACCAACAGTTCATCGGATCATGGCCGCGAAAGTCTTACAAAATACTCCTGATTGTATTTGGTCCTTTGAGACGATGTGCATCTCCGCACACACATAAAAATAATTTCTTAGATGGAGCACAGATGCTTTAATTCAAGTATACCATAACTTGCTATACGCGCAAAGTTATGCTAACCTTAAAGTGAGAATACGATATCTTTGACCATATAATGGTTACAATGAGAAAATATCTTCAATGCAAAACTGGGAAATTCTTGATAGTAATTCAATTCAATTTATTTGTATTAAAGAATTACAAATCTTTCCACCTCGAAGAATATAAAAATCTTAAATCAAGCATATGGTAATCTTGACCGAAGTATTTCATAATCTTGACTGAAGCATTTCATAATCTTAACTGGGAGCATTTCATAAACTTGACGCAAGTAGCTCAACTTTATTCTAAAATTGTGATATTCTTGGATGAGGAATCTAGTAGTATCAATTTTATCATTCAAAGTCTTCTATGAGCATGTAGAAATTTTTCTGGAGAAATAGTTCTGCAAAATTTCTTAAATAACTTTTAATATACTTAGTACTTATCTAGGAACACCTGAATCAGGTCTTCGCATCCCAATTTTTTTAATAGCTCATTCATGGTTGGATAGATCCAGTGATAAGGAAGCTGATGGGAACTGGGACGCGACTCAAATGGCGGTGGACCAGCACTACCGGCAGATTCGATGACTGATGGTTGACGGTGGTATCACGGGTATCACGTGGCAATGGGAATTTATTTAACAGTTTGACTAGATACTATTATGTGCTATTATACAGGATCCAGGATGCAGGTATTACGCTGCGGTGCTAAAGACGGCGGCGAATGCGACAATCCGAAAACCGATAATGGCGGCGCGGACGCGTACAGGCAACAGGCTGTTGAGTAGGGAGGGTGGAGAGGTTAGAGTTGACCCGTGACACGCTGCGCGTCTGCGCACTCCGACGTTGGTAGACGTCAAATAAATGATTTACTTGATACAAATATAGGGTGTGCTTGTAAAACAGCGTTCATTTTCAAACCAAGATTATCATATTGTAAATGAAGGGTTCGCATTTGCAAACTGTCTATATTCTTGATAGAAGTAAACTGGGCACGGCTGGAAGAAAAGGTAATCTTGATATAAAATTATGAAATATTTGTAATTAAATTATTATGGCCTTGGTTGCAAAGAAAATTATATTTTCTTTTGGGGCATATTTCTTTAAAATAAGTACATAAATCAAAAATATATTATTCTTGATACAAATTTTCTATAATTTTCTCATCAAATATTCTTTCTTAGAGTGAGAACCGATATTCTTGTTGTGAGTGTGTATTTACAAGAATATCACAATTCTTGACTTGAGAATTTCTTTTTATGTGTGCAGGTGCCAAAACTCGATAACGAACGTCGTCTTTTGTTGGTAGTCAAGGAAGGCTATGTCAAACTTATTTCCTTGCACACGCTCGAGCGCTGTTAACGAGTAACCCCAGTAATTGCAGCATCTCTCGTTTTTCACAACGAACTACTCCTCACACCATGAGGTGAGCAAACATCGGATCCGCGCATCGTGCGCTCTAAGTAGACGAAAGGCCTCAAGGATGACTGCCTTCTGCATTTTGGCCGCCAAGATGTGCAGCGTTGCACAGCATACCGGTTGTTAATTCCACCTAGAGCAGCTATTCTCAACCGCTGGTCCGGCGGACCGTTAGTGGTCCGGGGAGAAATTTTACTGGTCCGCGGACATTTCCCTATCCACGAAAAAAATTTACTTAATTCAGTCCTACGTAATTTACGATTAGTACAGCACTGAAGATATATTCCCTAAATTCTTTCTAGTGTAATTCCTGTCATTGGAAGTAACAAACGTACAGAATAAACAAAAATAATGTTTGGGTTGATAAAGTAAATAAGAATGATATTGATATTTTTAATAATTATTTTTATCTTGTTAATTTGCAACAAGATTTAGACTTATTAAAATTAAATACAATCATTGGGCAACACTTAGGTACAATCTTTAAATATTTGTTTCGAATATTTCCCATCTGAAAAAACCACGTGTGAAGAAATGTGTGGATAACAAACGCTTTCATAACGTATGACAGTAGTATGTTAAATTTTAATGACAGAGAATATGAGTCCCTTCTTGAGATTAGTGCAGATGTTATGTAAAAAGCTAGATTTTCCACAATGTCCATTGATAAATTTTTGTATCAAATTGATAAATGAATATCCATCTCTATACGAGAAAGCAATGAAAATGTTAGTCCCTTTCGAAACTACATATCTATATGAATCGCGATTTTAATCTATGACGGTAATAATAATAAATTTAGAAATCGGCTTTTGGTTATTTCACCACTCCAACTCATTTCAATATGTTCATCTGCAATGAGATTTTGATTATTATCATAATTTATGACTTTTTGTTCTAATTTTTTTTAAGAGTCTGTTCCCATTGATCCAATTTTTTGTAATCGTAAGAATGGTATTCTTGTTGTGTTCCTACTTCCATGAGTTTGTGATTTTTTTATCATTTTCTGTAATTCTTGTTAAAGGTTCATATATTTACTTATTATTATATGTATGTATAATTAGATATCTTTACATTTAAATATCACTGTAGGCAAATGTTAAAACCAACTTACGTAGTAATTTTTTATAAATACGTAGTAAAAATTTGTTAAGAAAATATCACTGGTCCGCAATTTTTTTAACAAATCTACTGGTCCGTGGACCAAAAAAGGTTGAGAAATGCTGACCTAGAGGGATCCAGTGACCATTACCACCAGAAATAATAGTCTAGTCTGGCCAGTGCTTGCGAAGCTGTCCGAGGAGCTCCTGATAGTTGGCCCACTTTTCCTCCTCCTTAAAGACGATGGTCACCTTGGCTAGCTAGTTATGTGATGGACTGCTGACACCACGTTGTTTATTATTGTTACAAGTCTTTAGTCCGATTGGGCAAGAAAACGGTACGGTACGGTACGGATTTCACTATTTATTTGCACTAACTATGCACAGTGTACACTACGCCTAGCCTAATACTTAACAGTCTAATTTATCTACAGTCACTACACTAATTTATATTGGTCCTCATCATCATAGTCACAATGTCTTAACAGACATGTTGTGGACTCGTAAAGTGCATTTACTTATTTTACGAGTTTCTCTTGGGATATCTTTAAGATTCCCATCCCATTTGCTTTCTGCATCCTCATGCCGTTGACCAGATGATATCTACTGGTTCGTCCGCCTTTACGGGCAATTTTTCACCCCAAAGACAAGAAGGTGTCTTGACTCTTCTCAACTCGTCCACCCAAAGCTGTTGGTTGAAAAGAGGTTACTGTTTATACCGACAGTAGTTCGGTTCCTTTTAGTCGGCTTTTACGACACGCAGGATATACGATGGGAGATACTCTAACCCGCCCCCACACGGGGATATTGGTCCTACACTTCACCAATTTATGTCACAGTTCATTTATTTCGCGCGCGCCACTGGAACGTCGCGTATTACTACCGAACACTGCACTGCCATTGACTGCTTTTACTCTCATGCTGTGGCGCCTTATATTAAGCGGCGCCATCTCTGGAAAATTCTCGACAGCTCGCGACCCTAACAACACGTATCGAGAAGGAAATTTTCTAGAATTCACGTATATGGCCGGCCGTCCAGGGCTGGACTGGCACATTATTATTATTATCATCATTATCTTATCATGACGTCCTTACATGACGCAGTAGGTGAATATGGAATATAGTTAGCCGGTTTCAAAAATGAGAATCTGTGGGAAGAACTAAGTCGACCTCCTTGACCCTGTACTTTGCTGTTAGAGAAATAGAATGCAAAAAATTCAGAATGCAATGCAATACTATGAGTAATGCGGCATGTTTACGAATATTACCGCGAATAAAATCGACGTATTTTGATAGCTTATTCGCAGCTCGGCAACATTATGGATACATTCAATGAACATGTTTACGCCAAAGAGTCAATTTGTATGCTCGCAGGTGGTGGGTATCGCCCACACGGACTTTACGTACCCAGTCTGTTTATGTTATTGGTATGTTAAACAGCAAGTTGTAATGCAGCGAACCAAAAATTATGATTTGAACATCTCATTCAAAGGATGAGGAGATGAAACCTTCATAATATGCCCTTATACTACCAAACTAAAAACTTGAAAGGCGTACATCATTTTAGAGGTATATTTTTCTTAATAGTTAGTTGAATGATACTTAAAATGAGCTGCAAGTGGTCAAGCACTTTTTTGGTTCACTAATGTAGCATGTAGATTGAATTGTTTTTTTATAATTTTAGTGTGTAGGGCTGAACTCTGATCATATTTAAAATGACTTCAGTCCTCTTTGCGAAATAAATAATTTGATTATGTTTTTTCAAACCATTGTATTTTTTTAAACACACATGTGATGTTGCAAATTAAACAACACAAAATTAACAAGTGACTTATTACCATTACCGTGAATTGAATACTATACTTTAGCTACGACCAAAGCTATGAATAGGACGATTTAATTACATAATAATTACAGAATATATTGACAACTTAACCTCACTTCTGTCACTAAAGTAAATACTGTCACCGTTCAAATTAGCCTTTTACACTTCAAAGCGACATTTGCAGTTATTATAGCATCTATTTAATCATATGCATTTTCAAGAAATCAGTACTGGTATCTAGTAGGCGTTATTTATAACCCGCAACTGGAGCGAGAATTATGAAAAATAATTCACGCGGTTTGTTTATACGTAGAATAACCTGTTCAGAAGTAGTTTGGTGTTTGGTAATTGCATTTTGTCGATTATTATAAATTTTCAGAAGAAGCAAAAATCAGCCCAGAGTAAGCAAATCATTGAGAAAAAAATGGAGTCAAGTTGATTGACTCAGTACTTCCCACACATTACTGTGATACCAGTTTATTATTTTCCCATAGCATGAAGCTTTAGTCTGAGATCTTCTTGCAATCAAAGCATCGGCAGCCTCCCCCCCCCTTAAACTGTCTTATGCCGCTAGGTCTTTCCTTCACAGGTCAATGGACAGTCTATTATCAATACTACAAACTTCTCTGTTTCACAACGCCCCACCGCCCAACCACCCCAGTATTACCCCTACCCAAAGAAATGTAGGAAATGGTCAGGAACCCCTCAAACATCTAAAAACAAGGTTTGAGTTGATTTCATACATTTAGTTTTTTGATTATTGCTACGCATCCTCACCACGGTAATAATACTGTGTCAAAATTTCATTAGAATCAATTTAATAGTGTCCACGTTACAAAATACAAAACGATCTAAAGCAATAAATACTCGTATGTATACAGAAAATTCTAAGTCTCTTAGTTTCCGTAACAGGCTAGGCAATGTTCGGATGGACCTAAAAAGTTGATTTATGTCGCTAGGTCTTCCTTCACAGGTTAGTGGACAGCCTATTATGAATACAAGAAATTTCTCAGTTTTTCAACCCCTCCCCCCCAACCACCCCAATTCCACCCCCACCCAAAAAACGCAGAAAATGATCAGGAACCTCTAAAACGCTTAAAAACGAAGTTTGAGCTGTTTCTATATTTTTAGTTTTTTTATTATTTGTGCGCCGCCACTGGCACGATTTATATAAACCATACGCGTTTTCCATCCTCGCCACGGCAGTAATACTGCGTCAAGATTTCATTAAAATTCAACAGTTTCCTCGTAACACAATATAGAACGATCTAAAGCAATACTCTCGTATTGTTACACCAGAAGTCCTTTGGCTTCTGTAATAGGCAATGCAATGTTCTGATGGACCTAAAAAAGTTATTTATGTCGCTAGGTCTTCCTTCACAGATCAGTGGACAGTCTATTATGAAAGCAACAATTTTTTTCAATTTTACAACCTTCCACCCAAAAAAAAAGTAGAAAATGATCAGGAACCCCTAAAACGCCTAAAAACGAAGTTTGAGCAATATTTAATTTTTTTTGTTTTTTGCTGACTACTCCGCCGCCCATGCATCGATTTTCAAAATTATAGGAACATTACCTACTACGACCCCAGAGCATATCGATGCCCTAATTTCATCACAATCCATACGGCGATTGCTGAGATTACGAGGCTAGAAAAAAGCGACAGACAGACAGACCGACAGACACACAGACAGACAGACAGACAGACCGACGGAAATGAGTGACGTAGATTTTCGTTAAATGTAGACATCATAAAACGCCCAAAAAACATATTATCTCAAAATCGAAAATTTTCGCGATCACAATACTCCCCTCACCTATCGGTGTGGGAAGTAAAAACTGTTGGACATAAAGCAGTTCGTTTTTCTCTAGTATAGCACTAAAGCACTAAGTTTGCCACTATTGGACTACTGGACAAAATTTAATTTGAGTTTTATTGTTAAGTAGCAAAAACAAGAGTTTGGAAAATATTTGCAGCATGCATATTAGAATGAAACAACAAAATATAATAGCAATATAATAGTATGTGTAAACGATTATTAATTGTTTTTTAGTTCCATACATCACTAGTTTGCCACAATTTTCCCACGTATTGCAGCTACCATTTCAGCTTCCGAACTGTTTCGTACAATATACGAAAATAAAATCCCAATCGAACTGCATTTTGTCCATGGACTTAAATCAGTTTGTTTGTCTAGGTATGATTTCCTACCGAATAGCATGGAGACTAAACGCATTTTATGTCTTATTTATTCATAAAGAGTAAGTATTTGATCATAGAAATACAGTATCACCTCTATTTCAAATATGGAAAATTTGGACAAAATGCATTTTGAAGGTCTGTTCCTCAAATATTATCATTAACATAAGGTCAGGCGCCCCTCTTCACCCAAGGCAGATGTCAAAAGACGATCAGAGGGTGTGATTGTGTGCACCAGTAGCGGCGTTGTAATGTCCGTGTGTATTATAGAGTTGTGGAAAGGTTTGAAGGCGGCCAGTTATTAGGCACAGGTTTTAGATAGGAGTCAGTAGCGTGCCAAGGTCTCCGGGCCCCCCCCGCATTTTTTTTCACAGGGCCCCCCTCTATATAAAAAAAATATTTCATATCGGCTTATAGATAGGAAAAATTTGGTGTGACCTCAACTTTATGTATTTTTTTTTCTTCGAGTTTCTGAAGAACAAGAATTCATAGACCTTAGGTACAATATAACTCTACATTGATTGACATTAATGTAACAAGCTCCATCTATATTATTTATGACCATTATGAGTTTTAGGTTTAGAAAACTACAGAATTTGAGATATAACTTTATTTAATAAACATTACTAACACAACACAAAACTATAACAAAATCAAAAATAAACAAATAAAACATCTTAACTCTAAAAATTTCATTGTTATGCTTTGACTTGCATTTCATGTAAAGAAAAAAACTATTTTTCTGTATGTAAAGCAACAACTTGGTCTTCTGCCCGTTCATTTTCTATAGAAATCAATACCAAAGAACTTAAGTGCGATTCACCCATTGTCGGTCTTGCAAAACTTTTTAATTTTAGTTTTGAAAACGTGAGCGCCAAGTGGCATCGGCTTCGACTGTCTGGGATTCCCAGAAATAACTTGTCAGCACAAACGAATTCGAATAGGTTAGAAAAAGTAAACATTCCAAAGTAGTGATTCAGCGGCAGCTGAATGATGGTATTTATAGCATACTGACCGCTGATAAACCCGTCTACCCTTTGTTTCTAGACCCTCTTCGAGATAGCAGGTAAAGAGCTCTAAAGATAATGGCATGAATAGTGGAATAATATAAAGAGCAACCTTGTTTTGGTTGTTCGTTTTGGGTTTATTGTTATAGTTTTGAGTGTAAATTTTTGATTTTAACAGTACAAAAGTTGAAACACTATTTTAAACAATTCCACAAGATTTCTGTGAAAAATAATATCGTGTTTGCGAACACAGTCAATAATAACAACGGGGTCTTTGGAACACACACATGCCTTAGAGCATTTTTCCATAACCTATTCGAATTCGTTGGCACAGATACACGTCGCGTCAGTGTAATGTCGCACTTATTCTTGCCGTTTTTGGTTCTATGTTCGACTACATTGTCGTGTTGTCAAATTTTGCCATAAAATAAGTCCCGAAAAGACAAAATATGGCAAAATATATTTAATTTGATTTTGGAAAATTATGATTCCATCGCTATAAAATTAAGTATATCTATTATAGTTATTACTATGTACAAAGCTTGCTCGAGGTAGTCGAGGTCGAGGCTGAGCGGGGGCCCCCCGGATGCCCGGCCCCCCCCCCCGCGCCGCGGGCCCTGCGGGCCCTTTCGGCACGCCACTGATAGGAGTATCAGGATTTTCAAGTACCAAAAACTGAAAATTATTTATACAGTTTTGGTCATAAAGTCGTCGTGCATCAAAACTGTTTTTTTTTTTAAATGGAACATCCTATATGTATTGTTAGATAATCCTGGTCAAAGACTGTATGAATATATGGTTATTGATTGTTATCAACGCTAAACTGAATATACTGATAGGACGTGCCGACATTTATCAGGAGAAATATTGACATTTTACCGAACCACTGCTACTCTAAAACAGAAATTCATTTCGACAGTCTTTAAAAGTTATCTTTTCATATTATTTTCCATTCAAATTCTCCATTTTCCTTTAGCGTCCGCATAAATCCTGCATAAATCAGTTATACCCGTATATTGCCAGGATATTCGTTTCCCAGGAACAGTTTTAATCGTGGGGAACAGCTACTGGTTAGCTATTTATCGGGCGGTAATACATTATGAGAAGTCTAGTTATGAGATGTAACGAGCACATAAAACACACCTTTATTAACTCATAAATTAAAGCGCGTCTCGGAATAGCGATAACAGTCTAGTATTCATTTTAGCCAGCGTTTATCATCAAAAAAGAGGATGCGTTTTGTATTCTGGGATAAAGCCTAGTCTGCCAGAATGCCAGCTCTTAGAATCGAGGGGAAGTATCTGTTCAATTACGTGGTGAATTGTTTTATGCTTTAAAAACGTTAGTGGCCGTTTGCACTGGTTCGCTTAAATCTAGCACTTAAGAGAGTAAGGCTTAAAATTAAGATTCACCTTTGATTAATTTTGTTTGCACCGCGCCACCGCTTAAGGAATACTTGGCTAAGCATTAGATTCAGTTGGCAACAGCGCAGATTTATGTCAAATTTTGTAATATTTTATAAGAGAGAAAATGCCTCTAAGCGTTAGCACCAGTTAGAACTGATGAATGTCTGTAACAGTGCCATTTTTGCGTAAAGTTGTAGCCTAAGGTCTAGAAATATTTATTTGGTGGATTGATAAATTTTAAATATGGAAACAGACAAGGAACGCATGCGAGCAGGGAGTTACAGTTTGAACAAAAAACATCACTTACTGAATGCAGGCTTGGAGAATTACAGAAAATAAATCACATGGCCAGAAAAACATGGAGCTTGGGATAAGATACCAGACATATTTAATAGTTACTGTAGGAGACCTGTGCCGGTACTCTGTAACATAGAAACGTGTTTCTATGCACTATTACTATGGGATCGGGTGGCCCCGTAAATATGACAGCGTGCCGTGACAGCGTAGTAGACACGTGATAGGCACCCAAAAGTGCTCGATCGCCATGGTCGTCATGGTGATAGAAACATGTTTCTATCTTTTTAAGTTAGAGAGTACCGACCCTGAGGGTTATCCTAGAATTTAAGGCAGACAGTTTCTCTGCGTCTTTGCTTAGTCCACAGACCATACAAGCATCACCAACTGATATTGTCATGTAAAAAAAATAAATTTTGATCAATTAATTTTTAACGTACAGTACGTTCATTTGACAGCGATTTGGATATAAAAATGGTCATAATTTTTGAAACACATATAAGGTGTTTCATTTAAAAAAATGTATGTTTGCATCACCACGTAGTTATGGATCACCTTGTATAAAGCAAAATATTTTCTGAGCAAATGTGGCGAGAGACTAGTTGGTTGTGTAAAGATTCCCCCTAGAAGACGAAAGCCCCAGTTTACGCAGTTAAGTTCCTTTCAACGGGGTCGGACTGTAGGCCCAACGAGAACGTGGTGCTTCTTTCAGAGCAATTGCTGTAACCATGGGGCATAGTAGAAGCATGGCATCTACGACTACTGGCCCTTCGTGACAGAATAAGATCCACTCGATCTGATGATGATCGAATCCGCACGGTGTACCACAGATTGAGTGAAATGGTCTTAGGATCGTCCGTATCTAGTGCTTCCACTCACTGCAACTCATCGTCGCTAACGGTTAGATTGGTGCCAAGAATATCGACAACGTCTGAGGGCACATGACGGCACTAACGCGTAAGACGATGACAGCGACGGGGTGAACGACGTGATCTCCAGTTTGCTGTTGAGCGACATGTACACCGTCCTATTGGTTTGATGGTTTGGAAAGCCATTGGCCACTGCATTCAACAAGTCACCTTTACTTGTGATTCGTGACACAATGACTGCGCAACGTTGTGTGAATGAGGTGTTAGAACCAATTGCCGTTCCATATGTCCGAGGCATCGAAGAGGGTTTCTTCCAACAAGATAATGCGCGTTCTCATATTGCAAGGGTATCGATAAGGTTCCTACAGGAAGCTGAGGTCAGGGTACTCCCCTGGCCTGGCTTAAAAAAGCGGTGTTGGAGTATCTCAAAAATTCGACATGCATAATCCATTGCAACAAAAATAAATACGGCATTCCATTTAAAATAACGAAATTATGACGTGTAACGTAAAAGTGGTAAATCTGGCAAAAGTTGTTGGCACTTTTGAACTCTGCATGTTCAAAAACCGTCGGGTATTGCATTTTATCGTTCCTGCTTTGGCAGTTTGGAGATATTTAAGCGTTCCGGTACATTTACTTTCCACACCGATAGGTGAGGGGAGTATTGTGATCGCGAAAATTTTCGATTTTGAGATAATCCACTTTTTGGGCGTTTTATCACGTCTACATAACGAAAAACCACCTCACTGATTTCCGTCGGTCTGTCTGTCGATCTGTCTGTAGGTATGTCTGTCTGTTGGTCTGTCTGTCTGTCTGTCTGCCGATTTTTTCTAGCCTCGTAATCTCAGCAACCGCTGCATGGATTGTGATGAAATTTGGGCAGCCATACGCTGTGGGGTCGTAGTAGGTAATGTTCCTATAATTTTGAAAATCGGTGCATGGGCGGCGCAGTAATTAGCAAAAAAACAAAAAAAAATATCGCTCAAACTTCGTTTTTACGCGTTTTAAGGGTTCCTGATCATTTTTTACTTTTTCTTGGGTGGGGGTAAAATTGCGGTGGTTGAGGGGTGGGGGGTTGTAAAATTGAAAAATTTGTTGCCTTCAGGAAGGCCTAGCGACATAAATAACTTTTAGATCCATCCGAACGTTGTCTTGTCTACTACAGACAGACAAGATTTAGAATTTTTTCTGGTGTAAACATATGAGAGTATTACTTTAGATTGTTCTATATTGTGTAACGAGGAACCTGTTGAAGTGATTTTAATGAAATTTTGACACAGTATCACTACCATGGCGAGGATGGAAAATGCGTATGGTTTTTATAAATCGTCCAAAAATAATAAAAAAACTAAAAATATAAAAACAACTCAAACCTCGTTTTTAAGCATTTTAGAGGTTCCTGATCGTCTGCATTTTTTGGGTGGGGGTGAAATTGGGGTGGTTGGGGGTGGTGGGGGGTTGAAAAACTGAAAAATTTCTTGTATTCATAATAGGCTGTCCACTAACCTGTGGAGGAGGACCTAGCGACATAAATCACCTTTTTAGGTCCATCCTAACATTGCGCCTAGCCTATTGCCGAAATTAAGGGACTTAGGATTTCTGTATACATACGAGTATTTATTGCTTGAAATCGTCTCGTATTTTGTAACGTGGACACTGTTAAATTAATTCTAATGAAATATTGAAACACTATTATTACCGACGCGACGTGAGGATGTAAAACGCGTATGTTTGTTAAAAATCGTGTCAGTGGCAGCGTAGCAATAATCAAAAAACTAAAAGTATGAAAACAACTCAGACTTCGTTTTTAGATGTGTTAGCGGTTCCTGATCATTTCCTACCTTTTTCTTCAGGTGGGGGTGAAATTGGGGTGGTTGGGGGTTGGGGAGTTGTAAAACTGAAAATTTTGTAGTATTGATGATCCATTGACCTGTGAGTGTCAATGGATAGCCTATGTTGCAAGGGATCACAGACTAAAGCTTCATGCTATGGGAAAATAATAAACTGGTATCACCGTAATGTGTGGGAAGTACTGAGTCAATCAACTTGACTCCATTTTTTATTAACGGAGTACGTTTTCTGGAATTTTGGGTCTGATAAAAATTATTGTGGGTGCCAGTTTAGATAGTGTTGTGCGAAGTAATATCTGGTCAGCTTTCTAGACTAATTTCTATGAGTTACTTTATTTGGCTTTAACTGCATTGTAAATCAAATACACGAACAAAACCCCAGGTGCGTGAACAAAGCCTGTTATAATTATAGCGTTATGTTTATGTGTGGGTTGTATTATTAGCTCCCTAATAGCCCGAGAGTGGTAGCTGGGTGCCTTTTGGCGTTTCGCCTCACACGGGTACACAAAAAAATGACTTTTGCATCGATTTTTTTCTTCTTTACCGGATATAGTATAGTCACAGCATACTAAACAATCAGCCGAATATCTCTGAGGATTTGAATTGACTTGACTCGACTCTTTAGAATAAAACCAATAATTACTTTTTATTAGTGGCATATTTAGATGCAATCAACGAGTATCACTGGGAGTACCGGAACCCAGAAAGAAGTCTAGTTTCATTAGACACCAAACCACGACTTGAACTGCCCAAAAGAATAAAACAAAGCAAAACAAAGAATGACTCCAAGATTCCCTTCTTTATAAATAAAAAATGGGAATAGGGTGGTCGGTTGACCTAGTGGTTAGGGTCGACGGCTCGTGTCGGGAAGGCCCCGGATTCGATTCTTGTTAAAGGAGGAAATTTTTTTTTTTATTGATGGGCCCTAATTAACGGTGCTGTTCCTAGAGTGGTGCCGGGAAACAGTAACAAAGCCTACACAGAACCCGAGGCTAATGACTAGAGCAGATAGCAGTCGATGCTGATGACACAGAAGTAAAAAAAATGAGAATAAAATATTTAACCAATGGATAACAGATGGCAGTAGTAATATAAAGAAAGTTTAAGGAAAGGTGTGTATTCGCTTGATTGAGCCGATGTGATAGATGGTAGCGTTAAAAGCTGATGATTACTCAGTAACACTTCTAAGTTAATTTTGACTAAAAATACCACTGACAATGGCAAACATTCTAGTGAACGGTTACACATTTTAGTGAGCTCCCAATTTTTGTTCAGTAATTACTGGAAAAACGTAAGCTTGTATAAATTTTAGCTCTAAAGAGTGCTTGCTGATCAGCTGTTATCTATCAAAGCAGTTAAGTTGTCTCAATCTATCGGAAATAAAAAAAAGTTTCTTCAATTATAGTACTTATTTATGAAACGTTTAGCAGCATACATACTTCCAGCACATTGTTTATCCATGAATTTTATTTCAGCAAAAAATACGAGCGTGGACCTTACGTTTAATGATGTCCACCGATGTATATACTCCTTTTGATAGATTCTAATCCAAAATGGCGGGATGCGCGTATGGTTACCGCCAACCTAAGATATTCTGCTGATTGTTTAGTATGCTGTGGTATAGTCATAGTCAACGTACAATTTAATCGATAAGTCTCAAGTAACAAAATTTACATTTTCACCTAACCTCTTTTGGTGGTTCAAACTTATGGGATTGTTAAAAATTGAGTGTGCTGTGTGAACTACTAACATTGGATCTACAACACGGTCCTGCTCTTTTTTTAATAGTGAGGGGATTACGCTTCAGTTACACAGTTACCTTACCCTAATAGTAGCTCAGCCTTAAAGCATATTGTGCACTCCCCATCAAAGGGATCAGACGAAGTTCCATCCTAAGCTTTTTGCAAACTTTGAGATGCATTGGACTATGCTCTCCTATCTTCCCTTCAGGTCTACATTCAGATAGGAGTTCCTGATTTCACTCAAGGCAGGATAGCCGAAGGTAACATGCTCTGTTTCCTCTGCCTCACCGCACGGGTCGAGCTCTTGAGACAGGCAATGATTTGAAGAACACTACAACACTCATGTACCAGAGCTGATCTAGATTTTGGAGATGCTATCGCTTATAGGGGCCTCCAGAAGTCTCCACAGAAACATCAGCATAGCTCGAGCGAGTTATAGAACAGAAAAACCCTATTAGTGAATAAAGTTAAAAACATTGTATGAATCGTTTAAATCCTGCCTAACTAAAAAAATTTAAACCAGTGGCGGAGAGTTGGGACCTAAATTTTTGAGATATTAATTACCTCTGAAAAACTCTGGAGCACGCAGTGAGACAAGTGGTGTAGGCGAAATTAATCTCAGCTAATAAAGATTCACAGTCAAGTACATTATGAACTAAATTATATAAAAATGCAAGGGACATATATGCGCTCTGCTCAAATCTAGCCAGGTAGCAAAACGGTCACATAAATGAGATGCACTAACACCTCGTTCATCAATATGAACCGGTGCACTTCAAATGTAGGTACTTTAAAAATCTACTTTCAACATTTTCAATAGCCGTCTTTCTGTTCTTAGAATAACGGCTCCAAACAACTGCAGTATATTCCAATCTAGACCGTACATATGAGAAGTACAACAGCTTCACGGTATCTACATTGGAAAATGATTTAGTTTCTCACAGAATATAACTTTCAGGGCTGCCTAACTCTCAAAGTTACGCCGTTGTACATATAATGGAGAGTTCTGAGGAGATCTAGAGTACCTATAGATTATCAAATTATGTTGAAAGTTTCTCTAACTTTCTACATATGCTCGAAACTTTATCAGAACCATTAATAGGGATGCAAAACAAGCAATAACTTTTACATAATATTTGCAGTTTCTTTAATTTAATAAGGTTTTTTGAGCGCACCCTTGAAAGAGCTTATAATTTTCTAAAGATTCTGTGAATTTACCATAACACCCGGATGAATAAGTATTTTGTAATAAAATTCTATTTACTTAAATTAATAAAAATTTGAAGCAATAGTTGGACCACCCATGCGAAAGCTATAGATACGTCCTTGAATTTGTGCATTTCTTTAGGACCAACATTTAGCACTACTATTTATCATGGACGGAGTTAAGAAGAGGAAAATAAAATTTCAAGATGCATCCGCCACGAGTGGAAATACGTCCAAGTGAAGTTATACATGAAATTTATGTAATCAAGCCGAAATATGGAATGAAATATAACAAGTTTTTAAACCTGCAAATTTTTTAATTGGAAATTGTCAATTTATTGTGGGGTACTCACAGGGCCGAAGCTAGCCTAAAAGTTTAATCATCCTGTAGCCGAGATTTCAACATATTAATAGCCTCAAATGTCCAAGCTTTGAATGCAATGGAAAGACAGTAGTGCTCAGTTTAACAAAAATATTAGGGCTCTTCCTACGCGGTCTGCTCAGATATAAAAAAATAGCCGACCTTCCCATTATGAGCTCTTAAAGAAGAAAGTGTGTCAATATCGGATGGTTCTATTAAGGGTGACCCATTTCCGTGACACCTGAAAGGGTTATAAAACACATTAAACACACAATCAGATCGTTCAACCTCTTTAGACCCTTCGGATTGAATAGCGAGGATCGATACCTATATAAGCGAAGAACTAGGCTATTTATAAGGTTGCTAAAATTTATTTTTATTTGCCTCCAACGTTATTCATAATATTTAAGGGTCTACGGTATAGCGCGCGAAATTGAGAATCCAAGATAAGACTTATTTCCGTGTTAGCGAGGAGGCGTGGCCGCCTGTTCCCTTTCTCCAGTGTGTGTCTCTAAATGAGGGGAGATAAGTCCAAAAATTCAAAGGTAAGGTCAAAAGGTCCAAAGGTAAGGTCTAAGGGTCACTATAAAAATGAATTTCGCATTTCCAAGCTTCTGACGTTACCTTTAAACTTACAGTAATGATTCAAAAAGCAAATTGAAGAAGAAAGCTTGCGCTTGTGCAACTATTTAGCCTTTTTTTGATATCGTGTTGGTTTGTTAAATTACAGGCATTTATAGAATGTATGATTTTGCACTGCGAGTTTTTTGCACATTAAAAGAAAATCGAAAATAGTTGTCATTCATTAAGGTCTTAACTATCGCTTTCTGATATATTAAGTATACAGTTTGAAAATAAAGTGAGTTGTGCGGGAAATTGTGAGTCCGCGTTTTACATGGCAAATAAATACGTATAAAGGTGTCTACCCAGGCCCCGTACAGTGTGAGTCAACGGTTGCGCGGACTAAGAAAAAATGTTTATACTAAAGTTGTAGGTAATTATATTACATGATATATTTTAAAAACTAATTTTCTTTTTCTTCCAGAATAATTGAGTTTTTCTTGATAATTCAAGCATCAATGGTATCAATTTAACTTAGCAGCCTTAGGCTGCGTTTCCATCAGAGGTGTGCGAGGATGTTTTATGACGAATGTGCTTTTAACGAACCAATAAAATCGCTTAAATTACCTCACCTCGCTCAACACAGCTCTGGTGGAAACGGCTTAGCAGAGCGAGGTTTTTGTACGTACAAAACAAGGCATGGTCGCATAGAATGTGTGCTAGGAATGTGTTTTGTGAGATGTGTTGCGAGGGATATGTGCTAGGGATGTGGGCGAGGGCTGTGTGCTGCGGATGTACGCGAGCAAAAAGAAAAATCTGAAAAGATTCCACTACATATCCTCGCAATGCTCATCTCAGCCTTAGGCTGCGTTTCCACCAGAGATCTGCTAGAAAAATGAGCGCAGCGACCATGTGTGGCAGAGCTGTGAAACGGTGTGCAGATGAGCGTTGCGAGGAAGTGTAGCAGGCTATTTTCAGATTTTTCTTTTCGCTCGCCTACGTCCACAGCACGCATACCTCGCCCACATCTTTAGCACACATCCCTCGCAACACATCTCTCCAAATGCATTCCTAGCACACATTGCTCGCCAACATGCCTTGTTTTGTACGTACAAAAACCACGCTCGGCTAAGCCGTCGTTTCCACCAGAGCTGTGCTGAGCAAGGCGAGATGATTCACGCGATTCTATTGGTTCGTAAAAAACACATTCCTCTTAACTGGAAATGCAGCCTTAAGGGTTGAGGTCAGAAAGACGCTTCCTGTTATTTTTATACAGGGTGGGCCAATAATGCGCGGACGGAGGACTTTGGACTTACAAAAAGATATTTCAAAAATCTGTCACTTGATCATGGTAGGGACGCTTGAGGATTATAACTTAAAAATATTTTCACTTAAATTTTGACGTTTATACGGGGTGATTCATATCAAACTGCCATTTTTTTGAATGGAACCCCCTATATATTATTGCATATTTGGATTCCTTGGTCAATTCTAGTGTGACCTTGTGTATCACATATGGAACTTTAAACGAACCGTTTAGGCGCAAATCACCTTTTTTGGTATAAGTAGGTATCAGAAAAAATATCGCAGCGATTATAAAATTTAGAAGCGCGTGACTTTGCGGTACGACTAAGCATGAAATGTGTCACCTGAGGACAGACGGCTAAATTTGAATTCTTTTTGTACTTGAAGAAATCAGTAGGTTAAGTAAGGAAACTTCAATCACAGATAACTTGATTTTTTCAAATGGGAATGCCTATTTTGGTTTAAAGAATTAAATGTAAAATTTGATTACCTTTCTAACGATATAACATTCTTGATATAAATCTTTTTTGGTTTTCATTATATTTCAAATTTTCAGTCAAATCGGCGTTTTTCAATTTGCCTGCCACGCCATGAAAAATAAACAAAAGCTCGTTAATATGGAAGAAACCAACTAACTTAGAAAGATGCAAACAACTAGATCAACGAGGCAAGATTATGAAAATTCCTTAGAACATATTAGCTCTAACCGGATACAACAGCGGCAAGATATCTAATGTCAATGAGTAGCTGGAGTATGACAGAAGTGTTTGTTTTTCGCAACCTACTAGCTATTAAGGTCTACTAGAGCTTGACAACTTTCCAAAACTATTAAAAATTTTGAAACAAAAGGAACACTACCAGCGATTTTTGCGTACAGTCTAACATGTTTAGAATGAAATTTCACATTTAATGGGATAAAAAAATTAGTCATTTCCATTTAGTTAAGTCAAAAGTGAAGATATCTCCAACTGGAGTATTCTGAACATCTATTGAAATAACTGCTAGAATTTTTTTATTTCGCTGTGTTGTAATTGTGATTATTTAATGTAGTTTGCTGCAAACTAAATTATGTTTTACAGTTCAAACAGGCTGCAATTCAAGATTCATTTTCCGCGATTTTGCTAATAAGTAGAAGTACCTACTGAAGAATTTGAAGGGTTCCAGTCAGAGGTATCATTACTTGTGCTTACGGAAGTGGCTACTTCTTTAAAGCATGAAATGTGAAAATTTATTCAGAAGACATAAGTATTCTACTGCCAGCAACAATCACTAGTAGTTTTCCTTTGATTAAATATTTTTTTACTGACTTTGGAAATTGGCTAATAGCTAGTAGGCTGTGAAAAATGAGCGTACTTGTTACCGCTATTGTTTCTGGTTAGAGCTAATATCTTGTAAGGAATTTTCATAATCTTACCTCGTTGCTTCAGTTAGTTTGCATCTTTCTACTCGGTTAGTTGGTTTCTTCAATATTAAAAAGCTTTTGTTTTTTTTTCACGGCCTGCTAGGTTGCTTGCACGCAGGAAAGTTGAAAAACACCGATTTAAGTGAAAATTTGAAATAAAATGGAAACCAAAAAAGTTTGATATCGAGAATGCTATATCGTTAGAAAGGTAATCAAGTTTTACATTTGATTCTTTAACCCAAAATAGCCATTCCCATTTGAAAAAATCAAGTTATCTGTGATTGAAGTTTCCTTAATTTATCCTCTGATTTCTCGAAGTACAAAAAGAATTCAAATTTAGCCGTCTGACCTAAGGAGGCGCATTTCATGCTTAGTCGTACCGCAAAGTCAAGGCCTTCTAAGTTTTATAATCGCTGCGATATTCAATTTTTTTCTGGTACCTACTTATACCAAAAATGGTGATTTGCGCCTAAACGGTTCGTTTAAAGTTCCATGTATAATACATAAAGTCACATTAGAATCGACCAAGGAATCCAAATATGCAATAACCTGTAGGACGTTCCATTCAAAAAAATGTAAGTTTGATATGAATCACCCTGTATAAATGTCAAAATTAAAGTGAAAATATTTTCACGTTATAGCCCTTAAGGGTTCCTACCACGATCAAGTGACACGATTTTTGAAATATTTTTAGTAAGCCCGCAATCCTCCGTCCACGCACTATTGGCCCACCCTGTATTCTAGGCCCCAAACTTCGAACTATTATCATTATAGTACGTTTATTGCTATTGCAGTCCGATCTCGCCTTCCAATTTCGGAGACACCATTTCCTGGACTATTTTGATTGTGGATTTGCCTCACGTGGATCGTGGATGCTGAGCACAAAAACGACGACAACACATCTGCATCGGTGTTCTTCCTTTTTGTTTCTCGAGTGCTGCCGAAAGGAAATGTCGAATTTCTTTGAACCCGACACATCCGACGACACCAGAATCCAGATGTTAGAAGATGGAATCTTATGGGCACAAAAAGGGAAACCGTGGTACGGCGTTTGTTCGATATACATAATGTGGGAATGTGGGATAGTCGACCAGAGATGATGAATGAGTTGTGGTTGCTATGGAATGCTAAAATTGCCTTGTTATAATTTATAGATGTAGGAATGCAAGGAGACATGTGCTGATTGCATCTAGATTGCTTTGTTATTTCCTCATTAGGTGACTTCGTTACAGCATCATCATCATAGTCACAATGTCTTAACAGACATGTTGTGAACTCATAAAATGCATTAAGTCGGAGCTAGAGTATTGCCGACACGAATATTATCAATAGGTTCGAGAACTGTAGCTCGCCATCGTTCGCGATTTACTGCCAGTTCAGTTCTCTTGATTCTCATATCTAGCAACTGTTTCGTTTAGGGGAATGGCCACGGCGCCGCCCACTCGGGGCGTGACCCTGAACTACAAGTTTCTCCATATTATCGCTTCTTTGAATATGTCCGAAGAATGTAAGCATTCTCATCGACACAATGGAGGATAGTCTCTTTGGATTACCGAGCTCATCCAGTATGGAAACACTAGTTCGATGGGCGGTATAAGGAATTCTCAACATTCTCCTCCACGTCCATATTTCAAAAGCATCTATGCGAGCTCGATCTGCCTTTTTAACAGTCCAAGTTTCCGAGGCATACAAAAATATGGAGAACACAAGAGACTGAACCAGTGACATTTTGGTAGCTTTAGTGATGTTATGGTCACGCCATATTTTAGTAAGCTTTGTCATGGCCACCCGTGCCTGTTGAATGCGCCGTCGTTACAGCACTTACAGTTTTTTCCAGCTTCTACACACAAAGAAAATTAGTGTCAATCTTAAACTAATAATACCGTTTTTACACTGTTTGGTCGACTAGAATCCGTTTCGTGACGTGGCGACCAAGCTGTCAAAACTATCCTAACCTACAAATCCCACATAACCTACAACCACAGCATATTAAATAACCAGCAGAATATCTCTGAGGATCTCCTATATAAAATGTTTCCAAAAGAATTTGACCCTGATGGCGCCATTATGGGTGAGACGTCTGGGTATGAATAGGAAAATGAAAAGTATCGATACCGATACCAATTCACATGCCATACGCCAATCCACACGCCAATGAAGGCGCGTTTGGTCCGTACAGAGAATTTTGTGCAATTAATTACACTCCTCAATAAATAATTATTTTCGATACCGATACCCCATACAAAGCTTGGAATCGCTCAAAAAGTATCGATGACAAAAATACTCAATACATTTTCAAGTAATATTTGATTTGTTATTTTTTACGTTGTTATTATGGAATAGAAAAAATATATACTTGAAATTTCGCAAAAAAAATGAAGGACCCCTTTTAATTGTGGTTAAGAAGCTATTTTCATAAAAAATAGGGAAGAGTATCAATAGGTACATTTCTGTACATGCACAGCACTACCGTGTTTTGAAATATACTAAAATTAATCCAAAAGATGTACTGAATTCCAAAAAAACGTTCTCAAAAGCAGCTTAAGATGGCATAAAATATCATCACTGTATACTTTAGGCTAAAAGGATATATCCACAACTCCTTTTTCTGGATTTTGACGGTTTCGTATTTGTTGTACCTATATGTGTACTGAATAAGTACTTTTTTACCGAATCAGCAGCGCTGCACATGCACATCCCAATTTTTTTTCAGTAATTACTAAAAAACATAGATTTGAATAAAATTTAGCTCAAAAAACTGCTGGCTGATCAATTGTTATCTATCCGGTCAGTTAAGTCGTCTCAATCGATCCGCAAAAATAGGTTCCGTATATTTTGGAGTGCATATTCTATTTGTGCGCCTCTTACGGGATCATTCGGAAATCTAAAAGAACTTTTTCAGCACTTATAGTACTTATTTCTGCAATATTTAGCACCACACACATTTCCAGCACATTTTTATTCATTTTAAGGATCATTGCTATCAACACCGAGTATACAAAATCTCACAGCGTACGCCTATGCATTTTATCTCAGCAATGAGCAAATACGGGCGTTGGCCGTGCGTCAATGGTGTCCACCGACATATATGCCTCCTTTGACAGATACTCACCCAAAATGTCGGGATGCGCGTATGATTGCCGCCAACCTGTGATATTGTGCTAATCGTTTGGTATGGGATAGTTTTTTTTAGTACCCAACCAGGAATAACAGTACTGACGTACCCGAACTTTGAAAGTTTTGTGTGTTCGCGAGTATGTTTTCTTTGTGGTTTTCTTGTTTAGAAATGATATTACAGATTCAAATAGACGACAGGCCTTATGTGCCGGTTCTGTTTCAATACGATTGCCCGTTTACATGAATTTCAGTCTGATACTGATACGAACATTACGAACCACATGCGATCCCAGAAAAGAGCGAAATCGACCTTGAAACTCAACTTACTTTCGATCCGAATTTTGAAGTGTTTACGAGCAGTATTCAAAACCAAATGCAGTTCTAATTGAATCCCACACATGTAAACGTAGTAACTGCTCTAACGTAAACAAATGCATAATCATGAATGAGATGGGGGGTGTAGGCTATTTGTCACCGGTGGTTTCAACACTTATATCCCATTAACTTCATTCGATCACACAGCGGCCAATCAAAGATACTTCAATATCTAGGTAACGGCTCTTGATCTTCATTATTATGTGTTAATCGTGCAATGAACTTAAGTAAATGTCGAATTCCACCCAATTACCGTCTACTTAGCAAGAATGTTTGGAACAGCGCTGCATCTTGATACTTTGCCAACTGACTTCGGTAGCAGTGGTAGTATCTCTGTCTGTCTCTCTCATGCTATTTACAAATTATGTAAATATACGTCGCTCGCATTTATTAATTATTAGTTGGATGATTTATTGGAAAAACATCCCATTATATTTTATCTTGAATAGGTGTGGTAGACGAGTCTTAACAAATATTTCAAAACAGCCGGTTTGAAGTACCGATAGAACATTGATTTACAGCGAACTTTACTATCACTAATTCCAAGCTGACATCCTGAATTACAATTTTATATCAAACAGTTCCTTGAGCAAGGCATCGCAGATAAGGTAAATGCAAGACCTTTCGTGAATATGTACGGTTACCAATCAAAGATGTCAAGTCTTACAGTTAAACAAGAAAACCTCAATATTTTGAAAGAAGTTTTAATGAATTTCCTAGTCATTCATGAACTTGCATTATCAAAAGGTTATTCATGTCGATGCAAGCACATAATGGGTTGTTCTCTTCAATTTGTGCTAAGAGGTAATGTATAATTTTATTAGCTTCTTGGTGTCTTACGTAAGCACAGGTCTACGGGCGACCTCCTGGCCTGCGTCACTTACTTTTGAAACAGAGCAATTTAAAATCATGGCGAATCCTGTGTTGTTCCAATTCACATATCGAAAGCCCTCTATAGAGTGTGATGTGAGGGTCTTCTGGTCAAGCTTGCTGCTTATTATGGCTGCCACAGATCAACGTAGATATCAAAACAATTGTCGAGTAGGTATTATAGTAAATAAAGTACAGTTTAACGTACAGAAAACTCAGGCAAAAACACTGACAAAGAAGTCTCATGTTGGCTTACCAACTGTGGAAATGGAGGATCGCCCAATAGTCGATTCACCTTTCGTCAAAATTTTGGGGATCAACATCATCAGCAATGACCTGGCACGACCCGTCGTCAGTACTGCTAAAACGACATTCCAGAAGCTTGGAGTTTTGTTCCGCTGTAAGAAGTATATACAGCAACTACTGCTGCTCTACAAGGCACAGATCCGACCATCGTTGGAATATTGCTCCCATGTGTGGGAATGCGCTCCGAAACACTCTCTGATGCTTCTGGACACTATCCAGAAGAGAGCAATTAGACTAATCGATACGCCTAACCTCACAACCTCAGAGATTCTATCACGGAAGATGTTCGAGTGAGCTTTTCCAGGTAATAACGCCGAAGATCGTCAGAACGAAGAACACTACAGAAGCTCTGCGAGCTCATCCTTACCAGGCCAAGGTACCTACTTCCCGAACCAGTTTCCTCCAGCATTCCTTCCTCTGGAGAACTTTCCACGCTGTGGAATGCGCTGCCGGGGAATTTGTTTCCCGACGGCTACAACCCGCAGGGTTTCAAATATAACATGCACAAGCACTTATCCTCTCGCAGCGCTTCTACAGCGCCATAGGCTTTCAGCCTTTGCGGGAGGCTGACCATAAAAAAACTGATAATCTTGGCCTTTCCACTTACTCTTATACTAAACATTTTATATTCCAAGAAGGGTACAACGAAATGGTTGTACCTTGGCCAATATCTAACTACTTCACATCAACACTGATGTTACTTGATTCCTCTATTTTCTAATTTATTTCAAGAGTTTATAGGTGTTGCTTGTTTCTATGCGCCTGAACAAAGAAGAGAGAGCATTTTACTCTTCTTGAAGAGAGGGTTTGCTTTTTTAGTCTTAAAGCGGAGTAGATGATATAACTAGGTGGTATTTTTTTGTATTTGTGTTTTTGAATCATTTCTGTTGATTCCTGTCTTCAAATACTCACAAGGTTGAAGCCAGACAGATACAGGTGCCACGCACTTGTAAGAGACGTTTGTCTGGATAGGAGTCCACACAACAACTGTGGTCCCTATTAATTCTGCCCTAAACCTTTGAACCTGTTTAAGGCGCGTAGATATACTGAAATCCAGAAGGTTGTTGTTCTTGGATGTCGATGATTTTTATTGAAGGACTGTTCAACGAAGTTCAATATTCAGCAGCAGTCTATATCAGTCCAAAAGCTAAAGGTCGCAGAATTACAGTCTGTAGCAAACGATCTCCAAAACGCTCTTTTCCGTGCACTTTTCTCGATAATAAGGGAAACGTATTGTAACATCCTGTATATAGTAGGATTGCCTTTTGATGTTTGTTGATGTTAGGTTAGACTTTTTTTGATGTGTAAACGTCATCGAATCATCTGGAATTTTCTGGACTGTCAGATCGGCATTCTCGAATGTCATCTGAGTGTCTCGAATCTTCTAGATGGTTCGATGAAGTATATATAAGGCCACGGGTAGCGTGGTAGTTCAGTCAGTTGAGTTGAGTTGTACTTGAGATAAGGTTAAGAGATATTGTATCGAGTTGTGAAGTAAAACGGTGAAAGTTACGTCGAGTTTGATTCCCTGGGTGAAGAAAAAGAGGCCGTCGTGACAATTGGTGTCGGAAGTGTGGGATTATCCATCGAATCAAGCCAGGAAAAGGAAAGAAGAAGTGAGTACAGCGTCAGTTAATGCCAGTTACAAGAGCTATGGCGTCCGAAATGAGTGCATTGATGGCTATGATACAAGAAATGAAGGCAGATATGAGAAACAGCGTAGAACAAACAGCCGAAACGAGAGCCAGCTTCGAACAAAGTTTAGAAAAAACTGCAGCCAATCTTCAGAGTAGTCATGAGCAGGCAGTCGTGAACCTAGAAGAAAAGCTAAAGCAACACCAGGACGAAGCAGTCGTGAACCTAGAAGAAAAACTAAAGCACCACCAGGATGAGGCAATTGCAGGTTTGAAGAGTGGGCAGGAACTGGTGATGACTAGGCTGGAGGACCAGAAGCGCCATCAAGACGAGGCAATCGCAGACTTGAAGAGTATCGTAAGTCAGGCATTAGAAAATCAAGACCAGCGTATTAGTGCAGTAGAGACTCAAATAGCGACATCACAAAAGCATGTTGAGGAACAGCTAGCGACATCACAAAGGTACGTTGAAGAACAGCTACATCAAGTGGAGGATCGTGTCAAGGAAATCGTCAGAGAAGAGCTGCGAGACCTTAATGCACGTGAGCGTTGTTTAACAGCTGTACCACCCGCTTCTCCTGATAGACACACTGGCGTAGTAGCAAAGCCCTATCCGTACAATGGCAAAACGTCCTGGGACATTTATTATATACAATTTGAAAATATCGCTCGTATGAATAACTGGTCAAATGAAGAAAAAGCTTGTGTGCTGACATCCATGCTAAGAGACTCTGCCGCAGCTATTTTGGAAAATCTCTGCTCATCAGACCTACGTGACTATGATAAGTTAACATCTGCACTAAAGTTACGCTTTGGAGATGCACACTTAACAGAGCTGTTGCATGGCCAGTTGCATAACAGGACACAACAAGCGAAGGAAGATTTAACCACATTTGCATACGAAGTCCAAAGCTTAGCTATATAAACGAGCATTTGTCAGCAGTCCTATCGAGACACAGGAATACGTCGCTGCTCGTCAGTTTGTCGAAGGCATTGCGGACCTGGACGTTCAGCGAATTGTAAGACTATCCAGTCCTAGAACCTTACAAGATGCTTTAGTCAAGGCTCTAGAAATTGAAGCTGCCACGAAAGCCACGCGAATGACACGTAGGGTGCGCTCTTTAGAACAAGCTAATGAAGCAGAAGTCAGGGCGACAGCGTTCGTTCCAAGAAGAGGTGGTACCTTCCAAAGAAACCCAGTTCGCACAAATCTAGAAGGACCTGAGAAGTTTACGTGCTGGAGATGTGGGCAGAAGGGGCACCTTAGAGTAGGCTGTCGCATGCAGGTGTCAGAGAAGTCAAGGGAGGCTAGTACTAATACTGATAATGAGTCGGAAAACTAGAGTCGGCCAGTTTTAGGGGGCAAAAACTGGCTGGCCATCATGACGAAAGCCCCATGGTCATCGAAATTGAAGTTAATAAAATTGAGAAGAGTCCAGTAGTTGAAGGTTACATAGAAAATATACCATGCAAGATGTTAGTCGATACCGGAGCAAATGTGACTATAATAAGCCCTAACATATACCAAGAAATTAGAAGGAGGTTGCCAAGCAGAACCACGCAAACGGATAGAATGTTGCTGAAGACCGTTAATGGAGACCGTATATCAGTACTGGGTGTGGAAGAATTAGAGATTCGCATTGGCAGTTTCGGTAAGAAGCATGCCATTTTAGTAGCTTCAGTCACAAATGATTGTATCCTTGGTGCTGTGTTTATGCAGAGTTCTGGCTGTGTAATAAACTTCACTGGTAACACCTTAAGCATTGGGGATTCAGAAGAGATTTCATTTAGCTGCCGAGCTGTTCAGCTAGAGGAAATGAACGTTATGGCATCAAGGAATTTTACAATACCACCACAGAAAGAGATTGTTATACCCATATATGCACATAAGGCACTTGAACATAACCTTACCCCATGCATATTTGAACCAAATCCTATGCTAGGTTGGAATAAACCTATTTTATTAGCCAGAACAATAACGGATTCTTCAAATATGTTAATAAGGGCCGTGAATGTATCCACGAAATCAATACAAATCAAGAAAGGTACGCCACTGGGTAGACTAGAACCAGTAACATGGATACGAAGGCTAGATGGCACGGAAGAAGAAGATGATAGTGACTTCACCCAAATCTCAGGTAGTCTTCAAGATTTGTATGATAGAAGCTGTGAGCATTTGCGACCCGAACAGCAGCGGAAGGTCCTGAAGCTACTAAGAGAATTTCATTCGATTTTCGCTAAAAATAATGATGACCTAGGACGAACCCATCTGGTACGTCATAAAATTAATGTAGGAGATGCCCAGCCAGTCAAGCAGCCCCCAAGAAGAACTCCATTATCTAGGATTGATGAAGTACAGAATATGGTAAAAGATATGCAGAAACGAGGAGTAATCGAGCCATCATCTAGCCCTTGGGCCTCTCCGATAGTCCTTGATAGGAAAAAGGACGGATCAACGAGGTTTTGTGTGGATTACAGGCGGCTCAACGATTTGACCAAAAAGGATTCATACCCTTTACCAAGAATCGACGACACTTTGGATGCAATTGGAAACTCTTCATGGTTCTCCACCTTGGACCTGCAAAGTGGGTACTGGCAGGTTGAAATGGATGAAAAAGATAAAGAGAAAACGGCATTTACATCGTGTGCTGGGCTATGGCAGTTTACAGTAATGCCTTTCGGTCTATGCAATGCACCCAATACCTTCGAAAGACTGATGGATGTTGTACTACAAGGTTTATCTTGGAAGACAGCACTGATATATCTCGATGACGTCATTGTGTTTGGAAAGGATTTTGAAGAAGAGCTACTCCGACTAAGACAAGTTTTCCAACGGCTTAAGGAAGCGAACTTGAAGCTAAGCCCTAAGAAATGCCATCTTTTCAAAAGGGAAGTAAAATATCTCGGACATCTGTTAACCAAAGACGGAATCCGGACGGATCCAGAGAAGGTGCAGGCTGTGGAGGAATGGAAAGTACCGTCCAACACTCATGAGGTACGAAGTTTTTTGGGATTGTGCAGTTATTATCGCAGATTTGTGAAAGACTTCTCTACCATCGCCAAACCATTATTTGCCTTAACTGAAAATGGTAATAAGTTTTATTGGGATTCCATCTGCCAAGAAGCCTTTGACGCATTGAAAACAGCTTTGACCTCCTCACCGATACTAGCTCATCCTACAAGGGAAGGAACTTTCTACTTGGACACAGATGCTAGCCAATATGCTGTTGGAGCTGTCTTATCTCAAGAACAAGATGGCATCGAAAAGGTAATTGGATACTACAGTAAAACTTTGCACAAAGCGCAGAAAAACTGGTGTGTGACACGAAAAGAGTTGTACAGTGTCGTGAAAGGGATCGGAAATTTCCACCACTTATTGTACCGAAGAAGATTTGTCGTGAGAACCGATCATTCAGCTTTGCAGTGGTTAATGAAGTTCAAGAATCCAGAAGGCCAGCTTGCTCGATGGATTGAATACCTCCAAAGCTATGACTTTGAAATTCGTCATCGTCCAGGAAAGCAACACGGAAATGCCGATTGTATGTCACGCAGGCCCTGTGATGAAGACTGTAAGCACTGCTCGAAAGAAGAAAAACAACGAGAATTCGACATAAACACATTAAGAATAGAAGGATTTGAATTGGAAGGAACCAAGATTTCACTAGAAACCTTCAAGCAAGCTCAGTCACAAGACGCTGAGTTAGGGTTAGTTATTCAGTCGCTATTAAATGGAAACAAGCCTAATCAACAGGAAATAAGTGCTATGAGTCCCATCACTAAAGCCTACCTAGCACAATGGGACTCACTAAAGGTGAGGGGTAACCTCTTGTATCGAATCTGGGAGGACACTGATGGCAGACATGCTAAAGAAAAACTTGTAGTACCAAGGAAATTACGGAAATCGATTATGGAACAACTACATGATAGTAGCAGTGGAGGTCACTTTGGCATCAGGAAGATCCTGGAAAGAATCAAGAAGAGATTTTACTGGGTTGGCTGTCGCGAAGATGTTGAAAATTACTGTTGCGACGTCTGCAACTCAAGAAAAGGTCCAAGTACTCGTCAACGATCAAGCATGCAGCAGTACAATGTTGGCTCACCGTTTGGGAGAATCGCCATAGACATTTTGGGTCCTTTGCCGGAAACCAGCCTTGGAAACAGGTATTTGCTGGTTGTGATGGATTATTTTTCTAAATGGCCAGAAGTAATTCCTGTGCCCAATCAAGAAGCAGGCAGAGTTGCACAGGCTCTTTTAGAACACGTCGTTTCGAGATTCGGAGTTTCTAATGAACTACATTCAGACCAGGGACGCAGCTTTGAATCGGAAGTCTTCATACAGCTAATGAGAAAACTCGGAATTCGGAAGACTAGAACAACTGCTCTTCATCCGCAGTCCGACGGTATGGTGGAACGCTTCAACAAGACAAGCCTGGATTACCTAGCAAAATTCGTTAACGAACATCAGTCTGATTGGGATACGAAGATTCCTCTGGGAATGTTGGCCTACAGGTCAGCGGTGAACGAGACAACTCGGTTGAGCCCAGCGAAGATAATTTTTGGTCGAGAACTGCGGCTGCCTCTGGACTTAGCTCTTGGTCCACCCCCAGAAACGGAACGCCGTCTTCCATGCGAATGGGTGAGCGAGCTTCAGGAAACGCTCTGGGATATCCGTGAGTCTGCTAGAGGAAACATCCAGTCTGCCAGCGACAAAATGAAAGCCAGATACGATCTGAAAGCAAATAGTCCAAAGTTTGTCGAAGGTGATCTGGTGTGGTTCTACAATCCACGACGGAGAAGGGGTAGATGTCCGAAGCTACAACGCCATTGGGAGGGACCCTACGTGGTGATGAAGCGCCTCAACGACGTAGTCTACAGGATACGTATGGGTAGTGCAAAACCGAAGGTCGTCCATAGCGATCGTCTGTGGCCATACAAGGATCGAAGCGAACTGTTCGTCGAGGACGCCGAACGCTAAGGGGGGAAGAGTGTAACATCCTGTATATAGTAGCATTGCTTATTGATGTTTGTTGATGTTAGGTTAGACTTTTTTTGATGTGTAAACGTCATCGAATCATCTGGAATTTTCTGAACTGTCAGATCGGCATTCTCGAATGTCATCTGAGTGTGTCGAATCTTCTAGATGGTTCGATGAAGTATATATAAGGCCACGGGTAGCGTGGTAGTTCAGTCAGTTGAGTTGAGTTGTACTTGAGATAAGGTTAAGAGATATTGTATCGAGTTGTGAAGTAAAACGGTGAAAGTTACGTCGAGTTTGATTCCCTGGGTGAAGAAAAAGAGGCCGTCGTGACAGTACATACGCCCTACGATTTACCCGATGCGGCTATCCTGAGAGCATCAATGGCGGTCGTATAAAAAGTGGTTCAATACTGGCCCATTAATTCCAGGCTTTTTTGGGAACATAATTCAGTATTCTGCGGCGACAGTCCTTTAACTTTCGGCGTCCTACTCTTTCGAATAGAGGCTGATCTTTTTACCAAGGACGCCGAAGGTCACCAATCGCAGGAAATACGAGAAGTGATTTAGTATTTAGTATCTTTTGAGATGGATCATACACAAGACGTTACGACTCTTCGACCTGACCAGATAGTTTGGTTTGTTTAAACTAGGACTACAAATAGTCATACCGCAAAGCCTCTAAATTCTATTTTTTCTATTTTAAGTCTAACAGCAGTATTGGTTAATGGTTATTTGAAGGAGAGTGTTCGGTCGGGCATAACTTTTAGATATTTAAGGACTTCAGTATGACCCTGTAGGCTTCGATATTCAACTCTCTATTTGCTAGCTTGTCATTAAGACGGAAACACATGGTATGCAGATTAATTCACATTTGGTTGAAGCCCTCACTTACTAAAGTACTTTGTTGGTATATGCCCTTTAACCTTTGTGATCTACGTTATATGATTAGTGACCAGCACATCAATTTCTATTGACTACATGTCTAGCTCATCGGAGGTATATAAACTAGATAGCTTGGGCCTCGATAAGGGGGGTAATAACCCCCCCAAGAATAATAAATACCTAGTACTCCACTATTTTCAAAGTAAACGTAATATAATGCCACAAAAATCTATCCAGATAATTAGCAGGGGATCCCCCCTTCTCCCGGCGACGAATCATATTTTTTTGCTGATTATATACATGTATTTTATATATCATCATCATCATACTTACAATGTCTTAACAGACATGTTGTGAACTCGCAAAACGCATTTACTCATTTTACGAGTTTCTCTTGGGACATCCTTAAGATCTTTAATGCAGTAGTTTCCCGTTTGCTTTCTGCATCCTCATGCCGTTGACCAGATGGTATCTACTGATTCATCCGCCTTTAGGGGCAATTTCTCACTCCAAGGACAAGAAGGTGTCCTGACTCTTCTCAACTCGTCCACCCAAAGCTGTTGGTTGAGAAGAGGTTACCGCTTCTACCGACAGCAGTTCGGTTCCTTTTACTCGCCTTTTATGATACGCAGGATATACGATGTGAGATATTCTAACCCGCCCTCACACGGGGGAATATTATATATAGAAGAAACATTTACAAAAAAAAAATTACCCCCCTGCCAAAGAAAAAAAATACCGACGCCCTTGCTAGACAGCAAATTAGTTGGCACCAATCCCTTAGGCTGACTCTTGTTTAACTTTTTGGTGAAAGATAATGGAAATGGCTGTTAAACTGTTTTGTGGATGTTATTTGTATTTTTTAGACAGAAATCTGGATGAGATCCAATGTGAAGAGGCAAAAAAGTATGATTATGGGAGGTGTTTCCTTAAAAATCGAAATTCACTTCAAAAAAAGCTCTACAATTTCTAACAAACTTATTATTCGCTATCCATTATTAAAGATTATAGTGTTTTCATTTCAATGAAATGCACTCAATGCTTCAGAAGTTATGAACACAGAGACAAAAAAATGAACTGTCAATATAAGGCAAACAATTTTTTTTAATTTTTTTAATCATTTTTTGTCGATATATTGTAACCTAGTTTCGCCCAGTTTCGCTTATATGCACTGACTAAATTGATATTTGTAATTAATTAATAACTTTGTTACTTCTGTTATAGTAATACGGAGCTTGATGTAAAATTAGCACGTGCTAAACCTCACAGAATTTTCTTTTATTTGTAAGGTCAAATAAGGCTATTATTATTACTACTATTACTTAAGTAAAAATAAAGTTTTCTTGCAAGTTATAGTAACTGAGGTTATAATAGGTATGTCATTTGCCGCAATAGATTTGTCCAGTTTATATTATGACATTCTGAATTTATACGCAATGTTATAATAGAAAAGGTGTGAAACTGACAGATGACCAGCTCACAATAATATAATTTCAAAACAGATTTCAGAGCTTTCAATGAATGAAAAGCATAATGATTTGAGTCATATTTACTATTACTATTAAATACAATTCATTCGCGAATCCCTAAACCCATTATCAGACATCGTAGGTCGATAATAATATGGCAATCCAATCAGCCCGTTTTACAGACGAACGTAAACACAGAATCAATCAAACGGGTAAACATTACCGATGCAGATAGCCCAAACGCTCATAAAATATCCAAAACTATCCAGAAAATCGCTTTACAGGGGAAGGGCCGAAGAGTCTTGCTAAAATCAATAACCCCGTAAAGTGTAGCAGCCTGATGGTAACCTCACGATTTTTGACAACCGGTGGTCGAGCGGTACACCGACCTCATCGTCACATTATAACCTACCACTTTTAATTCATCGAAAGCTGGGTACTCACCTCCACAAGGGGAAGTACCGAAATGTTAATCCAAAAGGTAGACACACACCACGGAGACTGAGAATCGCACCGAAACCGAATCACTGATAAGTCATGTCCGGATGTCGACACTGTCGTTGAACCGCACCGTATCCCGAGAGTGGATATTGTCACTTTGATTGGAGATGGGTGATGGGTTATTGTTATTGGGTGAATTAAAGCGGCGAAGAACGAAAGCTTAGGCTAGCGCCGCATCTACCGCATCGATAACTGCGAGCGCCGTATGGTCCTTCGAGCCGGATAGAGTGTAGCGCACGCCGGAGCGCCACGTTGCCCGATTGTGCGTCAGGAAAGTAGCGGAAATTCTGACGTTTACCTGTACATTAGGTCTGTGCCGGCACGCGACTATTTGCGGTTTGTTGTACCGGTTGCTATGGACGGTGGTGATTTGTTAGTCATTATGGCAGTTTGTGCCAGTGATATTACACTGGTTTGGTCTTCCTATACGATTACATTGTGGCATCAATTCACAGGCTCATTCAAAAACCTTTAAATTTGATATATAGGGTGGGATATTTTTATTATGAGATCTTATTTTTCTATTGAACATTCAAAACCACTTCAACCACGTAGGGTCAATAGCGGTATAGATGACATAACATAAAATTTAAAATATTAAATATTGACTACGATTTAAAATATCAATTCATGTCTTTAATAAATTTTAACACTTCATTGGTTTGGTGTAGGAGCGCTTCTTTTATGCCTCTGGATAAGTTGTTGTACCTTCTCGCATTTAGGTAAAAGGTAAATTCTTGGAGTGTGTGCTACTGTAATGCGTTCATTACATGCTGGATATATTTATAGGAGCTTCACTATTTTCGAATATGTTCATTAGGTGAGTTAAGGGGCCTGGATACACACATTTATACATACGTATTTGCCATGTAAAACACGGACTCGCAGTTTCTCGCATAACTCACTCTATTTTCAAACTACATATATAATATTTCAGAAAGCAATAGTTAAGACCTTAATGAATGACAACTATTTCCGATTTTCTCAAAAAAGTTTTTTAATGTGCAAAAAACTCGCAATGCAATATCATACATTCTATAAATGCCTGTAATTTAACAACAAAACACGATATCAAAAAAAGGCTAAATAGTTGCACAAGCGCAAGCTTTTTTCTTCAATTTGCTTTTTGAGTCAGTAAGTTTAAAGGTAACGTCAGGAGCTTGGAAATGCAAAATTCATTTTTATGGTGACCTTTGGACCTTACCTTTGGACCTTTTGACCTTACCTTTGGATTTTTGGACTTATGAATCTTAGACACACACACTGGAGAAAGGGAACAGGCGGCCACGCCTCCTCGCTAACACAGGAATACGTCTTTTCTTGGATTTTCAATTTCGCGCGCTATACCCTAGACCCTTAATTCATGTTCACAATTTTCTGAGGCGTTCTAAAAAAATCTGCTGGTTATCACTTAATTTAAAAATAAAGTTTTTTATTTTTTTTCCGAAATTTGTTATACGTCCAGCCTATAACTAACCTTGACAATATATGAAATAACCATTTTTTTGTGTACATAAATTTCAAATATCTCAAAATTCTAATGCTCTGAGCAAATTCTGAACCTAGGTTTGGATGCTATGTGAGCACACTGAAAGAAATAAGTGCGTCATGTTAATAAAAAGGAACATTAATTCAATGGCCTTCAACATTAATATTGAATATATTAGTGACACATAGTCAGGTACTATCACTAACATTTCTGTGGACCAAGTTACTAAGTTACTATGCATTGCCTCCATTTTTTCAGAAGGTTCTTTCTTATTCTTTATTTTCAGTGAGAATGTCCGCATATAAATTTAAATCTTTTAAAAACACCTTACGTGTCTCAATGTCACCTAGTTTGCTGAGTTTAATTTGTAACTGCCGAATTCTTCAATTCATTTACCTTGATGTGAAATCAAAGTGGTTCATGAAACAGTTACAAATTGGTATTCTAAATAATTTTGTTGAGTGTTTTGGAACAAATCTACAATATCAATTATTTAAGAAAATAAACATTCGCTTCACATTAGTCTATTTATTGAACTAAAAATTGAGAAGTGAATATCAAAACATGTACCAGTCATGTAAGTGGTCATTGATAACTACTGATTTTACACCTAGTCACTCAAACTATGATATCTATAGTATAAAGAGCCCCTTAGATGTCTGAAACCACCACCAGTTATGTTCCACCGAAAAATGCTGAGTTTAACGGAAATCCGTGGCAACGTGGCAACAGCGCGGCGTCGCGCCGCTATAGACGCGAGCCCTACCGATCGCTACCGATCGCGTCTAAAAATGGCGGACGCCGTCGCAGCCGCTGCGCCGCCGATTCCACCCTCGTCGCGACGCCTCAGATGTTATGTAAGAGGAAGAGGGACGAAAGATGAGAGAGAAAGAGTAGGAAGTTAACTGTCCTGCTGCTACCGCTGCTAGAGTCCGAAGGCTGAGGTGGAATTCTGAGTGGCCTGTATGGTCTTGAGGTTGTGGGGGAGTATTGTAAAAATGTTCGAGATATACCCGGCACTAATTTTATGGAACTAATTTCTCAAATACTGAATCTTCTAATCGCCAGAAGCATTAGAAGCATTATACGCGCACAATGTCGCATGCCGGATGTTGAAGACATCCAGGGCTGCAGTGGCAGTTCGTGTCAACTTAGCGAGGTAGTGCCAAAATTTCAAACCAATATAAAATTGAAAAAAATACTTATAGTACTTTATGTTCGACTTACCAAGCATCGATAAACTGAAAACATTATTCATATGCACTTTAGATTTTTCATGGGTCTTCATTTTCTCCCATATATGAATAAGATCATCCGTGCCTTTTTTCGCCCAAGTGTTATCGCATCCAAATAGAACACACACAAAACAAAACATTTTGTTAACTTCTTCACAGTCACTTATCCAATTGTTTTTATCATAAATATTTTTATTAAATTTACGACAACGCGATTTCTGTCCACTACCAATAAGTTTTTCAATTTCTAAATCAAGTGTTGAACGTCCTAATTCCTTAATCTGCAGTTTTTCTTCCAGCGGAAGATTACTAAATGAATTTATTAATGCGCCAATTTTATTCATTTTCGCTCCAATGATATATTTTAATTAAACACAAAAGAGATGCCGATCCGAAAACAGCGCACAACTCATTCAAACTAACAAGATCTAAATTTCAAACCTTAAACGAGAAAAGCCGACATCAGCATCAACCATAAACAATTCGAAACTGTTGAAACAAAACAAAAATAGTGAACCATGAATGGAAATATGGGTAATGTGCCTGGCACGATCTACTTCGGATTTTCGTATTTAAAATCTATCCAAACGTCCAGAAAAGCGTTATCTCTGTCACTCATAAGCGTTTGTGATAAGATTTCTCTCACTCTGTTTGTGCCTTATAAGAAACGGCACCGTAGGCTGTTGTCATCTCGCCATCGCGGCGCGTCGTCAGCTCTCATCGTGTGAGTTGCCACGATGCCACGTGTTGCCTGGTGCAAGCATTTATGCGCGCAGAAAAAGTCGTTGGAAACTAATATAGAATAAGAAGAGTTTAAGAGATAGATAAATATGTTTTTGTCGAAAATTAAGGTAGTGCCATGCCACTGTGGAACTATCTCACCAGTCGCCACTGCAGGGCTACACTGACATTAAAGAAGAAAACCAAATGTGGTTATAGATGAAGTCAGAAATATACAGGGTGAGTTTTTAGTATCGGCTCGGTCGATAACTCCACTGCTGTAGAAGATAGCGAAAAAACTTATATATAGAAGTTGTAGCCACGGATATGCTCCTTGCTCAAAAAATATTTTGCTCTATACAGGGTGATCCATAACTACGTGGTGATGCAAACATGCATTTTTTTAAATGAGACCCACTATATATTATTCCATATTCAAATTCTACTAATGATTTCCGTTCTTCCAATATAGGGTATTGTTACATTATACAGGGTATTTCAAAAGCTATGACCATTTTTAGCTCCAAATCGCTGTCAAATGAACGTACTGTATGTATATCAAAAAGTGATGAATAAAAAATAGTTTTTTTACACGGGTAGATAAAAAATATCATCTAGTTTTGAAATCGGCTACAAAAAAAGCCCGCGGCGCATACTCGTATACAGGGTGATGTAGAATGCAAAATCCAGATTTTCTCTTTTTTTCAAATGTAACCCCCAATATTTTATCATACCAAAGAATTGCCCTTAATATGGCTCTTTCATATTTGTATAACACTTGTTGTACCTACGTCCATTAGTTTCAGAGTTATTTCGATTTTTAGGTGAATTTAAAATATAGCTCCTATTTGTGTACTGAAATTTATTTATTTTGAGAAAGTACTATCAAATTTGTTTTTTGTTTAACGAACAACAAAATTATAAGGTCATGATAGTATTTGATGAAGTCAAAACCCTGAATCATCGAGATAATAAAGTCGAGTATGCTGAGGAAACAATTTTGTAGACGTGACGCATAATTATCAAGCAGCTTTATCAGGTATGCTTTGGAAAATTGGCGGTTTTCATAACCTGCTCAATGCTTTCATAATGTGTGAAAAACGAGCTTAAGAAATTAATTTTTCCATTGAGGGTATTTAGGAGAATCTTTGAGAAATTGCCTACTTGCCTCTAGAATGTATCAACTATGAACAGCAATATCCAGAACGAAGGCACTCTGAAACTAATGCGTTTGAAAGATTGAATAATCATTTTATTTGGACCGTGTCGTTTAATATCTCATAGCCTACCTGATAGATCTGCTTAACAACTATGCATGACGTCTACGAAATTTGTTTCCTCAGCACACTTGACGTATATTATCTCGTTAATCCAGTGTTTTGACTTGATCACGTACTATTATGGCCTTATATTCTAATTGTTTTCTAAGCAAAAATAGAATTTGATAGTATTTTCTCAAAATAAATAAATTTTAGTAAGCAAATAGAATGTATATTTGTAGAAAAATCGAAATATCTCAGAAACTAATAAATGCAGCCATAACAAGTGCTATTTAAATATGAAAGAGAATATTAAAAGCAATTCTTTGGTATAATAAAATATTGCGGGTTACATTTAAAAAAAAAAGAGAGAAAATCTAGATTTTGCATTCTACATCACCCTGTATATGAATATGCGTCGCCGGCTTTTTTTACAGCTGATTTTAAAACTGGATGATATTTTTTATTCACCTATGTAAAAAATGATTTTTGATTAATCGCTTTTTGATATACAGTACGTTCATTTGACAGCGATTTTGACATAAAAATGGTCATAACTCTTGAAAGACCCTGTATAATGTAACAATACCCTATATTGGAAAAACGGAAATCATTACGAGGATTGGAATATGGAATAATATATAGGGTGTCTCATTTAAAAAAATGTATGTTCGCATCACCACGTAGTTATGGATTACCCTGTATAGATCTAAATATTTTCTGAGCGAAGAGCATATCCGTGGCTACAACTTTTATATACAACTTTTTTCGCTATCTTCTACAGTAGTGGAGTTATCGACCGAGCTGGTACTATAAAAACTCACCCTGTATATGAGTTTTTTACATTCATTTCAGGTCTCAATCAGTGCTGACATTTCTATAGCGCAGTTACGTTATTATGTAGACCTGAATAATGATAAAAACGTAATTATCTATACAAAATACATATTATAATAGTTTTAAATAAAAATAATCTCAAATACCAATTTGCAATAGATAAAAACAAAATAAACTGATCTGTTCATTGTATATTGACATCTGATTATACACAGACAATATACAATTTTGACTACACTAATAACCGCGCCAGCCCCCTAGCCAGCCCAGCAAAAAATGCCGAAAGAGGATTACCATCGTCGGAGTCGTCGGACGTCTTGTGAAGGCATAAGGCGTAACTGTAGTGTCATGCATGAGTTAACTCATTATATTTCTGACTTCATCCATACCTACCTGATTTTGAATGCTTTAACTTGCTTAATTTTGAAGCAGATATATTCAACCGTTTGAGCTGAAATTTTGTATACCTACACGTTTTAGTTTGGATGACAATGCACCATAAGCTATGTGGAATAGTTATCTTTTATGCACTTCTACAATATGGGTATCAAATGAAAGGGCTTTTTGAGAGTAACTCGAAAACAAATGTGACGTCACTCTATATCCAATATGGCGGACCATCCAAGATGGCGGAATCTTTATTTTTTATGCACTTCTACAATATGGATCTCAAATGAAAGAGCCCTTTGAGAGTAACTCGAAAACATACGTGACGTCATTCTAGATCCAATATGGCGGATCATCCAAGATGGCGGAATAGTTATTTTTTATGCACTTCTATAATAAGGGTATGAAATGAAAGGACTTTTGGAGAGTAACTCGAAAACAAATATGAGTTATTCTAAATACAATATGGTGGACTATCCAAGATGCTGGAATAGTTATTTTTTATGCACTTCTGAATATCCGGGCAAAAAACTAAACATAAGCGACTAGATACGTCTTGATGCACAAGTCCAGACTTAATTTTTTTGATACTGTATCTCGCTTATTTTTCAGTCTTCGGAAAAAAAGTTATAAGAAAAAGTTGTTTATTTAAACAACTTCTGTACACACATTACACATACACCCTGTATAGAAATTAATCCCTTTTTCCCTTGGTCATGCCATAATTTAAGAACGACTTTCATCCACCTTTTCTTATAAGTCTTCTAATACTTCGTAGAAGGTCCTTACGGGAAGGAGCTAAGGATAATTTATACAGAAAATTAGAGAATTTTAGAAAATGTGAGAAAACTTAACGACTACGAAGGGTGTAACTTACTGTATAGTGTTAGTGATTTGTTTATTATTGTTGTCATGTATGACAAAAACATAGGTGGGTGGGTGAGATGTTGGAATCACGTGGAAATTTTGAACGTGTCAAGTGTGTGTCGTAAATTAACTATACGTATCATGAATTTTGTGGAAATAGTGACAAATACGTACGTATACAGGGTGTTAATTCACAATAGACCGTAATTTCGAGGACATTTCTGAGTCAAATTCAAATAGAAAAGTTCCTATAGACATGTTTCTTGAAGAGTCTGGTTTTCAAGATACAGGGTGTCAGAGTTTGGAAATAAAATTAGTTTTTTTATTCTATGCCTCAAACATTAGTGAGCCATTTTTTTTAATTGGTCACTGTTTTTCACTGCATTAAGAAACTAAGTCACCACTGTCTAAAAGATAATTATCCTTTCCAGTGGCATGTCGGCGGCATGGCAGTCCCACGAAAATATTAGCAAAATGTGTACGCCACTGACCTTGAGAAACATGAATGCTGTTTCTCTAGATTAAACAGATACATAAAACGCATTTCTTTTCTTTTAGTGTCGCTTTTTTTCCAAACAGAAAAATAAAAACCACTTCATAGCCCCTCTTTTTCGACGGGCTATCAAGTGGTTTTTATTTTTTTCCTCCAAAACAAAGTGGGTTAGGTTCAATATTTTCCAAACTTTGACCCCACATATCTTGAAGACTAGACTCTTTAGAGTACATGTTTAAGTGAACCTTTCTACTTGAATTTGGGTCAGAAATGCGGCCCTAAGATTACGGCCCATCACTAATCAACAGCCAAAGACTAGGGTCTGTCTCTGTGAGTAGGTACAGCTCGAATAAAGAAGCGTAAAGTTAGATAAAAAAGGAACATACAAAAAGCGAAGACTCCTTGATTCTACGCATGCCAATGATTCCGAACAACATACCATTCGACTTTGAACGGTTTCAGTTTTTAAAGCGGCTTGCATTTGCAATGACAGTAACTAAGACGCAAGGGCAGTTGTTGAACGTTTGTGAGATGAATCTTTAAAATCCATGTTTTCCACACGTGTTGAGAAAACACCATGACTATTTATTTACGCGCCCGAAAACAAAACAAGTATCAAAAAGCATTTGAATAAACACTATGCTTTCGAGATCATTATTTTTTATTAAGTATTCCAAATGAAGTTCAATTTCAATATTCAAAGCAATATTATTTAAGGGGCGAAATAAAGAGAAGGTAACATAAGTCAAAGTCTGATTCATATGAGTCGCTATCACCGACGAAGTTCGCTATCAATGAGGTTGATAATACTTTCATTTTGTGGTGTACTTAAAAATGATGACATCGGCTAATGACCTTTAGCAGTTGATGCCGCAAATTAAAAAAGAAATGATGACATGTTGTTTAATGCAGTTTCGCCATTTTACTTATGTTATTAAATATACAGGGTGGGCCAATAGTACGTGGACGGAGGATTGTGGGCTTACTAAAATATATTTCAAAAATCTGTCAATTGATCATGGTAGGGACTCTTAAGTGCTATGATGTAAAAATATTTTCACTCAAATTTTGACGTTCATACAGGGTGATTCATATCAAACTTACATTTTTTTTAATGGAACCCCCTATATATTATTGCATATTTGGATTCCTTGATTAATTCTAGTGTGACTTTATGTATCACACATGGAACTTAAGACGAACCGTTTAGGCGCAAATCACCATTTTTGGTATAAGTAGGTATCAGAAAAAAATTGAATATCGCAGCGATTATAAAACTTAGAAGGCCGTGACTTTGCGGAACGACTAAGCATGGAATGCGTCACCTTAGGTCAGAGGGCTAAATTTGAATTCTTTTTGCACTTGGAGAAATCAGTAGATTAATTAAGGAAACTTCAATCACGGATAACTTGATTTTTTCAAATGGGAATACCTATTTTGGTTTAAAGGATCAAATGTAAAATTTGATTGCCTTTCTAACGATATAGCATTCTCGATATCAGTCTTTTTTGGTTTTCATTTTATTTCAAATTTTCTGTCAAATCGGTGTTTTTCAATTTTCCTGCGTGCAAGCAGCCTAGCAGGCCATGAAAAATAAACAAAAGCTCGTTAATATGGAAGAAACCAACTAACTTAGTAGAAAAATGCAAACTAACTAGAGCAACGAGGCAAGATTATGAAAATTCCTTACAATGAATTAGCTCTAACCGGATACAACATCCGCAAGATATCTAATGTCAATCAGTAGCTGGGCTATGACAGAAGTGTTTGTTTTCCACAGCATACTAGCTATTGATGTCTACAAGAGCTTGACAACCTTCCAAAATGATTAAAAATTTTGAAACAAAAGGAAAACTACCAGCGATTTTTGCTTACATCTTTAGAATGAAATTTCACATTTAATGGGATAAAAAAATTAGTCATTTCCGTTTATTTAAGTCAAAAGTGAGGATATCTCCAACTGGAGCATTCTGAACATCTATTGAAATAATGCTAGAATTTTTTAATTGCGCTATGTTGTAACTGTGTTTTTTTCATTAGTTTTCTGCGAACTAAATTATATTTTACAATTCAAACAGACTGCAAATCAAGTTTCACTTTCCGCGATTTTGCTAATAAGTAGAAGTACCTACTGAAGAATTTGAAGGGTTCCAGTCAGAGGTATCATTACTTTTGACTTACGGAAATGGCTACTTTTTTATAGCATTAAATGTGAAAATTTATTCAAAAGACATAGATATTCTACTGCCAGCAACAATCAGTAGTAGTTTTCCTTTGATTAAATATTTTTTTACTGACTTTGGAAATTGGCTAATAGCTAGTAGGCTGTGAAAAATGAGCGTTCTTGTTACCGCTATTGTTTCTGGTTAGAGCTAATATGTTGTAAGGAACTTTCATAATCTTGCCTCGTTGCTCTAGTTAGTTTGCATCTTTCTACTAAGTTAGTTGGTTTCTTCCATATTAACGAGCTTTTGTTTATTTTTCATGGCCTGCTAGGTTGCTTGCATGCAGCAAAGTTGAAAAACACCGATTTGACTGAAAATTTGAAATAAAATGAAAACTAAAAAATATTGATATCGAGAATGCTATATCGATAGAAAGGTAATCAAATTTTACATTTGTAGAAACGACGTATGTAAAAATAATAATAATAGAATAATAAAAGGTACAATAAAATTCCAGCGCAACACCCTGTACCATAAAATTTGTTTTACGAGGGTGATACGAAAAGAACTCTGATACTCTCGAATAGTCAGGAATTGAAAGGCCCACTTACTTGATACAAAGACGACAGGAAAGATCTGCTGGACAAGAGGTGACGGAAACAGTCGGAGACGGGCCTGTATTTTGAAAACGCTCATGAGTAACTTCCACATTCAACCGCTACATTACATGCACTATAATACTGTTATGTTCTGCCGCTGTAATACTGATATTACCTCCCAATCAATGCTGATAGACCCAGGATGCTCTCGAACTACATCAAAGGCTCCAAACATAGCTTGAGGATGATCTCAGTATATTTTCAAAGATATCAGGCGCAATCCCTTAGTACCGCCCGCGTGGTACTCGTCCGTTATCTGTGCACACCAAGGAAGGCGACACCCAAGGTGCCACACGAACGGCAAAAAGCGCTGTCATGGCTTCACGAATGACTAGCACCCGCCAACATCCGCTTTACGGTCCCACCTACGAATGTTGACTCGCAACCCATGGCTATTCGATAGATCTATCTAGGTACGTACCTCAACACCGTGTGAAGACTTTGACGTGGCGACACATGCCTTCAAAACCAGACAGAGGTGGAATGCGTACATTCCACCTCCCATACCGTGGGGAACGGCAGCTTCCTACCGCATGGGAGTCAGCCCATGATATGAATCCAATTGGCTGATGCAGACTAGTACCCACATGCTGTCCACACAGATGATGCAGATTACTAACTACATTCTATCCACATAGGTGATGCAGATTCTTAACTACATTCTGTCCACATGGGTGATGCAGGGTTTCACCTACATGCTGTTCGCATGGGTGATGCAGGTTACCATCTACATTCTGTCCGCATGGATTGTCCAACAACCAAACCGTGTCCCAGGTCGTGTTTGGACTAGAGGCAATGGTAGTGCTATTACCTCCCAGGATCCCGCTATCCTCCAACGGTGTCCCACCAACACAGAAAGAGGGGCGTTCTCCTGCCTCCAGGGTGCAATAGGTTCGACGGACGACCCACCGTCTCCCCATCGAACCTCCCAGAGTGCCCTGCACTTCGAATCAAGTGCTGTAAAGTGGGCTGGTGTACGGACAGGTACGCCAATGCTTTGATTACTGCGGTACGGTGTACATTATACCTCCACCTCCCCAATAATCGCATGCTCTGTACCATACTGTGTAACACAGTACCCCAGGTCTACTTAGGGGCGTCCCACCTGCAGAGATTATTAGTTGGCTACCCTTTATCTTTATCTATAAGTGACTGTCAGATTCCAAGCTAGTTAATAGCTTTATCAATGCGGCTTATATCAATAATTATTATAATTAGCTTATCAAACTCAATAACACTATTGTAATGGTTAACAGACATGCATGCAATGATATACGGACAAATGCAGAAATATACTCTGTGAACAACTCACCAAATTGCAACCACAAGCAAAACTCACTGAACCACGCGTCACGAGGATAAGACGGACACTGTGTTTACTTTTTCTTTTTCATATTTTCACACAGGCAACAGACATAGGGCTCTTAAATCAAGATCTTCCACAAACTCTCGGTCCTATATCTTTTATAGTGCCATAACAATAAACACATGGCCAAACCCTCGTAAACATAGGCGGGTACTTACAGGGTGAGTGGTATACAAAATCATGGTTAAAATAACGTATGCTTACATTCGGCCATCCGACATTCACCTCGCCCCGAGGTGGTTAGTCGCTATCCCGCGACTCCGGAAGGGGAACTCCGTCGTCACCACTCTCTCTGCCTGAATCGTCAGAAATACCTCCTGGTGTGCACCAAGGTTTCATCCTGTCTACCGCTACAGTCCTTTTATAATTCGTCCTCTTTTCGCCTCGGTACGATCCTGTCATATCCGTAACAATATACCGATCATTTGGTAAAGCCACCTTTACCACCAGCGGACCACTATAAGGGTTTTGCAACTTTCGGCTCGCCCCCGTAGCTGGATGTTGTTTTTCAATAAGGACTAAATCGCCTGGCCTATATTTTCGCGGGGCCTTCCGCTTCTTGTCGAAACCGCGTTTCTGATTTTGTTGCGCGGCCTCTATTTTCCTAGCTGCTTGCTCTCTTGCAGTAACTAGGTTTTCGAGGAGCATGAGAATTTGACCAACCTCGTCCTTAAAGACCATGTCAATTCCTCTTCGAGGGCCATACCCTCTACGTACTCCAAACGTTGCTGACAATGATTTTAAATGATCTATCACGAACCTAGTTTTTGTTGATTTCACAGCCTTTGATGCAGCAAACCTCGTGAAACCATCAATCACTACCAACACACTTACATGTCCTTTCTTGCCTTTCGACAATAATCCTAGGTGACAGCTTGCCACCCCAGGAAAACAATAATGTTCGGTCAATTGACGCAGTGTTTTGTGCACTGCGAAGTGACCAAACTCATCATGTGCAGCCTTGGCAACTTGATGACTCGTTACATGTGGTACCACCCACTGTATTCACGAACCAAGATTCGATAGACTCGACCATCCCTCAAAGCATAGTTCCTATGCTTGCTTTTCCGCATCTGTCGATGTTCCTCTGGACAAGATCTCATGAATTCTTCTGATCCTGACATCAGTAACTTGACCAGGTAACACCCAATCGGCTTGCTCTATCCGAAATACAGTCTCTGGCTCTGCAGACTCGTCAGGACCATCGACTGGATTCCTGCTCAGGCAATCAACATGTGCCATTCGAGCTCCGGGTCTAGTATCCTGTATTTCACTTCAAAAGTAAACTCTTGAAGCTGTAACCACCACCTGGCAATTTTAGGTATTATCTGCTTCTTTACACTGGTAGCTGTCAAGGCATAACAATCCGTTACCACGGTAAAGTTAATACCTAGCAAATATACACGGAACTTTTTCAAACTCTCGACCACTGCCAGGGTTTCTAACTCATAAGAGTGATATTTTTGCTCACCTTCAGTGGTCTGTCTGCTAAAGTACGCCACTGGATGTAACCGTTCATCGGGTTGAACTTGTAACAGTATGCCACCTAATCCTAGCATACTTGCATCAGTGTGTACTTCAGTCACTGCAGTCGGACTGTACAACGCCAAAACCGGTCGATTGACTAAGTTGTCCTGCAACTTCTTGAACGACTCTTCCTCTTTCTCTGTCCATCTCCAAGACACACTCTTTTTGAGGAGATTAGTGAGAGGTTTAGCAATTAAAGCATAATCCTTCACAAAGTGCCGAAAGTAACCAGTCAAACCTAGGAATTGTCGAACCTGTTGAACCATATTTGGCAGACGAAAGTTCGTCACTGCCTTGACCATCTTCTCTTGTTTTAAGTTCCCTTGTCAGATGTGAAATCCAAGAAATGAGAATGATTTCATCAGAAAAGCACATTTCCCGAGATTGAAGGAGATGCCTTCAATCCTAAATATTTCCAAAAACTTATTATTCAAACGAAACACACTTCATACGGATCTCGTGTCCCTCACTTGGTGTTGTCTAGCTACTGGTTTACCAATCTAACATATTACGATTTGAAACCATTACTCGAGAGCCAAGATACCTAAAACCCGGCTAACAACCAACGATGACTTGATCTCCAACAGTCAGAGTACAGGACTGTTCGATTACACCTTGTCCAATACATAAGAGCATATTGCGAACATAGATCGTGAGCATAAGTGCATTAACCCGTAACCGGTGACATGGAGTCTGGGAGACTCCTTCGAAGTTGAAAATAGCTATAATTTCGAAACCAGATGACCTTGACAAACACAACGTCAGGTAGCTTTCTACAATCACCGTCCGAGGCAGCATCGCTTGTGACGTAGGCTAACAGGAAGCCATTGTTGTGTAAACCTCGTGTAAACCACGTGTCGGAGTCTAGCAGACTCCACGTCACCGTAATTGTGACTGTAGTTTATACATATGTATATCATGCGGTCATGGCTTTGCTTGTGTGCTTTAGAACTCTTTAATGGCTACTCGTCCAAGTACGTCACGGAGTATTCGTACAACACATCCTAACTTTGAAGAGACCTTTTTGGAGTGGGTATAACAGCTATGACTCTGATAATAGCGACATTGATGATACTGATTTTGACTTTGCAATAAAAATGGACCGTTATGAAGATTATTTAAGTATTTTTGCGTCAAGTTCAACGGAATAGCTTAGAATTTGAGAGAAACATACTCAGATCCTGATAATAATGTATGGGATTGATAATATATGCAATGATATGGGAGGAGTCTCCAGGACTCCACGTCACCACGAGTGTAACAATAATGGGACGTCACCGGTTACGGGTTAAATTTGCACCTGCTCTTACACCATTAGCAACAATGTTGAATTGACAAGACCCCAACGACTGTGTGTAGAGTATTATCATACCCCCTCAGAGCGGCCGTCTCTGAAAAGATATAAACAATATCCAACCTTTTCACCTCATTCAAAGTGATAGTCCTGTAGGCCCTGTCTAAATCCAAACAAGGTGTTAATGTGTAACGATTTTTCCAGACAGACTCATAAAATATCATCGGCGCCAGTTTATGCCCTGAGGCGATCCCTTTTATTATTTTTTTTTTATTTTTTTGACCTGAATTTCATAAGTGTGTAAACGATGTTCATAGACCACACTGAATTACATGCCTTTTTTTTTTAAACTCCAGAGATAAGGCAACCCTACTAAGCAGTGGAAACAGCATGGCTTTACGCACATCTGTTTGTGCTTTATCCCAAGTCTACCTAAACCCTTGGCAAAATCACGACACTTAACCTGCTGTCTATTCGGCCAGTGGCGTGCCGCACACGAGGTACCAGGCATTGTGGACAGATAACGGTACAGCGCCTCAGGTGTATCGTAATTACCTGCTCCTGTACTCATTTCCACAACCAATACCTGAGGAATTTAATAATAACATTCTCTCTTGTAGATATTGAGGATGTTGACTTTCCATTCTTTCGATGTAAACCTAAACGTCGACAGCCCTTCTAATTTAGAAGGGGCGGGGTGTATCGTGGCATCTTCAGACCAACGGAAGATGTCACGTAATTCGTCAATTTTATGACACCCCTTCACAGACAACGAGACGACTGCCCTCAATCGTCTTGGTTAAAACCAGGGACGGCGTCACCCTTTTGCGCTATAGATAGCTTTGTCGCAACTTTACACAAATTTTTCATAACCGGAGCTAGTAGCTAGTTTATTGAAGGTGCGACCTTTATTATGGGAGGTCGTGAGAGAGAGGATCGCATCAACTGAGGAGTTCAAAGAATCAGGGACCTTTAGAACATAAGGTCCAGGTTGGTGAGACATTTTCGCTGAAACCCTGTTCTACCACAGTTGGTGAAAAGAGAATGGCAATGATTCTCGGAATATTCAACAAGACACACAGGTGTCAGATCTCGAAATGGGGGGGAATGACACACAGGTGTCACATCTCAAAATATGTAGCAGGACACACAGGTGTCAGGTCTCGAAATAGGGGGAGATAGGTGTCAGATATCGAAGTAAGGGGGAAGGACACATAAGCTCAGATCTCAAAGTAGGGGAGAAGGACACACAAGTTTCAGATCCCACTTCTGATATGTAGAAACGACGTATGTAAAAATAATAATAATAGAATAATAAAAGGTACAATAAAATTCCAGCGCAACACCCTGTACCATAAAATTTGTTTTACGAGGGTGATACGAAAAGAACTCTGATACTCTCGAATAGTCAGGAATTGAAAGGCCCACTTACTTGATACAAAGACGACAGGAAAGATCTGCTGGACAAGAGGTGACGGAAACAGTCGGAGACGGGCCTGTATTTTGAAAACGCTCATGAGTAACTTCCACATTCAACCGCTACATTACATGCACTATAATACTGTTATGTTCTGCCGCTGTAATACTGATATTACCTCCCAATCAATGCTGATAGACCCAGGATGCTCTCGAACTACATCAAAGGCTCCAAACATAGCTTGAGGATGATCTCAGTATATTTTCAAAGATATCAGGCGCAATCCCTTAGTACCGCCCGCGTGGTACTCGTCCGTTATCTGTGCACACCAAGGAAGGCGACACCCAAGGTGCCACACGAACGGCAAAAAGCGCTGTCATGGCTTCACGAATGACTAGCACCCGCCAACATCCGCTTTACGGTCCCACCTACGAATGTTGACTCGCAACCCATGGCTATTCGATAGATCTATCTAGGTACGTACCTCAACACCGTGTGAAGACTTTGACGTGGCGACACATGCCTTCAAAACCAGACAGAGGTGGAATGCGTACATTCCACCTCCCATACCGTGGGGAACGGCAGCTTCCTACCGCATGGGAGTCAGCCCATGATATGAATCCAATTGGCTGATGCAGACTAGTACCCACATGCTGTCCACACAGATGATGCAGATTACTAACTACATTCTATCCACATAGGTGATGCAGATTCTTAACTACATTCTGTCCACATGGGTGATGCAGGGTTTCACCTACATGCTGTTCGCATGGGTGATGCAGGTTACCATCTACATTCTGTCCGCATGGATTGTCCAACAACCAAACCGTGTCCCAGGTCGTGTTTGGACTAGAGGCAATGGTAGTGCTATTACCTCCCAGGATCCCGCTATCCTCCAACGGTGTCCCACCAACACAGAAAGAGGGGCGTTCTCCTGCCTCCAGGGTGCAATAGGTTCGACGGACGACCCACCGTCTCCCCATCGAACCTCCCAGAGTGCCCTGCACTTCGAATCAAGTGCTGTAAAGTGGGCTGGTGTACGGACAGGTACGCCAATGCTTTGATTACTGCGGTACGGTGTACATTATACCTCCACCTCCCCAATAATCGCATGCTCTGTACCATACTGTGTAACACAGTACCCCAGGTCTACTTAGGGGCGTCCCACCTGCAGAGATTATTAGTTGGCTACCCTTTATCTTTATCTATAAGTGACTGTCAGATTCCAAGCTAGTTAATAGCTTTATCAATGCGGCTTATATCAATAATTATTATAATTAGCTTATCAAACTCAATAACACTATTGTAATGGTTAACAGACATGCATGCAATGATATACGGACAAATGCAGAAATATACTCTGTGAACAACTCACCAAATTGCAACCACAAGCAAAACTCACTGAACCACGCGTCACGAGGATAAGACGGACACTGTGTTTACTTTTTCTTTTTCATATTTTCACACAGGCAACAGACATAGGGCTCTTAAATCAAGATCTTCCACAAACTCTCGGTCCTATATCTTTTATAGTGCCATAACAATAAACACATGGCCAAACCCTCGTAAACATAGGCGGGTACTTACAGGGTGAGTGGTATACAAAATCATGGTTAAAATAACGTATGCTTACACATTTGATTCTTTAAACCAAAATAGGCATTCCCGTTTGAAAAAATCAAGTTATCTGTGATTGAAGTTTCCTTAATTAATCTACTGATTTCTCCAAGCGCAAAAAGAATTCAAATTTATTCCTCCGAGCTAAGGTAACGCATTTCATGCTTAGTCGTACCGCAAAGTCTCGGCCTTCTAAGTTTTATAATCGCTGCGATATTCAATTTTTTTCTGATACCTACTTATACCAAAAATGGTGATTTGCGTCTAAACGGTTCATTTAAAGTTCCATGTGTGATACATAAGGTCACACTATAATTGACCAAGGAATCCAAATATGCAATAATATATAGGGGGTTCCATTCAAAAAAATGTAGCTTTGATATGAATCACCCTGTATAAACGTCAAAATTTAAGTGAAAATATTTTTACGTTATAGCCCTTAACGGTCCCTACCATGATCAAGTGACAGATTTTTGAAATATTTTTCAGTGAGCCCACAATCCTCCGTCCACGCACTATTGGCCCACCCTGTATATGTGATCTGTAATAAGATTTACAACTGCTGATGAGCTTTCGGGCTGATTATTGTACTCTCTGATACTGCTTTTAGCTCTCACTGACTCACTGAAGTCAGTGAAGAGAGCTTATGTAGAGCCTCTGTCTGTCCGTCCGTCCATCTGTCCGTATACAAATGATGGCCAAAACTATAGGTGCTAGAGCAAAACTAAATACAGATTCGGAGTCAGCATGAAAAAACTAGTCCGGGAAAAATCCGGTTTTGTCAATATCGCATCCGGTCTAAAAAAAATTGAATTAAAACACGACAAGTAACTGGCGACGTATTATGTACGGTGTATTGATATACCTGAAGCACAGGCAGCGTGGCCCACGCTAGACAGCAGTCCGAGAGGGCGTGGGTTCAAATCACACTGCGGTTAACAACTTTTTTTTCTTTTTTTTAAGATTAAATGTTAAATTTGTTGATTACTAGTCCGGGAAAAATTCGGTTTTGCCAATATAATAAAAAAATTAAATTTGGTACCAACAAATTTCACAGTCAGAGCGCCGTTTGAATTTACTCAAGTAAATTCTTTCCTGTTCTTTTTTTAATCGCTCCGTATCAATTCAAATGGATTAAAAATACAAAAATAGGGTGGAAGTTTTAAAATTTCACACCGACTGCTTCGCGCCATTTCATCAACGATATACTTTTTATCAAAGTTGTATCTTTTTACTAATTCCGATAATTGACTTTTTGTTTTAATTTCTGCTGCCTTCCATGCATTTTATATAATAGCCTGAATAGATTGGCTCTAAACAATCAAGTGAATATGCTTTAGTAAGATAAACTGTTTTTCTTTCAAGTTGTCTATGCATGTAAAATTTAGGATAATAGGTATTCATAAGGCTGGCCTACCTCATTTCTCCAGGAAACGTATTATCCCGCCGCTGCTTTGTAAGCAGAACACCGTGTCGCGTCGTAGACAACAAACATTAATTTTTCACAAAAGAACCAATTCACAACGAAAGAAAACAGTCGAGTTAATGCTAGGGATTCCCGCACTCACCGGCCTCTATCGGTAGACTGTCCGTCGCCAGCTCCTTTGTTGTTCGAATCAACCGGTACGGCTGATTTTTGGCGCTAACTATATCGGTGACGGTTCCTTCCAAATATCTAATGATGGATGTATGTACAAGGTGGGGGTGAGGCACGTAAAAAAAACTGCACAGTCCTTGCCAGAAGGCCCTTGCACTTTGGCCTAAATACGCCCTCCTTCACAGATGCTCAGGAAACCTTTCAGTTCAGTTCAGTTCTAGCAAGCATGGCATCAAAAGACGGCCTGCGCAGGCGATCTAATGGTTTTTCAATTCCACAACCGGCGGCCTGTACAGTCCGGCGAACCTCCACATACGCTCCGATAATCCTTGAGGCCAGGACTGTGCAGTTTTTCCTCTGAGGATTTCTGGAGCGTCTGTGGGCCGCTTAAGACAACCCACTACCTTATCTCAGAAAATGTTTAAGATGAGAGCAGAAAAATAGATGCAAAAGTTGTTTGGTATGAGTTAAACTTTAATTTTATTATAATTTCGTATATACAGGGTTCAAGACAAATTATTGAAAAAGCCAGAGAGCATTATTTTCCAATTTTTATCTGCTTTGTAGACTATTCTAAGGCGTTTAATAACGTAAAGTGGCCTAAACTGTGAGAAATCCTCATCTCTATTGGAGTTCCTTATCACCTAGTGTTTCTCATACAGCAACTCTTCGAGTCTATTGGCTCGTGTACGAATTGATGGTAACCTCTCTGGTAAAAATGTAGCCAGAAAAGGAGCTCGTCAGGGATATGTATGACCAAGGTTATGATCGTAGATAGAAAGCACGATAATATATGGTGATTCGGAACGCGCTCCTGGCTGCCATACGTTACAACGCACCTTTAGCTGTCACGCGACCGAATATTGACATTGACGGCATCGACGTATGATTTATAAAGATTGTAAGATCAGTGTATGTAAGTTAAGTATTTTTTGAGCCAAGCTTGTATTAGATGAAATCTACACCAATTATTGTACAGTTAGGCCAAACTTGCTGTATTGCTAAATGGATGGCGATTTCAAAATCACAAACTATTTGTGAAGGGTTAAAAGACAAATTATTTTCTCCACAATAATCGACTAACAATAATTTAAAACCTAATACATGTCTATAACTTATTTCTTTAGGTAGCAATATAAACACTACTGGTATCTAATGACCATTTTTGAAAGCGTCGATTATAAATAATTGATAAAAATTTTTGTACAGTACCTAATCAAAACTGTCATCTACGTATACCTTATTACAGGAGCACAGAAATTTTGGATTTGCTTCGCAAGAAAGTACAACTAGGTTCAGGCGGTGATTATTAATTATTATAAAGAATAGAAGTAGGTTGTCATTAAGAACATCCAAGCTTAATTTTCTTCCGGCGCGCAAGTGATCGGTACCGATTGAGGCACCCTTTTCGAAAACAGGTAAAAATCAAACCGTGCCCGCTTGTGACCGATCACCAAATTTTTGTGCTGTTTTATCTGTATAACTCGTTTCGTTTTATAATTTTTTTGAACTATTGATGCTACTAAAACGTTTTTTTTGCTTTTTCTTAAAGGATAGTTAATGTCGTTCTAGCACAATACTAGTCAATGACATTTTAATATATGTGTATAAAATCCCAATATGTACTTGCAATTTGTAGTAAGCAGATATTGAGTAAAAAAGATATAGACATAGTTTTAAAATTTCTTCTTTCTTGCTTTCACCCACGTAAATGACTGTATCGTGCTGGTGGTGGACTTTTTTTCATTGTCAATGCTTGGAAGAGCGAGGACAATGAGCTTTGATTGAATCAGATGTGATCTATGGTTATGCTTGATCTTTTTTAAATAGGAAAATAGCCTTAAACGATACGATTGAGTTGGACACTAACAAACAAATAATACGGTAAGTAGTAATAAAAAAAGAAGACTATTAATGCATATGAAGTAAATACAGATTCATAATATATTGAGTGGGTTGACTTGATCTTTTTGTTTTGGATTCATTGCTTTTTATAGCTAATTACGTAACGTGTGGATTAGAAGTAAAAAAGATTGTTGTTTTTTTTCATGACCTGCGCCCCCGTAAGACTGCGCCCTAGGCCGTGGCCTAGGTTGGCCTTATGGGTAATCCGGGTCTGGAAAAGACAACTGATATGCAAAAAATTACGAAAATCTCAAATGGTTTAGGTTAGGAGATAATAGTTTTTCTGGTTTTGCGATCTAGCTGGATCTGAAGAACGCAAATAGTAAGGCTGGACTTTTTATGGCAAAAATGATAGGACAACGTAAAATAAACCACCACAGAAATAATTAGCCCTTTATTTCATTGCTTATTAACAATATCGAGGCAATATATTCCTTCGACATGATATGTTTTAACTCCATCTTTAGTATTTCGTATTGAGGATCTCTTCCAGCCTGATATTCTCGTTGATAGTCAGCTTGATGAGATCGTTCAAGTTCGGCATGGTCAAGATGGCGTTGCAGAACTCCCTGTGGATTCGCACCCCTCCAAGCGCCCTGGCCTGCAGAAGCTCGTGCTCTTTGATCTCGTTGATGAATTGGGCTCTTTGCAGCTTTCCAGCCCGACGGTAGCGCTGACGACAAATCACCCGACTGCGAAATGGAATTGGCAAACATTGCATCAAGTATACAAGTGGCTCGGTACGAGAGCGAATCTTGCCGAGTCTTATGCCGGCTACACACGTTCCGGCAGACCTGTCAGTTCGAACTGAACAGTCCGCCAGTCTAGTCCAGACCAGTCGCCTGATATACTGACCACTATCCACATGTCCAGGCGAATCTGAACAGTCTTACATGACAAGTCGACCGGAATATACACACGCTCAGGCGACTGGACTCCAGGCGGGCTGTTCAGTTCGGACTGACAGGCCTGCCCGATCGTGTGTAGCCGGCATTACGAGGTAGCAGGACATGAGGCTTATGAATGCTTCCACCATTTTTTGCAATAACTACGAGGTAGTTGAGCGAACAAAAAGGGATATGTATTATAATAAAGAAAAGAAAGATAAAGAGTAAGTGAAAAGTTAGAGTCTTATGATTTCGTCGTATCACTCCTTAACAAAAAACAAAAGTTTTTCGATATACTTCTGATCATGACAAGGTTTTGTTTTATCCCAAGTATGGACGTTATTGTGATAAAACAAATTTTAGTTCAAATGTTTGTAGCTAACAAGCAGAAACGTCGTTCAGTAATGAATGTTGTTCAATAATAAATTTAAGAGATTTGTTACATGCAGGCTTATGCGTGGCTCCAGTAACATCTTACTTATTACTACTATTAAAACCACATAGAGGTATGATGCACGATTAACTCTTATCTGACATCCTGGCCACCGGTGTAGCTTTTAGTGTAGAAACTTGATTCATTTTAACGCTATACTACACAAAAAAAACAATAGTTAGAAGGGAACAGTACACATACGAGTATAATTTGCCTGTTTTTCTTACGAAAATACTACGCCTCAAACCAATCCTTATTTTATTTATCTTATTCTTATGGCTTTACGAAAAAATGGGTTTATGTATAAAATCAAAGGTAGTACAAGATCTTAAATAAAATAAGGACTTAATTTGTGTAGGAAAAACTATTGGGTGCAATTTGAAAAAAAAAAGATTTAAGTACAAAAAAAGGTTTTAAAGTACGGTATGATTGACCATACAGTACTTTCAAAAATTCCAGTCAGTTTTCGTTTGAACCTTTTTTTTATTACGAGTATATCACGTGTCAAGGAAATTCTGGGACATCCTGTATACTATATTCCATACGTAGTGGGCACCCTGTATAAGTGTATAACGTGTAAAAAGTTTGCACAGTAGGATAAGTTCAAGTATGTAATAAAGAAGCTTTTTACAAGGCACTCTTTTCGTACAATTAGTGAGGTTGTAATATGCAAGAAATAGATTCTTAGTATTAATTCCAATAAGTCGTAAATCTGTAGAGAAGTCTTCCAATTATATTTATAACTATATCTGTATGTAAATTATTTGACACGCCCCATGCATATACGTCTTTCGGCCAATAAAGTTACTTACTAGAAATGTTCGATAATATTAAGGTTCAGAAGAGGAGTGTTTTGGAATTTGAGATCAGAGACAATCTACTTAGCTCGATTAGAGATTCATAAGAGTTCATAAGGGTGCTTAGTAGATGAAATTATTTTTTATAAGTTTAATCGCATAGGTATCTTCCCTAAAAAGTTTAACACTTCTTATCGATCATTTCAGAAAGTTATTAACGATTAAAAATCATAATTTTATCGATTTTTGTATTCAAAGGTAGAATAAACATATTTTAAGAATAGAAACAAAAATAAATAGTTAAAATATTTTTTGGAATATGTAGTTTAACAGGGTTATTCACGTTATTCGACACGGAGCATCATGGCTAGAGTATTTGATAAAAAAGAAAATAATAATTTCGGATGGATAGGGACCCATAAAGGCTACATTTTAAAAATATTTTCATGTTATACAGGGTGTCCCAAATGCACGAAATGTATCAAAGTTATGTTTTTTTTAAATGGAACACCCCGTATATTATTACATATTCAGATTCCTTGGTGAATTCTAGTGTGACTTTATGTATCATGGGTCCTAAAGCAAACCGTTTAGGTGTAAATCACCATTTTTGGTATAAGCAGATATCAGGAAAAAAATGAATATCGCAGAGATTATAGCATATGGAAGGCTGTGACTATGCCGTATTACTAAGCATAAAATGCGCCAGCTTTGATGAGACTGTCAAATTTAAATTACGTTTATGCTTGGAGAAATCGGTCGATTAATTAAGGAAAATTCGATCAGCGATAACTTGATTTTTTCAAATGGGAATGCCTAATTTTTTCTATACGGTTAAACCATTGATTAACACATTTACACGTTTAATCAATGGTTAAACGTAGAATTTGATAACCTTTCTAATGATATAAGTTGTGAATATCAATCTCTGGTAGTTTTCATTTAATTTTAAATGTTCAAACAAATCGGCGATTTTCAATTTTCCTACCTATAAGCAACGTAGCAGGCCATGAAATATAAACAAAAACCTGTTCAGGTAGAAGAAAACAACTAACTTAGCTGAAAAATACACACGAACTAGACTAAAGGGACAAGATTATAAAAATTACTCACAACAAACAAAGTCTAACAGGAAACGATTGCGGTAACATATCTTTGGTCAAAGAGAAGCTGGAGTATGGCAAAAATGGATTTTTTCACGGCCGACTAGCTACTGCAATGTACTAGAGATTGGCAATTTCTAAAGCCATTAAAAATTTTGAAACAAAATAAAGACTACTAGAGAATGTTGTAAGCAGTTTATTATTTTCATAATAAAATTTCACATTTAATGATATAAAAGAGTATGCAAATCTGTCAAGACTAAGTCAAAAGTACCTCTAACTGGAGTTCTGAAAATTCTTCAGTACCTATTAGCAAGATCGCAGAAAATGAAGAGTTAATTAAAATTTGTTCAAATTATAAAACATAACTTAAATGGCAGAAAATTTAAATCTGATTTGTCAGTATTCCTTTTTTGCAATATTGCTAATAGATATTGAAAAATAGAAGGGCTCCAGTCAGAGGTATAGACTTCGACGCAAATTGGTACCTTTTTAACCCATTACATATGATTGATAGTTGCGTGCTGTAGCAACAGTCGCTGGTTGTTTTTGTTTCATATCAGGGTTTTTAATTGTCTTGGACATTTTTAACCTCTAGTGAATTGCAGTAGCCAGTAGACTGTAAAAAATATCTATTACTGCCATACTCCAGCTTCTCTTTGACCTTAGAGATGTTATCGCAGTTGTTTCTGGGAGAGTTGATTTGTTGTAAGGTATTTTTATAATCTTGTCCTTTTAGTCTAGTTAGTGTGTATTTTTCAGCTAAATTAGTTGTTTTCTTCTACCTGAACGGGTTTTTGTTTATACTTCATGGCCTGCTACGTTGCTTATAGGTAGGAAAATTGAAAATCGCCGATTTGTTTGAAAATTTAAAATTAAATGAAAACTACCAGAGATTGATATTCACAACATTATATCATTAGAAAGGTTATCAAATTCTACGTTTAACCGTATAAAAAAATTAGACATTCCCATTTGAGAAAATTAAGTTATCGCTGATCGAAGTTTTCTTAATTAATCGACCGATTTCTCCAACCATAAACGTAATTTAAATTTGGCAGTCTCATCAAAGCTGACGCGTTTTATGCTTAGTAATACGGCAAAGTCACAGCCTTCCACATTTTATAGTCTCTGCGATATTCAATTTTTTCCTGATATCTACTTATACCGAAAATGGTGATTTACACCTAAACGGTTCGCTTTAAGTCCCATGTATGATATATAAAGTCACACTAGAATTCACCAAGGAATCTGAATATGCAATAATATAGGGGGTGTTCCATTTAAAAAAACATAACTTTGATACATTTTGTGTTTTTGGGATACCCTGTATAACATGAAAATATTTTTAAAATGTAGCCTTTATGGATCTCTATCCATCTGAAATTATTATTTTCTTTTTTATCAAATACTTTAGCCATAATGCTCCGTGTCGAATAACAAGAGTAACCCTGTATGGTATTAAAAGAATACCTAGTTTGAATGTTATTAATTATTTTAGTCATGCTAGTTAAAGTTAAAACTGTTTCGGTAAGTAAGAGACCATATTGAAATCTGACAACACAGCCTTCCCTCTCAACACAAAAGTCACAGAGACAGTGACATAAGTGCGCAGTGTTAGGTTGATAGGTTAGGTTGCTTTGTCGATTATCATTTGTGTGTTATATTTTGATTTAACTGAGAACCATTGATCTAATGTCCGCTTAACATCAACAACACATCCATGATTTTATTCGTGGATTCGGTTCGTGGTCAAATTTGACAAGTGTAAAACAGGAATTTGGCGTCAAATAAGTTCATCGATTTCGTCTTGGATTTCTTCACGGATGTAGAACCTACTCTAATTTGTGGACAAGCTTGACGTCAAATTCAGTAGTGCCAACCATAAAGTATATCATGCATGTCATGTATGTTGCATCCTGTCTCTGTGTATTACTAAACATATTCTAAATCAAAAATCGCAATCAAATTAAGTGTTTTACTGTCAAAAGGCCCAAAAAGAGCGAATTGAATGGATCTTGCGGAAACCGCGAAATCATATGACAGCAACAGTGTTGGCAACACTGCATGGGGTTGACAAATTGACTAAGTAATTACAATGGAGTCAAAATATAATATTTAATTTAGATTATCTGGAAGTGGATAGAAAGAATTTATAAATAATTGCAAGAAGATTAATATGCTTTGCAACTTTTCTAGTTCCGAATAAATTTCAGCGTAGCTAACGAATACCCTTAAAGGTCTAGGGTATAGCGCGCGAAATTGAGAATCCAAGAAAAGACTTATTCCCGTGTTAGCGAGGAGGCGTGGCCTCCTGTTCCCTTTCTCCAGTGTGTGTGTCTAAGATGAGGAGATAAGTCCAAAAATCCAAAGGTAAGGTCAAAAGGTCCAAAAGTGAAGTCCAAAGGTAACTATAAAAATGAATTTCGCATTTCCAAGCTCCTGACGTTATCTTTAAACTTACAGTGATTCAGAAAGCAAATTGAAGAAGAAAGCATGCGCTTTGTCACCCATTTGGCCTTTTTTTCATATCGTGTTTGGTTCTCAAATTACAGACATTTGAAGAATGTATGATTTTGCATTGCGAGCTTTTTTGCGCACTAAAAAACTTTTTGAAAAAATCGCAAATAGTTGTCATTCATTAAGGTCTTAACTATCACCTTCTGAAATACTGTGTACCTATGTAGTTTGAAAAAACAAGCGAGTTCTGTTCGAAATGGGAATTCGTGTTTTAACATGGTAGATACATATGTATAACTGTGTCACTGTGTATACCCAGGCCCGTTAAATATCAAAACACCCCGTTTGCATTGCTGAAAGCACGGAAAGCACTTACTATGGCAACGTCAAATTAGTATAGCTGGGATCATTGCTGTCTCTGGGAGATAGCCTAAACGGCGGCTCAGGTTCTGGTTCCTTCTTCGGCTTTTCAACCCAGTTCGCCATAATGTCTCCCTCTTCTTCGATGCAGGAATCCTATAAAACTTTACCGCCCGCGTCCGGGGGAACTATCAAATTGAAACTTTCCGTCGTTCTTTTCGCTGTTTGTTTGCGTTGCCAGGGCGATTGTATCGCGTGCGACGGCGCCATTTTGGGAAAGTTGCTGGGCAGCCGGCGGATTCTTTTGCTTCGGTTCGCAAATCGATTTTCGCCGATGGGCAAAGAAATTTGATTATTGAGGCATACGTGAGCCAATTGGATCCGGCGGAGTTTTCTAGCTGATTTGTTCCTTAATTTTTATTTCGCTGAGAATGTATAAAGCTAAGAATGTACAGATATACTTCAGTTTATGTTTCTTTGGCAATGTGAGAACTTAAATTTCGGGTTTCTTTTTAAAAAATTTATTTTTTCAATTTACAAAAAATACAAGTTAACGGGACTAATAACAATGCTAATTAGGATGAGTACCGTACCGAGTCTATGTCAAATCTGATTGTCCGCTGCATTTCTTCCTTCCAAGTAAATTCTGCATTATCAGCTAGAGTCCGGTGAATCAGATGAATCCTAGTAATGCGATGTATCATAGCGATGATATGACCATATTTGGCTATGCTAAAGGAATATGGCTTACATAACTGAGAGATTTAGATGAGAAAAAATTCTTGGGGTTGTGGCCAAAATTTTGAAAAAGAGGCTGGGTCACAGCATGGAGGAGACTCTGGTGCTAACAGCCAAGCTTTCGGCAATGTTTATTGCCATCTTCAGGGCTTTCTACATAGTTAAAGGAAAAACAAAAAAGAATTTAGTTTCAAAATGTATAATAAATTATTAAAGTTATACTCACAACGTTGAGGTTTGCCAATTTGAAAACAGCAATTGCATTGAGTGCAACACGACTTCTAAATGCAATTAAATGATCGTCACAATTTTTGATAAAATCTTTCAAAAAACCTATGCCACTATGGCGTCTTCTACTAACAGGTCAGGAACACAAACGAACATATACTTGTAAATTACAAACGAATACAGGAACGACCTTTACATGTTTAAATTTTGAAAAACCCGTAGGTTTATTACTAAATTCGTGGTTTGAAAACACACATTTTACGATCTAGGTTATTCTTAAATGGTCTAACAGGTGGTACAATGGCCGTTACTTAGTGAAATGTGGAAGCAGAAAGAGAAAACGATTGACATATGAATTATTAATAATTATATTGACAGTTGTACGATACCAACTGTGAGAAAACAAAACCTGAAAAGTCAAAACACACTAAAGAAACCAAGATCTCAGTTGTAAAACGTGAATACACGGTGGCCTAAAATAGGATAATAAAATTGTCGTGAAAGATATGTAGAGACGAAAAAGAAAAGACTTTCCGAGATTCCAACAAGACTATTAAGGTCGTGAAGGAACACCAGAAAACCTTTCCTTCTCCATATTTAAGATATAAGAGTAAATGCAGCTCAAACCATCAATGTCCGACTTCTTATTTAAATTGAGGTTTTGAATCAATTTTTTTTTTGTCATAAATCGAGAGATCATATATAAGTTTTATAATAAAACTGTTTTTGTTTTCTTTTTTTTCGCAATAATTCAAAAGTTATATCAAAATAAAAATGGGTTTTTGAATCGAGTACCGAAAACACGCCGACGGCTCCCGAACCCGTGTGACGTAATGATGGCGGTTAAGATGCTCCTTTGACCAACGACATCCTACATCGATACTAGATTCTAGATTCCCCGCCAAACGTGAAAATACTTGCTACTAACTAGTGTATATGTGTTGCAATATAGCCGATGAATGAAGTTTGCAGCTCAAGACGACCTCTACGATCGAAATAAATATCTTTTTGAATGTTTGAAATCAGATTACAGATTCCAGTAAGTAAGTACCTAATCAAATATGTGTTATTGAAACTATCTGGTGCATGTTCGGTTGGCCTAGTGGTTAGAGTATTGGCTAATGGATCCGTTGGTCTGGGTTCAAAGCTCAGCCTGTCCATTTTTTTTTTATTTTTTTTTTATCAAATAATTCATTCATGTGCTTTCTGCACTTGTTATGTACATTTTTTTCTACGATCAACATAAATATGTTTTTGAAACAAATTCTATCGGACATATTACTTGCACTGCATAGTGCAAAAACTAAGTACAGGACGCGGTGGACAATTCAAAAAATCAGTTCAAATGGTGTTTGTCCGTCAATATCAACCGCCGATATTTTTTTAAATGTAATAGTTGGTTAATAAAACAAAATCCATTCATTTTTTAAGTTTTTAATATAAACATAAAGTAAGTCAAACTCGTAATCACAACAGTATTCTGTTTATCACTTGGTATCTTTATTTATTTAACTTTGAGCAATGAAGCTTAATAATTAAATTTTCATAAAAATCTAACAAATAAAAATATAAAAATGCAATGCAAACAAACAAAACTTATTTTTCTATGAGTTTCAATGTTATAATTATCTTCTTGACCAAAACCTGAAATAATTATTTTATTATTTAATATTATTATTGATAATAAATACTTATATGATAAATAAACTATAAGTATAATTATTTTACATAACAGCTAGCACTTCAAGTAAACAAAAATAAAACTATATTTTTTAGTCCCGAACATAGAAAAAAGTATAAAGTATCTAGGAATATATTTAGACTCACACTTACGTTGGGATGTACGTATTAATAATTTATTAAAAAAAATTGGATTCATTTCATATAAAATGAAATTACTAACAAATATTTTAACAGAAAAGCATCTACGTACAGTAAAGATAATTATAACATTGAAACTCATAGAAGAATAAGTTTTGTTTGTTTGCATTGCGTTTATATATTTTTGTTTGTTAAATTTTTATGAAAATTTAATTATTAAGCTTCGTTGCTCAAAGTTAAACAAATAAAAATACCAAGTGATAAAAAGAAGACTGTTGTGATTACGAGTTTTATTTATGTTTATATTAAAAACTTAAAAAATTAATGAATTTTGTTTTATTAACCAACTATTGCATTTAAAAAAAATATTGGCGGTTGATATTGACGGACAAACACCATTTGAACTGATTTTTTGAATTGTCCACCGCGTCCTGTACTTAGTTTTTGCACTATGCAGTGCAAGTAATATGTCCGATAGAATTTGTTTCAAAAACAAATTTATGTTGATCGTAGAAAAAAATTTACATAACAAGTGCAAAAAGCACATGAATGAATTATTTGATAAAAAAACAATAAAAAAAAATTGGACAGGCTGAGCTTTGAACCCAGACCAACGGATCCATTAGCCAATACTCTAACCACTAGGCCAGCCGAACATGCACCAGATAGTTTCAATAAGACATATTTGATTAGGTACTTACTTACTTACTTACTTACTTACTGGAATCTGTAATCTGATTTGAAACATTCAAAAAGATATTTATTTCGATGTAGAGGTCGTCCTGAGCTGCAAACTTCATTCATCGGCTATATTGCAACAGATATACACTAGTTACTAGCAAGTATTTTCACGTTTGGCTGGGAATCTAGAATCTAGTATCGATGTACGATGTCATTGGTCAAAGGAGCATCTTAACCGCCATCATTACGTCACACGGGTTCGGGAGCCGTCGGCGTGTTTTCGGTACTCGATTCAAAAACCCATTTTTATTTTGATATAACTTTTGAATTATCGCGAAAAAAAAGAAAACAAAAACGGTTTTGTTATAAAACTTATATATGATCTTTCGATTTATCACAAAAAAAATATATTTTTTTCTTTATTCAAAACCTCAATTGTTAGGGGTGTTCCTAATATGTACCATTTCCAGAAAAGTTCTCTTAAAATAGTTAGATTCAACATCCAAGATCTTAGCATTGCTCCAGGATACTGTGTGGCCTGTATCAATGGCATGTTGTGTTAACCACAGCTAGTTATATTGCGATTGATATCACTTTTATGTGAGTTAATTCTACCTTGCAAATATCTTGATGTTTGTCCAATATATGACTTATTGCACTCACCACAAGGAATTTTATAAACAACATTGGATTTATCTAACAATTTAACAGGGGTTTTTAATTTTGAAAAAAGTTTGGAAACTGTAATAACATTAGTCAATGCAATTTTAATGTTATGATTCTTGAAAATATTAATTAATCTAGATGTGAGATTATCTACATAAGGTAATGTTTTATAAAGGACTACAACACCATCCCGGTTATCATTGTTTTGGGCGTTGCCTGATGGGTTGGACGCTGGTAATGTGTGATTAGAAACAGCATTTGAATCTATCCTTATGTCATTAGTATTGTTATGTGGTAAAATAGAACTGGATCTTTCATTATAATTAAAAAGTAATGAGTTAATGAATTTAATGGGGTAAGAATTTTCAATTAACAATTTCTTTAATTTTTGGAGACTTTCATTTTTATGTTGTGGATGGCTTAAACGTATGACTCTATTCTTTAATGCCAGATGAGAAAAAATTCTTGGGGTTGTGGCCAAAATGTTGAAAAAGAGGCTGGGTCACAGCATGGAGGAGACTCTGGTGCTAACAGCCAAGCTTTCGGCAATGTTTATTGCCATCTTCAGGGCTTTCTACATAGTTAAAGGAAAAACAAAAAAGAATTTAGTTTCAAAATGTATAATAAATTATTAAAGTTATACTCACAACGTTGAGGTTTGCCAATTTGAAAACAGCAATTGCATTGAGTGCAACACGACTTCTAAATGCAATTAAATGATCGTCACAATTTTTGATAAAATCTTTCAAAAAACCTATGCCACTATGGCGTCTTCTACTAACAGGTCAGGAACACAAACGAACATATACTTGTAAATTACAAACGAATACAGGAACGACCTTTACATGTTTAAATTTTAAAAAACCCGTAGGTTTATTACTAAATTCGTGGTTTGAAAACACACATTTTACGATCTAGGTTATTCTTAAATGGTCTAACAGGTGGTACAATGGCCGTTACTTAGTGAAATGTGGAAGCAGAAAGAGAAAACGATTGACATATGAATTATTAATAATTATATTGACAGTTGTACGATACCAACTGTGAGAAAACAAAAACCTGAAAAGTCAAAACACACTAAAGAAACCAAGATCTCAGTTATAAAACGTGAATACACGGTGGCCTAAAATAGGATAATAAAATTGTCGTGAAAGATATGTAGAGACGAAAAAGAAAAGACCTTCCGAGATTCCAACAAGACTATTAAGGTCGTGAAGGAACACCAGAAAACCTTTCCTTCTCCATATTTAAGATATAAGAGTAAATGCAGCTCAAACCATCAATGTCCGACTTCTTATTTAAATTGTTAGGGGTGTTCCTAATATGTACCATTTCCAGAAAAGTTCTCTTAAAATAGTTAGATTCAACATCCAAGATCTTAGCATTGCTCCAGGATACTGTGTGGCCTGTATCAATGGCATGTTGTGTTAAACCACAGCTAGTTATATTGCGATTGATATCACTTTTATGTGAGTTAATTCTACCTTGCAAATATCTTGATGTTTGTCCAATATATGACTTATTGCACTCACCACAAGGAATTTTATAAACAACATTGGATTTATCTAACAATTTAACAGGGGTTTTTGATTTTGAAAAAAGTTTGGAAACTGTAATAACATTAGTCAATGCAATTTTAATGTTATGATTCTTGAAAATATTAATTAATCTAGATGTGAGATTATCTACATAAGGTAATGTTTTATAAAGGACTACAACACCATCCCGGTTATCATTGTTTTGGGCGTTGCCTGATGGGTTGGACGCTGGTAATGTGTGATTAGAAACAGCATTTGAATCTATCCTTATGTCATTAGTATTGTTATGTGGTAAAATAGAACTGGATCTTTCATTACAATTAAAAAGTAATGAGTTAATGAATTTAATGGGGTAAGAATTTTCAATTAACAATTTCTTTAATTTTTGGAGACTTTCATTTTTATGTTGTGGATGGCTTAAACGTATGACTCTATTCTTTAATGCCAAAATGAGATTCTTCTTCATCCTAGGTGGATGATAGGAAAAATAGTTGATGTATCTACCACTACTCATTGGCTTGGTGTACCATTTAGTGCACAAAACATTTGTGTTAGGATTTCTGATAACAAGCATATCTAAAAAAGGAATACTATGATTGTTTTCTCTTTCCACAGTAAATTGGATATTAGGATTAAAGGAATTAAAAATTGTTAAAACATGTTCAATTTTATCCTGCCATTAATTTTTTTTGTTTTCTCACAGTTGGTATCGTACAACTGTCAATATAATTATTAATAATTCATATGTCAATCGTTTTCTCTTTCTGCTTCCACATTTCACTAAGTAACGGCCATTGTACCACCTGTTAGACCATTTAAGAATAACCTAGATCGTAAAATGTGTGTTTTCAAACCACGAATTTAGTAATAAACCTACGGGTTTTTTAAAATTTAAACATGTAAAGGTCGTTCCTGTATTCGTTTGTAATTTACAAGTATATGTTCGTTTGTGTTCCTGACCTGTTAGTAGAAGACGCCATAGTGGCATAGGTTTTTTGAAAGATTTTATCAAAAATTGTGACGATCATTTAATTGCATTTAGAAGTCGTGTTGCACTCAATGCAATTGCTGTTTTCAAATTGGCAAACCTCAACGTTGTGAGTATAACTTTAATAATTTATTATACATTTTGAAACTAAATTCTTTTTTGTTTTTCCTTTAACTATGTAGAAAACCCTGAAGATGGCAATAAACATTGCCGAAAGCTTGGCTGTTAGCACCAGAGTCTCCTCCATGCTGTGACCCAGCCTCTTTTTCAAAATTTTGGCCACAACCCCAAGAATTTTTTCTCATCTAAATTCAGTTTTTTGGCCATAAGCTTACCTTGTATAACTGAGAGATAGTATACAGGGTGCTCCAGAATTTTTTTATGGTCAGCCTCCCACAAAGACTGAAAGCACCGAAACTGAAAGCCTACGGCGCTGTAGAAGCGCTGCGAGCGGATAAGTGTCGGTGCACGTTAGATTTGAAACGCTGCAGGTTACAGCCGTTGGGAAACGAATTCCCCCGCAGCTCATTTTATAGCGTCGACGTTCTCCAAAGAAAGGAATGCTGTAGGAGACTGGTTCGGGGAGTAGGGACCTCGACCTGGTAAAGATGAGTTCGCAGAGCCTCTCTAGTGTTCCTCCTTCGAACGGCCTTTGGTATTATCATCTGGCAGAGCTTACTCGTATATCTTCCGTGACATAGAATCTGTAAAACAGGAACACGTCACCCACCCTTATTCGATGTTCCAGGCTGTGAAGGTTAAGCGTATCGATTTGTCCAATTGCTCTCTTCGGGAAGGTGCCCAGAGGCTTTAGAGGGTGCTTCGGAGCGCATCCTCACACATGGGAGCAATACTCCAACGATGGTCGGATCTGTGTCTTGTAGAGCAGCGGTAGTTGCTCTGGTGTATTACAGCTTCCAACAGCGGAACAAAGCTCCAAGCTTCTAGGATGCCGTTTTAGCAATACTGGCGACGCGTTCGTGCCAGGTCATGTTATTGTTGATGTTGATCCCCAAAAGCTTGACGGAAGGTCACTAATTCTCGATGTACAGCAGGGACAGTGTATTGGGGATAAAACAGATCTCTTTATAAGTGATATTCTCGTAACAAAGAAAGTCAAACGTAAACTAAGTGGAAATTTTGAAAGTACTATAGAGTATGTCAAACCATGCTTTCAAAACATTTTTTTTGTATTTCAACTTTTTTTTTCAAATAGCACGCAATAATTTTTCCTACATAAATTAAGTCCTTATTTTACTTAAAATCTTGTAGTGCCTTTGATTTTACACACAAACCTATTTTTTCCGTCATATAAGCATGAAATAAATAAAATAAGGATTGGATAAGGTTTGAGGCGTGATATTTTAATAAGAAAAACAGATAATTTGTTTCAAGTCACAAGCCTAAGATAAATAAAATAAGGATTTGCTTGAGGCGTAATGTTTTCGTAATAAAAAAGCATGTATGATAGGTCATTGAGTACACTTAAAAACCCAGTTATGTTTCTTTTTTGCCCGTTTTTTTGCGGAAAACTAATTCTTATTTTATTATGATTTTACGAAAAAAAAATTGCGTATGACATCAAAGGTGCTAAAATATTTCAAATAAAATGGAGATATACAGGGTGTTAATTAAGTATGTTAACAAACTTCAACCACGAATAGTACTCCGAAAAATAGAAAGAAAATGTCATATGAACATGGGTCCGGAAATGCTTCCTAAGGGAGCTACGCTCCTTTGCACGGGGCACCCTGAAGACGGTTTTCCCTCGATATTCTCGAAACCATTCATAACAAAATTCCGAAATTAGGTACGATGGGTAAACTTTTGGCGCTGAATCTGACTCTGGATTCAGAATTTCATAATTTTAATCATAGGCGTATCGTACGGGAGGAGTTAAGGGTAAAAATAACCCCATTTTCTAAATGGTAATTTTTTTGACATTTTGATTTTAGAATATGGTATTTCAGAGATCTCACGTAAAAATGATTTCTTCGTATATCTCGATAGCGCTAACCGTTTTCGAGAAAAATGCAAATTATTGAATCGATGCAGGCTGTTGTAAATAAATAAATGCATTTTTCTCAAAAACGGTTAGCCCTATCGAGATGTACCAAGAAATCTCTGAGATATCATATTCTAAAATCAAAATGTCAAAAAAATTGCCATTTAAAAAATGGCGTTATTTTTACCCCTAACTTCTCCCGTACGATACGCTTCTGATTAAAATTATGAAATTCTGAATTCAGAATCAGATTCAGCGTCAAAAGTTTAACCATCGTACCTAATTTCGTAATTTTGTTATAAATGGTTTCGAGAATATCGAGGGAAAACCGTCTTCAGGGTGCCCCATGCAAAGGAGCGTAGCTCCCTTAGGAAGCATTTCCGGATCCATGTTCATATGACATTTGCTTTCTATTTTTCGGAGTAGTATTCGTGGTTAAAGTATGTTAACATACTTAATTAACACCCTGTATATCATTTATGTAGGAAAACCTATGGGGTGTTATTTAAAAACAAAAACTTGGGAGGGGTTTTCGAGGATGACGTACAGAAAAAACGTTTTGAATGCATGATATGACAGATCCTATGGTACCTTCAGAATTGCAACTCAGTTTGTGCTTGAACCGTTTTTCGTTGCGAAAATATCACGTGTCAAAGAAGTTCTAGGACACCTTGTATACAGGGTGTTTCAAGTTTCAACGCCTCGAACTCTTGTGGATAAACGATACCTCGTTTCACAAAATGACTATGTCTATGATTGTCGATTTGGGCTATATTTTCAAAATAATGAGTTTTATACATACTAGTAAAAGCGACCATAATAAAGTTATATTTTTTTCAAATGGAATACCCTGTACATTATTGCATATATGAATTCCTTTGTCAATTCTAGTGTAACTTTATTCATCACACTTGGGACATAACAAACCGTTTAAGTGCAAAATGCGCCAGCTTAGGTGAGATGGTCAAATTTGAATTCTTTTTGTACCTTTTTGTTAAAATGGGTAGATCGGTTAAGGAAACTGCAATCACAAGTCACTTGATTTTTTTAAATGGGTATGCGTACTTTTTATACGATCAAATGCAATATTTGATAACCCTTCTAACGATATAGGATTGTCAATATCAATTCGTATTGTGTCCTTTTTGTTTCAAATTGCCAGTCAAATCGATGTTTTTCAATTTCTCTACCTACAAGCAGCCTAGCAGGCCATGAAAAATAAACAAAAACCTGTTCAGATAGAAGAAAACGAGTAACTTAACAGAAAAATTCAAATGAAATAAAGTAACGAGACAACGGTGTAAAAATTCCTTACAGCATAAATCAGCTCTAACCAGAAACAGCGGCGGCCAATGCGAAGCTGGGCTTCACCTCGGGTTTAACAGAGATGGTTATTTTTCACAGGCTAGTAGCTATTGAAATATCCTAGAGATTAGAAATTAGATTATTGAGGCATACGTGAGCCAATTGGATTCGGCGGAGCTTTCTATCTGATTTGTTCCTGAATTTTTATTTCGCTGTCGCTGAGAATGTATAAGGCTAAACATGTACAGATATACTTCAGTTACATCTTTGGCAATGTGAGAGATTACATGCAGGGTGCCCCAGAATTTCCTTTTTTTTCAAATAGCGCGTAACAGTTTTTCCTACATAAAATAAGTAATGTATTTGAGGCGTAATATTTTCATAAGAAAAACAAATAAAAAAGAGGGAACTAAGTGAGCATTTCAAGAGTACCGAATGACCTATCACACTAGGTTTTCGAAGCATTTTTTTGTACTTCAACTTCTGAAACTCACCATCAACTTCTCTTTTCAAATAGCAACTCACAGCTGTTACTATATGTATAAATGAGGTCATTATTCTATTTAAAACCTTGTAGTGCATTTGATTTCATACAAAAACTATTTTTTTTCAAAAACTCATAAACATAAGGTAAATAAGATAGGGGCTTGTTTGAGGCGAAATATTTTATTAAGGATACAAGACATTTTTTTTTGAAAGCATGTATTCATTCATTCAGTATTACCTTTAAACCCAATTTTCTTTTCTATCCGTTTCTTTTTGCGTCAAACAAATCCTTATTTTATGTATGTATATTATGCTTATTAATTTATGAAAAAAAAAATAAGTTTGCAGATAACATCTACGGTACCACAAGATTTTAAAGGAAGTTGGGATATCATTTATGCAGAAAAACCTATGAGTTTTTGAGGATGAAGTAGTAAAAATATGTTTTAAATGCGTGGTATGATAGATATAGTACCTTCAGAGTGTTTTGCTTCATTACGAGAATATTACGTATCAAAGAAATTCTGGGACACACTGTATACAGGATGAGTCAGGCTGAACTCCTCGGACTCTTGTGGCGAAACGATACATCTACGGAACTGTTTCAGAATGTTCTTATATTCATCAACACCAAAACAAGGAAATTTGACATAAAATGCAAATTAGTACATCTACCTCTTCAACAGTGTACCACTAGTTAGTAGTACTATTAGAAATAGTTGCTTGTTTATTTGTCAATTATTTTAATGAGCAACACTTAGAGATTAGATAGTGGATACCTAGAGATCCTAAAATTTTTGTTTAAATTTGTTTCGAACCCTTGAATATTTTACCAAACAATTGACCTTCTCTAAACTTTATTGAACAGTTTCTTCTAAGCCCGTAGTCTGGTAATTGTAGCATAAAAGTCTTAACAGTTTAGAAATATAATAAATCACTACGATATGTTGTAACTTTCGGCCCCTCTCCTGTCTGTGAGGTTTCCTGGAAAGACAAACAAACATTCTGTTTCAACGTTTATTGAACAATAATAAAAATAAAAATGTAAAATAATTGTTTAAAATGGTTATTCTTCGGGACTGCTTTCTCCTTCAGTAGGAGGTTCTTCTGTAGTAGTTGGTTCTTCTGTGGTAGCAGGTTCTTCTGTAGTCGCTGGTTCTGTCGTGGTTTCGGTAGGTTCCGCAGTTTCAGTGGGCGCTTCAGTCGTGGCAGGTTCTTCCGTTGCAGCTGTTTCTTCCGTTGGTGCTGCTCCCTCTTCTTCATGTTTAACGGCTTCTTCGCCTAAAACCAGATCGAAATAGAACTGTCTGATGGCCTTCAGATACTAGCGCGCCCTATGAAGACGAGCCTGTTGTGGGTACCCGGACATACAGGGTGAGTCAAGCTCGACGCCTCGGACTCTTGTGATCAAACGATACCACGTTTCAGAAAAATGAACTTTGCGAGTGTATGTAGGTCGAGTTGGACTACATTTTAAAAATAATGACTTTTATACAGGGTATCTAATAAAAGCGTGATATATCAAAGTTAGTTTTTTTAAATTGAACATTATTGCAGATTTAGAATCTCGAGTCAATTTTAGGGTAATTTTATGTATCTCATATGGGACTTAAAGCGCACCGTTTAGGTGCAAATCACAGTTTTTGGTATAAGTAGGTATCAGAAAAAAATTGCATATCGCAGCGACTATAAAACTTACAGGGCTGTGACTTTGGAATGTCACTAGCATGAAATGCGTCAGCTGAGGTTAGACGGTCAAGTTTGAACTACATTTGTACTTGGTGAAATCGGTAGATTAAATAAGGAAACTTCAGTCAATGGTACCTTGAGTTTTTCAAATGGGAATGCTTAATTTTTTTTTTATACGATCAAGTGTGCAAATTGATAGGAGTAGTTAGTTTAGGGAGTAGTCCCTATACTCATTACTCAGTGAACCCTGATTTTCGTCAAGATATCTGGAGGTGCGACAAGAAGGAGTGTCCTGAAAGGCTATGAGTTTTTTTTGTGTTTTTGGTGTTGGTTCCGTGGCGTTGACAAAAAGGACTAAAGGTGCCTTTAACACGGCGTCATAATAGAGAAATTGAACGTATCATACTGAGGTATTTGCGGAATCTGATCGGTCGCTATTTTAGTGACAGAGCCATAGAAATAGCAGACTTAGAGCTGGATATGTCTACAGAAGTTCCACAGGGATCGGCGTTGGGTCCTATTCTCTGGAATGTCCTGTATGATGGGGTTTTAAGGATAGCTCTTCCTCGAAACATAAAGACTGTAACGTTGGCGGATGACCTTGCTCTGGTAGCATCCACAAACCACAAAAGACGAGAAAACTTTGGTGAGTAGTATAGATATGCCGATTCTGATCCTCCCGAGGTCATTTGAAGGTCATTTAAATGGGGTGTGGATAACCTTGAGATGTGACGTGGGCTTTTCTTATAGGTGCCGATTCTGATCCTCCCTGAAGGTCATTTTGTAACGTTGTGTTTTCAAATGTGATCGTATCTGAAGGGCTTGTTTCAGTGGGGTGTTGGGTAACCTTGAGTTTTTTCGGTGTACAATGTGCCTATAGATAACGATTTTGAAATATTTGTTGTTAGTGTTTGAATTGGTTGTTTGTGTAACCTTGAGTTTTTTTTGTGTTAGTGTATAGCTGCTTATTTTGAACGTCCTTGAATGTGACTATTGACTGGATAACCTTGAGATTTGACGTGGTGGATAACCTCGAGATTTGACGTGGGGCCAATTACAATCCTCCCTGAAGGTCACTCAGATAGGGTGTGGATAGCCTTGAGATCAGTTGTATGATTTTCTTACGAGGCTTGATGGTTTTGAGAAGAATGCACGGTGACGTATTTTGACCTTGAAGGTATCTGTATAAATAGTGTAATAACGGGCTAGTGATCAGTAAAAGTCGAGAGACGATCAGAGTATAGTCCCGAAGTATATTGTGTACAGATATAACTTGGTGAGCACCCTTTTTATATTATTTATCCAACAGTAACATTATTTATTTTTTCTTTAAACAATGTCTGTCGCTACCTCTGAATTGCATGAAATTAACAATAAAATCAACTGTGAACTCGATAACAAAATACTGTTCAGAACTTTATCTTCACTAACTGTAAACAAAGCCCATACAATTAAGAATCTGTCACCCGTCAAATCAAAATTTGGTGAATGTCTAGTAGCAACACTATTAGAAGATGATGCTAATGAGTTCAAAGTATGGTTACCTAAAAGAGTATCGGAGCATATGTCTGAAGCAGTGATTAAAGAGATAAATGAATCTCAAAATAAATATTCACTAACATATATTGGTCAAAGTTCACCTAAAACACCAGGCGCGCGCTCCAAATGTTTGATGAAATTTGATTATATTCAACAATAATATATTTAATGATGAGGTAGTACAGATTGTGTTGGGTATAAATAATATAATGGTTACTCCCATGTATTGGACCCGCGATATGTAGAAGGTAAATTCGAGATAAAAACATTTATTTGCACCTAGTTGGTATTAGACGTTCTGTTTGTTTCAGAAGCAGACTAACTTTTCATTCCCATTATACAATGTGGATGCAGTATTCAGCAATGGGGTGGCCTGAAGCAAAAGATCTACGTACAGCCATCCAGAGAATTGCATGTCAATTGGTAGATTTGATTATCGATGAGGAACATTCCACGGTCTATGACTTGAGTATCTGCTGGGATGATGAAGAGGTCGAACGGAAGAGGATGCTAATCAGGAAATATGAAGAAGGGGAAAAGTTATGCAGACAATATTTACGTGAAGAATGTACCATCGATCAACTATGTGATGGAATGATTAGTAATGAACTCAAACCATTTTTGTATGCAATAGAGGAATATTTGCCTCAACATATAATTACCAAATATAGTTTCGTAGATAAAGATTGACATTTGTACGCATCCTGCTCACTTCTGTATCATTTATGCATAAATAAAAAAACAAATGTATTAAAAGTGTTTTGTTTTTGCCATGACAGCTATAATAAAAATCAAAATACATTTAATATGAATGAATAAGTCCATTCTGAATAGATCCATCAAAAGCGTTGTAACTAATACAAGAATCGTGAATGATTAATGCATACACTTTAGTGTTAGCTGGGAAAGAAGATTTTCTGGTTTCAAATTCCAACGATATATCCACAGTTGACAGCTGAAGGTTATCAGGTTGATGACTGCAGTCGATTACAAATAGTGGGTTATCATTGAACTCCTTAATATTGAATAATGGTTCTGCCATTCCCTTGTTGTAATACGCACTTTGGAAGCTCTCAAATGCATAGTAAGCCGCAGTGTTTAGCTTCTTCTCAAAATCCAGGTTCCACCTTTCATATGGATATACCTGGTTATTCAGCTTCAATCGAATCGAGTTTATGTTGGCATGAATGAACTTAGTGATGTCCTTCTTAGGATCTTCTGCTAATTTTGAGTCTTGAAATCCAACGATAACAAACAAAGGCCTCTCTAGCTTGTTGGTTGTTCGAATTGCCCAGACGTCTGTTGATGTTGAGCGAAGTGATGGTAGTTCATACAAATCCCAAGAGCGAAATGCCACCTTAATCCTTGAACTCAAACTGCTTTTGTTCAGTCTCTGTAGAAGTTTGACCTTGTAGCGGTCTTCAGGAACAATCTGTTGGACTTTCCATTCAATCTTTGATATTGATAGCTCTGCATCACATTCACCGACAAAGCAGTTCTTAAAGGATCTTGCAATGACTAATACAAGCTCTTGTTTTATGTTTAGAATTCCTTTTTTATAGTCCTCAGCAAATCCCATTATATGTTTTAGAGGTATTCTACCACTGAAGACCTTACTAGTTGAATCCCATATCGCTGAATTGTCTTCATTTAAGCCCCATCCTGTACATAATAGTGAATGGGCGGCACTTTTACCATGAGAGATCATTGTTTTAATTGTTGACGTTATTCCAGGATTTCGTACAATGACAACTTTTTCACCACCCATATGTAGAGAAATTTCATCAAACAGAAAAGACAGAGCATTGTTAGATAGATAGCAGGACTTCGTGGCATCACTTGGAGTAAACGTTCCTTCGATGAAAATGTAACTGTCAGCAATATTTAAAATGAGATCTTGGAAGTTGATTGGTGTATGAACAATGTCAGAATTCTTGAAATATGGTGAACCATACGGCTTGTATGTGTATTCATGTAAACTTGCTAAGGAGTGATCCAAAATCGGTTCCTCAAAAACATCCAGCTTCTCACTTGATACGTGCAGAACCATATTTTTCAGTTAGCTTTAGTCCTATAGACTCCAGAAACTTGCCATCCTATTCAATTGTGGAGTTTGCTCAAGCTAACCGACGCAATTCCAATTTAACGATAATTTTTTCACCACGGAAGTTAATCAGATTTCCCTCGTCATCCAAAATTTTCAGTGTGATGTTATCGATAAACTGACGACCACTAGGCATAACGCTCATATATATTACATTCTGTGGCTCCTTTGTTAATTTGAATCCAGGCTCAACGTCTATGTCGAATTCATACAGAGTGTGCATTTCACTTCCATTGTGGTAGGCGCCAGATATCAATCCGCAGTCGACCTTTATTAGTCTGACTGTCGTTATATTAACTGGTAAGGTTGATATATGTTTTTTGTTGCATTCGAAAACCTCCGGCTCAAATCCAATCAAAGATGCAATTGAGTTAGGGAAAGATAAATCAACATCATATATTGAATATAATTCACATTTCATTGTATTGTTGTTGGCCTTCAGACAAAACAGCTCGTCAGTTGTAACATTATGTTTGTATCGAACTATGGACTTTATTATGTTTTGTAGATATATGTTGAGTTCATCGATTTCGTAGGTGCCTGGTGGAATATATGTAATATTCATCTGAGAATCATCTGAAGGTTGTTTAAACACAATTAGATTATTACCCTCATGAACATTGAATATTGAGTTGTAGGAGTAAAAACCTATTAGCCCCAATCCATACTGCGCATTGGTATCCAGCTCTATTGGCGGATAAAAACTAGCAGACAGCACACTGTCATAACCCGTCAAGGTAAATGTATAAGACATGACTGCGGTGATACAAAAAAATAACACTTTTATATATTCAAAATTTTATTGATTACAACACTTGTTTGACTCATTACTGCTTGTCATAGAGATATCTTGCAAATTACAGTAACAACAAAATATTTTTCTTGGTGGCGGCCCGTCTGCTTCATCTCCGTTCTGGTGTGTATTATAGTGCTCCCAACAGAACTGGAATCGTTGTATATCCACATCTTCCTTCAAATGCAATGGCAGTTTGTTCCATACAAGTGCTATTTCGTTAGGTGTACATACCATCAGTACTTCTTTGGGTATGTGGGCAAGTTCTTCTTGTGTCATGTTCAACAGGCTTCTTTCTCTTGAAAATGCTTTAAGGGAATTGCTCATCTTTTTAAGTGTTTCACGATCCATTTTTCACAGATTTTTGCTTCTCTTCAGAAAGAAATCGTAGACACAGGTGCCCGCACCAAAAGGTATTGAAGTTCTGCTGTCGTCTGTGATTATACAGGATCTGAATCTTCTTATATTTTTTGAGGAAATATTTCACCAGTTCGCTGGTTGGCGGTAGGTTGCCGAAACTGTCATAATAATATACCACCACTCCGCGTTTTATATATGAAACCCAGTGTGACCCATCCCCACTCTTGCTGTCTAAATTAATGATGGCTGACTCATTCCTCAGTGGACCTTGCTTAGGCAGATCATCGCGCATAAAAATCCCTCTGAAATATGGTATTTCTAGCTTTTTAGCGTAATACACAAGGTCATTATCTGTAAGCGGTCGTTGGGGTAGGGTTTTTAAAAGTTTTTTGAAGTCCTAGGTTTAACAAACAAACCAAATCCTTTGCGGTATGGTTTCAAATATATACCGTTTCCAATTTTATTTATACCAGAAGTAGATGTTGAATCAGTTGTATTCCTTTGTCGTGCTGAATTAACTGCTTTAGAGGACCTAACAATATTTGCAATACCCCCAGCGAGATTACCTAATGCTGAGAGACCGGCAAAAATTGGAATCAAAGGAAGAATTCCACCTACTTTGGGGATAGGTATAACTCGCGGAAGACGAATATGCGTTTGCCCCCAATGGACTTGATATACTTCCGGGTAGCTAATAATGCAGCAGATGTTGCTTTTCTTAGCACACTGTTATCTTGCTTGTGGTTCGAAAAATGTTTCATATTTTTGCGAACTCTGTTTAGTATTCCTGAACCAAAGTGCACCTTCTTTATAGCCTTCCTCATTTTCCGACGTATATTATTTTTATTCTGCCCTCGTCGTCGTGGTGCATAACCCATTCCTGCACGATGTTTTACACCTACTAATTTCCTCGATTTTTCACGCATGCATTTCTTCTTATTCCGTCCACGTAGTGTTGCAAGACCCATTCCAGTGCGTCGTTTGACCTTCATAATATTTGTAATTAACCAAGCAGCTGCTTTTTCTCCAAGGTTCGCGTCAGCTGATTTGACTCGTTTCCAAGCTTCTTGCTCAAGTTGGTAGTCAGCTTTATGTCTTGTAGCTAAATCGGATTTGCGGTATGCAAGGTCGTGTTGTAAGCAGGCCGCGTCTAATCTATTTATTCCTTTTTGGCCTAGTGCGATCCTTTCTTCCAATCGAGTACCCGGGCCGCAATACTGATAAAAAGGCAAATGTGCTTCGAATGGCAGCTTATTTATCAACTTATTAACAATTCGACCACCAGTTTTGGAGATGCTGCTACACCTTCTCTCAAGAAGTAGCGGCATTTAAATAAAACACATATAAACAACTGCAGCTTATATATGGTCAAGTCGTTGAACGATGAAGGTGACAAAACAGGACCAGGAATTAGACATTAGCAATATAGATGTCAATGTTACTGATCCGGAAAATAATACTTCTCGTCGTCGACATGGGGTACTACTACCATCAACAATTCGATGTATTATAGTTGGACCATCAAACTGTGGAAAAACCAATGTACTAGTATCTCTCCTGTTACATCCGAATGGGCTGTTTTTTGAGAACTTATATATTTTTTCAAAATCGCTCAACCAACCCAAGTACGCATTCATTGAAAAAGTAATGAGTTCGATAGATGGACTAAGATATTATGCATTTGCTAATAATTCCGAAGTTCCACCACCGTCAGAAGCCAAACCAAACTCAGTTTTTATCTTTGATGATGTGGTATGTGAGAATCAAAATGCTATACGAGAATACTTCAGTATGGGGCGACACAAAGGTGTGGATTGCTTTTACTGTGTGCAAAGTTACAGTTGGGTACCGAAAAGAGTGATTAGAGACAACGCAAACCTGATAGTTTTGTTTAAGGTCGATAATACAAATTTATCACATGTTTTCTCTGACCATGTGGCTCCCGATGTAACTTTTAAGCAATTTCAAGATATGTGTGCAATATGTTGGAGGGATAAATATGGATTCCTAGTTATCGACAAAGATAGAGAAATAAGAAACGGCAGGTACCGGAAGGGATTCGATAGCTTCATAAATCCACTGCAAGACTAATAATATCATCAATTGAATGTGAGACTGCAATCAGCATACATCACAGTGGCAACATTACATATACCAGAATGAAACAACAACAGAGCAATGATGAGGTAGCTCTAAAAAAAGAATTAGTTAATGCAACAGAGTCAGTGCGGAGAAAATTCAACTATGTAAGGAAAGCTCGCGAAATCGGTAACACTTCATTGGAACAGATATATGAGCCTATTACAAAACAGTTGAAGACAATAGCAAATGCATCCAATCCTACGCTACCGAAACAGCCAATTCAAAATGTTGGTCCTACGAGCACTCCTAAAAAACCACCATCTACATATCCAAATCAAACCCTTCCCTCTACTAGCACACCAGGAGGGCCGAGATTCGAAGATTTAACTTCCGCTGCTTTTTCCGGTATAACACCAATAAAGGAGTTACCTGATACACCATCATCAATTAATGAGAGGGAAGGAGATTCAGTCACTCAGTATGTATCTACAGCTAATTCAAGTGTGGACAGAGAGGCAGTTGCTGAGGTGTTGAAAAGTCATATAGATAATTTGAGAGCAGGACATCCGGCCTATGGAAGTGTTTATAATGTAAGGATCGACCCACAATCACAGAAGCTGTTAATGGGTGTACATGAAGTGGAATTTGATGATTTGATTTATCATCGGGTGATAAGACTAGTAAATTCAAAATATCCCCACACCTACTAGATATGATGTTTGTAGGAAATACACCAAACTCCGACTCCAAAACTCTACACACATTCAGGTCCATATTGAATCTAACTAATGTACTTCGCAAAGATTACACACCTCTTAATATTTACAATGTCGACGGATCTGAGCATTTCAATAAATTATTTAATATCCTATCTACATCATCCCCCATGCATTTGAGAGCCAGAGTTGGTAGGGGACATACACAAATGAAGATACCTAAGTATAAGATATTTAACACTAATAAACGCGACTTTTTGTATTGGAACGACATCAACGAGCTGATTGATCGATTGAAATTGCTATACAGCTCAAAATCAGCTGGTCACACAAACCACGATAACGAAATTTTATCTATAATAGAAGAATTGCGTGAAGAGGGCGTAATACGCTAATTTTGGGGTATATATTTGCAAGTTGAAAGATCCCACTAATAGTATAACGCTTTCGTAGCGATGCACAATACGATAGATAAGTTTGGTCGTCGCAGTTCTAAGCATACAACTGTACTTGGTATTCCAGGTATTGGTTTTAAACTTACACAAACTGGAAATTATGATATCAATGGAAAGCAGTTAAAGAATGTTGGTGATCCTACAGATGAAAATGACTCTGTTCATATAAAGTATGTTGAAAAAAAACTAAAAAGTACCACTGATATGCTTGAAAGTATGGTGAATAGCAAAACGCTAGAATTGAGTGATGGCCTTGAGAAAAAGATTGATGTATTAACAACCAATTTGATATTCATTTTAGAGCAACTAGAGGTTGTATATAATTTTTGCCAGAAATTAGCTAGTGAAGTCAAAAGGGAATTCGATGTTGAAGGTGGCCCTGTTTTACCAGCGTGGCTTGCAGGCTACACTTTAAATCAACTCAGACCATAGATCAGTAGATTTTTCATGATTAATGATCAGTTTCTGTTCTACAATCACCTGAGTCAGACCTCTACATGTAGATATGTCAGTTAACAGCGCAACAAAACGTGGCATAGCAGAAGAGTTACACAGGGCAGTTCGGAAGAACTTTCGCCGTCGAAAAACTATCATAAAAGGTTTCGCTGACTTATGGCAAGCTGATTTAGCGGAAATGCAACCTTTCCATAAAGAAAATAATGGATATAGATACATATTGGTAGTCATTGACTGCTATTCTAAGTTCCTATGGTGTAGACCAATCAAGAAGAAAGATATGGTAACGGTAACGACAGCAATGGGCGATATCATAAGGGACGCAGGATATTATCCAATTAATCTACAAACAGATAATGGAGCCGAATTTTACAACAGAAAATTTTCTTCTCTCATGAACAAGTATGGAATTAACCATTATTCCACATACAGTACAAAGAAGGCCGCAATTGCTGAAAGGGCTATCCGTTCGCTAAAGCACCTTCTGTTCAAAGAATTTTCCGCAAGAGGAAGTTACACATGGATCACTATTTTGGATGATATCACTAACGTATATAACAATAGAATACATCGAACAACTGGATTGGCCCCTATTGAAATTAATGTTCACACTCGATTGAGTGCGTATCGCAATCCAAAGGTTGCTGGCAAAGGCAAACTTAATCTTGGAGACGTTGTGAGAATAAGCAGATATAAAGGTGTATTTGAAAAAGGTTACACTCCGAATTATTCCACGGAGCTCTTCAAAATACGCAAAGTTAATATTACAGATCCGGTCACATATATGCTACAAGATATGGATCGGCGACCAATAAGCGGTTGTTTCTATGAAGCTGAGCTAAGAGAAACACTGTTTCCAAATGAGTATTTGATTGAAAAAGTCTTAAAAAGGAGAGGAAACAAGCTCTTTGTAAAATGGTTAGGTTTCCAAAAGAACAAGAATTCCTGGATAGACGCAGCAGATGTACTGTGATGATTGATATGACGGAGCGCAGACTATGTTTAGCAGTAATAATTTCAATGTGTATATTTGTTTCGATACTTTTGGAAATAAAATAGCAGTTTTTTCAATTTACTTTTATTATTTAATTCTACCCTAATCTCTAATACATAAAACACCTAACCTAAGATCAAATACACCTAACCTAAGATAAAAATGATTTAGTTATATTGTTGAAGCGCACCACCTCGCTTCTCCTCCACAGCTTTCTCTCCCTCTTGGAGAGGAAAGGGGAAGGATCCCGGATTACTTCTCTGTTCTGGAGATTCGGTCTATACGTGGGATAATCATCATTATCCCAGTTTTCTGAAACAATAGAAAATATGGTTTTGTAATTTATGTGAATGTGGGTAAGATTCAGAAGGTTGAAAGTCTATGTGGATGTACTGAAGAATTTTTGTGTGGCTTGATTTATTTAAAATTTAGAGTTATACAATATGATTGTATCAGTGCAAAATTAATACAATGATGTTTAGTAGAGATCAATTTTCTGTGACTTCTAGGATAAAGATGTGCAAGATATATGAAAAAAGAAAAAAGTTTTTGTCGCAGAAACGAATTATGTACCTTCAGGCTGAACCTCCACATCTCTCCGGCTTGCGAGGTGATGCTGTGGTGGCGTGGTAGGCACGTTCTTGGTAGGCAGCACGTTCTTGGCACACCGCAGGAGGTGCATTCCCATCGACGTAGGTTTGACCCAATGCGCTGCAACACGCGGACATTGCACTAGTCCGTACTTCGATGGGTCCTGCGGTGGCGTGGTGGGGTTGCTGGCCTCGGCTTCCTTATGGCTTCCTGGCTGGGTGGATGGCTCTGCAAATAAAGAGATATTTTGTAGAACAACTGTAACTTTTGGATTATTCTGTTATAAACTAGTTGTCACTTGATAGCTTGCTCGTGTAGGGATATATAGTGAAATGAGGAAACTTACCTTTACTTAGATAGGTAGCAATATATTGTGGCCAATTCACCGGACCACAACCCCGGAAACGGCAAACCAGCAAATGGTCCCCAATTGTCCCACGCCGCACCTCATGTTCACCATTGTAGGGGCAGGGGATCAACTTCCTCGAATACTCCATTTTCAAAATAGTAGTAGTAGCGGTAGTATAGTAGTAGTAGTAGCGGTAGCAGAACTGCACTGAAGAACTCTCATTTCACCATCATATTTATACAGTTCCAGGTAGGTAAGCCTCCCTCCTCTACTGTCTTCCCCCATCAGTGTATATCGTTAAAGAAAGCAAAAAAAAGAAGATCCGCCTACTTGCCAGCTGGTGTACGTAAGATTATTAGTGGAAATAGAGAACATTTCGCTATTCGCTCCGACAACGCATGCGCGCATCGATATCAGCCACTTCCAACGCGCATCGTGATTGACCGAACTGTGAGTGAATCCGCCCGTAAACGCTTATTGGTTGTGATACATTTCAACCAGTCCTCTCATTGGTCTATTACAGTGTACATCGTTAAACAGCTGCACTTACACCACCCATATTGATATTTCAATGGTCCCCTCTCAGATTTTACTACTGCCATGTAGCATCGATATCGGCGGCTTCTAACGGACATCGTTATTGCGTTATTGACCGAACTGTAAGTGAATCCGCCCATAAACGCTTATTGGTTGTGATACATTTCAACCAGTCCTCTCATTGGTCTATTATAGTGTACATCGTTAAACAGCTGCACGTACACCACCCATATCAGTATTTCAATGTTCCCCCTCTTAGATTTTACTACTGTCGTGTAGAGTATTTTCTGTATAAATACAAGTCTACTTTCCATGGTTTATCAGTTCTACAGTCTTCAAAGAATCATACTGTTCCGTAGAAAACACTACATATTACGTACATCATCATGGCCAACCAACCAACAAAGAACGAAGACGCTATTAGTGGCGATTGCTTGCAAGCCATTCTGGAGGAACTGCAGAGTGACGGGGTGCAGTTTACACAGTTGGCAGTAGAAGTCCAGGATGAACTTCACGAGTTTATTCATGTGGAGCAGCCAGACCGGAGAATCGCGGAGGATGCTAATGCGGTGGTAGAAATAGATATGGATGTACCAAGAGCATCAACAGATGCAGCGATAGCATCAACAAGTGCAGCATCGATGCCGCCAGTAGTTGGAGATGGAGCGAGAACATCAACGGGTACAGCGTCAACAGTGCCAGCAGTGAGAAAGTCGAAACAGGCAGCATCCATCCAGTTAGCAACATTTTAAGAGAAACACTACTTAAATCGAAGCAACCTCCAATGGACGACTTCGACGAGAAGAGGGATGCGTTGAGAAGTAGTATTCAGCGAATTAAAGCTGAAATAATAAGTGCAGAAAAGAAATTGGCAGAGGAGATGGCCCATTGTGACAAGCTTCAGGCAGCCCAGGCAGCGGATGATGAAAGAATAAAGCAGTTAGATGAAGAAAGAAAACGTGTCAAGGAGTGCAGAAATAAAAGGAAGCGACAGTTAGATGATTGTCAGAAGAGGATTGATACTCTTAGTATGAAATCTGAACAGAAAAGGACAAAATTGAATGAAGAAAAAGAAACTGTTTTATCTTTTTTCGATGTATAAAGTAATGTTCATCTTGAATAAAATAAATAATGAATGAAATAAAAAAAGAAGCAATATTTTTTCCTTTCTATATCCATCCCCTCATATAATAATACAATTACTTGTTCTATCAATAAGCGCTCAGTAACTTAGTAATTGGTGATACTTGAAAATAGTATGAAGCATGAGTGCCAGTGTGCTAACAGAAACGGTAAATGCGCCTTGAGCGTTTGTGAGATTATTGTGTCTTGGTTTGGGGCACGCATATATAGTACCCACCCACCAATGCCATCGACGTTCCATCCAATAACACACTAAGTTTACTTCTAAAGATGTATAGATGAAGAGGGGAGGAGGTATGGAGGGGGCTTTAGTGTGGGGAACTAGAAACATAAAAACGCGAGTTCTTGTCAATGAAAATCATACTGTACAATCAAGTGACGAATTAACACATTTAGCAGCGAAATGACTACAGAGTCAAACGGACCTTGCGACTCAACGTCTTGGTTAGATGACGACAATGATAACTCCAGCATATGGAGTATCGAGACTGCGGTTCCTGATGGTGAGTTACCCGACCAATCACATTGGGCGGTGGCGAGGTCACCGATGGACGATGGACCGTGCGACTCCACAAGACAGCCACTGGGGTTCCTGCTGTTTACAATTGACAGCTCATCTGATAACAGCGACGATGATGATCCTGATCGTCCGGATGGTCCAGAAAACCAGAGAGTGGAATTACCTTTTCCTGTAGATAGCGAGGAGGAGATATCAGGCGCTATTTTTGTGAATTATAAAGAGATTTTTTGTTTGTATTAACCAATAAACTTGTTTTTTTTTTTAAATCGTGCTTTATTCAAAAACCTTACCACCGTGACAGAAAAAAAATTCATCGAGCGTGGGCGGCTTCACCAATGAATGATCTTTCTAAAAATTTTATTTAGTGGTGTACTTTTTTATCAGTCTTACAATTTTGTCTATCTCGATTTTTTCATGCTTCTAACGTTTTTTTTCAGTCTTTTTTCTGAAAAAACTACCGTTTTGAAGGACCCTTGAAGATCACATTTGCCCCTCAAAATGCGTCAAAATGGGCCTCCGCCGAGCCTTTGTATGCGCGGCGAGATAAGGTGGGTCGACGGCGGAGCCCGTGTCGATGTTAGTCGACGGCGCAGCAGTCGACCTAACCTCCACCTTTACCGAAACATAGCACGACCCAGTAAGCACTATGTGTAATTGGAGACTATGCACTATCCTGTTGTCTTAGAAACCATCCTATAATTTTTTTCACAAATATTTTTCATAAACTAACCTATTTGTTTTTGTCAAATACTTACGAACTTTTTTTCACAAATATTTTTTTTTCATAAACATTTTTTTTTGCATATTTTTTTCTCATTTATTAATCAGAAATAAACTAGATTTCAGAATCGATATATATCTATTTCAATTTCTTTATTTTTGAATTATAAGATACATAAAAGTTATTATGATCAAAAAATACATTTGTATATTACTACTATTCTAGAAAAATTTACACAAATATCTAACACCTACATACAAATGAATACAAAATTTAAAGACATTTTTTTTCACAAATATTTTTTCATCAACTAAAACTTTTTTATATATTTTCTCAATTATAAGATATACATAAAAATACATTTGCACATTACTACTATTATATAAAAATGTACACAAATCACTAACCCCTATATACAAATAAATACCTAAATTTCAACATTTTTTTTACAAATTTTTTTTAAAATCTAAATTGTTTTTTTTGTTTTATTTTTCCACAAATATACATTTTAATTTATTAACTATGAAAAATATCAAACTAAATAAAATAAATACATAATGCTAATTCTAAATGGAAAAATATATACATACATACAACTAACTCTAAATATCTACAAGTTAACAAAGGAAAAACAAAGGAAAAAATATATACATAAAAAAACTGCTGGGATTGGGACAGACAGATAGGGTCATCTTTATAAGCTATGACCGTAGCCATCCGTCCCACCAGTTTTTCCTTTTTTTCTTTTAGATGCGCTACCCTTTCCCCAACGATCCGCTCCCGTTCCTTCATATGTTCACCAGCTTGCACCGCACCATCCATCTCTGCCAAACGCTGGTCCAACTGCTGGAGACGCTCCTGCGGTCGCTGCCTTTCCTCGACGACGCTTCGTTTTAAGTCAACGAGCGTCTGCAGCGACTGCACTTCTTCGGATATCTCCATCTTTTCCGCCTCCGCCTTCTGCAGGTCCCTTTCGACCTTTTGCAGTTGGCCAGCATAGAAGGACTCTAGTGGGCCAAGCATAGTGGTTTCATTCGTAGTAGTAGCCACTTTCTCACTGCTACTGCTGCTACTACTACTACTACCACTACAACCACTACTGCTAGAGCTGCCGCTCTCCTTAGATGCCGAAGATGCTAGCGACTCCTGGGACGGTTCGGTCGCTAGTATCTTCGGTGTCCTCGGTGTAGCTGGCAGCTTACGGGATGGCGTCGGTGAGGGTGTACGATACCGCTCCGGGGTTGACGGCCCTTCATTGGGCTCTGAAGGTGCCTTCGTTGATAATTCTACTGGAGCGGTGACTAGCAAATTTTCATGCACCACAATTTTTGCTTGACACCGTTCCGGTGGAGTTATCGACGACGACACCACACCAGGCTCCTCAAGTCCAGCCAACACCCGGATAGATGACTTGCGAAAACAACTTGGATCCGTCGTAATCGGGGCCTCGTTAAGAAACGAGAAATCCACTGTCGACTCCGGTGCAGCAACTGAAGTGAAAAGGAAGGGCTCATATTGTTGGTATTGAGCCGCGTAAGTCTTGTATGCTGACTAACACGACTTCATTCTAACACCCTCTTTTCGCTTCTTTTGCGGCATCGAAGTCGACGGTCGGCTTTCCTTCGTCTTCCTCAAAGGCTTTGATTGCTTCGCAACCAATTTATTTTCGGAAGCGCTACCGTCCTTCTTCTGGCGTTTTGTGCCAGTCGTTACCTTCACCGGCGCCGTCCTTTTCCTAGTGGTCGGGCTTGGCCCCGCCACGGAGGCCGATGGTTGCGGTGCTGGTCGCTTAGCTGGTGAAGGTTGGAAGTCGTCATCGTCGGAATGGTACAGGGCATCGGTGGTCATCTGTAACAATAAAAGAAAAAAATGCTTAGAAACGTATATCATTGCCAACAGTTGGCAGAGCAGTCCCTCAAATTATACCCAAATTATTTATACTTACATTCATCTTTGCAGACATCTTCGAATTAGTCGCTTGTTGCTGGAAGGTGGCTGTAGCTGCTTGTCTGTTTTCGAAAGCTAAACAGAATGACCTCTCCTGGTTCCGACCAGCAGTTTTATGCCTTAAACTCTTACCCTAATCGCTTACTGATCGCCCTCTCCCCATTTTTGATTGGTTAGAAGGAAGAGTGGGATAGACGTATCCGCCCACTACTTTAATAGGTCGAATCGCTTGAGTGGAGGGAATGAGGGCAGCCCCCAAAACCCTGCCATATCTACTGCCATGTTGCCAGACGTTTTCGTTAATCCCTGTGTTTCTTACTTACACGTCTGGCTGTAACAACATTTCTTGAATAAGGTTAATTTTTATACTTCGAGAAATGAATTAATTTTGCTAACAAAACTTCAATATGAGCCACCCTATACACTTTGGCATGTATCGTGGTATGTATTAAATGAAACAGTCTGATATTTTTCTGATGATTATATTGGAATACTAATACAACCTATTCAACAAAATAACATTAGTAATGTAACTTGGAATTCAAAAATATTGGTCGTCTTGTAGTAAATGAAGATTGCCTTTCTGCTCTTTGATGGTTGAACGGTATCTCCTTATCCACAAATCAATCATCGTGCAAACACTCAAGGCACACCTACCGTTTCTGTTTTGGGAGTGATAATTACACCTTATTACATCATCACATATTGATTCTCTGTTCAAGTTTACGTTAAGCTGGATATCATTGTCGGTCTCCAAATTCACTATCTCCACGTTTTCTAAGCTCAGCTCAGCAACAGATTTGAGTAGATAGATATATTTTTGATGGCCCTTCAGAAAGACTATATCACCGTTGTTAACGTGATGCTTGATTATTTTCATTATTTGGTTAGCATCTGTATTTCCTGCTTTGTATCTAATACCATGATTATACTTTTCCACAAACTTAACAGTTCTCTGGTCTTTCACGTTCAGTCCACTGAAGTGAACCATAGGTTTAACAATGTAATGGTACAATATTCCATCTTTCTTAAATGCCACCTCTTTTGGAACAAATTTTGATTCGATATGATATCCTTGAATATCTACAACAACTGTAGTCATGTCGTTTGCCACTGAATATGATGTTGGTGATGAGTAGTGTCAGTTTAGGCGCAAAAGTTGAAATAAAATGGTAGTAACTTAAATCTAATATCTAGAAACTTCGGCTAACATTAATTGTATAAGTAGATCTAAATTACCATATTCAGGAGCTTCGCGCGTTGTCATCTCATTAATAGCATCGATAGCATATTTTACATTCGTTGTGGGGTCTGTTTGGTAAAATTCAATGTCAGAGTGCCCCCAGGGTAAAGTTTTTGTTGTATTTGGAATTATAAACCTTTTATCATCGTTGTGTGCTAAAGCTACTTTATTTTTGACTTCTGTATATACATCATGCAACCTACTTTTGAATGTATTCATTTTTCTTAAAATCAGACCACCATTCTCTATTATATGCTTATAATCATTACCACATAACTGATTTTGTATTACTGCTTTTTTAACACCCTTTGCTTTTTTCATTTCTCCCTTAACTGACTTGATATAGTATGCTTTCGCACCTGTTCCGTAAAAACTTATTATAGGGTCTTCTGGAAATTCGTCTTTCATTTTACCCAGAATAGAGTCATTGACTGGAATTTTGAACTCATTGTTTTGTTTATAATTTGAAGTATCAAACTCGCTGATATTATTTCTCATAAATTTATAGAAGTCGTCTGTATGAGTTTTCAAAATTTGCGAATCTGTATCACAGTAAAGCATAGATACTTTATCGTTGAACTGCTTTTTAAGAAAACCATAAAAAAAATCATACATTACTATTTTAGATATGTCTAGTATACAGAATCCCACGTATATTGGCTTGAAATAATGTACCCTAACTTTTCCTAAATGGATAGCTGCAAGATTTTCGTTAAATATGGAACAACTCTTGAAATTTGGACGAGCTACTAGTGCTCCCACACCGATGCTATTACGATGATTTTCCCAATGTGTGACCAACTTTATATCTCTTCTATTATCTACATTTTCCATAGTTTTTCCAAAGATTGCATTGTTTAGAAGCTTATAGAAGTCCCTTTCAAATTTATTATTTGCTTTATTACGCATTGTCGTATTGAGATCGATATACTCCTTCAACCAGAACGATTGTTTGAACTTAAGGATCCTGTGAACCTTGGTTACTTGCAAACCATACCTTACAGCTTGTTGAAGGACGCGATAATGTACAATATATTTTTTCTTGTCGTACAGATTTGGGTTTAGTTTCGGAATCTTTGTCTTGGCGTTTGGTGGGATAATACTTTCCACCAAAAACGGAAGGTCGCTATGTGAATCCTGTAACCCTTCAGGATATCGCACATCAACCTCCAAGACATAGCCATTCTCACCATCTATTTTGGCATTTTCTAAATCGAATGTAGATATTTCCGAATCCCCCATCCATTCGAAACCCCCAGTTGGAAGAGGTGATGACATAGCATGCCCGTAAAGATTCGTGGCGTCGAGATATGATATAAATGTTGACTCTTTAGATGGATCATAATTTGGTAAATATTTATTATTTGCTTCGTGCATTCTATCGCTGCATTGACTTATCCCCCCGCGAATACCATTCTTAAAGAACCCAATCATATCTATGTCCGTAAGGAGCTCAAGGCTAATTTTGGTATACTTTAACATCGCATCCCAAGACAATCCAGGGGTTGTGTAGTAGTGTGCTGGATCCAATTTGTAAATATTCATACTATTTCTCCTGAACCTTTCAAAGACATCACACAAGAGAAGAACATCAGTCCGTAAATAAATATCAGAATATTCACCCAGATTCCTACAGTTAAACGTTCTCCATACAGTTATTGCCCTCGCGTATTCCTCCTCAGATATATCTTTCTCATTTAACTTATCATAAAACTCTGCCTTTGATGGTAAATATTCCTGGTCCAGTTTCTTTACATCATCCACATAATTGTAAGGAAATACACCTTTCTGTCTAATTAAATTAAAAACTCTAGGATCTGAAAAATACTTTTTACTCTCCAGAAAATCCCTATTAGTCAAACTGTCTGATAATGCTTGCAAAGATCCAGGTAGAAAACGACAACTATCGATAAATCTCATTTGTAAAAACTTCCTCCTTATTCTACCGGTTCGGTCCACATAGTCATGCATATACAGACTTTTTGTAAATGAAATGTATTTTTCCTTATTCTGGGCTACCACGTCTATCTTATCTCCATGAGAAGATAGTTGTTTGATAAATAGGTGACAATCGTACCCACTTAAATTGTGCGTTATAATTGGTATAAAATTTGGTAATTTGAAATTTAAATTACATTTCGAATGTGCAGCCCCAAATCTAACTTTACCAGTTATGTGGCAGTGATCGCGAACTTTAATATCGGATCCTGAAAATGGCTTCTCACAGATGTTACATTTCGTTGAAGTGTCAAACTCAATCTGCTCTTCCGGCGTTAAAGGGATCATGGGAGTTACATCTTTCAAATATTTGAAATATAGTTCTTTAAGATCAGCTTCTAGCCTTGTCACGAATTCTTTCGCCGCGTCTTTACCTCGATACAAGACGAATTTGGATAAGTCAGAATCAAATGAAGATTTAATAAAATATGAAAATGAATATGGTTCATGTGTGTGGGTTTCGTTTGTATACGAATATTCTGGGTTGGGTTCACAACTATCGATTGGTTTTAATAATGACTCAAAATCCGCATACACCACAAAGGGGACCGGCATTTGCTTTTCAAAATTCTCGAATTTAAGTATGTTTTCTGGAACCTGATTACCAAACTTATCAGTTCGTAGTTTCTCTGTGGGTGTTATTGTGAATATATGATTGCAATCGTTCCTTTGGTGAATATCTAGATATGCCTTAGTTGAAAAATATAACAAACAACCGTCACAAAAGTACCGCTTATGTCCGTTTGAACTTAACTGATTTCGCGAAAGATCTCTTATCCAACAATAGTGACCATTCCCTTTATCATCCGTTAAATAGAGCAGATTGACATGTAAAGCTAATTTCTTCTGAGCATATCTCAATGGACCAACTATTTCATATGTGACGTTACCATCTTTGATTATTTTTTCAATCCCATACACATTTATAGAGAAACAACACTGGTCTTGATTTCGCACATTTATCACTGCCTTCTTCTTCTCTATAAAGTATGGTAACTTTATATAAGATGATCCACCCAATGGTGAAAACTTGTTAATGTTCACTTCAGCATAAAGGATACATTCAATCGCCCACCCTGAAAAAAAAAAACAACAAAGGTTACTATCCCAATTTATGCACTTCTCTAAATATTTAACATACCAGAATCCTTCTCCTCAAACTCAGATGACTGGGATGTAATTTCATCAGCAAATTGTTGATAAACATCAGACAGCTCTGTGATTTCGTCTATTACTTTATTAACCGTATTGAAGGATTTGATATCTGCTACATCACTCGTCTATAATACGTACTTCCCGAATACTTCCATGTTCACTTTCAGAGCTCTGTGCACTCGAAGTTTCTCTTCTATTACATCTAGCGTATTTTGCTTAATATTTTCGAAAAACTCTTTAAAGTCGGTGTACAATTCTGATGTGCTAAATCTATAGCTGGCAATTCTACATTTGAGTGCACTTTTAATAAGTCTCACACCATCACTGATCGGGATCGATGAATTTGTTCTATGTTGTAATGTCCTTGCGTGGGCAGCCATTCGATTGTTCGGAAGCGAAACATTGCAGCAAGGACATATCATATTCGGAGGTGTACTATCCAATTTAATTTTTTTAGCTGGTGGTCCATTTGTGGGATTCACACTGCAAATATTTCTCTTATGCCGGCGCAAATTGTCCGAACGCGTAAAATGTTTACCACAATCACTACATGTATGCATTTTATTAGAGTATATGTTAGTCACTGTGAGTCAGGCGACTGTAGCATCGATGCTCGAACCTCCTCGATTTATAGCTAGATCCTCAAGGGCATCGTACCCCCACCTCCGGTTGCTTGCTTATGGTTGCAAGGTCTGACGTTAGCAGAACACGTTCTTCTGTGAGGCCAAGCTCAAGGCTATTCCCACCCCAGTTGAATGACTTTAAGGGAGCATCACTATCAAGCTTCATAAGAAAATTATACAACTGATCTCAAGGCTATCCACACCCTATCTCAGTGACCTTCAGGGAGGATTGCAATTGGACTCACGTCAAATCTCTAGGTTATCCACCACGTCAAATCTCAAGGTTATCCAGTCAATAGTCACATTCAAGGACGTTCAAAATAAGCAGCTATACACTAACACAAAAAAAAACTCAAGGTTACCCAACACCCCACTGAAACAAGCCCTTCAGATACGATCACATTTGAAAACACAACGTTACAAAATGACCTTCAGGGAGGATCAGAATCGGCACCTATAAGAAAAGCCCACGTCACATCTCAAGGTTATCCACACCCCATTTAAATGACCTTCAAATGACCTCGGGAGGATCAGAATCGGCATATCTATACTACTTTGGTGCAAACGACAAACGATGTCTCAGCGCCCTGAGAAGGACAGACGAGTAGATGTCCAAGCACCAACTTTAGCTCACACCAAGCAAAAATGTGGCGGTCATTATCCAGGGTTCTAGGATCATTAGAAACCAAGTGACCCTCGGTCCTAGAGGGTTGCAAATAGTACCCAGCAAATCGAGAGTGTACTTGGGTATTACCGTAGACAACGAACGATGTTTCAACGAACATATAAAGAGAGCTGCGGTGAAAGCAGAAATAAAGGTGTCATTACTCTCACCTACAAAGCCAAACGTAGGTGGCCCAAGTACGACAAAAAGGCAGATCTTGAACGAAGTTATCCACTCAGTTATGTTATATGGAGCTCAAGTATGGTATAAAGCGATGGAGAGCAAAAAGCATCGGCATACCGTAGTCAAGGTGCAAAGAAAGTCGCTGCTGAGGTTGATCAGCGCGCTTCGTACTGTCTCTACCGAAGAGCTGCATGTTATTATACAAATACCGCAACTGCATCTGTTGGCCAAGGAGAGGTGCTCTGACAGAGCGGCGGAGCCTCCGTGTATAATAGTAAAACTCTGATATTCTGATATTGTCAGTAAATATAGTGCTTATGCATAAGGGTAGTGCTTAATACAACTAATAGTGGACAACAGATAATTTAGTGCATCATGGATAATTTACTGGTCAGCTGGCCAACTTTCAACTTTATGCATAATACAATTGTCCGTCCAAGGTTACTCGCATGGGCGTTTTTTAATTTAATTACTTTTATGTCATTTAAAATGTGTCATGTCACTTGTCAGCTAATTAGGCATAAAAATCACGGGTTGTATAAACACTTCTTTTAAACCCACCTTTACTTGTTGGAAAAATACGAGATCTCACGATTTCTCACGATTTTTTTGAGGCCAATCTCACGTCATGCTATCTCCGACCACTGGCCGGAGGACCGCCAGACAACAAACAATGGACGAGTGGCAGGGAATCTGATCCAGTACAACGGAGGTGGCGCTGGCGCAGTGGCCTAAGCGCTTGATTCCAAATATACGAGAGTGAGCAGAGTGTGGACACAGGACAACCTGCTATTACCTAACACAAGCGTTGTTGGTCCACGGTCCCTTTCCGTTATGTAGGAACAAAGTAGTGCGAGCCATGGATGAAAGATGATCGTTGTCGACATTGCGGCCAGTGCGACACAGTCAAGCATAGTTTTTATGCACTACAGCTGGTCCTATTACAAGCAGGAAGCGAGAGCGAACCTGCCTGAGGACCGGACCTCAGAGAATATAGTGCCTATAATGATATCGAGCAAGCAACGTTGGAAGATAGTTTATGGTTCAAGGCATTTTCAAATTGAGGCAGAGGAACGTAGGGACATGTAGCAAGAAGAAGAAGGAGAAGAAAAGCATACTTAACTTTGCACTGCGAAGCATATCGGTCTCGATGATGCCTGGTGCATATGGATATTGAGCCGAAGTAAGAAAAGAGGGAACGGGTTTTAGCCGGTCGGGCCGTGGTGAAAAATAAGGAGTTTTAGATTAAATGACCTTATCCTACAAAAAATAACTGAAGTTCATCACAGTAGGTCAAAATCCTTTACAAGCACACGATACCGCCCTATCTTTCCAACATACAATAGAAAACAAAAATGAGTAATGGGCTCTTGTCACAGCCATGCCTGACAATCATATCTCTCAGCAGAGAAACAAGAATACATCTCCAACGCCTGTAAAATTCACTCCTGCGATGTCATGTGCCTTAAAGAGACACATAGAGGAGCAACTAGCCGTCGCACATAATGTCCCGGGCCAGTTATTCGTTACCTTCAGCTGCAGGCGGTGCTTCTTCTTCTGGCGGAGCCTCGGCAGCAGGTTCTCCTCCTTCAGGTGGCGGTGCTTCTCCTCCTTCAACGGCTTCATCGCCCTCAGCGGGAGCTGCCTCCCCTTCCGCTGCACCTTCTTCTCCAACGCCCATTTCAGCCCCTTCTATTGGCGCTTCTTCCGCCACTGCTTCTTCTGGAGCCTTTTCACCTAGTGCAACAAGTATACAGGGTGAGTCAAGCTCAACGCCTCGGACTCTTGTGACCAAACGATACCACTCTTCGAAAAATCGACTTTGCAGGTGTCTGTAGGTCAAGTTGGGCTACATTTTAAAAATAATGACTTTTATACAGGGTGTCTAATAAAAGCGTGACATATCAAAGTTATGTTTTTTTAAATGGAACACCCTATATAATATTGCATATTTAGATTCCTGGGTGCATTTTAGTGTGACTCTATGTATCACACATGGTACTTTAAGCGAACCGTTTAAGTGCAAATCACAATTTTGGGTATAGGTAGATGTCACAAAGAGATTGAATATCGCAGCTATTATAAATCTTAGAGGGCTGTGACATTGCCGTATTACTAAGCATGAAATGTGTCAGCTTACGTTAGACGGTCGAGATCGAATTACATTTGTACTTGGAGAAATCGGTAGATCAATTAAGGAAACTTCAATCAAAGGTAACTTGATTTTTTCAAATGGGAATGCTTATTTTTTTTTATACGATCAAATGTGCAATTTGATAGGCTTTCTGATTATATCAGGTTGTGAATATCAATCTATGGTAGTTTTTATTAATTTTCGAGATTTCAATCAAATCAGTGTTCTTCAATTTCCCTACCTATAAACAAACTAGCAGGCGATGAAATATAAACAAAATCGTATTCAGATGGAAGGAAACAATTGACTTAGCAAAAAGATCCAGCAGAACTAGAGTAAAAGAACAAGATTATAAAAATTCCCTACAATAAAATCAACTCTAACCAGAAACAACGGCGGTAACATGTCTAAGGTTAAAGAGAAGCTGGAGTACGACATAAATGGATAATTTTTACAGCCTACTAGCGACTGCAATGTACTAGAGATTAAAAATTTCCAAAATCACTAAACACTCTGAAATGAAAGCAAAACTTTCAGCGATCGTTTCCGTCAGTCTAATATCTTCAGAACGCAGTTTCACATTTAATGGTATAAAACAGTAGTCATTTCCGTCAAAGTCAAAAGTAATGATACCTCTTACTGTCGTCCTTTAAATTTTTCAGTATCTATTAGCAAGATCGCAAAAAAGGAATACTGACAAATCATATTTTAATTTTCTGCCAGGTAAATTATGTTTAATAATTTGAGCAGATTTTTAATTTATTCTTCATTTTCGGTGATCTTCCTTATGGGTATTGAAGAATTTGCAGAACTCCAGTCAGAGGTATCGGTTACTACTTTTTTAAATCATGAAATGTGAAATTTTATTCTGAAGCTATTAAACTGCCAGCAATATTACGTGGTAGATTTCCTTTCATTTCAAAATTCACAATGGTTTTGTGAATCGTCAATCTTTAGAATATTGTAGTAGCCGGTATGCTGTGAAAAATATCCATTTCTGTCGCATTCCAGCTGCTTTTTGACCTTAGATATGTTATGTCTGCTATTTCTGGTTAGAATTGATTTGTTGTAAGTCATTTTTATAACTTTGTCCCTTTACTCTAGTTCGTCCGTAACTATCTGCTAAGTTAGTTGTTTTGTTCCATCTGAACAGTTTTTTGTTTATATTTCATGGCCTTCTAAGTTGCTTATAGGTAGAAAAATTGAAAAACTCCGGTTTTACCCAAAATTTGAAATTAAATCAAAACTACCAGAGATTGATATTTACAACCGCATATCATTAGAAAGCTTATCAAATTGCACATTTGATCGTATAAAAAAAATTATGCATTCCCATTTGAAAAAATCAAGTTACCTTTGATTGAAGTTTGCTTAATTGATCTACCGGTTTCTCCAAGTACAAATGTAATTCGAACTCGACCGTCTAACGTAAGCTGACACATTCTATGCTAAGCAACACGGCAAAGTCACAACCCTCTAAGATTTATAGTAGCTGCGATATTCAATTTTTTTCTGACATCTACCTATACCAAAAATTGTGATTTGCACCTAAACGGTTCGCTTAAAGTCCTATGTGTGATACATAAAGTCACACTAAAATGCACCCGGAAATCTAAATATGCAATAATATACAGGGTATTCCATTTAAAAAAACATAACTTTGATATGTCACGCTTTTATTAGACACCCTGTATAAAAGTCATTATTTTTGAAATGTAGTCCAACTCGACCTACATACACTCGCAAAGTCGATTTTTCGAAGAGTGGTATTGTTTGGTCACAAGAGTCCGAGGCGTTGAGCTTGACTCACCCTGTACTATGATGATGATAGTTATTTATTAGACTGGACTATAGAATATTAAAAAAAGTACGAGTCAGATTATGTAATTAATAGCTGTAACAGTGAGCAATAAAGTTTTGTATCTGGGAAACGGAGAGTCGTTTCCAATGATTTTTTTTTTATGGTCAGCCTCTCGCAAAGGCTGAAAGCCTATGGCGCTGTAGAAGCGCTGCGAAAGGATAAGTGTCGGTTCACGATGCCGGCCTTAAATTCACAGCAAGAGTTAGATATTTAGGGCTATGTACACGAGAAGTGGTGATATTGTCTACTAGAGATCGGATATAGGCTGCATCTTTTGCAATTTTTCAGTCAATCTCGCAGCCAAAGAATATCCAAACAATTCAAGTATCAGGTACTGTACTGGGTGTCCCATTTTGGGCACTTTTACAGTTTTCGCGACCGTGTGCTCTTTTTTTGTGAAGATGCCGTCAACAAAATTATCATGGCCCTCTTGGTTTTTGAGATACAGGGTGAAATCGAAAATTATAGATTTTGGGACCATCCTCGTATCTCAGTTGTCTTTTATTTTATTGGAAAGTTTGAAAAAGGGTCTTAGAGAATTTTTTCTCTAGAATCCAGTGGTGTAGTTTGATTTTTTCTTACTCTAACCATTTTTCAGTTGTGAAGCAAACATATATTTTTTTAATTGGAACACCCTGTATATTATTTTTGAAGTCAATCGGCAATAATTCAAGCTTTTCAAAAATATATATTAATATTAAATTATTTTGAAAATTACGCTCAAAATTTTATTTTTTCAATTTTTACTTTATTTGTAGCAGTAGACCATGGTTAATCAACTATAAATAATAAGCATCTAAGCAGTTCTTACTCTACAAGAGACTTCCTACTCAAATTCGAAAATACGGAATCAAAATACATTTTTTTAAATAATAATGTCTCATTAAAATGATGAATATTGTGTTATTATAATATTGAGTAGATAGTGGGCTATGACTCATGTATTAAAAACAAAGAGCAAATCTGTAAAAAACCTGCGAGACTGTGTTTTATTAAAAATAGCTTTGTTCTTTCTGTGTTTTCATTTTAATTATAGTCAATTTTCTATAATCATGGCAGCTTTCCAGAGAGACAGCAACCGTTTTTAGATATATTTGCTCGTCTAAAAATAAATGTAGTTAAGTACGGATCTTTTATTCAACCATGTCCTGAAACTTATTTCAAGGAGAATAGGGAGCAAAGGGAAACAAACGTATTAGGTTACATAGAAGCAACGCATTCATCATCTTGTAAGCACAGAGGAGAAGCTGTAGGGGTACAAAAATCAACTGCAGAAATAATTCTAAAGAAATTACAATTACTATCCATACAAGTTTGAGATACTTCAATATTTACACAGGATCCAAGTTTGGGAATTTTTAATCGCCATAACACGAAAAAGACCAACAATTCTTTTAAATGCCATTAAAAGAATAAGAAATTGTGCCAGATTTGTATTCGAAAAAATAGTCTCCAACCTGAACTAACATCTCTAAAAGCTCACGGACACATGACATGCGCACTCTCTTTCATTCAATGGCCGAGCTACACGCAGCTGCTATGCTGCGTGCTTTGTTAATACACGGGATAGTTCGCTCGGACCTCTCTAGCGCACGTATTCACTGGCAGCAATATTTTGATCTTTAAAATTCGACAACCGGAATTCCAGACTGATTTTTTGCAGACAACCCTATATCGACGTGTTGGCAATAAAATTATCTTTATTTTGATATGAGTTTCATGCATTAACCACACCGGTGCAAATTACTATTATTGATGTACCTGTTTATACTTGCCTACCCTATAGTGGGGACGGGAAGAACGTAGCCAACCTAACATTTGCATATTCTATGGTCTTCATACTTTCGATTGGTATGTGATTGGTCTATTAACCAAACCAGTGAAATGTTTAAGAAAAATTAATTTTTAAATATTTAATTAATCATACCCTGGACTGAAATTTTTCAGTCGCCCACTCGCGATATGTTTTTTAACATATTAAATTTAATATAAAATGCTTTTCATCCATTAACCAGTTACGGTCGTCTTATATTCGGATCTTAGACTAAAATTAAAAAATGAAATTTTGGGCTTAGTTTTTAGAAAAAATTCATACTAATATATATTTTTGGAAAGCTTGAATTATTTTCGATTAACTCAAGAAATAACATACAGGGTGTTCCATTTAAAAAAATACATGTTTGCTCCATAACTGAAAAATGGTAAGAGCAAAAAATAATCAAACTACACCTCTGGATTCTACAGAAAAAAATTCTGAGACCCTTTTTTAACCTGTTCATTAAGATAAAAGACAACTGAGGTATGAGAGTGGTCTCAAAATCGATAGTTTTCGACTTCACCCTGTATCTCAAAAAGCAAGAGGGCCATAATAATTTTATTGACGGCATCTTTAGTTTCACAAAAAAGTAGCACACTGTCGTGAAAACCGCAACTCTATTTCCAAAAATAACCGAGATACCCCGTAAAAGTGCCCAAAATGGGACACCCTGTACATTGGCACATTTGCCAGCCATAGCCCATAACTGGACCTCACCTGACATTTTGTGATACAACACATTCATGGTATAGCCGCATTTAATCTATGTTAGACCACAGTGACTTGGCTTGGAAATGCCAACAAATGAAAAGCAGAGGCATTACTGTTACAAGTCCCATTCAATATCCATAATTCCTAGTTTGCCGGGATAAATGGACATTTTTGTCATACAATTTTTTAATCTCATCAAATATTCAACTGAAAGGCTTTCGAGGTTGCTCATTACGAATCTATAATCACGTCTCTGAAGTTTCGAAAACTTTATACCTAATTCAGTATACGGAGAACATCGAGGTCATTGCTAAGGAGTCTGGAATTGAATTTACGCTGAGAAGTTTTGGTTGATCCCGAGTATTACATTTCTCAATAAATTAAAAAAGCGTAGAACATGACTCGTTGCAGGATGAACCAATGAGGAAAAAATTGGAAAAATGTGGTGCAAACTGTATCTAACTATACCAAATAGCCATTTATTCGTGTACATAACCTCAAATCTCTTGAAACTAAAGTAGTGGGTCAATTCTGATCTACGATTTGGTTACAATGCAGAAAACTACTTTTGAAACAACCCACAGTGTTGTTCAATCAATTGATACTATCACAACCCCAATTATTTGTAGATTTATATAGTAGATGTTCAAATGTCTAAGCGTTTCCATATTCAAATGACTTCAATGAACCAAAATGAATTCTGATATGCAAATGATAGGTTAATTTGGCGTATAGCATACCCTCTTCGACATGAGCTTCTTCAGGAGGCGGTCCTTCAGCTGCTTCAGTGGGTTGTTCTTCTGCTCTTGGTGATTCTTCTTCAACAGGTGATGGTGGAGGTGGTACTTCTTCACCGCCTGTTTTGGGCGGTGTTATATGAGCGTCTTCTTTTTCTGCAAAACACAATATCTATTGTATTCACTAAAACAGTGAATAGGGTCCTTGCAGTGGTCAGAAATTCGGATTAATTAGAGTATGTCCATTGTCCACTCTACCGCGTCCTGTAGCCTTCCCACGATTAGGACTCCAAATCAAGACTGTGTTGCAATAGGATCCTTGTACTTAGTCGTAGATTTGGATTAAGTGTATATTTAGAGGATAAAAAAAGAAAATGAAAAAATTTGTAATCACAAGTACCGGTTTTTTCATTTTTTTCTACGGCACTGAAAGCAGGTGCCAATGTAAAGGACGATATCGACAATCGTAGTATGATTATCAAATTGAACATAAACCGCCTCTAGCTATAATTCTCAATCTCAAAAAGTACAACATTTATGTTAAGTTAATCTTTTAATTTGATTTGGCTTGTTGACGCTAAATCAAATTGAAATACTCCTTAAAAATGACAGATGCCTAGCCTCAATAAGAGTATGACGTGCGTCAAGTGTGACAAGAAAAATATTGGGTAAAAACTTATTATGATACCTTACATTCCATCACTATAGTATTTTACACAGCTATTCAGAATTATATTTGGAATAAGCCTCCTAAGCAACTTAAAAAATGTGGACTTTGAACGAGGTAGACCTCGTTCTAGGAACTTCCCCCACTCAAGTGGTGTATATCATTTCTAGCATAAAAACACGTCCTCTTTTGACTCGTGGGATCAGATGTACAAATGTGTTATCTGACAATTTTTTTGTGCAACCCCCACTCCCTTTAACCCTTAAGAGTTTAATCGAGCAGTAATATTATTTTGAGGTAGATATTTTTAAGTTATTTTCAACTGCCTAATATCAAACAATTCAGTATACAAATGTTAATGACATTTGACTATTCCAATTTATTTAATTTTTAAGCCTGCATTTCAGAAAAAATAACATATGATATATCGCTTTAGACATAAAGCCACATTCTCTTTCAACTGGTGCTATCAAATTTATATGTTGTATTACATTGTTTTTGTGCACTCCTCACCCTTTTCCACCCCCATTTGTCCGATCCGCACCAAAACCTTTTCAACTAGAAAGGCTTGACTTGAGTTGCCTTGACTTATTACAGGCGTCTTAAGCATTTTAATGACTTGTCCTGTTCCTTATAGTCTGAAAGCTGGCTAGGGAGTGGAAGGGGTGACTCAGTAAAGTATAAATCTTGTCATTTATAGGTTCGGCAGTTACCGGAAGTCACAGGAAGAGGTGGGTCATCAGAACGCACCGTGGATGTATAAAGTAGTTTTTCACCAAACAATTGATGAGGCACAGCTTTGAAAATTTGCAATACAAATGGAAATCGTTTCAGAGAGCAGGGACAAAATTGTCAGAAGTGTAGTCGAAAGGTAAAGAGCCGTAAAGACGAGCTTTAGTCTAATTTTGTCAATTTATAAAATTAATTCAATCATGACTTTGAGCTTTCAGCTGAAGATGATGACATGGTATATGACAGCGACGATGACGATATGGATAAGGATGGGTATGCAACAGGGTAATTTTACAATCGAGTAATATTGAATTAGTAATAATATTCGAAATTCGTTATTATAAGTATTCTACTAGACTTACAGATATATCTTGTGTTAGACATAGGCGTAGTTAGGCGGGGGCTTGGGGGGCTAAGCCCCCTAAGAATGAAATTAGCCCCCCCAAAAATAATTCGAATCAGTAACGTTCTGTTGAATTTATTGTACCTCGGACGGGGGCTTGAGCCCCCCCAGATCCAGGGACTTAACTACGCTTATGGTGTTAGAGGTATAACTAACAATTATTTCCATGTTATTTTACAAAAAAATTAAATCCTTCTCAATTGTAAATTGTGTTAAAGAATCGTCAGAAGTGAACTTGATGGAATAAAATATGAAATGTGAGATATAACGATAAATTGAGTGGAGCACTGATGATCTTACTATTGACAATATCTGCGATACTCTTCCACCTATGCTTCTGACGATGTGTAATTATTTACATTTTACTCAAAAAATATTAAATATTTAAGCTGTCAGAAGTATACCGAGTGGCATACCTGTTGTAATAGTTTTCCGAGCTTAGCACCTTCTGACACCTACTTTTCGCCTGCACTTGCGACAATTTTTTTCCTACTTTCTTATGCTATTGCTCTTGTATTGCAAATTTTCAAAGTTGTCAATTATTTTGTGAAAATAATTTCATGTTTAACGCATCCCTTCAAAGGAGTGTAATACGTTTTTATTTAAGAGAGTCATTAAGATCTCTTATATTAAATAAAAATTGTTCTTCATTTATTCAAATAATTAAATTCAGTTACAATTATTAAATGTATGTATTGGTCGAGCTTTATAGATAACTTTTGTATTGCAAATTTTCAAAGCTGTCAATTATTTTGTGAAAAGAATTTCATGTGTAACCCCCTACGTTTACTTTATACTCCCTATCTCCGTAACTAGCTAACCTGTATGTGACAACTAGCTAACCTGTATGTGACAAAATGTATAGTTTACTCAGTCACCTACAGTGGCACAGCGTCCATTGATGAGCGGGTGATGCCTCGCATCCCTTCAAAGGAGTGCAATACGTTTTTTTATATTAAATAAAAATTCTGAAAACATTTATTCAAATAATTATATTAGTTTCAGTTATTAAATGTATGTATTGGTCGAGCTTTATAGATAACTGCTATGCAAAACGCTAAAAATAAAAATAAGTTGACAGCGCGATGATGCGAGTAATGCGACTGTCCTGGTGACATCTCAAACGCCGCCTAACGCGATCCGAGGCACACGAATCATACACCTGTGCTTACGTCTCCACTGTGTCTAGTTCGCTGTTTTACGTCGGTGGGTGATGCGGTTTCCTAAACACATCTCGTTCGCGGTACAAAATAAAATATAGTTCCGCGTCATTATGAACGATTCTGAAGGATGGATCTCAATTTATACATCTAATAGATACGTAACCTAGATTATTTATTTCTTTTTCTAAATTGATTTGATTTTTACACTGTTGTTTATGTTATTCTTGAGACTTAAAAATTAAATAAAGAAAAAATGTTTATTGTGTTGATAAAATGTTAATTGCAGTTACTTGTTACATCCCCCTCTATTGACGTCACGCTACGCCGCTTATCACCTCACTCTTTCCCTCCGTAGTCAGCTCTCCGCCCATCAGTCCTGTTTATACAATAAAAATTTTGGCTGGCCAAATCAATTGCTCCAGAAACTTGGCGTTTGTGACGAAAGAATACCTTCTTTAGATGGCCCCTTTTCCGCTGCCTTCTTTGCACCTGGAGCGAACAGCTTGAACTCGTTGGGCATTTCATCCTCTGAGTACAACTGATCAGTGAAATATATCCTTCTAATACGAACATTGGCGTGAAGCTGAACTCTCATCGTTTCCATGTAAGTCGATCCTATAAAAAGTCAATATAATATCAGAATGTATTATTTTGGGAATATATTTTACAAACTGACAAAGATGTAACTTAGGTACTCTTACAGTTAACCACTTGAATCCTTAAACAAAAAAAATTGATATCAGTTTATCGAAAAAAATATAATAATAATAAAAGAAAACACTTGGCAGAACTGGTTTGAAGAGTGCTTTCTGTGGGTGTAGGTGTGTATATTGAATGTAGCAGGAATCACCTTGAAAAAATTAAATAAATAAAGCTAATTGCAAAAATATATACAGTACAAAGTTAATGAAAAATCGATAACAATCTGTTAAAACCGCTAAAATTCGGTAAAATCTGGAATTGTCAGTAAAAATCTGGGAAAATCGTGAAAACTCATTAATAATTGGGTAATTTTCCAAAAGTTCATCAGATATTGGTAAAAATTTAGCAATGCCTCGGAAAAATTGAAACAGTCAGTAAAAATTGCTAAGAATTGATAAAGCTGGGAAAATATGAAATAATCAGTGAAAATTGGGAAAATCTGATAAAAAGCCGGAGACATAAAAAAAGTTTGACCAAAAGTAGTGTTAAAAATTGGTACATGTGTCGGAAATAATTGGAACAAGAAACAGGAATAATTGATCAAAAAACGTAAAATTCGGTAAAAATCTGGATAGCTCTGTAAATAACGGTGTAAGCCCAGGAAAAATAGGAAGAATCGAAAAAAAATCACTAGAAAAAGTGAATCATCGCTAAAGATAAAAAAACAATGAATGAGTATTGACTGATTCATGTTAAAGCCATCTTTATTCGAAAATGAAATTATTTTCTGTCAAACAATTTTGTGATTCGGAAAAGGCCATGTGCAAGTAGCCAAAAAATGTAATAAATATTTCTTGTTCCAGCAGTTCTGGAGTGAAATGGATCAGGAAAACAACTACAGGACAGATTTCGGAAGTTGCGCGCAGTGGATGTTATTTAATTGACTTGGGCGTACGCCTTTTAGCTATCAATAATAATTGATATTCATTTTCGCCTTAATTTAAGATAATTCAAAAATACTATCATAGAAGGTTTTCTACTCTTGCAGCACAAAAACATAAAAAATGCAATTTTGACTGAAGTTTCATGTTCTGTGTGCGTTTCTTAAGAATATCATCACCAAAAAACTATAATATGGCTGCTGTTAATGCATGAATGTTTTCTAAGGGTTTTTTCAACATTCATGTTTTTTGTCAGCAAATTAAATTCAAAGGGACATTTGTAACATGTTTGCCCAGAGTTGAAACGTTTAAAATCAGTGACTCAAATAGCATAGTTGTAATTTTTCTTACCATAAGCCCTTTTGGTGAAATCTGCGAGGTTAAACTGAACTTGGTTCCAACCGGCGCTAAGTCCAATCGGCATTGTGGTACAAAACGGGCTGACCTTCGTTGTAGATTGGAAATTGGATACTCTGAACCTTCGGTGCATATCTTTGTCGTCTATAAATATTTTTAACATCAAAGCAAATGGTCTAGATTGGAGGAGACTTTGTATTGTGTATTGAAAAGTGTGTGATCTGCCAAGATCACATCACTTAGGCCCCATTGGGCCTCTTGTACAGGGTGACCTAATAGGAATCATATAACTTCGAGCAAAAAATATTATTGGGTAAATCAGCTAAGAGAAATCGCTGGAAATTATTTTCAAGTTCCGCAAGTGGCCGCTAGGGGGCGCAACTGTTACGGTCAATCAGAAAAACGGCTCTTTCTCAAAAAATATCAAGGTATATTATGAATTCTACCATAACGTAAACAGGACAATTTTCGATTTCTTTTGTCTTCAGTGTTTTTCTCTATCTTGTAAGATGTAGTGGTGGGGGAGTGTCAAAGATGTTTTTATTCAAATGGTCATAACTTTGGTATGAGTTAACGGAACTAAACAAGCTAGATCTCGTTTGGAAGAACCCTTCTCACCTAATGATTTGCTTTTGTTATATAAAAATTATCCAAGTTTATCCAGACTTAGTAGCTACAGCGCGGTATTTGACATCATATCAATTATTACGCATTATGAAAATTTCAAATGGTATGATATATATCTTTCAACATAGATATATAGGGGACAAAATTTTTGAAAAGCCAGTGCAAGATTTAACTCCCTAGCTATTTTCAAATCGGAGATATCAATAAAACAATATTATGATAAGTGTGCCCTATAGGAATATAGCCTCTGTCACATCGTTCTAGTAATCATTTTATAGATAATACTCAAGTAAAACCACTAGAAATCATATTTTGATTTTCTAAAATAACCACCAGATGGCGTAGTAGTCGCTAATATGTGCTGTATTCAATTTTCATAATAATGGAACTTCTAAAAGGAACAAATAAAAATAACTTTTAAAGAATTTCATCCTCTATATATTTGAGTTAAAATAGATATAGCATACTGTTTAAAATTTCCGGAATAATGCGTAATAACTGTTATGATGTCAAATACCGTCCTGTAGCTACTAAATCAAGATAAACTTGGATAATCTTTATATAACTGATTATTAGGTAAGAATAGCTCTTTCAAAGGAGACCTAACTTGTTTACTTCTGTTAGCGTATGCCAAAGTTATGGTCATTTAAATAAGAACTTTTTTGACATTCCCCCACCACTACATCTTACAAGACAGAGCAAAATACTATCAACAAAATCGAAAATTGTCCTGTCTACATGACGGTAGAATTTATGGTATACCTTTACTTGTGTATTTTTTGAGAAAAACCCGTTTTTCTGATTGATCGCAACAGTTGCGCCCCCTAGCGGCCACAGAATTTGAAAATAATTTCCAGCGATTCCAGATATTGCTGGTGTCCATTCTTATTAGGCCACCCTGTACATCCTCAAAGGATCCTTCAAAACTGAGTGTTCAGCCATCCCACCCTAATGAGAAAGTTATGATACAGCTCAACGACGTTCCCCTCAAACTGACCATGAAAGGGCAGTGTTCTCCCAGAATGTATTCTCGCATTGGCAAGACAGCTAGACAATCACACAGCATATTCTCAACAGTCTCATTTTCTTGTTTACATCTCCTGTGCAGGGGTGTGTTTTAGCTACCTCCTGGGACCTAGGGTAGAGTAGTTAAGAAGTTCCTTAGCAGTTGAACAGCCAGAAGTGTCATCCTACGCGGCCTTAAAAGCTATGTGACTGCACCACCGACTATAAACCTAGGTAGACACATCTATTTACAAAAATCCTTGGTCGGAACATTCGAGCGCTGTTGCCCGAATACAACCTAGGAAAGCTAAATTTACGAAATGCATGTCCATTGTTTTCAGTATCATTAGACCTGTAGAAGATAGAACCTGGAGTAAAAGTTAGAAATAATATATTACATAAATATAATGCTTGAGCAATGAGCAATGTCTATAGATTCTAATTCCTGAAGAGTTAAAAACTGAAATATAAGAATGTGGTACATACGACGGAGCTATATTGTTGACTTGGCAACGCCGCTACACCATTTACTACAGGCATTTACGGCACTTGACGTATGCTTGACGTTGTCATTCAAATTTGCGATTGTTGTAATTAGGTCAACCTGAGCTGCATTTTTGGTGTGTTTTTATTGTTTATGCATTTTATAGCAAATTTCCTGCTGATAATGGTGCGTTATTGTTATGCGTGCAAAGTGTATTCTCGCCAGCCTGAATCGCAAGGCTTAACCTTCCATCGGTAAGTAAAATAAAGTTTAACTAGAATTTGAGGTTATAAACATACATCATTGGCGTCGCATTATCGTGTCTTCACTAATGTATTTCATTCGAAATGTGTAGTTCCATTCTAATAGCCAACATTTCTACTATAAATTTATCAGAAAGCGTAACATATGAACAAATAGTATGCATTTTTTACTGGCCTGAATTTTCTACCTATTATACTCTACCGACGACCTTAAGATTTCGTCCTGAAAGATATGTATGTCATTCTTGAGATAAAAATTATTCTTTATTATTATTCGAAGCTCCAAATTATTCTTAAGCAATTCAGAAGCGTTTCTACATATCCAGACATTGATAACATTATTTATACAAATCTTTTTGAGCATGTAAAACCATTATTGTCAGCATCGCAATACGGTTTCGCACCTAATAAGTCCACAGTTACAAATCTCTGAATTTTCTCAGACATGCATGTGAGACAATTACTAGTAAATGTGCTGATCTTCAATTGGATTCAGGTTCTGTAGTAAATTGGTCTGCAATTAACAAATTGATTCTTAATATTGATGAATGCTCTTGGGTTACTTTTACTTGAAAGCATAACTGGACAGTACGTGATTATATCAAACGCGCATCTTTAGTAAGGAGTAATAAAGTTAAAGACCTTTAAGTTCATTTTGAATCTCCGTTCAGATTTTAGGATCATCATATTGTGAATAGAGCTTATAAAGTGTTAGGTTTTGTAATTACTAATAGTAAGAACTTCAATATTGCAACAATAATTATTATTGTTTTATAACTGTATAACGCCTTTGTGTGACCAAAATTGAAGTATGCATCGAATATATGGTCACCAACAACTGCAGTCAGACTGAGAAGGTACAGAAAAGGCTGCTGAGATGTCTTTATGCTAAAAAAATGTATTTACCTCATGTAGATCAATGTGGGAGAGTTTTAACTCTGTCTACAAGGAGAGAAAGACAAGCAATTCTGTTATATTTAGTATTGTCAGTTATATTAAGTTCTAGGACTGTTTTTGATAACCTTTAAAATATAGAAGTCTAGATTAAGAAGTGGAAATAAGGAAATATTTCATATCTCAAACAATTTGCCTCCAATCAACAATATGTTGGCATTGTGCAATTACTTTGTAAAACAGTATGAAATTATGGACTTTTTTAGTGCCTGTTCAGAAACAGCTTATAAAACTGTGACCTACAGTGTTAATAAGTGTTTTTATTGTTTTTTTTTTCTCTTCCTTTACCTGTAATCACCCCAGGAGAGATGTTTGTTGTAAAGTGTATTAAATAAATAAAAAAACTGTGACCTACACCGTTACCGTTTTTATTGTATTTTTCTTCTCCTTTTCTCTTCCTTTACCTGTAATTTGACTCAAATTCTATATGATGTCGTATGTATCACTTCTTAAACCACCCTTCAAAACATACAGCACACATTTTTAAATATATGAAATTTATTCAAAATATTCAAAGTATTCAAAATCGGCAAAAAAGTTAAAATCTCAAAATGAATACATGTGAGACGTGCAGAGTCAATCTACTTGATCAGCAAAAATGTGTTAGAAATACAGAGTCAATCTACTTGACGCCATTTTTTTGTAGTTAAAATCCATCATCGTTATTCCACAGAGCATTATTGAAAGTGCCTTATTATACTTTTTGTGATACGCCCCTGGTCGGAATCTGTGCCGTGGTTGTCAAAACCTACACGGCGGCCATTTTTGCTTCCCCCCTGCCCGCTGGCCTATACTTAATGTTCCGACGTTACAAATGTAGATTTATGAATGGGATGAGAAGTCTAAGGTTTATAGTCGGTGGACTGCACTCTCTAAGTCTCTAAGGTTCGTATTCATAGTCGTCCCTTGAGTAATACATAAGGTTCCCTTAAGTAATACTCAAGGAATACTTGAGGGCTCTCAAGTGTGATTTTCCTTGTGTATCTGTTTCCTAGAGAACATCTATACGGTATGGCGAGATTCGTTTGGCGACGTTGTCATATTTCAAATATAAACCAATTTGTTATGTCTATGCCTACGTATTTTGATGTTTTCTGTTATCTCTTTTCGTTTTGTGCCGTATTTCGTCTTTTGTGACGGACATTTTTCCGGATGTGACAGAAACTGACAACACCATAGCACAGGCGTATACAAGGGGGGGTAACAGGGGTAATTACCCCCCCCAAGATTTTCGAAAAAAAAAACTCGATTCAACTTTGACTTATTTATTTAAGCAATTGTCGCACTGAAAAAAAAATATTTTTTGCAATAACTAAATTACAAAAGAGTTTGTTTCGCATTATTACAGTGACGCATATCTAATATATTTCCAATGTTACATAATCAGTTGAATAGAGAGTTTTTGGACGTCCGTTTCCTGACATTATTGCACGTTATCGGCTATTGGCATGCGCAGTTCGCCCGAAATAACCGAATCGGCGAATAACCGATAAAGTAGTACGTTACCAAAGGAAGTTTACGGTACGATATGATTACGTGCGGTATTGACAGGTCTAAACCACTATGCGGGAATGAGAAAAGAACCGTGATGATTTTGATAGCAACAATACTTATTTTGTAGTTTGTTATGGTACAAAAGGATCAGGGTTTCTTCCGTCAGTTTTATTTGACAGTATTATCCAATAAAAGCTACAAAGTTAGGTGTCTCCGGCAACAGCATGTGATCATCACGGGACTGGACCATGGTATTGAAATCTGAACTGTCATGCTTCGGGGATGCTTCATAACCTATTTTTTACTTTTACTTACTTTTACTTGTGATGTGATCTATTTCCTGCTTGTGGTGTTTACTTGTTGCATTTAACATTTCTTGAACATTTCCGTCCAAATCGATCATAATGTGAGGTTAAGTTAGGATCTAATAGGTCCAATAATTGTTAATGTCAATTGTCGAATAACGCAAGGATACACGTCACAGATTCCGGTTACGAAAACTGTACACAAGGCACACGCTTACCCGTTATTCGAAACACACTGCGCATGCTCAGAATAATGTTTCACGGATAGCGTCCCGTCGTCCCAATTTTTAGTTTAGCTCAAAACCTCTCTAATGTCTTATACAACGTGGTAGCTTGTCACAAAATTTACCTAACCCACTAATTACCTGTTTTGAAAATTGCACCGACTAGAAAAGTTAAAACACTAATTAAAAAAATACAGTACGTGTTGTGGCTACTAGGGTACCTGACTGGTCAGTGTTCATGATCGTTTAATTTTGAATGCTGTGCCAAAAAAATGTTCACGGATGATATACGTATTACATATTATTTGTATTCCGTAAAATTAAAATTGATTAAGACATCAATAGATTTTTTATTTCATCTCCCTAAAATACCTGATACTTCACTGTTTCACTTGCTGTTTATATCTTCTTTTTTATTTTAACACTTAACATTTTCCCTTTCTTTTGCATCAACATCTTTCACGAAGGTATTACAAAAATGGTGAAAGCACACACAACTTCATGCCCCGCTACCCCCCCAAGACTGACGTCTGGATACGCCCCTGCACCATAGTCCAAAATTAACCTACAAAATCGCATTGACTGCAACGAAATGTCATGATGACATGTCATGTTGACATTTCTTTACTTTAGTATTGCTCAAGGAAGCCTTACGTAAGGGACCCTGAAGTGAAGTTTAGGAACAAAAAAACCTTACCTATGAGGCCCTGAAGTATTAAGGGACCCTTAAGTATCGACTATGAATTCGACCCTAAGGGTCTTGTCATGGCAGTCCAATTCTGAGCTCATGGTTAACTTAAAGCCCTTTACAGACAGTAGTGTTTGTCTGCTGTATGTGCAGACTCTGATATTTTTGCCTATACTGTTCTTTAGACAATTCCAACAAAAACCATAGCAGCCAATGCTATGGTTTGCCGGCCCGCTGGCGCTGAGTTATGGAGGGATGTTTGACCTTAGGCCAATTTTGTTTATATGGAGACTTCTGGAGTATAATCCTCAACCAGCAGCCTGCTATATAATTGTCCTTGGATCCGTCTATTGTATGATTTATAGTAAATATACTCTACCCACCCTGTTTAGTAATCCATTTTTGGAATAAGCACACTTGTTTCTATTTTATTGTAAAGTAGTATCAATTTAGATACGTCTTTTTTCTCTCTTGATTCTTTTATATGTATTGTGTCACTTTTATGACATGTGCATTTGTGCAATGTATTTTTTCTCGTTAGAAGCAAGCTATATGATCAGGTCTAACTACCGGTACTCTGTAACTTAGAAATGTGTTTCTGTGCACTATAGTACTATAGGATCGGGTGCCTTCGTAAATAATTATGTCAGCGTAGTAGGCGCGTTGTGGTAGGCACCCGAAACTGCCCGATCGTCATGGTCGTCATGGTGATAGAAACACGTTTCTATCTCTTAAGTTACAGAATACCTTGCAGGCAAAAAGTTAAATGTTGATTAGCTACTTCAAGGCGGCCCTCAGTGCCCCTAATCTTCCCAACTTTTCCAACAATTTTCTTAACTTATTCTCTACAGATGCATTTTTTGTGATACTGCCGAAGAGTGTAGACCTATTATTATTATTATCAATTAATAAACCAACACGCGTTGCGCTACAAACATTATTATTGACTACCTGTTGAACTGACATAATTATGCAAAGAATTAATGCAGAACATATACTCAAAATATATAGGGCGCGAGGCAAGTAAGGTAGGTGCAAGCAGCTAAATATTTTGTTCAACGTTTTTATTGAAATAACTTCAAATTCGTCATTATGGTTGTGCTAGTTGAAGTACGTTATTTGATATCGCCAGTGAAACTCAGCTGCCAAGACTTGGGTGGCATTACAGTTTAAAGGAAAATCCTATAGAACTGATTTTAACGTCTGCCACAATATAAATCACAGTCTTTATCAGTCGCAGGACATGTTATGTTGGCAGTATCAAATAGGACTTTGAAAGATATATAGCACGTTTCATTTTGAACTTGCATATATTCCTTCAGGATAAAATATCCTATAAACAGCACGATTTCATTCAAGCATGTCTTATCGTCGTGAGTCATAACAACTAGTGAATAATTAGTGCAATCTTGTTTCAACTTTATATGCACACATCTCTCTATTTTTCGATTACAATTATTATATTCCTTGTATCAGGTAGAGAGTTCTGCCTATTTTATACTGTGTCCTGACCTGACTCCAAACGTGGTTGCTGAGGGCTCAGTTTGATAATTTTTTCTTTAGGTATATAATTTGTATGTTCTTTGATTTCACATACTCAGCACCTTAATCTTCTACATTGGTATTCAAGACCTCTCCAATGTAGATTTGAACAACATAAAACTTTCCAAATGAAAGGAAATGGTGTCGTCTCTATATGACACAAGAAGGACAAACAAAAATAAAGGAATCTGCCTATTTATATAGGCTGATAGAGGCAGATATCAACTTTATAGTTGAATCACGATTCAATCCTAATTCATCAGCTGACTCTAACTAAATATGTTTGGATATTTTTTTTATGTGACAGGGTTGGCATCGGAATGACTCCATTTGCCACAGATATATGTTAAATTATAAATATCTAGTTTAATTCTTTTTAAAAAGTTAACCAAACTATTAAATATCTGTTTATAATGCATACTCAACAGAGGTTATATTGATAGGTAGCCGATATTTTTGTTTTATTTCGTCTAAGAGATCTGCACGTTCTTGTGCATAGTTTATGTATACAAAAAATATATGGTTTAAATCTGCGGTTGACATATCGTCACAAGTGCATTTGTCAGAGTTAAAAATGCCTATTTTAAAGAGATGGGCAGGAAATTTCCCATGGTTTAATTTCATTCGAGTTACTGAGACGGAATATTGTCTATACTGACATTATATTTAAAGATATGTGGCATGTTTGTGGGTAAGGTAGGATGGATCAATGAATAGTGGTTTTTGGATTTTCAACAAATTGGTTCCAATGTATTTCCCACTTATTTCTGATTTCTCTTTTTCCAACATTGATTGTATCTAGAAATTCTAAACTGCTTTTACTTATATGTGGTAGGCTAGTGGCCTCTTTTGCTAATGCATCGACAGCATTGTTCCCAGATATTCCAGCGTGACCTTTCACCCATATGAAGTGGATCGTTTGTCCTCCTTCTGTTTAAGTAGTGGTGAATTCTTTTGATATTGCAAATACTGTCAGATTTAGAAAAGCTCTGAAATCTGAAATGATAGATTACTTATTGCATTGAGTGCAGACGCAGAGTCTGATATAATCAAGGCATCGTGTAATTGCGATTGATGTGAAAGCCACTGTAGAGTCTGTAAAGCAGCTTGTATAGCAAGAATCTCCGCAGTGTAAACTGTACATATATTTTAAATTTTATGTTTAAGTGCCAGCTTGTTTTCAATATAGAGGGTGTTAATTAAGTATGTTAACAAACTTTAACCACGAATAGTACTCCGAAAAATAGAAAGAAAATGTGAACATGGATCCGGAAATGCTTCCTAAGGGAGCTAAGCTCCTTTACATGGGGCACACTGAAGACGGTTTTCCCTCGACATTCTCGAAACCATTCATAAAAAATTACGAAATTAGGTACGATGAGTTTTAACGATGCATCTGATTCCGAATTCAGAATTTCATAATTTTAATGAGAGGCGTATCATACGGGAGGAGTTGAGGGTAAAAATAACCCCATTTTCGGGTAATTTTTTTGACATTTTGATTCTAGAATATGGTATTTCAGAGATCTCTACGTAAAAATGGTCTCTTGGTACATCTCGATATTTATTTACAATAGCCTGCATCGATTCAATAATTTGCATTTTTCTCGAAAACGGTTAGCCCTATCGAGATGTACCTACAGACCATTTTTACGTAGAAATCTCTGAGATACCATATTCTAAAATAAAAATGTCAAAAAAACGATTTAGAAAATGGGGTTATTTTTACCCCTAACTTCTTCCGTATGATACGCCTCTGATTAAAATTATCAAATTCCAAATTCAGAATCAGATTCAGCGTCAAAAGTTTACCCATCGTACCTAATTTCGTAATTTTGTTATGAATGGTTTCGAGAATACCGAGGGAAAAGCGTCTTCAGGGTGCCCCATGCAAAGGAGCGTAGCTCCCTTAGGAAGCATTTCCGGACCCATGTTCATATGATATTTTCTTTCTATTTTTCGGAGTACTATTCGTGGCTAAAGTTTGTTAACATACTTAATTAACACCCTGTATACCGCGTATCCAGATCCATTCTTGGTCTTTGATCCATCGGTATATATTTTCAAGAAGTTGTTGTAACTATCGAAAATAGAATTCAACAAATTCCTACTAAATGTAGGTATCTCAGAATAAGTTGGAAATAATACAGTTGGGTTGAATATTATTGTTTGAAATTGCTGTTTGAAAATAGGCAAGCCGTTTTGTGGAGAGATTTTATTTATTATACTAATGTTTGGATATGATTCAAGGAAAAATCTGATCACTCCTAATCATATTTTTTATTATTTTACATAATAGTGAATCTATCATCAATCCGGTTACATTGTTGTATTTGTCAATAAATTCCCTTCAAAAATGTATCACAAGTATGGTGGTCTCATTTAAGATTTTGAAGTAGGGGTTGATGGGGGTGAGGTGGTTGATGGCACAATTATGACGTATTCGGTGGAAGAGTTCCCCCTCGGAATAAAAATCGATATGTCGAGGCGATTTTTATTTTTTTTGTGCCTAATTTCAGAGAGAAGGTGGATCGAACATTTTAGCTGGGACACGCCGTATAAAAAGCTGAGGAACTGGAATGCATTGAGCATTCTAAAATTGCTGCAAAAGCGTTAAAATTATGGTAACTCGCCATTAAATGTCCTTTAAAAGTTCATAACAAAGATTCATTGTAACCTAGTGCTGTGAGCAGTAAAAAGACTTCTTCTCACAATTAACTTTTGGTCAAGCTTCCTAGTAAAGACGCGAAGTCACTTAAGCAGACAAATGGGTGTTAAATTCAATTCGATGATTCGATAAAATAATAGCCATCCGCCCTCTGATATAAAGCAATCGCAGTATAAAAGTGAACCAAAGGCGTTCCACGTTTCCAACAGCGACCTGTATCATTAAAGCCGCATCTCTCGTCCGTAATCCAGGCATACACTTCAATTAATTGCCAAAATGGCAGGGCACCTTCAAAGGTTAATAACTGTGTACCTTGAGCCTCAATTAAAACATCCCAGGTGGGTAGGTCACGGGTCAGACCACCTACGAACAACTCTGTAATTTAATTTAGTGTGGAAATATTTTCGGTTGTCACCCTACTTTGGATACATTTTCATTACTCGCTTCTACTTTTTTATCCTTCTAGTGAGGTTGTAACTCTTATCAAATTTTTACATAGTGTTGTTTATAAGGCTATTCAGAGTGAGTCAAGCTCAACGCCTCGGAATATTGTGACAAAGAGAAATCTCTTTTCAGAAAAATAAATATGTGGTAGCATGTATGTGATGTGATTTTCATGTTAAAAATAATGACTTTTATACAGGGTAGGTATCTAATGAAAGCGTGACATATCAAAGTTATGTTTTACAACCTGTATATTGTTGCATATTTAGATAACTGGATCGATTCTAGTGTGACTGTATGTATCACACATAAAACTTATTAACCGTTTAGGTGCAAATCACCATTTTTGGTATTAATAGATATCAGAAGAAAATTTAATATCGCAGTGCTTATAAAACTTTAAAGCCCAATTTTTTGCGCTGAAACAGAAGCAACTGAATACTGTCCTATTATGGGAACGACAATATTGAACAAGTTTAAATAAAAAAAAATATATACAATCATGTTTTTTATACAACTATTATTTACTGAGATACCACCACCATTAGTTTGTTGTTAACTTTTTTAAACAAATTGGGCAGACAAGTAGATAACTATTTTGTCAACAAATGACATAAAATTCTCATTTCGCGTTGAACTTTTTATCATTTATGAACACTGTAACATACGACCTAATTAGTGGTAGAGAGATTATTAAAAGTAAATCATTCTATTTAGGTGTTGTTTTTTCTCCTGCAGTCGCTATATAAATCTTATATTCCCCTTCTAAAGCGCAAAAAGCCTAAGCGCGTATTCAGGGTGAGTAGAAGATAGTGAAAAAATTTGTATACAAAAGTTGTAGCCAAGGATATGCTCCTTGCTCAGAAAATATTTCTATTTATACAGATTGATCCATAACTACGTGGTGATGCAAACATACATTTTTTTAAATGAGACACCCTATATATTATTCCATATTTAGATTCTACTGATGATTCCCGTTTATAAAATATAAGTTATTGTAACATTATACTAGGTAATTCAAAAGTTTGTTATGTTATCCAAATCGCTGTCAAATGAACGTACTGTATATTGAAAACTAATTGCGTCAAACATCATTTTTTTAATGGAAAGATAATAAATATCCTATAGTCACAGGCTGTGAAAAAAGTCGCAGACGCATCTTCACATACAGTGTGAGGTAGAATGCGAAAGCTAGATTTACTCCCTTTTTTTAATGTAACTCCCTGTATTTTGTTATACCAAAAAATTGCTTTCAATGTGCTCTTTCATATTTGTGTAGCGTTTGATACACCCACATACATCATTTGTCGAGAGCGAGATATTTTGATTTTCTGCAAATTTTAAATATACTTTCTATGGTGTACTGAAATTTATTTATTTTGAGAAAGTACTATAGAATTTTATTTTCATTTAATAATGAACAACTAAATTATAAGGCCATAATAGTATATGATGAAGTCAAAACCCAGAATTATTGAGATAATAGGCAAGGAAACAATTTTATAGATGTAATTCATAATTATCAAGCAGATTTGGCTTTGAAATATTGGCAGTTTTCATAACCTGCTTAATAATTTCGTACTGTGTGAAAACTGAACTTTAAAAATGATTTAGTCCATGAAAGAACAAATAGAGGGTTCTTAGAAGAATCTTTGAGAAATTGCCTACTTGTCTCTAGAATATATCAACTATCAACAGCGATATCTATAACGAAGACACTCTAAAGCTGATGAGTTTGGAAGATTGAAGAACTGTTTTATTCGGACTGGGTCAGTTAATATTTCATAGCCTGATAGATCTGCTTGATAATTATGCATCACGTCTATAAAATTGTTTCCTCAGCATGCTTGAACCTTATATTATCTCGACGATTCAGGGTTTGATTTCATCAAATACTATTATGACTTTATATTTTAGTTGTTCTGTTCGTTAAATACAAATAAAATTCGATAGCACTTTCTCAAAATAAATAAATTTTAGTACACAAATAGAAGGTATATTAAAAATTTGCACAAAAATCGAAATATTTCAGAAACAACAATTATGAAAGAGCATATTGAAAGCATTTTTTTGGTATGAAAAAATATGGGGGTTACATTTAAAAAAAATAGGAAATCCAGTTTTTGCATTCTACCTCACCCTGTATATGAATATGTGTCGTCCACTTCTTTTATAGCCTGTGTTGAGACTTGATGATATTTTTTATCTTTCCATGTGAAAAAAATATTTTTTTATTAATTGATTTTCAGTATACAGTACGTACATTTGACAGCGATATGGGTATAAAATGGTCAAAACTTTTAAAATGTGTAATGTTACAATACCTTATATTTTTAGAACAGGAATTATTGGTAAAATCTAAACATGGAAGTTCATGGAGATCTGTGACAAATATGATATAACAGTTGGAGACGTGCTTCCCCGTGCTACACCCACCATTCCTCCATGGTCTCGAGCCTCTCCTACAATAAATAAAAAACTAGCTGGACATGATAAAAATATAATTCCATCATCTACTTATCAACTACTTCTTACAGAAGAAATGCTCTGATACGATGATTACATTAAAATATATACCGATGGATCTAAAACAACGGTAGGAGTTGGTGCAGCAATAATTGATTCAGAGTACTCGTGGTCCCTTAAACACTACTCTAATGTATTTACTGCAGAATCCTTTGCAATTTGGCAGGTTCTACTGTATTTGCAATTCTCTAGACACGATAAACGCCTCATACTAACAGATTCTCTCAGTGTTCTGACTGCAATGGAGCACGAATTTACAAGAGAGGAGTCCATTGTGAGGATTCTTGATCTCTTGATCAAGTACATCTACTCAAAGAGAAAAATAAACTAAACTTGTAACACTTATGTGGATCCCTAGCCACTGTGGAATCCAAGATAATGAAAGAGTCGATCGTTCTGCAAAAGCAGCAGCAAACTGTGAATTTACGGATGAAGGAGTACCGACTGCACTCAGAAACATGGTCACTTACATCAAGACTAGGGTCTTCCAAATATGGCAAGATGAGTGGGAGCAATACAGCGGCCATATGAAGAATATAAAACCTACAGTTGGAAGTTCAATCTATCCAAAACAATAAAATTAACTCGGAGAGAACAGGTTATCCTCTGTAGACTTCGTATAGGACATACCAACGTTACCCACTGCCACCTACTTACAAGAGGCGCCTTATGTACAAACTGTGACGAAATACTCTCCGTAAAACACTTACTCTCAGACTGTCCGTTACATAGCTCCCTTAAAGTAAGACTACAAATGAATTCAGAACTGAACCAGATATTGTCAACTGCTAACCCATATGTCAGAACCTTGTTTAACTTCCTAAAACAGATTAACATATACCACAAAACATAAATGGAAAAAGAGGTATATGGAGCCAATGACCATAGCTGTCAACGCTGCTTAAGTAAAAGAAAAGTGGAATAATATATAGGGTGTCTCATTTAAAAAAATGTATTTTTGCATCACCACGTAGTAATGGATCACCCTGTATAAATTAAAATATTGTCTGAGTAAGGAGCGGAGCCTTGGCTACGACTTTTATGCACAACTTTTTTCGCTATCTTCTACAGAAGTCGAGTTATCGGCCGATCCGTTACTAAAAACTCACCCTCATCCAAGCTAGGACGTCTACTGAAACTGTGCGACGCGTGCGCGGTGGCCCGTCAGTTACCGTGGGCCCCGATTCGACCCTTTCCTTCCACCGCTTCGTGATTTATGGCTTTTGGGACTGAAGAAAATAGCCACGCTGTATACATACCTAGGATTTGAATTTCAAAAGTAAAGTACTTCTTCATGTTCTTGATAACCATTACAAGGAAAGGCAGTTTGATGCCCAAAGATCCTCTGGGCTTGATAGGACATGTTATGTATGTAGTGGCAACATTTGTTCCAGATACTTCCAAAACTAGTGACTTGACTTCATCATCTATTACTCGACGTATATGTCCATTTTTGACCTTGAAATAATATACTATCTCAATCGTTATATTTAAAATAAGAAATTATGTGTTCTGGCCTTTACTGGCCCCTTCAATAAAATATCATATGTTGAATGATAAACTTTACTCATTAGTATATATAGCGTTTATCAAACTTTTTGAAAATAGTTTGACAAAAGTCAATGAATGGATAATGAATCAAGCGCTATTGATTGACAGTTGCTCCAGGAAGTAGCTTTTGTTTTTTTGCATAGCAGTCTCCTATATCGGTGATTCTGTAATGTGAAAAGACACGAAATAGTTGATAAATCCAAAATGAAAAATAGTAATATATTGGTGTCTCAGGATCACATCGCAGTTCCGAAAGAACCTCATCTCATTCGGAGTCCGACAACAAATGATGGAAGGAACTGATAGCCCTTTCTTTGGTTTGGAGAACATTGACTGGATTTTTACTTGAAGCATATCCAACCATACTGAGTCATAGTCCACTGTATTTTTTAAGATTTCGGAATTACCACCTTTAGGAAGAAATGCACAGCAGCAAGCTGCTACATGCGCATCTGTCAATCAATATCACTTAACAAATATTAATTTTCTGTCAATGGTTTTCTACATAGGAGTACTTTAATAAAAACGTAAAGGTATCGCCGAGACGTCAGTAAAGTATTTATCATTCAACACATGTGGTTTTAATGATTGGCTAGTAAAACAAGACTGATCAGAGAAACAACCACAACCACTTGAATTTATCCTAATGAAACATGGCTATGAGGACTTTTGATCAATTCATGTTTGAATAGTTTGAAAGAATAAAAAATACAACAAAATTGGTTCATTCCTTTATGAGGATACAAACAAATTCAGCTAAGATGTCTAACCTCATAAATAATGGCGAGGTTCTCAAATTGTCCGCTGTTGTAAGATTTTCGGAGATGAGTTTTTACATCTTGACCAGTACATATTGTCTTTGCGACGGTCAGTTTTTGGAAAAGTTGGATTTGTACTGATAAACATTGATTCAAAGATTTAGCCTTTATCTTTATTACAACAGTAATCAAAAGATATCTTGTTACCGTTATTTCTTTATAAAATAATGTACAAATAATGATGATAATAAGCATTGGCCACAACAAACAAACTAACTGAAAATACAGATCCATATTATGATTACACACGGACCTCAGTACCCGAAAACAACCAATTCAAACTATACTGGGACATTGAAATACATACAGATAAAACCATCCCAGTCAATGAATCAGATATAGTTTTTCAGTCAAAGGCAAGGTGATCTATTTGAGAGATATTGCGATTCCCAATGACATGAATGTCCAAAACACCTACGCTGGGAAGATATCTAAATACACAGATCTTGCTATAGAAATAAAACTACTCTGGAAACAAAACAAAGTTATTACTGTCCCCCTCATTGTGTCGGTCTCAGGCCTTACACCAAACACATTTACACCAAATCTGCAACCATTGAGGCGTTTATCGGAAAAACGTCATTAGTCCAAAACTAACATATTTGGGAAAATGAAAATGAAAAAAACTTCCTAGCATGTAAAACTTTGATTAGATTGATTTATTGCCATATCTGGTAGAAATAAAAATATATAGGACACATCCTCCACAAGTAATAATTATTTTATTGTGAAACACATACGAAAAAAGCACAAAAAATACATGGACATAATATGTCCATATTATGAGGTGTTCGAGAGAAAAGGTTAACAAATTAGTGTCCTTAATACAAACAGCATAAAAATAAAATGGATTCCGATACAAAAAAGAAAGAAAGAGTGATAGTGAGCAAACTATACCTAATACAGAAACCGACTAACTGAATCAATCAACTCTGGCTAACCAAAAAACCCGATATCTACCACTAAGTCTTCGCAATCACTACACTACTATATTATCATCGTTGTCGATGACAAAGTTACCAGCAGTGTCAGGTGCTGTGTTATACTGTTTTGTTATCAAGTTTGCATGACAATTTACAGGCAACCAATCAAGTACAATGCACAAGTGACCTTCTTAGGCGAAAGAATAAGGACCTATGATGTGTTTAGAAGAACAAGTCAATTTTCTTCTGTAAATAGTATGGAACCTATAACATTTTTTCGAGAAATAATTATTTATATCCATGTATATGGATGTTAGAAATGCGATAATGCCATTATCTAAATTTTGGCAAAAATTGACTTATGAGGTTTTTCCGAGAAACGTCTCAATTGATCCTGGACGAAAAGTTACACAAAATCTTCCAAAAGTCTATAAACCTCAAGACCTGTAGATTGTACGGTCCTTTTGACTTGATACAGCCCGTCAATACTTGTTACTACCACAACCATGCGAGAAAAAGGAGAAATGCAATATTGATAATAGTAATAAACACTAGAAATATGTAATTCTAAATATTATTCCAGTTATGGTTAAATGTATGTGTTAGGAGCAAACACCGATTTCGGCCAATGGACGGAAAATATGGTCAAAACGCGTTTTGGCTGCTATAATTTTGCCCATGTCAGAATTATCGCTTTCCGGCTGTTCAATGTAGCTCAGAACGTGTTCTGGACCAATAACGACTGCCAGAACGCGTTCTATTCTACTATGATTGCCATGACGCGTCATCGATTTTGTGTGGGTTAGACAGTTGCTAGAGAGTTTCATAGAAGACCTAAGGTTACGTTTTAACGATGAACTGCAAATAGTTATAAGTGGTAGCAATGATCGTAGTAATATTTTTACAAGAGAAAGGTACGACCAAATACTCACAGAGGTAGAGGCGGCAAAAGCTTGTCAAACTAACGGTGACAGTATTTTCGAAACAAAGACGTCGATTGAAAACATATATTTTAAAAATTGGCGAAATAAAAATGATAATTGAAAGGACAACAAGAAATGCGGGTGTAGGGCGAAGAAAATAGTATGTAACAGTAAATGTCATAACAATAGTTCGTGTAAAAAAAAGTAGGTATAGATAAGACCAAAGTTGTTCTTTTTTGTTTCGCATTTTAATGTTTTCAGTTTCTTTTAAAAATAATGTTAATCTTGAAGCCTGTAGGTATGTCGTATTGACATAACAAATAAAAATATTTTTTCGCATTGACGATTGCTATTGTTTACAAGCTGAGACACTCACAAAATCGACGAGGCGTTATGGCAATCGCAGTAACAGACCGCGTTTTGATAATCGTAGTTGGTCCAAAACGCGTTCTGTTCTACATTAAACAGCCGGAAAGCGATAATTCGGAGATTGGCAAAATGATAGCAGCCAAAACGCGTTTTGACCATATTTTCCGTCCATTGGCCGAAATCGGTGTTTGCTCCTAACATATGCACTCCATATCGAAATAATCAGGTTTCACTAATTTCAGTTGCATTACTCTGCAAAATAATTTCGTGAGCTTTTAGTAGCAGTAGCCGAGACGTATATCTCATTAAAACGGCTTCAAACCCCTCATCAATCTACAGAAAATTGAATCTTGCTCAGGAACACCCTCTTACTTCTTACTTCACTTTGTGTCTGGTAGATATCGATTTTGTGGGATTCTATAGGGTGCTCCGAGACATGGATTATTATAGAACTGAGCGCTATTTCAACGCATCAAATTGAGAGGGGATCAATCAGCTCGTTGATATCCTGTGTGGACCGTCACCACTCTCAGATTGAGGAAATGCAATATTATGGCATATCATTTTATTATTCCGTATTTTTCATTGTTTCTGGCCGCGATCTTTCTTGGGCTGAGAGAAAAGCTTTTCATAATGTACAAAAACCGAGACGTTGGGTTGGGCTAGAGTTCCTTTTAGCGAAACTCGAAACTGGCGTTGAGATTGGTGTCAATCGACGCGGATTGATCCCTGAGTCGAACGAGATCACTCCTAGACTGAGGAAACGATCCGGTGAAAAACTACAGTACTTAGAAGATTTCCAAACCTAACCTATCTTAACCAAACTAGTTGAATTATTGGGTTGGGTTGTATACGTAAACAACCTTTTTTTAAGCGCTAACATGCGTCTCGGTGTTCCCAGTAAATACATCAAAATACATCATCGGATTCGAGCCAGTGTTAAAACATAAGTATAACGGTATAAAGCGTTCTTAAGAGGAAACAACTACGCGTATTATACTGCAAGAGTTATGTAGAAAATATAAATGAAACAGACAAAATACGAGTTACGTTGTTTTGCAACAACTTCACGATATGTGGTCTGCTTGTCCCGAAACTTCTGCACATATATATTAACCAAACAGAACTTGGGGCGTAATTGAACATGTTTAGCAAGTCTGTCCCATAACGGCTGGATTAGAGCCAGTCAAACTTTCTAATCGACTTACTTGCTTGTCCCACAAAGCTAGAGGGTTACTGCCGACACTGTAGAATATCGAGATGAAGCCACTTTGGTAGGAACTGGCAAACATGCCGTCGTGATTGATTGTGAGTGACTGGGTGTTGTGACTGCTGCCACGTTGACAGCACAGTGACAAAGTCACTGTTAAGGCTAGCGTCAAGGCTTAGGCTTCCTACCCATTTAGTCTTATTAGCTTAGTACAAGTAAGGTAAATAACAAGGTCATCTGAGGAATGAGGCCAAACATGCTGAATTTTTTGCAGAGACCCTCGTTTTAATGTTCCAATGAGGCACAAAAGCAGGGGTCAAGGTCGGAGGTCCTAGATAAAACGTTCTAGATAAGACGTTCTGGTTTTGTTCATTCTCAGAAGAGTCGCAAGGTGGCAAGGAGCCTCTGGGATACCAGGCCACCTCTCAGAGTATTTTTCCTCACACCTAGGCACGTGTCCAGGATTTAGTTTTAGGGGAGGGGGGTCCGGACACCCTGGACCTCCCTAAATACATCGTGCAGAGAGCGCCGCAGGTGTGGCCCAAATAGTTCCCCCTTACTCGTGGGATTTGTATGGATAAAGACATATCTAAAAAATCTGGGAGCTCCTCACCAGAGGTAGCCGATGATTCGGGTGATGCCTTTTCAGACGACCCCGATAGAACGCTGACCGAGAGGATAGCTAGGGAGCTCCCTGAAGGGGTGGCCTCCCTACAAATAGAAATGAAGTCGCACAGTTCTGCAGAGAAGAAGGGGACCTGAAGGCGAATGATGGAGCGAATGGCGGAGAGCTCAAGAGACCGGAACACTCTGTCAACCCAGGCTCCCCTGCCGTCAGGTTCCTCTAGGACGCCATCTGCCAAAGCATAGGTCACTGTACGAAAGCCTCGTAATTTCGGGAGTAATATTCCATCCAGAGAACTACCAACTACTCATCTGACGGAGGCGGAGGTCTTCGCCGTGCAGGAGGTCGTCAGCGAGCTGATGGATGGGCTCCCTGGAGAGGCGGCCTGAGAGTACGGGGACTGCTACTGACTGCTACCTGTCAAGAGGGACAGCCATCTTTGTCTGAGAGAACGAGTTCTCGCGGCATGACTGAAGGCCCCTGGCGGGATACTTGCGGATGTAGAGGTACTAATGAGGAGGCTAGGTAGGCATCAGAGCAAAGGAGTTCATTTTGGTTCGTGGAAAATCCTGGACAGCAAGAAGGAACCGAAGGGGGTTTGACTTGCTCCTTACTCAGCGGGGACTCCATGAGCTAGAAAATAATAGAGGATAGGAGATTTATACTGTGGAGCAAGCTCGGCGGTGTTCATACTGCTCAGCAAAAATAAACAGGCAGCTGAGACGGCGACGGGCGAAAGCAAGAGCGGCCGACGCCTGCTGGTGCTGTCGCCGTTATTCAGGCTTCCATACAAGGGCCTGAAGGGGAAGCCGGACCCAGAAGATCACATCACAGCCGGCTGCGGAACCCAGAGGTCTCACGGCAACTGGAGGTAGGGTGGAAGGCCACAGCTGCGGGGTGGACTCAGACAGCGGAATATTGGAGAGTGTCCGAGTCCTATGAAGCAGCGATCTGCGATAGTAACCGGAACAGCAGCGGAGGTGAAGGCCGCGGCTGCGAAGGAGAAATGTCGATCAGCTCTGCTTGCGGCAGGAAAAACAGAGCGGGATCATCTATTATGGTAAGTGAGATTTCTTTCATTCAGATTGCCCTCATCCAGGTACCCTGGTTGAGAGACGGTTTTATTGACGAGCTTAATATTCCGGGATATACTGTATATACCGACGTTCCGGCAACCAAGCCCAGGGCATACGTAATGGCTTAAAACATTAACACATGACAGCTGAAGGACTTTACCACCAGGGACTTAGCTGCAGAAGGAATTAAATATTTATGGGGAGGGATCGAGAAATCCTTGGTGGTGTGCTCAGTATACCTTCCTTATGATTCAAGGGATCCTGGAGGGTCTTGTGTGTTGTGTTGTAGGCAGATTTGTCAGCAATGGCCATCACAGTCTGTGATGGGGCAGCTCCAACATAACCCAACGGTGTGAAGAGCTCACGGAATTCACAAGTTCTACTAACGAAAAGCACACCTTGTATAAGGGTATTGGTGTATTACAATTCAAATTCATAATACTTCTATTCAAAATGTAAGTTATAACACATACGCCACAAAAATATAATGCTTACACTTTACGTGCTCAAAAACATTATGATTCGCCGTTATAGTGGTACATTTCAAATTTTGTTTCGGATACATATATATCTCTGAACTAGATATCGAGATATTTGCATGAATTTCGGATACACCAAAAAGTATGAACATAAATTTACCTGTGAAAAGTGATTCCTGGCTCCTTCCTGCTGCTGTGGCTTTTACAACCATAAGCTGCAGTGCTGCACACCCTACCATTACGCACACCACAATATTTCACAGTGATTGGTCTTAAAAACGTTAAATATCACAAAAAACACCACCGTACCAAAATATTTGTTTTCACCACCAAAATTTTGACACCTATCCGTTTTCTGTCACAGCTAATTCATATAGCACCGGCGTGCCATATCCCCTCTCTTTCCTTATCTAAGATACCTATCGTAAATGTCTAATGACCTCAGCACCCATTTACAGTCACTTGGAAAAAGTTGAAAAAACTGACTTTATGATTACAAAAATGTCTTTATTTGAACACCAGCAAGATTTAAAGTTTTGTTTACTCTTATTCCAAATTTACGACCATATCAAATGAAGAAATTTGTAATCACAATATAATAGGGTCACTGAAAACCAGTACTGACGTCACAGATAGTACCTACAATATCGCCAATAGCCGCATCATTATTAAATTGATCACACACCAACCACACCACCTACTTTAGCTAGGTACTTATCTGTAAGAAACTTACAGGTAACAAAATAAACTATAGAGAACTGTTGGATTCAATTCATTTTAGAAATGTGCCATATACGTAGTCACAACCATATTGGTACTGTTGATCATCACAAAATAGGTAGGTACGATTTTGATAATTTTTTTTCCAGGAGCCGTCCGACCTTGCTGTCCCCGCCAATACTTAAGGCCTATTATATTATTGCTCCTCTCTTTTACAGTATCCACTCCAGCAATCTGGATCCCTGCATAAGTTTATGCAGTTTACCTACTGGTCCTGGTGATGAGCCGTACTCCATTGGTTCTAGCTTGGTCTTCCCAAAGAACTGTTGTCTCGTGTGATCTAGCGCTTCGCACTCACAGAGTACATGTAGGGCTGACTCAGTTCCTCTTCCACACAATCTGCAGTTGAGGTCTCCATTGTAGAGTCCCATTTTATTCAGGTGTTCCTTCAGGCCACAATGTCCTGTGAGGAGACCCGTCGTTATTCGGAGCTGATTTCTACTCAAGGAGAGCAGTGTTTCAGCTATTTTCTTGCATGGAGCCTTAATGAATGTTTTTCCATGAGCACATCCTGGCAACAAGTTCCACTGCTCCTTGTGCTGATGTTTCATCCATTCTCCGACCTGGTGTCTGATTGTGCTTTTAGGCACCCCCAGGGCGGGTTCTGCTCCAATGTATAGGGCGGACGAGCCTAGTCTTGCTGGCTCGTCCGCCCTTTCATTGCCTCTTATACCTGAGTGTCCAGGCACCCACTCCAAAGTTACTTTGTTGTGTTCTGCCAGACTTCCCAGTTCTTGTAAACATTCCCAGACTAGAGCAGATGTAACTTTGGGCGCTTCTAGTGCCCTAAGTATAGCCTGACTGTCTAAGTATTGTTTCTGTAGGATCGTTCATTATTGATCCTTGCACATTGCAAGATGGCGTACACCTCTGACTGAAATACCGAGGCGTATTTTCCTAGCGGAATGCGCTGTCTAGTTCCTCTCCCAAAGATTCCCGCTCCTGTGCCTTGCTCGGTCTTTGATCCATCTGATGTGTACCAGACTATTTCCCGTTGCAGGTTGTTTACTTCACAGAGTTCTCGATCTCTTACTGTAGTTTCGAATTTCTTGTTGAAGATGTATTTCGGAATTATGTGGTCCTTTCTAGCATCCATTATGGTGTGCCCCACATATTCTGCGATTTGGTTGTGTCCAAGATCCTTATAAATTCCTCTTGGTAGGGTTTGTAGTCTAGAGTAGCCCATTCTCGCCTCGCCCATTATTACAATTTGCAACGGAGGGAGGTCCAGGATGGTCTCTAAGACTGCAGTGGGTGCACTTTTCATTGCACCTGTTGTGGACAGACAAGCAAGATTTTGATCATTGCAATCCCGTACAAGGACTGGATGCCCACATGACAAAAGTATATACAATGTACATACAATGGATATCAAATCAATGGATATGTATATCCACAAATGGAGCAAGAATGTCCAATGGATGTCAAATAGACATCAAAAAAATATACATTGCATGTACGTTTGTCGCGAACTTTCACATCCATGGCATATCCATAGAATGTACATATGGACGTCTAATGTACATGCATATTATATACGTGGTACATACAATGAATATATACACATCCATGGTATATCCATTAAATGTACGTTCATGTACTTTTAATGCACATGCATAGTGTATGAAAGTTCAATGTAGAGACAGTAAGATAAACAAACTTCATGCTTTCATTATGTGTTGTTATTAATTCAATTTCTAATTACAATAATAATACTTGTCAAAATCGAATACTGTGATTGTCATCTCTTTTCTGTTGAATGGCATGTCTAAAATCACAAAGAAATCAAGGTTATAAAATTTTGTAGGTGGTTTGATCCGCTTATGACTTACCGTCAAACGCTGGATGTGAGTGTTATCAGTAGTAAGAAGATAAGTAACATTGCACAATATTTCACTCGATCAGGTAATCAGGCACAACCAGCACCAGCACACACGCGAAGGACGCGAACGAGTCGTACGACGGAATGACTAGAAATCAGCAATGGCGGCACTAGTTGTACTTCGCGCAGGCGTAAACTGCTAGATGTATATATGATACATAGACCAACATCTTATGTATATTCACATATGGATATACCTACGTGAACATACATAGTATGTTACACTAGTGTATATCATTTTTCATATGTACATTTAACGTCCTATGAATATTCAAAATATACATGTTCAAACTAGAATATCTAATGTACATTCTATGGATGTACATATCCATATAGTGTTATGTGGGTGAGATTTTGATGTCCTTCAATCCAACTTGAAATTATTGACAAACCCCATCATAGGCCATAGGTAGGTACCCCAATAAAAGCTGCGGAGTTGTCCCCTCGCCGCTGTCAGAGTCAGTTACAAAAGACTGTTAGGTATTAGATTAAAAAGAGCGGCTGAACTGACAGTCCAAATAAGAGCTATGTGTTACTTTTACTTCGCACTTCGCCCGACAATGCGAAGAAAGTATTAAGTCAATCTACTTGACAATATTTTCCATGTTTGTATGTTGCTCGCTCAGATACAAACAGTGACGTTGTTAGCAGAACGTCAGGACATAGAAGGAAACTGTAAGAACGAAAATATCAATCCGCCCTCTGTCGAACATAAGTCATACCACTAGCGACATAGCTAATTTTAACAACGTCCTACTGAGCGTGAGCGTATCGAGAAACGGTGTATGACTTCATACAATAATTACAGACTAGAACCTGCTAGAACAACTTAAAGAGAGAGAGACGAACTTAACAATTCACCTCAAGCTATCGACCCTACTACTCTTATGTTTTGTTTTATATACCAGTGTTGAGCGAGATCTGTTATACCTCAAATATTTATTTAGAATTGGTTTACATTTTACACTGTCCCATTGCCCCCTTTCTTCGACGGCTATGATATGTAAAAATAGACGTCACGTGATAATGTGTGTGCGTGTGCCACCTGCTGTCTAGATTTTGCAGTTCCCTCTTATATTGTGCAGTGTTCTGTAAAAATTCCTAGGAACATCTAGAAAACGTTAGAAAAACAGAATATCACCATTCCTGAAAACAGTAAATTCCATATGGAATATAAATAATTGTTTTTCACCATTTATTCCTATTACAAAAACTTATTTTAACTATCTTGTTAACCGTTATTTATTTGAACCGTATACCGATGTATTTTGGTTTGTGAGGGTATAAATGATGTCAAAATGCGACCTGTGTCATTGAAATTTTGTGTGAAAATAACTTAGAGCATAATTTATCATAAATATAAGTGAATTATGATAACACAATAATGTCGTTTCGTCGTTTGACTCTTGACAGCAGGTCCTACATTTCAAAGAAGCAACATTTTGGCGCTATAATCACATGTTGACAGTAGGAAAGTTCAAGGCCGCATTGCCAAATTTATCCTGTAAGGATGATAGTTAAGGAAATCTGTGTATCAACCTCTCCAACCGTCCTACCTTCAACGGCTGACGAAGTTTCATAACTTTCATAATTACCATTACATTACCTTATCTTCATTATTCAGTACAAAGAAAAGAATATATTTCAACCGAATTGCATGTCAAATTATAAGTATTCATCAGTAATAAATCTGAAAATGGAAGATCGAGCAATGGAGCAATGCGAAGCCTGGTAATCCTTTTGTATTTGTAAATCTCTACTATTAATAATAATGTATAATAAAAGCATCACAGATCACTGTTTCTAATTGTAGTATCATTTCTTATAAATAAGGGTTATTTTAAGAAATTTTTGATTCGAAATACGCATACAGGCAGTTTCTGAACTCAATCGGGCGTATGCTGGCAACGCTGTAAACTAGATGGAAGTATAGAACTTCAGAGATGTATTTTCCTAAATTTCATACCGTACTGTGCAAAATCTTGGATTGTCCGAATTTTTACAATATTGGGGTAGGATACACAGAATCCGCTAGATTTGAGAAAAATTATACAAAAATAATGTGGCGTTAATCACTGTGAACGCATCGAAAAAAGTGTCTTTTTCGTTGATCAAGCATTCATCTGTCCAGCTACCCTGTCAGTGTGTTATTTAGCTTTGTAAATTTTACAAATTTTAGCTACTAGTGGTTAGGACGTAACACATAATGGTACTAAAAACGAAAATCCATTTCGATTGATGCATGGACCTTTTGAAATGGTCTTGAATGCATTTGATGTGAGTGAAGTTAGGTTATGTTACGCATTTTTCACTTTAACGTTCTTATATTTTCAGAAGATCGCAACGTAATATCAATGTAGTCTGGAAATGGTGTGTAAAGAGGAGGTTTTATTATGGTTCAAGGACTTGGATAGTTATACAAGGATAGATGTGCTATACGAATTACTAAATATGTGTTTACCTTTTGAGTTACGGTTCATAGGATCGTGTGTTGAAGAGATCGGGAAGCACACGTTTCAGGATTTCAGAGGCCCTGAAATCACAGCAAATGATCTAGAGAAACTAAACAAAGATCCGTTGCTAAGTCATGGTATTTTAGAAGAGACTGTGCGACATCGACTGTTAATATACTTATCATTACTATCATCTAGAAACTATAATGTGTCTAATTGGTTATATAGGAAACTTTTAAGGACAGAACATATTGAGGAATATTTAGTGAAAGAAAAAGGAAACGATGATGTGTTACATAGTGAATTTTTATTATTGTATACAATGGCTTTACACCATCCTGCATTTACATTTGAACAGAAACAGTTCTTCAGTAGGGTACTATCAAATTTAATAGTTTTTAAAGAAAACAGAGTTTCTGCCAAACATAGTTCACTTGGATATCCTCCTGGATTTGGATACCCAACACATAAGGTAAATATGTAATTCTTATAATTACTAAGGATAGGGCTGTAAATATTCCTTTAAAAAATACTTGTAGATTAGAGTACATCCCTATAGATTAGTAGTTTTTATTATTTCACACATAAAAAGGTCCAGCAATATCACAAAAAATAACTGCTGATAGGAGTGAATCTAAAAATATGCCAAGGTCACATTATGATTTCAGCCCAGTTTTTTGTCACATTTTTACCTGTAGACAGCATGTCTATCAAGGGATAATTTAGCATTATTAGATTTATTGGTCTCTTATATAATATTGTTCTTCATTGATTATATTTATTATTTTATAGGATTAGAAACTTGTCAATTGATTTTATATGTTATAGTACACTGGTTTATTTAATGCATATAATAATGTACACATATTATTGAAAACTTCTGTGAATATAATCTTAGTTAGGGCATATTTTTAAAATGTATCTTCGATAAGACTTATAGAATTAGAAGAGTTCAATTTGAATTTTTTTGTTCTTGATTACAAAATTGTAAAAAATAGTATAAAAATATATTAATCAATGACCAGAATGCAGAAAAATAAATTCAACATAATAATTTTTTGATGTGTACCATAAATATTGACTTTAACATATCTATGTTATTTAGTATGAACTCTACAAATTGCTTTTTCATTCATTCAGTAGAATACTAAGATCTTCAAGTAGAGCAGCAATAGGGAGGTATTTTTCATAATATAGCTTGAGTTTGTACAGTTGATTTGCTCAAGAAAGAAAGTAAATCTAAATCATTATCGACATATGTTTGCAACATGGGCATATAATAACGATTATGCCAAGAAAACAACTGTAAAGTAAGATAGTCACTAGGGCAGAATTAATCACATAAAGAATAAAAGGTCATATATTCAAGATAAATACTACAATATAAACTTTTTTATAGAGCATTATTTTTTATATCTTCTAATAATAGCACACTTTTTTACGATCCATAGGTTGGCATTATTTTCATATGTTTTTCACTTTAGTAGATGCACTTTTCATGTGAAAGATTAGTGCTTCCCATTAAAAAATGTTATTCAATATACTTTAATTGCAAATTGGTTTGTAATGTTCAGTTGTGTTTAACATTGGACCTATGCAAGAAAAATATAAAAAAAAGGATATTGTTTCAATTAAATAATTTTTAATTCAACTTGACAAAATGTACAAAATTAAATTAATTTATTTGTTAACCTCTCAATGTGCTAATAATCTGTTAAGCACTTATAACCTGTTTGGTTAACCAGCCTACTAAATAATAATTGTTAACATTAGTCAAAACATGGAATGTGCATCTTCTATACATATTATGTGTCTGCAGTTCAACAGTCAAGTGACTTTATGTTCAATCAAATGCTCCAAATTGCTGTCTATGTTAGTGTTTAATTGGATTCATTGGTTATCTGTATTCTACAGCAGTATCAGTCCAGTCAGCAAGAGCAACCAGCAGGTGGCACATCACTAACTACATCCAAACAGTCACCACCTTCATCAGTGACATGCCCAACAGCTGCAGGAGGGGATGGTTCCCCCCACCCTGCATCTATGGCCTACCACCATCAACAACCACCTGGTTTGCCTCAGCTGCCGCCAATGCCGCCACACCTGGACTTTGTGTCAGCTCCACCACCTTCTGGGACAGCCCCGACTGCACCCCCTGCAGTTTGGTCAGCTAGGCCAGGGTTCCCTTATGGTGCCCCACCTGAGGTAACATTTTCTCGTGTTATCCATTATTCTCATCCCATTTTTTTTTTGCTGGGTGCTGAGTTGATCAAAACAGATCTAGCTGCAGATTTGCAGATTGCCCATTGGGGATCTTAGGAAGTCTTAGGCTGCAGCCTAAGAAGCTAACGTTTTTATCTCTCTCTGGACAGAGTGCAACTGTAACTTCTAGGAGGTCTGCTGAAACCCCATAACTGACCACCTGCCTATAATGGTGTTAGTGTCTATATGTGCACATGTTGTGGGGAGGAAGCATCCTCTGCACATATTCTAGGAGAGACAGGCTGCCTAGTTTGGGATCTAGAGCTTTGAACCAGATGACAGAGGAGTGTTAGATTGCAAGGCTCAAGGCTATACTATCTTGGGCTAGAAAGGCAGATCTTTCTACGAATGGAGCTTAGAACCATGAAGCTATGCTGCAGACTTCAGCCATGAATGTCTTCATCCATCTACTTGTTTTCATACCTTTTATTGTTCATTGCTAATTGTAGTACCTCTCTAGCATCTATGACCATTGAGATCCTCAATTTGTGTAGGCAACCACTGTCAAACCTAAGCCCTCTGACAAGGGACCTAGTTATCAGTATTTTTCTAAAGAATACATGCACACGATTGGGTGTCTACATCTGAACTTACTTAACATATGTTATGTTGTAGAGGCAATAAATCGTCAAAGAAATATGGATCTAGGAAAGGTTCATGATGGCATTATCTACCAAAACTATTATACAGGGTTATTCACGTTATTCGACACGGAGCATTACGGCTAAAGTATTTGATAAAAAAGGAAATAATAAATTCGGATGGATAGATACCCATAAAGGCTACATTTTAAAAATATTTTCATGTTATACAGGGTGTCCCAAATGCACGAAATGTATCAAAGTTATGTTTTTTTAAATGGAACACCCCATATATTATTGCATATTCAGATTCCTTGGTGGATTCTAGTGTGACTTTATGTATCATACATGGGACCTAAAGCGAACCGTTTAGGTGTAAATCACCATTTTCGGTATAAGTAGATATCAGGAAAAAATTGAACATCGCAGAGATTGTAAAATATAGAAGGCTGTGACTTTGACGTATTACTAACCATAAAATGCGTCAGCGTTGATGAGACTGTCAAATCTAAATTACGTTCATGCTTCGAGAAATCGGTCGATTAATTAAGGAAACTTCGATCAGCGATAACTTGATTTTTTCAAATGGGAATGCCTAATTTTTTGTATACGATTAAACGTAGAAATTGATAACCTTTCTAATAATATAAGGTGGTAGTTTTCATTTAATTTTAAATTTTCCTATAAGCAACGTAGCAGGCCATGAATTATAAACAAAAACCTGTTCGGGTAGAAGAAAACAACTAACTTAGCTGAAAAATACACACTAACTGGACTAAAGGGACAAAATTATAAAAATTCCTTACAGCAAATCAACTCTCCCAGAAACAACTGCGATAACATCTCTAAGGTCAAAGAGAAGCTGGAGTATGGCAGTAATAGATATTTTTTACAGTCTACTGGCTACCGCAATTTACTAGAGGTTAAAAATGTCCAAGACAATTAAAAACCCTGATATGAAACAAAAACAACCAGCGACTGTTGCTCCAGCACGCAACAATCAATCATATGTAATGGTGTAAAAAAGTACTAATTTGCGTCGAAGTCGATGCCTCTGACTGGAGCCCTTCTATTTTTCGATATCTATTAGCAATATTGCAAAAAACGAATACTGATAAATCAGATTTAAATTTTCTGCCATTTAAGTTATGCTTTATAATTTGAACAAATTTTAATTCATTCTTCATTTTCTGCGATCTTGCTAATAGGTACTGAAGAATTTTCAGTACTCTAGTTCGAGGTACTTTTGACTTGAGTTTTGACAGAATTGCATACTTTTTTATGTCATTAAATGTGAAATTCTATTATGACAATAATAAACTGCTTACAACATTCTCTAGTAGTTTTTATTTTATTTCAAAATTTTTAATGGTTTTGGAAATTGCCAATCTCTAGTACATTGCAGTAGCTAGTGGGCCATGAAAAAATCCATTTCTCTCATACTCTAGCTTCTCTTTGACCAAAGATATGTTACCGCCGTTTTTTCTGGTTAGACTTTGTTTGTTGTGAGTAATTTTTATAATCTTGTCCCTTTAGTCTAGTTCGTTTGTATTTTTAGCTAAGTTAGTTGTTTTCTTCTACCTAAACAGGTTTTTGTTTATATTTCATGGCCTGCTACGTTGCTTATAGGTAGGAAAATTGAAGAACGCCGATTTGTTTGAAAATTTAAAATTAAATGAAAACTACCAGAGACTGATATTCACAACCTTATATCATTAGAAAGGTTATCAAATTCTACGTTTAACCGTATAAAAAAAATTAGGCATTCCCATTTGAAAAAATCAAGTTATCGCTGATCGAAGTTTCCTTAATTAATCGACCGATATCTCCAAGCATGAACGTAATTTAGATTTGACAGTCTCATCAACGCTGACGCATTTTATGGTTAGTAATACGTCAAAGTCACAGCCTTCTATATTTTACAATCTCTGCGATATTCAATTTTTTCCTGATATCTACTTATACCAAAAATGGTGATTTAGACCTAAACGGTTCGCTTTAGGTCCCATGTATGATACATAAAGTCACACTAGAATTCACCAAGGAATCTGAATATGCAATAATATATGGGGTGTTCCATTTAAAAAAACATAACTTTGATACATTTCGTGCATTTGGGACACCCTGTATAACATGAAAATATTTTTAAAATGTAGCCTTTATGGGTATCTATCCATCCGAGATTATTATTTTCTTTTCTATCAAATACTTTAGCCATAATGCTCCGTGTCGAATAACGTGAATAACCCTGTATACATTCAAATGTTCTAGTGTTGAACAGTCAGCATAGAGCGTGTATGCTTATAGTTAAAATGCTTCCCATCGCACATATGGGTATGTTAGCCATGTTGCATTGTCCATGTATCGGTGTTCAGTGGAATTGTTGTTGTAATAATTTTAAGAATATTTTACTAATTATTAAATATGGGCAGATATGGAAAATATATTTCATCAATTCTAATACTGATATACTGACATTAGGAACACTGTCCTTTTAGTGGAACTTAAATGGTTTTGACACTGTTCTGGATGAGTCCTGAGTTTAATTTTTGTTTTATATTACAAACTTAGGTCTCTTCCACATTAAAAAACGTTTCCAGCTTTGGCCAAATTTATGAATAATATTCTTAAATAGCTGTATGTGTGTATGTATTGTAAAATAAAAAAAAATATTTTGTGTAGGTAATAGTTATGACGAAAATATAAGTCGAAAATTTTTTACTAACCATGAGATACCATCAGGCTTAACCGGTATAAAATAAATACGCAAAAATTCGAAACTGGACACGGCAAGGCTGACGTAGAATTATATTCGTGGCATCCCGTGACACCAACTCTTCATAAAATGTTACTTCATGAGTCTACTGTTATTGAAAAGGCTGTGTTGCCTATTATAGGAGTGATGTGGACGAAAAGCCATGCTTTGTTTTTACACGTCTAGGATTTTTTAGAGGTACCATGTACATAGGTAAATAGCTTCTGAACGAACAAAAAGTGCTACATGTGTACTAGAGGTGCTACTGCCAAACTGTTTACAAAATTTCAATGCAAATATCCCTTTTTACTTCCCACACCGATAGGTGAGGGGAGTATTGTGATCGCGAAAATTTTCGATTTTGAGATAATACGTTTTTTGGGCGTTTTATGGTGTGTACATAACGAAAATCCACGTCACTCATTTCCGTCGGTCTGTCTGTTGGTCTGTCTGTCTGTCTGTCTGTCTGTCGGTCTGTCTGTCGGTCTGTCTGTCGGTCTGTCTGTCGGTCTGTCTGTCTGTCTGTCTGTCTGTCTGTCTGTCTGTCTGTCTGTCGCGTTTTTCTACCCTCGTAATCTCAGTAACCTGCCTGATCATTTTCTACTTTTTTTTGGGTGGGGGTGAATTTGGGGTGGTTGGGGGGTGGGGGGTTGTAATACTGAAAAATTTGTTGTGTTCATAATGGGCTCTCTAATGACCTGTGAATGAAAGACCTAGCGCCATAATACAATTTTTTAGGTCCATCCGAACATTTCCTTGCTTAGAATAGAAACCAAGGGACTTAGAATAATTTGTGATGTATACATCCGAGTGTTGTTTTAGTTTTAGATCGTTCTTTATTGCGTAACGCCAAAATTATCGAATGGATTTTAATGAAATTTTGACACAGTATTACTGCCACGGCGAGGATGGAAAGCGCGCATGTTTTGGAAAAATCGTGTCAGTGGCGGCGCGGCAATAATAAAAAAACTAAAAATGTAAAAATAGCTCAAACTTTGTTTTTCGGCGTTTTAGGGGTTTCTGATCATTTTTTACTTTTTTTTGGGTGGGGGTGAAATTGGGGTGGTTAGGGGGTGGGGGGTTGAAAACCTCAAAAATTTATTCCATTTATAATTGTGTCCATTGACCTGTGAAAGAAAGACCTAGCGGCATAATAGACGTTTGTTAGGTCCATCCGAACATTGCCTTGGCTATTACAGAAATCAAGGGATTTGGTATTGGTAGGGGTAGGTATTGATTCAGGTCGTTCTGAATTTAGCAACATGGAAATTATGGAATTAATTTTAATGAAATTTGGACACAGTATTATTACCGCAGCAAGGATGAAAAATGCGTATGGTTTCAAAAATCGTGTCAGTGGCGGCGCAGCAATAATAAAAATCTAAAAATATAAAAACAGCTCAAACTTCGTTTTTAAGCAATTTGGGGGTTCCTGATTGTTTCGTTTCGTCCAGTTGAAGCTGAATTGTGTCGTTTTAGTTCCTACGGAGAGATTTAGGTAACTATTTACTAGTTTTTGTGTTGGATGTTTTTTGACGACAGGCGGGCGATGATTTGGTTGGAACTGTTATGTGTGGGAAGTACTGAGTCAATCAACTTGACTCCATTTTTTTCTAGGTATTCGGATTTCACTTGCGAGTAGTATATAAATACCCCTATGTGCATCTGTGGACTTTTCCCTATCTACCCTGCAGCCGGATTCTGTGTGGTATATATTCTACATATCGACTGTAGTCTACGCAATTGGTACTCTGTATGTCATCGACATCGACATGCGGCCTCGCTTCGTTTCTATCTGCGTTTCTATTCAGAATGACATTGTTGGCATTTGTTACTTATGCGCGCCGGCGCTTATGGCACGGTAACGGATCGGAGATCACGCGACGTCATATTCAAATAGGATCAGCGGCGGCCTAAAAAATTATACTCCAGGAGAAATAAGGATTTTCTCGTAACACTCGTTTACCCAGCAATCTGACGGGTCTTCTGGGTCACATTTACCTACAGAAACAAAACCTAACTGTTTGCTGCGTGACATTTTTGTACAAATAAAAGTTATAAACAAATAAAGCGTAAAAATTGCAAATTTCATCTTAAAGTGGTTACGATTAAAACGTGTTAAATTGTAAGTAGGTATTTTTAAGACAAAGTGTCTTAAAGAAGATGCATTAAACTATAAAATGGCCGTTAAAAGATTTTGAAAAACTTATTGATTGCTTATAAAATTGTCAAAAACTGACTAAAATTGATAAAAAGCAATTTTGCCGTAACATTGACAAAAAGAATATAGGACTCTTATATGGCATTAAGTGGGGTCTCTTGGTACAGAATATAAGATCAAAATTTGGGTACGATTCATCAATTACTTAGTTTAAACAATATTGAATTTGTTTATACCAGATTTTTTGTACGCTATATTATAGAAAATAACATATATTCAGAAATTTCATGGGCAGAATATCAAAGAAGAAGCTCAAGCTTTATACCTGATTAAAAAAATGGTAAAAAAATAATTTCAAATATTGCAAAATTTTTACGTACCTACAATTTTTTTCATATCCGAAAAGCTGGTATTACTATACGTACTTTAAATTTAAAAAAATATCGTAGGTCAATGGTCAATTTGAGCCAAAGTTAGCCGGTTTTATTTTAACATTCACAGCTTCTTTGTTTATAACAACTAAGGAACCTAATTTGCGCCATTTAAAAGATACGAATCAAAAGTTTTCCTTTAACATTTTTTAAGACTTTGCAAGTTCCCTTATGCCCAAAATGCAGCTCAAATGGACTGGATTTGTAGAAATCCATGGCTCAAAAAATTAAATATAAAATTATAGTTGGATCTGTTATTTATTTATATATCTCTGGAAATCATTGACGCATTTTGACGGTTCTCTTTTAAATTCATATATATGTACTCTTCGCGTACATAACAAATATGTAATTTGTTCACAAATTTAATATCTATTTGATCGTGAACATAAGGCGACCATCCGACAAGAAATAGATGCCATATCGGCCGAAACATTGGCAGCTACAATGAAAAACGCTGAAAAACGGGCCCATTTGGTCATTCGAGCTCATGGCGACCACTTGAGTGATATCATATTCAATAAGTCATGTAAACATATCTCCTAGGCTTAAATTACATGATTTTTCACTCGAACAGCAAACATTGTTTTAATTTATTATTATTTTTTTGAAACAAATGGGTCCATCTAATATGGCCACCCCTGTATTTTCAGAATTTTTAGTTAATATAAGAGATCTTAGTGACTTTCTTATTTCATTGCTTTGAAGGAATGCGAGACGCGTCACCCGCATCAATGGGCGCTACGCCACTGTCCGTCACTAGTTTTCCACCATGAATCGTAAACGCCCGAGTCTTGCCGGAGAGAAGTCGCTGTCGATAGTGACACAGAATCGGCTTAAAACGCTCACTGTCGACTTCGTAGGTAGATTTCTATTGTAGAATTCGATATGTAGAATACTACACCACACAGAATCCCACCCCTGTTTGGTTTTGATATTATATAATATATGATTCCTCAGGTGCCACCGTTCCCGAGCGCCGGCACGGTCTCCGTCGTACCTCCGCTAGTCTCCGGCGGCGCCCCTCCTCCTGCCGCGCTCTCGCCGTCCGGCAGCCGAAGCGCCTCCCCCCATCGGACGTCGGCCAATCAGCAGCCGCCGACGGCCGTCTCGTCGTCTGTGATGGTCCCGCCTCCGGTGGGCGTACCCCCGCCGCCTCCGCCCGGCCCTCCCTCGCTGGAGGCGGTCGCGCAGCTGTCGTTGGAACAGCTGGCGCAACAGCAGCAGCAGCAAACGCCTCAATTTGCCAACGACCTGGGACAGATCGCGACGGTGGAAGAGGTCGAGCAAGCGGTCAAGGTGAGCCATTCAATCTTCTTCTATATGTGTATGGCGTCCAGAAAAACATCTTTTAACAAATTTAGTATTCCAGGATATTTTCCATATAGTCTAAGATCCGAATATAAAGCGACCTTCACCGAACTGGTTAATGAACGAAAAGCATTTTATATTAAATTTAATATGTTAAAAAACATATCGCGAGTGGGTTGGCTGAAAAATTTCAGTCAAGGATATGATTAATTACATATTGAAAAATTATTTTTTAAACATTTCACTGGTTTGGTTAATAGACAAATCACATACCAATCGAAAGTATGAAGCCCATCGAATATGCAAACGTTAGGTTGGCTATGTTTTTCCCGTCCCAACTATAGGGTAGGCAGGTATAAATAGGTAAATCAATAATAGAAATATGCACCGATGTGGTTAATGCGTGAAACTTATATCAAAATAAAGATAATTTTATTGCGAACACGTCGATATAAGGTTGTCTGCAAAAAATCAGTCTGTAATTCCGGTTGTCGAATTTTAAAGATCAAAATATTGCTGCCAGTGAATACGTGCGCCAGAGAGATCCGAGCGAACTATCCCGTGTATTACCAAAGGACGCAGCATAGTAGCTGCGTGTAGCTCGGCCATTGAATGAAAGAGAGTACGCATGTCATGTGTCCGTGAAATTGAAATGATTTATTTGAATAAGACATAATCAAAAATGTATAAATTTATGAATCTTCCATGTCATTATTTCACAATTAAAAAAATTTAAAAGATGTATTTACTAAGATAGTTTTGAAGGTTAAATTATTATGCACTTACCGTATTCACACCAAGAAAGTTATTAAACTATTCATTATATTTTTTCCCAAAGCAGTCACTTTATTGTAGCACGTGGTATAATAACCTACAAAATCGAGTGATGCATTGGTTAACTCAACGCCACTGTATTTAAATTTTTTTTACGAAAATTTAATTTCAACGAACAGTTTTTATACGTTTCATCGTTAAAATCAAGAACATCATCATCCGAGTTGCATAGAAAACACTTTTTAGCCATTTTTTATCACAATTTAATGTTTATAAATAACAACACTCAGTATACTAGTAGTAGCACGCTTTTTCAATTCAAAAGAATGAGGCAAACTGTTCCAATACAATGATGCACAGCATTTACGAGTGTATCGCTATCCTTTTCAATTTCACTGACACATGACATGCGCACTCTCTTTCATTCAATGGCCGAGCTACACGCAGCTATGCTGCATCCTTTGTTAATACACGGGATAGTTCGCTCGGACCTTTCTGGCGCACGTATTCACTGGCAGCAATATTTTGATCTTTAAAATTCGACAACCGGAATTCCAGACTGATTTTTTGCAGACAACCCTATATCGACGTGTTTGCAATAAAATTATGGTTATTTCGATAGAAGTTTCATGCATTAACCACACCGGTGCAAATTACTATTATTGATTTACCTGTTTATACCCGCCTACCCTATAGTTGGGACGGGAAAAACGTACCCAACCTAACGTTTGCATATTCTATGGGCTTCATACTTTCGATTGGTATGTGATTTGCCTATTAACCAAACCAGTGAAATGTTTAAAAAAAAATTAATTTTTCAATATTTAATTAATCATATCCTGGACTGAAATTTTTCAGCCAACCCACTCGCGATATGTTTTTTAACATATTAAATTTAATATAAAATGCTTTTCATCCATTAACCAATTCGGTGAAGGGCGTTTTATATTCGGATCTTCTACTAATAATCTTACGTGTCGTCCGTATACATAAAAGCCACAGTCTAAAGTCTAATATGGGAATGTATTGAAATAACTCTTAGGCTACGATAATAGCAAACAAAATTTTAAAGTCATAATGTTTTAATTTTCAACCAATTCTGCTCTTAAAGTAATACATTAATTTTCTTCTGTGTAAGAAAGTGTACGGCCCTTAAACTGTATTCGGTTGATAAAAGTGATGATACTCGATCAGACCCAGATACGTTGAATAATGTGCCAGTAATTCGAACCTCAAATCACAAATGATTTGCATGGCCACATGCACACGCCTTGTCCTGCAACTTTCCGCGTATTTTCTTATCTTTCTAACGGAGACTGATTCGTAACGCCTGATTCTTTCTTATTGTTCTACCCTTATTTGGATAATAATTCATTATTGCTCCGTGACAATCAAAAAAGAAAACGCGCAGGTCTTTTTTCTCGTACACAAAGTGACGTGAATTATATAATATGAAATATTCAGTTTTACAGATATTTGTTTTAGCCCAACTCAACGATCTTATGAAATCATATGATAATCTGCGTCAATATTTTCTAGGGCGAACACAGAAACTGGCCTTTCCGATAACTTTGTTTTCATTGCAAAATTTGCCCACTTCGAGCTTTTTTCATCCAGTTTACACGAAATTTATTTTCCTCAATGTTTCTCATAGTCTGGCTTTAAACTCATTATGCGGATATCTAATTCGACATTAGAACTAAGTAAAGTATTATGTTATTCAAGAACGAAGGGAATGACACCACTCTTAGACTAAGGAAACGTCCCGGCAAAATGGACTAGTATCATGAATTTTTTTTGGTTGCGTATGATAGAGTACGTCAAAAAAAGCATCTCACTTTTTTTTTCTCCGATTTTTTTGGGCACAGAAAAGCCGTGAAAATAAAGAAAATATTTGAATTCTCCTAGGGTAGTGACGTCACTGCCCTAAAGGCGAACAGCCAATCAAAAGACAGATATGTGTGCTGTGTTGCCGCATTCTGATGGCGCGCGAAATGCGGGAGCTGTACGCGGGCTGGCTCATCTATCTTGTCTTCTGTTCCCGTCTGCGAGTCGGAGCTGTTCTTGGCAACAATGCACTGCTGATGATTCGCGCGGTTGGCACTGATTGGCTGAATTTGAATTCCTTCCTTTAAACTTTAGAATGGAATTACTAAAAAACAAAATGATGTAGAAAGCAACGAAATGCAGCAGTACGTTTATTTTTGTATGCACTTAACGGTTAGAACAATTAAATCGTTGTTCTTAACCTCGTGATACTAGTCCATTCTACGGCACGAACTAACTTATTTTTTTAACCTCCGAGAGCCGTCAGCACTGCAGCTCTTATGGCTTATTGTATTATAACTCAGAGAGGGGGGGGATGAGAATGCACGGTGAGCATTGCCGGCGTGTCGTACCATGGGGTCCACTGACTGCTGATCCGCGCTGCTGTGAACACTGTTGAGTCCAAAGTGTGACAAAGAGCAACCCCAACCGAATGTGGCCGATGCGACAGGCAAGCGGAGGGGGGTTCCGAGCTCTTCTCCCCACCCTCAGACGCCAGCCGGCCAAGCACTAACCGCGCCCGACGCTGCTTAGTCTCCGACTCGACCCCGAACGATTGGCTTATTGATGTCAAAATGGGTTTAGTTGATTCTGCTTGATGTCCTGTGTCAAATTAGACCTCCCCCAGACTGAGGAAACGCTCCGAAGAAAATCTGCGCCACTTTGAAATTTCAATCCTAACTTAAAAACGACTTCGAAATTTCGATGATTTCTCATGAAATGTATGGTGATGCTATACTATCATCGAAAGTACTCGACAAGTATAGTACAACGTCACCAGTCGCAACTCCAGAAAATTTAAAATGAAAAAGTTATTATACAAGATGTTAATTGAGTATGTTAACAAACTTTAACCACGAATAGTACTCCGAAAAATAGAAAGAAAACGTCATATGAACATGGGTTCGGAAATGCTTCCTAAGGGAGCTACGCCCCTTTGCATGGGGCACCCTGAAGACGGTTTTCCCTCGATATTCTGGAAACCATTCATAACAAAATTACGAAATTAGGTACGATGGGTAAACTTTTGACGCTGAATCTGATTCTGAATTCAGAATTTCATAATTTTAATTAGAGGCGTATCATACGGGAGGAGTTAAGGGTAAAAATAACCCCATTTTCTAAATGGTCATTTTTTTGACATTTTGATTCTAGAATATGGTATTTCAGAGATTTCTACGTAAAAATGGTCTCTTGGTACATCTCGATAGGGCCAACCGTTTTCGAGAAAAATGCAAATTATTGAATCGATGCAGGCCCCATTTTCTAAATGGTAGTTTTTTTGACATTTTGATTCTCGAATACGGTATTTCAGAGATTTCTACGTAAAAATGGTCTCTTGGTACATCTCGATAGGGCTAACCGTTTTCGAGAAAAATGCAAATTATTGAATCGATGCAGGCTATTGTAAATAAATAAATGCATTTTTCTCGAAAACGGTTAACCCTATCGAGATGTACCAAGAGACCATTTTTACGTAGAAATCTGAAATACCATATTCTAAAATCAAAATGTCAAAAAGTTACCATTTAGAAAATGGGGTCATTTTTGCCCTTAACTCCTCCCGTATGATACGCCTCTGATTAAAATTCTGAAATTCTGAATTCAGAATCAGATTCAGCGTCAAAAGTTTACCCATCGTACCTAATTTCGTAATTTTGTTATGAATGGTTTCGAGAATCTCGAGGGAAAACAGTCTTCAGGGTGCCCCATGCAAAGGAGCGTAGCTCCCTTAAGAAGCATTTCCGGACCCATGTTCATATAACATTTCCTTTCTATTTTTCGGAGTACTATTCGTGGTTAAAGTTTGTTAACATACTTAATTAACATCCTGTATAGTAAGTAAGTAAGTAAGTAAGCTTTATTGACCAAAAGGACACAGATGGGTGTATATGGCACGTCAGTGTACAAAGAGAAAGGTTAATAAACTAGATAAAACAGAAGTATATAAAAAATAGGGTATACAATGATATTTCAAAAGAACATAATTACAGAATATAGAAAAACATTAAAACAGATCAAACAGGTATAACAATTTTTAGATTTACATATCATTTGCACTCATATACCTATTATCGGATGTAAATAAGATTAACAGACAAATCTAACATATATATTCTAAAATATCAAGGTACCATGCACATAAGACAGTTCTTACATAGTTTCCAAAAACTCATTTAGTGTATAGTAAGCACGGTTTGCTAGGAAAGACTTCACTTGGTACTAGTATGTAAATGTTTAATGTTAAAGCTATTGTTGAAATATAGATAACTGAAATTCAGGCTAATTTAGGTTTGTGCAGACATGTGATCAGAAGTTCCCGACTTCGAATAGTTTGAATACTCTGAGCAGAAAGCCTTTTGGGTTCATTTCTAATTGAGAATCAAAATAAACGTTTCTTCGGTCTACAATTGGAGTCCAGATATCAGGCCGAGTCGCTTGATATCCCTTTTTACCTCTACCGATTTGTTTAGTTTATGTTAGGTATTGAAATTGCGAGTTTCAAAGTGGCGTAGATTTCTTACCGGAATGTGTTGTTGGGTTCTAAATTTTCAAAATGCCGCAGTGGTTTACCAGAGCATTTCCTCAGTCTGAAAGTGGTGTCGTTAGACTCAGGACGTTCATTCGTGTCGATTGACATCAATCTCATAGTCCGGGAGGTAGCGTTGCATTGTCCACGGTGATTTCAGGCCGATCAAATTTAGATTATATTGATAGTTTGAATAAAACTAATATCGAATTTGGCGAATTGACTTGTTGAAAAGTAATTTGTAATTAATGACAGAGTTTGTTTAAACAAGGTACAGCATATCATGAAGCATAATATTTAAGGGTAGAATAGTTATCATTTAGCCCGCGCATTTCTATCTTATGTACTATAAAACAGAAAGATAAAAATGATGAATTTAATAAAAAAATCAAATTCGGGCCATTGAAGGTCAATAATGGAGTTAGTTTAATCGATTTTATAAATAAAAAAAGAGTCAGCAGAAGAATATTCCATTTAATTGGCTTTAACGGAGCTTGAATGGCTACTCAGCAGCTTTTAACCCCCTGCTGACAAATGGAATAGCTTGCTGACAATTTTTCCACTTTTATTTTATAAACATTCTTTAATTATTTAATAAAAAGAGTAACTTGTATTAGTTTCAATCGAGCTGAATTAAATCCAATATAATTACATTTAAATAAGGTGTATATGGACTGCTCACCATAGAATCCACCGTCATCCATGCTGCTGAATATTTTTGTAATTTTTATTATTATGTAAACAATCACTATATAAATTATTGAGCGACCTGATCACGTTTTTGGATTTTTTCGTTTTGACATAAAATATCTCGCCCGCCTAACCTCTCTGAGCATGCTGACTTGTATAACACAATATGACTGGTAATAAACATTTAATTTCAATGTGAATTAGGCCCGGTTTCATAATCATTCGCTGATGCGTTGATTAGCAAATGTACCTATTAACTTAACCATTCTATTAAAAGGCCTTTACGGAAACACTGAACACTGTCCGATTTATGATTCCATGAATTTAACGGACATCGAACAACAAAAAAGTTGGTTTAACAATAAAAAACAGATGGTAAAGTAAAGCAGCTACTGATCTGAATCATCCGATCGCAATCACTTACTGTACAAGACTGAACTGCCCTATTTCTGGCCGATCCCAGATGACTTTCCGAACGTGAGGATCAGTGATCCAACTATCGGGTTAATCCGATCACAGTTTCCGTAAAGGCCTAAAGTGATGCGCGTTTCATAATACATTTGGAAACGTCAATCAACTAACAGACAATAAAATGTGGTTGGTACACCTGAAAGAAGGTTTTATGCCACACTTTGTGCTCTTTGAAAGACTATGACACTTCGCTTAACCTATAAAAGTGAATGTGTCAGATTGTGAATAGCATTATTACTATTATTAGAAAGGTATGGAGTGAAAGCCACAAAAAGCAAAACGTGCGCGTGGTACTAACTTTACTAATGAAGAGCTGCTACTCAGTCGTACAGTAGCTATATTCAAAAGCATTATAGAATGCAAATTTACAGATAAACTGAACAATCAGGGAGAAGGTACGTGCCTGATGAGTGATGATATATTATAGTCTTCTACAAATACATATAGAGATGAATAAAGAAAAGATTATGTAATTAGATGAATGCTTGCTTTTAATTGTGCTCAAAAGCAGCTATGAATCGATGTAATCTGTGAAATAAATTTTATAAACGCTGATAAATGTGAACACCCCGTGTCTCAACCTTAACCTAATAAAACTCTGATATGTGTGTCAACTCTTAAACGTGGTACAAACGACATGTCAGATTTATAGGTTTATTTTTCAATTAATGCGCTTTAACTGGCCGAGGGCGAGCCATTAACTTATTGGACAATTATGTCATTTTAATGTGTCAGCGATTATGGAAACCATTTATTTCCTAATGGGTGTGATTTGCAACGCTGCCTCCCGGACTATCAATCCCCATTTCGAGTTTCGCTAAAACGAACCCTTGCCGTTCTATCTACATCCGCCATTCTCAAAAATATCTCCCTGTACACTAAAATCATCAAGACATATGTCACCTATCAAAGTTGTAGCACAAACTGCTCACTTTAATTATTCATTTGAGAAGACCTTTCACTCCGAAAAACGGCCATAGCAGGTATACCAGCCCCTATTGGTCAAGTGGGCTGCGTTCTACTGTCAAAATTCTAGTTTAATATGGCAAAAGCAAGATGTCACAAGTGCGAGGAGAAATGCGGGAAAGGAAAAGCTCATCCGGACGTAATACGGACATTAGATGCAGGGTACAAAGATCTGTTACTGTCCGACTCCAAATCTCTGTTGAAAAAATACCTCACCAAAGAAGTATTCGATAAGCTGAAGACAAAAAAGACCCGTTATGGATCGACCTTGATGGATTGCGTCCAATCCGGCTTCGCTAACCACGATTCAGGTATTGGAGTTTACGCTGCAGACCCAGAATGCTACAGTTTGTTTGCGGATTTGTTCGACCCGATAATAGACGATTACCATGGCGGATTCAAGAAGTCAGATCAACACCCGGCGCTGGACTTCGGTAATGTGGGCGCCTTCGGAGATCTAGACCCTAAGGGGGAATACGTAGTTTCCACCAGAGTTAGGTGCTGTAGGTCCTTAGAAGGATATCCGTTTAATCCGAACCTTACCGAAGAGCAGTACTGCGAAATAGAGGATAAAATGAAAGACATTTTCACCACGTTTTCCGGAGAGCTTAGCGGATCTTACTATCCTTTGAAAGGAATGACGAAGGAGGTGCAGAATCAGCTCATAGACGATCACTTTCTGTTCAAAGAAGGCGATCGATTTTTGCAAACTGCTAATGCTTGCAGGTACTGGCCTTCAGGAAGAGGCATTTTCCATAACGAGGACAAAACTTTCTTGGTTTGGGTGAACGAAGAGGATCATCTCCGGATCATCTCACTCCAGCAAGGAGGACATCTTGGTCAGGTATATAAAAGGTTCGTGGACGCGGTACAGGAGATGCAGAAGAAAGTTTGTTTCATGCACGATGAACGGTTCGGTTACTTGACCTTCTGCCCGACCAACTTGGGTACCACCATCAGAGCTTCCGTGCACATCAAAGTACCGAAATTGGCGGCAAATATGCAGCGACTCGAAGAAATCGCGGGACAGTTCAACTTGCAGGTGAGAGGTACGAGAGGGGAGCACAGCCAGGCTGAAGGAGGCATATACGACATCTCGAACAAGAGGAGGCTTGGTCTGACCGAGTTCCAAAGCATCAAGGAAATGTACGATGGCGTCCAAGAAATTATCAAATTAGAGAAAGCAGCCAAATGACTACCAATTTTCTGTATTGTTATGATGTTGTACTTTCGTTAACATTAAAACAGTGTATTGCTCACACAGAAAGTCTTTACGAGACATCGATTGTTGGATTTTGTTCTTTCCGCTCAATACGTTCGATCAAGCATTCAAATTTTACATGCTACGTCCAAATATTTCCTAGCACAAATATTTGTTGTGATTTTTCTGTATTGTTATGATTTTTTTTTTTTTATGGTCGGCCTCCCACAAAGGCTTAAAGCCTATGGCGCTGCAGAAGCGCTGCGAGAGGACAAGTATCGGTTCACGTTAGATTTGAAACGCTGCAGGTTGTAGCTGTCGGGAAACAAATTCCCCGGCAGCTGATTCCACAGCGTCGAAGTTCTCCAAAAGAAGGAATGCTGGAGGAGACTAGTTCGGGGAGTAAGGACCTCGACCTGGTAAGGATGAGCTCGCAGAGCTTCTCTAGTTTTCCTGGTTCGGACGGCCTGTGGCGTTATTATCTGAGAGAGCTCAGTCGAACATCTTCCGTGATAGAATCTGTAAAACAGGGACAGGTCAGCCACCCTCCTTCGATGTTCCAGGCTATGGAGGTCCTTTGTGAGGTTTGGCGTATCGATTAGTCTAATCGCTCTTTTCTGGATAGTGTCCAGAAGCTTTAGAGAGTGCTTCGGAGCGCATCCCCACACATGGGAGCAATACTCCAGCGATGGTCGGATCTGTGCCTTGTACAGCAGCAGCAGTTGCTCTGGTGTATACAACTTCCTACAGCGGAACAAAACTCCAAGCTTCTGGGATGCCGTCTTAGCAATACGGACGACGTGGTCGTGCCAGGACATGTTATTGTTGATGTTGATTCCCAAAAGCTTGACAGAAGGTGATTCGACTATGGGGTGACCCTCCATTTCCACGGTTGGTAAGCCATCGTGAGACTTCTTTGTAAGTGTTGTTGCCTGAGTTTTTTGTACGTTGAACTGTACTTTATTTGCTAATCCCCACTCGACAATTGTTTTGATATCAGCGTTGATCTGTGAGGCATGCTGCTGTCGCTGACGTACCGTCTCCTGGGATGATAGTGGCTTGCCTGGTTCCATGCACGACACTAATGTACTGTCATCTGCGAAGCTGTAGATCGGATTGGATGTTATTTCCAGCAGCTCGTTGATGTACAGCAGAAACAGTGTAGGGGATAGGACAGATCCCTGAGGAACACCGGCGTTTATTGCAAATACGTCTGATGAACAGCCCTCGACCACAACAAACAGAGATCGGTCGTTCAAAAAGCTATTCAGCCACTGGCGCAGGCCAGGTGGTAGTCCATAAGCAGCAAGCTTGGCCAGAAGTCCGTCATGCCATACTCTGTCGAAAGCCTTCGATATATCAAGTGCAACAACACGGGATTCGCCATGATTGTCTATTGCCCTGTTCCACAAGTGAGTGACGTAGGCAAGGAGGTCACCTGTAGACCTGTGCTTACGGAAGCCATACTGGCGATCATTTATGATGTTATTGTTGTCCAGGTATTTCAGGAGCTGTGTGTTAATGACAGTCTCCATAACCTTAGACATGATGCTGAGAAGAGCCACAGGTCTATAATTGGTGGGATCAGTCTTTCTGCCTTTCTTAGGGATGGGTTGTACGCAGCCAATCTTCCACGAAGCGGGAAACACGCCTCGTTGGTACGAAAGTTTGAAAAGCTTGCAAAGAATAGGTGCAAGCTCAGCGGCACACAGCGTTTAAGGACAATGGCTGGAATTTGGTCAGGACCAGTAGCTTTATTGGTGTTCAGTTTTTGGAGGATGCTTTTTACATCTCGATGTTGAAATTTGACCTCTGCCATTCTCGAGTTCACGCTTATGGTGGTGGTTGGAGTACTTCCTTGAAAGTCCACAGTAGAATTGGCTGCGAAGAGCTTCCCCAAGATGTCTGCTTTTTCTTTAGGAGCAGAAGCGATGGATTTGTCCTCTCTGGTCAAGGGTGGTATTGACGAATAGGAAAAGTTCTGACTAACAGCTTTAGCTACAGACCAGAACGTTCTGGACGAACTAGGACATGAGAGGAGCTTGTTCTTAATTTTTTGGTTGTGTTCCTCCTTGCTGCTGTCAATCACGCGCTTACAGTGATTTCTGGCGTCGATAAAACTGCGGTGGCTCTCAGCATTTGGATTTTTCCTCCATTCTCTGTAATGTTGGTTTTTAGAGGTAACTGCATCTCTGCAACGCTGATTGAACCAGGGCTTGTTTTTGGAGGGATGCTTGACGACATGAGGAATATAGGCTTCCATGCCGGATATTAATACCTCTGTTATTTCTTGGGCGCAAGATGATGGGTCTCGTGACTTGAAGCAGACGTCGTTCCAGGGAAAGGACTGGTAGTATTCCCTTAGGTCGTCCCACTTTGCTGATCCGTAATGCCAGATCCGACGAGGCTTTGCATGGTAGAGATCTGGAGAATGCATTCTGCATAGCGTCGAGACGGTGTTGTGGTCAGACGATCCCAGTGGGGCGGTTACTTTCACTGTGTAGACCGCTGGAGTAGTTGTGAGATATAGGTCCAACAGACTAGCAAAATCTCCGTGGCGGCTGGGAATCCTTGTTGGGTCTTTGACTATCTGCTCCAAGCCGCAGCTGATAGCGAAGGCTTCAGCTTCACGTCCCTCGTCGTCCGTTTTGTTTGAGTGTTTCAGCCAGTATGAGTTGTGAACGTTGAAGTCACCCAGAAAGACTATCTCTGAATGAGGGTGGTCTGATTGCAGCGCGTCCACAGTGGCTGAAAGCTTCTCGAAGAGCTCTTTGCAGTTGTTACTGCTTGGTGGCCTATAAATGCAGCATATAAATTTGGAATGATTTTGGAAGGATATTTTGAGCCATATGATGTCAAATCCTTCCAGTTCGAGCTCTTCTTCTCGATGACAAGAAAGCCCAGATTTAACGTACACGCATACGCCAAACCTACGTCTAAATCGGGTGTATAAGTCATATCCGGGATATCTAAAGCAGTTATCCATTGTCGAAGAGCCGACTTGAGTTTCCGTAAGAGCCAGAATGTGTGGCTTCTCTGCCTGAAGGTGTTGATGGACAGAGTTTATGTTGGAGGCAAGACCTCGTATATTTGTAAAGTCGGCTCTGAAAAAGTTTCTCTGGCCTTCGGGCCTGTCGTCAGTGCGAAGTTGCTGCGAAGGACGGCTGCTGTTGTTAGCCTGACGAGGAGTGGCAGCACAATTTTTTAAACAAACTTCGCTTAATGTTCCCCCCGGACCACCTGGCACCCGGAGATCCGAACGGCCAGGTATTTTACCTCCGGAATCTTTTGATCCTGGAAGAGCCATTGAGCATTTTTTTACTTTAATTAGTTTAATTTGTCACTTATGAGAAACCGAGAACATCAGCCCAGCGACGGAACATGAACCGTGAGGCCATTTGGCGCCGCCTATTTCCGAGAACCTATTTCTAGTTTCCCGGAAATATTCCGATGTGGGGGTGATTGCACCGCGGGCGAAGCTAAGTGACTGCACTTCTCCCCCCTGTGGCTGATTGCAGAGATAATAGTACATGATGCACCGTCGTCGGTGCAAGGTGTACCATCACCTCTGGGCGATGGGGTCGCCACATCCCTATGCTGTATTTTTATGTCAATAACCAAGCAGGGTAATGTAGCACACATGTGGTCTTTACAAGACATTGAGGTTAATCAGACATTCAAATTAAATCATTATAACCTTTTAAGTGTATACAAAAATAGGTATACTATTGCATTTCATTATTCTCTGCATCGTCTTTTTTACTTGTCATTCCATTTTAAAGATTAAAGAAAAGAAGCCAAATTTACCCAGTCAGTCCGAAGTGCGCCATACATCAGCAGTGCATTGTTGCCTCGTCAACTTCTAATTTATCACGAAACAAACTACTGTTTTGTGATTTGTCTTCCGTCAAGCGATGCCCGGTTGGATTTGTTAGAGAAAGAATTAAGAATTATGCAGTTGACTGTAAAGTGAAATTGAACGTAACCTTATTTAATAATAATAATTTGCTATCTCGAATCTGGCTTTAGTTATTGTACGGTGAATGAGATATACCTAAAGGACATGCATATTACTATTGCAAAGATATAATTGTTCTGCTGTCTGCTGTTAGCGTAAATGTTATTTATATATTTTGAAACTTTTTAGTTTCCAAGTTTTTAGTCTCTGTACTAAAGAACTGAATATTATTTACGTAGGTAGTCGTTCACCATATCCACGTCAACCTTAGGCAGATTATCTGAATCGGCTTTGGTAAATCCACTATCTACTCAACCTTGTTGGTAATGAAAAACTAACTTAAAAAAAGGAACAAAAATACTGGCCTTCGTCAACTCCGTCAGGGCCGTCGAGCTGCAAAAAATCTGCTTTGTTCTTGGTTCCTGCAATGTTGCAAAGGGCGAAACATTTGATAAATTGTACAGGCAAAATTTGCTTTGACCTTTAAACCGGTAAGATAAAGAAACTTCGCTTTCAGAATTCCAAATGAATTTTCTATAATTCGTCTGGTAGGGTTAAACTTTTGCACAGCTGGATCATTCAAATTCATGTCAGTTGGAGGGATTAAACATTCTGCCAATGGATAGCCTGAGTCGCCTAATATCACGATCAGCATCCGTCTTAAAAGCGCTGATTCAATGTGCAGTTTCTGTATACACGCGCGTTATGTAGACATCCTGGCCATCGTGCACTTACACAGTAAGTTTTGTAGTCCCATTACATTTAATGAATTATTTCCATGTCTGTCCTCAGACTGTTGTTCATTCTCTTTGGAAGCATCTATTTTTATAAGTGGTCCATCCATACATCTTACGACCAAAGGTATTCTCGCTGTTCTCGAAAACTTTACCACTGAGTCATTAATGTCATTTGGCCAGACCACATCTTGCGCGAATGGTATAGACCACCATTACCTAACCAATGAAGCGCTGCTCACAACATAACTCTTTCAGATACTGACTTCTTTCGACTCTCGGTTGCACGTCTTAGTCAGTGCCCAATGTCTTCAAGAAGTGATTCCATTTTTATAGAGCTCATTCGAAATCTCTCATTGAATTCGTCCGTACTAATGAAATCCACATTTGCTCTAACCCCAAATAACCTGTTTTCTTCCCCTAAATCTTCGACGTCTTAGGTCCTGATACAGTTTCATTGGAATGTCTTCATCAGATGACGAATTCCACATTGTGATTAATAATAACAATTTAATGCAAACAGTCGAAAGAAATAGCAGTTATGATAATAATAATATCACACGATAAAAGTCACCCGGCTATTAGTATGGGTTAAAACTAAAAAAATAGTTTTAACTAGTGTAAACGTGTAACTTATAAATACTGTGATACTGATATGAGTGATTATTGAGTGAAACTTCACTAAATATGACTTTGTTTTCGAGAAACACTATTGTAACTTGAATAAATTACAAGCTTACCAAGCTTTGTTATTGAATATGTAACTTGTAACTTTAGTGAAACCGGTCCCTGGTGAATACTCCGCATCTTGCGCCATTAATTTTCTTGGATCCATATGTGAAGGTGATAATGACATCTTCCTCGGTGTGTTTTTAGGTGGTTATGAGAATCGCATAGTATTAGCTGTACTGAGTGAAATTTCCTGCATATGTACTTTTCAGTTGAACTGTCTGGAAGAAAAGCGCATACGCGAGCTGATGTGGCCTCATCACCTGCACCATCCCCATCATCCACCGGTACCACCTGGGGACGGTAAAACTCCTAACGGGGTACGGTTTCCTGCTTACATCAGTAGCGGAAAGGTATGTCTAATTGTTCTTAGTCCGTGGCGGGTTCCCCTATAGTTTCTGATTTTTGCACTAAACTGTGGTACAAGAACCCCTACAGTAACAACTGAACATAGAGGTAGTAAACAACTAATACCAATAGGCCGGCATCTTTTCTTAAGTTGTCATATTGACCACCAGATACGGCAATCATAATTATTAACTATCGTCTTAATTGTATAGTATCCAGAAATATTCCATTGTACGTTAAAACAGACGGTATTTTGATGGGTCAGGAATGTTTACAGCAAAATCAACAGATATGTTGACCTCTACTGCGTTACTGCATATTTCTTCATCATAAACGCAAATTCTGTCTTACATAAATTTTGAGGAGCTGGCAACATCTTTCTGCGATTTGTTTACGGTAAAACCCGACTGTCAAACTTTTGTTTTGTTTGTGCGTCTTTTATGCTTGGTCAGTAAAATCGAATTCGCTATTTGTTGGTAACTGTAGTGAAGCTTTACGGACTTGCTGTGCTATGTTCGAGTGTATTTTAACAGTTTTTCGAGATGGGACAGTGCAGTGTTTGTAACATGGAACATAGGTTGCATTGGAAGAATTTTCAGGTTAGTTGGCAATGTTTTGAGGCTGAAGTGTCAAAAGATGATGGTTTTGAGCATGCCATGCTGAAGTGGTTTGTTTACTACTTCTATGTTCAGTTGTTACTCTAAGTAAATTTTGTGTACGATATATTGACAACATCCCAAATGAACGGAAAACATCAGTAAATGTGAAATTCGTCAGCATTCTAACGGGTCCTTGCACCCAAAAAAAATGCTTCAAAGCATTCATTGTAACGTATTAAACATGATAAAATAGAAGTTTTCAATTGTTTAAGTTGCTTATGAGGCTTATTCCAAATATAAATTTGAACTCGTGAAAATGGCGCGAAAACAACCTCTGACGTCACTAGTTATTATTGTGATTGACCGACTTCTTTCGTTTTTCGAGAATGAAAAATGAACTCAAAGGAATCCATTTTGACATGATTCAGGATATCCAAAAGGCTGTGACTACGGCTTTAAACAAGGTTCCCGTTGAGGTTTTTCAGCGGGCTTACCAGGCATGGGAAAGCCGCTGTCAAAAATTTGTAGATACAAAAAGTATTACGATGAACGATCACCACTTTTTTTAAATATAAGTGGTGATCGTTCATCGGAAATACTTTTTGTATTAGTATGGATCTCCATCAAGTAACGGCCAACTCCATCGACTATTTAAAAATTTGTAGATGCTAAAGGTGATTACTTTGAAGAATATTAACAGTTTGTACAAACACATTCTATACATTTTTGAGAAAATATATATTTAATTTTTTTTGGGACAATCTCTGTATTTCAGAAAGGTATTGTTCCGACTCGCTATCGGGAGTGAAAGAACAGTATATTTCCAAAATAGCCATTTTGAGAAAAACAAGAAAAACTGTTTTTAAGGAAAAGTAGGTATGGTTTATGCGGTATTGTAAAGTTATAGAACTTACGTCAACCGATAATAATATGTGCATCGGTTTAAAAAGTAAATATCACAAAAAAAATATTTGAAAAGAAGGACTGGCAATTATACTGTTATTTCACCCAATTGAGAAAAACGCTTTTTTTTGATAGCGTTATGGATTCCTATTATTTAAAAAACTTGTTTTGAATTCTTAATCAGAGCTTTAATTTTTTACTTTCCACGAAATCATGTAGTATTAAAATTCCAGGTTTTCATCAGTCATATAATTTTGGCATCATCATTATCATTGAGGTCTTTCAGTATCCATCCAAAACGTCCGCATTTGCTACAGACATCTACTTTACGACGAATAATTTTCATTAAAATATTTTAGGTGGTCCACATACCTCACATTGAGGCCTGGCCATTTTTGGATAAAAAGGTCGTAAATAGTTTGGACACTCAGTCTACCATCGAGATACTGCACGGTGAAATGACTTAAAATGGCCTTTTATCTTAACGGTAACTTCAAAAACAAGTACATGTTATGATTGCAAATGTCTTTTTACATACACGTTTTATTTTACCATGTTGACATATCCAGTATGAACATGCTACAAGTTTTCACGCAATCTTTGCTACTTTTTCGTCTGCTTGATCTTTACCTCCAAGGTCCACTAAGGTAAGAATCCGGTTTAGTGAGAGAACGGTACATACGCCTAACGTGTGCTGTTCTTTGACTCACCCGAAACTTAAACGGGAGTCCATCGAACGTATGACGTTCGTCGATGCACGATTCTTTCACCATGTGACAGATCTACGAGTTTTACACAATTTGGCTATCTCAGTTAAAATTACGATTTTTGCCACTTGTATTGACCTTTCCTGACGCGCCCTATTTCCAGGTGCGTCCGTACTTGATGGAACAGATGCAGGCTCTGCAGCTGGACGGCGAGAACTCCTCGTTGCATCAGTCGAACTCGTCGGTGGGCAGTTGTAGCAGCCCCGAAAGCACGCCGCCCAGTACTCCGAGAGGGGGGCAGCCTACGGTAGTGATGCCACCCCCACCACCAACGGCGATCGTCGCCACTGGGCAGCCAACCACCGCCACGCCGCACGGACCTGGGAGGGGAGAGAAGGCGAGGTGAACGCTTTACTCATTCGTATTTTCTTTGTGGAAATTTTGATATAATTTTACTTCCCACATAACGTAACAAAACACCTAGAGATAACATCCATCTACTCCTTTTAAGTTATACAACTATTACCAAATTATCTCTGAACAGGTAATACTACCTATAAACACCGTACATTAACAAAGACAACTAGGGTCACTGTAAGCCCCGCCCCCAATGTTGCCTTTCCAACTCTGCTCTCGGATACTACCCAAGCTGGCGAATTCTGGCGCCCGCTGATCTCGAGCAGTAGCCGAACGCTAACAGCTGCGGTTTACAGGGTCAGTCCACCTAACACGCGACACGGTGCACGGGATACAATCGGTCGGATCTATAAGTAAGGTGAACGTCGACCGTTGACGTCGACAATATCGGATTCGGATTCCGTCTAAGTAAACGAGACCGCACGAAGGGAACCCCTCTCAAATCGAGGCGGCTCACATATGTGAGACTCACATCAAAGTCGGCACGGCGAGTGACCCTACTTATCTTTGTTAATGTACGGTGCTATAAACAAACAACGTGTGTTATATTTCATAACTCACGCTCCAGCCGTGGGTTATGGACACCGCCTACTGGATATCAGTATTGATCTCTTGAAAATGCTCATGATTGAATAGACGTTATAATAGGACTGTTCCAAATTACGGTTCTATCACCGTCCCAGAACTGTTTTTATCATGCCCCGCCCATTTTGTGATCCTAGAATCGATCATTGGTTGGTACGCTGGCGGACCAACCAATCGCAGTTTTTAGAACTGTAAAATGGGCGGGGCATGATGAAAACGGTTCTGGGACGGTGATAGAACCGTAACTTGGAACAGCCCTAAGGCCCATTTCGCACCAAATCAGTCGGCTAGTCATGTCTGATTCAACTGACTAGAACTTATATTGAAATTACGCATTATATGAAAAATTGCTTTCAGACTGACCGAGTCACGTCCGTGCCAGTCCCGTCCCGACGTGATCGGACTGTCTCTGATTCAGCCGATCGAATATTTATGACAGTCCTGACAAGTCTTTTGAGAAATCTTTCTTCCGGAGTAATAGCTTCTCGGTAATTTGTATTTTGTTTTGTTATATCAGCAGCTATAAGACTCAATAACTGAAAAAATAAATCTGCGCTCATTCTATAGTAATATTGTAAAATTTTCTTGGGCCGGCCAATAAATCAGGAAACAAGTGATTAATTGATCCAAAATGTAGCCTTCTTCTGTTAATGGGATGAATCCACAATCGTTTCTTTTTTTGCCTCATTTTTCTCCTTTGTTGTAATCGGCGTAAAATTGCTTGAAGAAACTCGTACATTTCAACTAGATACGGTAGTCTGGTCACAAAACGTTGAACTGATTGGTCGTCGATTTCGTTTGCATGACTTACTTCATGTGAAAGCAATTTATTTCGGTGACTTGATTGAATGTGACTTGACTAGACTTGACTGTTGCTGATTGATTTGGTGCGAAATGGGCCTAATATGTAATTGCAAAGGTGGCTATGGAACGTCAGACGCTAGTTTGATCAATATTTTAGTGACGAGTGTGGTTAGGTTGACAACAGTTTACAATTATTGTGTGAATTGAATAATGGAATTTGATTCATAGTGAATATGTACGCTACAGTACAGGACTTATTGCCAGAGAGATCACAAACAAAAAACGCATATAACAGCTTTATGGTGTGGTGTGCGAGCAAACACTCTAAAAGTTTTACAGAAAATGTTCTCTTAGCTTATTTTAGTGAACTTAGTGGTAGATATAAAGAATCTTCCTTATGGACATTCTATTCACTGCTCAGACCCATGCTCAAAATAAATAATGAAGTGAATATTGAGAATTATGCAAAATGGGGATATAATATCATTGAAAAGACATGGTGATTGACGATCCACGGTTGTTGCTGAAGGATATATAGATGATTCGAAAAAAATAAGACGGAAACTGCAAACAGAATCTACAGTTTGATATGATCAACCCTCTACGAGTGCTACTTCTACAACTTATATGCAGCAGCCATAAAATGAGATAATAAACCTGAATAATTCGGTACCATACATTCAGCTTAACAATTGCTCAAACTGTACCATCAATCTTGTTTCCAATAAAGAAAATTAGTAAATATTACTATATCTTGAACGTTCTCCTTAGAAGAAAATTTGACAATTTTTATAAGATTGTTGAATGAATCTATTTTACGTAATTAAATCGAACTATTTATTGCTACGGTCATAAATAAAGTTATAGTATTCAACTCGGGGTAATGGTAATAACTCACGTGTTGAACTTCAACTGCGTGAGTTATTAGTCATTTCGTCTCGTTCAATAATATACTATTAATCATTAATTCATTGAGTTTCTGACTAGCTTCTTTATCATTTTTATTTCGCATATTGTTGTACAGAGTATTCCACTTTGCTATTAATTGGGCAATTTTATATCTAACTTCAGCTGAAAAGATATTACTTAGTAATGCGCACTTTGGGTGGTATTTTTAGGAGAACAGTGAAGAAGAAGCTCGTGCAATTAAGGTTGATATCTGTTTCTGATCTCTGATGTTGCTTCGTACAATGCTAATTAATTGTTATAATTATTATTGTGATCTTTCTATTTAGGACCGGTTATACAATGCAAGCTTAAGCTTCGGCTTAAGGTAAGCCGACGTTAAATCACGTCAGTTGCAAAACGTCCGTTGTACAATTCTGGCTTAGCCCCCCACTCCAAGCTTAGCACGAGCTTACGTAAGCCGAAGCTTAACGCGAGCTTAGCTGAGGTTTAAACCTACCCTGATACAAGTGTCATGATATGTCAAGGATGAACCTTCAAATTGCTTGTCACTTTATTAGGTCATGTTTTTTGAAAGATTTGTGTCTAATTTAACACAGAGAGCAAATGAAAGAACAGAGACAGAAACGGTCGTTGCCGAAATTTGACACAAACTGTCATAAGTACCTAACCAAAAAAGGTAATTTTTTCAGATCATTATGTCAGTACGTATTGCTTCATTGATGCCAACGGTAGTGAATTTCATTATCAAACAGGTTTAACTAAACCGACGATTGTAGACGGATGTAGACTTTAAGCCTGAGCTTTAAGCTGAGCTGAGGTTTAACAAAGCTCGTGTTCAACCCGCATTTGTGCAAGTGGCCCTTAATCTTCTCCGAGCAGTGAGGGGAGTATTTTTATTGCGTAAATATTCGATTTTGAGATAATACACTTTTCTGGTGTTTTATGATATCTACATCTAAATCAACAATCCACGTCACTCATTTCCGTCGGTCTGTCTGTCTATTGGCGTTTTTCTAGCCTCGTAATCTCAGTAACCGTGCGAGTATTATGGTGAAATTTAGAATATAGTCTGGGATTGATACTGATAATATAAATAATATGTTTTGAACCCTTGAGTGCTCACGTGGTAAAAGATTAGGCCAACGGTCGCATGGGGTACATTAGTATCCCTATGTAAAATAATTGTTTTTACTTGGAAAACATCGCATAATAATGTATTTTATGACTAGTATAAGTAAATACATATTTATGGAAAGAAATATGACCACAGACACAAAATAGATATAAAAAAACATAAATTACTCAATTCTGATTTTCAGCCATTTAACGCAAAGCATTAGTGGCTTCTTTTTATGCTCAAGGTAAATCCACCCGTTATATGCAAAGCAATTGCTTCTGGTCCTCTGATAATTTTTATAGGACATCAAAAACATTGACTATTTCTGGTTTTCAACTTTTTACTTCTTGGTCAATGGCAAAAAAGCAGTGATTATAAGTCGACATAAACGATCACAGCAAAACAATGCACATAAACACTGTAAACTCCAAACGTGGCACACAGTGGCGTGCCGAAAGGGCCCGTAGGGCCCGCGGTGCGGGGGGGCCCGGGCATTCGGGGGGCCCCCGCTCAGCCTCGACTACCTCGAGCAAGCTTTTTATATAATAATAACTTTAATACTTATACCTGTTTTATAGCCTCGGAATATGTCTATGCCTCATAATTTTCCATAATCAAATTAAATATATTTTGCAATTTTGCCTAATCAGTGCCTATTTAATGGTAAAATTTGACAACACGACAACGTGGTCGTACGTAAACTCCAAAACAGAACAAGTGGCAACGTTACACTTACTACGTTTCCACGGGCTTTCAAAACGTTTTGTGATTTTGGATTGCCGGTGTTTCCACGACAGGTTTCGAAACGATTTCAGAACGTTTTCAACTGACAATCTTGACAAATGTTATTTCCTTGTTTTATAACCTATTGTTATTTATCATAAATATTTAGTTCGATTAAACTTCAATAAACTAACGATAGCGACATTAGACAGCTATACGCACTGTACATAGTTCATTTCAAAACGTTTTGAAAGTGACAGCTGGTGTTTCCATGACATTTGGACCTCGATTTCGATACGAGCCGCAAAATTAGCGAATCCATGCATCCAATTGACGTTTAACGTTACATTTGAAAACTCAAAACGTTCTTAAAACGTTTTGAAAGCCCGTGGAAACGTAGTAACTACTGACGCGACATGTATGTCACGTTATCGATGTATAATCATATTGTAATACGTAAGGTCTATGAATTCTCATTCTTCAAGAAATCGAAAGACAAAAAAGTTAAAATACAAAGTTGAGGTCACACCAAATTTTTTCTATCTATTAACCGATTTGAAATATCACTGTAGACAGTAGACAGTTCATTTTCTCCTAGTATTGGCAGTAGATTTTTTTTATGTAAAGGGGACCTCGAGAAAAAAATTGTGGGGGGGGGGCGAAGACCTTGGCACGCTACTTGTTGGCACATCCACACTGTACTACTACTGACACAAGCCGAGTGTGTTTTAAGATTACCTAAAGGTGCATAGCCATTTTCGTTTTAGTGTCTGCGCAAGCGCAGTTTGTAACATACACGTGGGATACGCATGTATCCCACGCGAGTACTCAAGGGTTAAATATCAGAAAATCGGCGGTCATATGATTGGGATATCAGTTGAAGATTTCAGAATAAAATCTGTCGTCCTGGTTATTACGGAGAGAAATGCACGGACCTATTTACGAGGAAAATAGGAAATAATAATAATAGCCTTTTATTGCCCAACAGAAATCCATTTACAGGGCAAACAGTACAGCTGAATAAATTTGCGCCCATTAATACAAAACAAAAAAAAATTCAAATATACTTACAGATAATATAGAACCCTTAAAGTAATGTGGCAAACAATACATTATAATCAATAAATTAGTATTACTGCGAGTAATGCTGTTTACAAGAAGAAAATAAAGAATGGTATAGAGTGAATACACAGAATAGTTATAAATTGTGCTTGAGCACAGATTTTAGCTCTTGTAATGTACAATTGAAGATCACACATGGAACAAATGGCGTTATAGTTCGCGCACATAACTCTTACAGGTGACTTAAGTAATACATTGGTATTTGCCTCCTTACAAAAAAATAACATTTCACGACGAAAGCTTAGTCTAGGTGCTAGAAATTTTACCTGTGATAGCAACGTAGGTGAATCAATTCCGCCATTAAGAAGTTTGTATAGGAATATTACAGAAGCGTGCTTTCTTCGAGAGTTTAATGAAATTTGATCAAATCTGGGTAAAAGTTGATTGCAATCACATCCACGTTCTGGGCAGACAGTATCACATTTAAAAGCAAAGCTAAATACTTCAAAAAATGTTTCTGAACGTAATCTATACTACTGATGTAGCATTGATAGTACGGACTCCACACGACAGATGCATATTCCAGCGTGGAACGAAGAAAAGCAAATTATAATGTTTTTATTGGTGTGATATTGGAGATGAGCTTACAATTTCGGACTATAAAATCAAGCATTTTATTTACATCCGCTATGATGGTGTAAATATGACGGTCAAAGTTTAATTGGTCATCGAAGGTTACTCCCAGATCACGGAAAAAGTCACATCGATCAATATTGATGCCGTTCAAAGAATAATAAGGGAACCTAATTTTGTTTTTCTTTTTTGTATAACTTACGACCTTACATTTATCGATATTTAAGATCATTCTGTTTTCTTCACACCATTGATCAATCACGCTAAGTTGACTCTGTAACTGTATGCGGTCATCAATACTATTGATCGCGACGGAAATTTTCAAATCATCCGCAAATGGACTAGTATCACGAGGTTAAGAACAATGATTTAATTATTATGACCGCTTAGTGCATACAAAAATAAACGTTCTGCTGCATTTCGTTACTTTCTACATCATTTTGTTTTTTAGTAATTCCATTCTAAAGTTTAAAGAACGGAATTCAAATTCAGCCAATCACTGCCAACCGCGCGAATTATCAGCAGTGCATTGTTGCCAAGAACAGCTCCGACTCGCAAAACATTTACATTTCACATAAACATGTTATTTGCTATCCCAACGGTTATAAATATTTTGAAACTCACTTCTTAGCTTTCACATTTCTCATCTCCGTATTGAAGAACTGCATATTATCCACATAAAAGTCGTTCACCATAGCCATATCAACTTTAGGCAGGTTATCTGAATCGGCTTTTGTGAATCCACTATCGATTTTACTCATACTTGTTGGTTATGTTATGATAAAATAACTTGAAACCCAGTAAAATGGAATAAAAGGATATCCTGTACAAATAAACGCAAACAAATAATAATAACTTAATAATAACTTTAAGATTGTTGGAAATTACAGCCAAAGCCCAATGGAATTTGGAAGTGACAATGACCGAATGACGATTGATTGACAGGATTGACGGATCGAACCTTAACATAGCTTTCGGAAGAGTTGTTCCCGCCCATTTTACAGTTCTAAAAACGGTGATTGGTTGGTCCACCAGCGTACCAACCAATCATCGACTCTAGAATCACAAAATGGGCGGGGCACGATGAAAACCGTTCTAGGACGGTGATAGAACCGTAATTTGGAACAGCCCTGGAATTTCGGATCACGGGAAACCACAAAACCACAAAACATATCAGACGGGAACAGAAGACAAGATAGATGAGCCAGCCCGCGTACAGCTCCGGCATTTCGCGCGCCATCAGAATGCGGCAACACAGCACACATATCTGTCTTTTGATTGGCTGTTCGCCTATAGGGCCGTGACGTCACGGCCCTAGGAAAATTCAAATATTTTCCTTATTTTCTTGGCTTTCCCGTGTCCAAAAAAATCGGGGAAAAAAACAGGATGATTTTTATGACGTACTCTGTCATATGCAACCATAAAAAAAAATCATGATACTAGTCCATAGTAACCTTCCGCAGTCTAGAGAATCACATAAATCATTTATAAACAGTACAAAAAACAAGGGACCCAAGTTAGAGCCCTGCGGCACTCCTGACGTAGCTGTATAAGCTTCCGATTGATGTCCATTATATAAAACATGTAGTTGCCGATTGGTCAGATAAGAAGAAATAAGAAAAATGTTTTTTTTTGACTGAATCCTAACATTTTCAGCTTATTCAACAGAACGGAGTGGTTAACTTTGTCAAACGCTTTTGCAAAATCCGTGTAGATTACGTCTAATTGGCCTTGATTGTCCATCACCGTAGAAGCCATTTGGGTAAATATAGTCAAATTTGTAGCAGTTGATCTCTTGTTTATGAAACCGTGTTGACATTCAGAAATATATATTGAAGTCTCTGAAAAAATTCTATTATAAATAATGATTTCAAATAGTTTGGCAAAGTTATTTAAGATACAAATGGGGCTAAATATGAGGATAGAAGCTTTTACTACACTGATGGGTCAATTATCGATGGGCGAGCTGGATGTGCAATTGTCACAGAGATCAAAGACTGTGAGTCTATCAGACTTCCTAGTCAGTACTCAATATTTAGCTGTGAACTCTATGCAATATATCAGACCTTAGAACTAATTAAACGTACTTCGGCCAACCCCAAAGTAGTCATATGCTCTGACTCATATTCTAGTCTGACAGCGCTGGAAAACTTCCTCACGAAAAACCCATTAGTTCAAACAATTCAAGTGTTAATCAAGGAACTCCAAGATCGAGGTACAAACATAGGACTTATCTGGATTCCAGCTCATCAAGGAATAGTGGGTAATGAAAAGGCAGACTCACTAGCCAAAAAGGCCACAACAACATCGACCCTCAATAGCAACATTCCAGTCACTCTCCAAGAAGTTAAAAAATACTACACTGAGGTTATAAAAAATTACTGGAACGACAAATGGAAATCCTCCAGATCTCATCTCCATTCAATAAGGCAAAACATCCACCCGCCAAGACCATTCATCCCTTCAAATAGAAGAGACTAATGTACAATCACCAGGCTGAGAACTGGGCATATAAATGCTTCACATATTCATATCATCACAAAAGAAGAACCAAAAAAATGTCCACGCTGTGGACAAAATTTATCAGTGCTACACATTCTAGTGGAATGAACACACCTCACGCCAGCAAGAGAGCAGTTCAACATCCCAGAATCCGTGACCAGTAACCTAGAATCAACGGCCGATTGTCTAAGAACTCTTAAATTCATTAAAGCCATCAACGCTACTCAGTTTATATAATGTACCTTTATTTATTTTTGTTGTCTCCCTTATAATGTTCTTGTACATTCATTTAAAATCTGTATAATGTCGTCGCTAAAAACCTTGCTGTTATAAAGCGACTTTAAATAAAAAATTAAAAAAAAACAAATGGGGCGATAATTTGAAATTACATTTAGCAGTTATCGTCCACCCACACATCGTTGATTCACCCTGTATATCTTATACAGGGTGAGTTTTTAGTACCGGCTCGGTCGATAACTCCACTACTATAGAAGATAGCGAAAAAAGTTGTATATAAGAGTTGTAGCCACGGATATGCTCCTTGCTCAGAAAATATTTAGATGTATACAGGGTGATCCATAACTACGTGGTGATGCAAACATGCATTTTTTTAAATGAGATACCCCATATATTATTCCATATTCAAATTCTACTAATGATTTCTGTTCTTCCAATATAGGGTTTTGTTATATTATACAGGGTATTTCAAAAGTTATGACCATTTTTATATCTAAATCGGGGTCAAATGAACGTACTGTATATCAAAAAGTAATAAATCAAAAGTTATTTTTTTACATGAAAAGATTAAAAATATCCTCCAGTTTTAAAGTCGGCTATAAAAAAAGCCCGCGACGCATATTCGTATACAGGGTGATGTAGAATGCAAAATCCAAATTTTCTCTTTTTTTTAAATGTAACCCCCAGTATTTTATTATCTCAAAGAATTGCTTTTAATATGCTCTTTCATCTTTGTATAGCACTTGTTATACCTACGTCCATCAGTTTCCGAGATATTTCGATTTTTAGGCAAATTTAAAATATAGTTTCTATTGGTGCACTGAAGTTTATTTATTTTAGGAAAATACTATCTAATTTGTTTTTTGTTTAACGAACAACTAAATGATAAGGTCATGATACTATTTGATGAAGTCAAAACCCTAAATAATCGAGATAATAAAGTCAAGTATGCTGGGGAAACAATTTTGTAGGCGTCATGCATAATTATCAAGTAGATTTATCAGGTGTGCTTTGAAAAATTGACAGTTTTCATAACCTGCTCAATAATTCCGTACTGTGTGAAAAACCAGCTTTAAAAATTAATGTTTTCTTTGAGGGTATTTAGGAGAATCTTTGAGAAATTGTCTACTTGCCTCTAGAATATATCAACTATGAACAGCAATATCCAGAACGGAGTCAGTCTAAAACTAATGCGTTTTAAAGATTGAAGAATCATTTTATTTGGACTGTGTCGTTTGATATTTCATAGCCTACCTGGATATATCTGCTTGATAATTATGCATGACGTCTATAAAATTGTTTCCTCAGCACACTTGACCTAAATTATCTCGTTAATTCAGTGTTTTGACTTGATTTAGTATTATTATGGCCTTATATTTAAGTTGTTTGTTAAGCAAAAATAGAATTTGATAGTATTTTCTCAAAATAAATCAAGTTTAGTAAACAAATGGAAGGTATATTTAAAATTTGTAGAAAAATCGAAATATCTCAGAAACTAATGAATGCAGCCATAACAAGTGCTTACAAAGATGAAAGAGCATATTAAAAGCAATTCTTTGGTGTAATAAAATATTGGGGGTTACATTTAAAAAAAATAGAGAAAATCTAGATTTTGCATTCTACATCACCCTGTATACGAATATACGTCACGGGCTTTTTTTATAGCCGATTTTAAAACTAGAGGATATTTTTAATCTTTTCATGTTAAAAAAATAACTTTTTATTTATTACTTTTTAATATACAGTACGTTCATTTGACCCCGATTTAGATATAAAAATGGTCATAACTTTTGAAATACCCTGTATAACATAACAAAACCCGGTATTGGAAGAACGGAAATCATTAGTAGAATTTGAATATGGAATAATAAATAGGGTGTCTCATTTAAAAAAATGCATGTTTGCATCACCACGTAGTTATGGATTGCCCTGTATAAATCAAAATATTTTCCGAGCAAGGGGCATATCCGTGGCTATAACTTTTATATACAACTTTTTTCGCTATCTTCTACAGTAGTGGAGTTATCGACCGAGCCGGTACTAAAAACTCACCCTGTATATCTTATAATAAGTCTGTTTGTTCCGAAAAGGACGAACGGCCTACCGTACGGCAACGGACAACCGCAGTCCCTGCAGCAGCAGCAGCAACCTGTAGCGTCAGCGCCGCCCCCGCCAGCCGTGCAGCAGCAGCCGCCTCCCGGCGTGGTGCAGCCAGATACGTCGTCGCCTCCGCCCACGCAACAGCCGCCACCGCCGCCCCCACCTGGAACGGCATTCGGAAACAGTTCGGTGCCTTACCCCTTCCAGCAGTTCGCGCAGATGCCACCAAACAGGTAACGTTCTCTGTGGCTGGCTATCGTTATTAATGGGCCTTTACGGGCCCACGGTGAGTGAAGGGCCACCGCGGTCGCTTCCCACGGTGTCTGTAGACTAGTGATGTAAACTTTTTACTTTCAGGGCTCGTTACTCGGAATTCGTTACTTGTTACCTCAGAGTCTTTTTATATCAATGAAGTGTCAACACCTATGGAAGGGACATGCGTGCACTCGTTTGCGGCTAGAATGAGTTAGCGCTAGTCAGTGCTTGTAGAAGATTTGCCGACTGCGTTGCCAATGCTCGCTCTTTTTTTTGCCTGATCCGCTCCCTCGCGCTCCCAAAAAAAGTCGGCTGTGGCAACACTGTTTGCCGACGCGCCACATAGCTGGTTAGGAGGAGGCTGTGCTTTTCCCTGTCTAGCTCTATCTCTCTCACCGACCTCTCTTTCTAATGTCGTCCGCAAAAGTGGTACATTGTTTAAATGGGAC